>CM053568.1:32704434-32981497 GCA_028646485.1 Cryptoprocta ferox
CCCCCCCCCCCCCCCCGCCACACACACCCCTGGGCTCCCGCAAACACTCTCTGGCTCAGGCCCAGCTCTGGGCCTTCTGGCGAGAACCCCTCCCTGGGAGTGCCGCCTTCTGGGCAGCTTTCTTCTCCGGGACTGAGCTGTCAGGAGCCTCCAAGAGATTTCAAGACAGCTCCCCTCCCCCAAGGGAAGCCTTTGTCTTTGTCTCCACAGAGGAGGCAGCAGCAGGGGTTTGGAAGAAAGGGGAAAATGAGGCTGGTCCTTGCCCCTAAGGTGCTCAGGATTGGGTGTGAAGGGTGGCAAGACAAGGATGCCTTTTATCCTTTAATGCAAAATCTTTGGGAGCCCAGAGGACTGAGAGTTCACTGCCTTCTGAAAGGTGGTCAGGGCAGGCTTCATGGAGGAGGCAGACTTTGAGCTGTCCTGGAAGGACAGTGGGTTAAGATGGGCATAGATGAAGAAGAAGAGTGTTTCAAAAGGAGCTGGGGAAGCACCAGGAGTACTGGGGAACAGGAGGTGGTCTGGGGTGCAGGCTCTCAAGGCGGAGTGTGCTGGGACATGAGGCTGGAGAAGCCCCATGGGCAGCCAGACTGGGGAATGCCTGGACGCTGGAGAGGTGAGGGCCATTGCTCAGGCAATGGGGAGCCGCTGAAAGTTTTTGAGCAAGGGAGTGACGTGACAGGAATGATGGCTCTGGTCACCTGAGTGAAGCCTAGATGAGTAGGGTAGTAGGGTGAGGTGGAGGCGGGGGGAGCATCCTTGGTGGCCTGGGCAGAGCAGGGGCAGTTGAGGTGAAGAGAGAGGCACGCATGTGATGAACACTTTGAACAGAAGGTAGAACTCATGGAATATGGGACTGACTGAAGGAAGGTTGAGGAAGAAGTAGTCAAGGATGACTCCCTTGCAGAGGCAACTGGGTTAAGTCGAGAATGGGAAAGGGTGGGGTGGCATCTTATGAGCACAAATGTCTATGCCCCTCAGGATGTCTGTGGCCTCACATACGTGTCTTTGCCATGGGCAAGACTTTGTTGCCTTCAGCTCCTACCTGTGGAAGCTAGAATAGGTGCTTGGGCACAGAGCATGAGGCAGGGCCGGCGTGCTGTACCCAGGCTGGCCTGAGCACCAGGTGAAGACTTGGGGAAGAAGGAAGGAGCAGGTGGCTGGCCAGCCACTGACCACACATGGAAAATGTGAAGGGAGAACACTATTTTTCTCTCCACTGAAAGTTGATGCTGACTTTGACTTTTCCATCATTGTAACATTGATTGAGCACCTCTTGTGTGTTACATAGCGGTGGGACCATGGTCGGTTCCAGCCCCAACCCATACCCTTAAGGAAGTCTCAGTCTAAGCAGGGAACCTGGTGGTGACATAATGGACTCCATTACTAAGGCCTGCAGTGCTCAGTGCCATGAGTAAGGGACAGAGAGTGACAGGTCAGGGAAGGAGTCCTCAAGGGGGATTCATCCCCAGGGCATGAGGCTGAAGGGCAATTCCAGGAGAGGACATAGCTTGAACAAAAACATGGAGATAGGAGTCTGTCTGCATGGACTGGCACCCAGAAGGATTTGAGTGGGAGACCGGAGATGGAAGGACTGTGGAAGGCACGCTGAGGCAGATGCAGGGGACCTGGGTGCTGGCTGGGGGTGGGAGGCTGCAGTGCAGGCAGTGGAAAGGGGCGGTGGGGGCAGGCAGCAGGAAGGATGATGGAAGAGTTTCATAAAGACAGAGGCCGTGATGGTTGCTGGGCCTGAGAGGCTACTGAGCACTGGCCACCGGCCCGCCTCTCCAGGACCTCTCAGTTTACATTACTGTCTGGGTCCTGACTCCTTTATGTTACATTTTTGGATCATCCACTCATAAATCCTCATCTTGCCTGGGGCTAGGAGCCCTTGAACAGAGAGCAGCTTTGATTTAAAGACAGAAATGGCAGTAAAGGGGGAGCAAAACTATCCAGAGAAGAGCACAGGCTTCCCCTGGGGGCAACAATGTAATTAAAATGGGGCCAGCTCTCTTCCTGGGATGGGGAAGTCTGGCCCAAACTCTGCGTGGCCCTGACAACCTCCCTAGAGTGCTGACAAGGGAAGATATCCATGTGCCACCTCCATCCATTGTGCCAGTAGACTTCCATATCCAGGAAGAAGGGCCAAACTCAGAGCAGCCCAGCTCCCTGCTGTGGTAAGGTAAGCAGACTTAAGCCTCCTATACTCCCCACCTGCTAGTAGTCATGTCCTTGTGTATTTCCCTTCCCTAGGGTGGGAGTCTGGAGTGACCTAATGACTTTTTCTGATGGATAGAATGCAGCAACGGTGTGGCTTGTCGCTTCCATGATTAGGGTACAAGACCATGACTGTACTGCCTTCTTGCACACTTCAGTAAAGCAAGCTGCCATATTGAAGAGGCCCTCATGACAAAGAACTGAAGGTGGTCTTCTATCCATAGCCAGTGAGGAAATTAAGCCCTCAGTCCAACAGCACACAAAGAATTGAAGCCTGCCAACAACTATGTAAATGAGATTGAAAGAGGATCCTTCTTCTCAGTTTAGGGGCTCCTGGTGGCTCAGTCGGTTAAGCATCTGACTGTTGATTTCAGCTCAAGTCATGATCTTATGGTTTGTGAGACTGAGCCCCATGTCAGGCTCTGGGCTGATAGCTCTGAGCTTGCTTGGGATTCTCTCTCTTCCTCTCTCTCTGTTCCTATCTCTCTCTCAAAAATAAATAAATAAACTTAAAAAAAAAAAAGGATCCTTTTTCCCCAGTTGACCCTCAGATGAGAACACAGATTCTGGGATGACACCTTGATTATAGCCTCTTGAGGGGCCATGAAGCAGAAGATATAGCTAGGTTGTGCCTGGGTCCCTGACCCACAGGAACTATGAGATAATACTGTGTACTCTTTCAAGCTGACAAATTCATTCATAGCCGTAGGTAACTTACATACCTACTGATTTAAGCCAGTCAACTCCTTGTTCTAAATCTTAATGTTCTATCTGAATAAATGGGCTAATGATACTCAAGCCAAGGTATTGTTGTAGAAATCAGAGACAATGGCAGATGGGAAAGAGTTCTGTAGACTGTGAAATTGCAGTGTACATGGAATGCATTTTTTTGAATTTGATTATCTCAGTGAAGGGTTAGGGAGAGCATGGTTCTTGTCTCAGCATCTCAACTTACGTGCCAGGTAAACTTGTATAAGCCAGTCAACCTCTCTGTCCTCCATTTCCTCATCTGTAAAATGGACTTGCTGGGAGGATGCTGCTGTCCTGAGGATGCAGGATGCTAATGGGAGATAAAGGGGAGGGGGGAGTCCTGGGGACAACATGCATCTTGGTTAACTTTTTCTTACCTCTATTGGGTGTTGGATTCTCACTGGCTGGCCTTTGGCCTTCTCATGGCCCCAGGTGAGGGGCTCAGTATACCCTCTTGGGTCATAGTCAGCTGGGCAAAGCCATTGGCCCAGAGAAAGAGTGACTTACTTGCTCTGGGCCATGCAGCCAGTTGGTGGAGGAGTAGGGAGCAGGAAATGTGTCTGCCTGACCTCAAAGTCCATGAAAAAAAATTAGCTTCCCAAAGTTGAGGTTCTAAGGTTGGACTCATTACTGTTCCTTGCAAAGAGAGGATAACATTTCAGAATCTAGATTAAAACCTGGATATAATCTAGATTTTAGTCCAAAGGATGACCTTCCTGCAATGTCAGAGCCTGAATGTCTTCTGTCCTATACGATCACAGAGATGATGACATAGTTGCTAAAGAAAAGAGTCAGTTTCTGAGAGAGAGACAATGATATGGGAGGCCTCATTGGGATAGTTGAGAGGTGTAAAGAGAAGACTTTTCTGAAAGCAGCTGAGATCTAAAGGAGGAGTAGGAATCACCCAGGAAGAGTGGGAAAAGAGAGTCACAGGAAGAGGAAATGGCATGTACAAAGGCTCTGAGGCAGGAAGGCACATAGTGTGTTCAGGTGATGTAAAGAAACCAGTCTTCTTGGAGCTTAGTGAACAATGGGATAGTAACTTGAGGCCAAAGTGTATAGTATCATAGAAGCCTTGATAAGAAGTTTGAGTTTTATTCTGAATGATCCAATTGTCATTATAAACAGGCAAGACCTCCGGATATGAGATGGTGGGGAGTGGTAGCAGGAGTTTGGTTGGAGATGGTGCTGTGTCCTGAGATTGGATGAGCAGTAGGTCTGGGAGGCAGATGAAGAGATGAATAAGATGAGGAACCACCAAACGCCTTTGAACAGGGTAGCCTTGGTTTTCCTGGGCAGCCTGGCACTGGAGAACTTGCTCCGGGTTGTAAAGGCTGAACTGTCAGAAGCCATGGCCCCCATCCATGAGCTCTCCAAGGTCCTGCGGGACTGTGTCCCAAGACAGAGACTATGGAAGCCTTGGCACATCTAGTCCAGGCCCAACACACCTACTCTCCCAAGTGACTGACTGGTGGTTTCTGGGGGCAGGAATCTTCTTTTTGTCCCTGTGATAGGCAAAATAACGTCCCCCTAAGAGGTCTGTGTCCTAATCTCTGGAGCCTATGAATATGTTAGCTTACATGGCAAAGGGGAATTAAGATTGCAGATGGAATTCGGGTTGATAATCGGCTGATCTTAAAAGAGGGTGAGGATCCTGGACTGCTCAGCTGGGCCAAAAAATCACAAGGGTCCTTAAGAATGGAAGAGGGGTGGGCAAGAGAGAGGTCAGACAGATGCGACATGAGAGGAACTTGACCAGCCTTCTTTGCTGGTGTTGAAGATGCAGGAAGGGGTTATGAGCCAAGGAACACAGGTGGTCTTTAGAAGCTGGAAAAGGCAAGAAATGAATTGTGCCCCAGAGCCTTCAGAAAGGAGCACAGCCTTGCTGACACCTTGACTTTAGCCTAGTGAGACCTGTGTCACACTTTGTCCTACAGGACTGTATGATAATTATACATTTGTATTGTTTGAGCCACTAAGTTGTGGTAATTTGTTATGGCAACAATAGGGAACCAACAGACCCCTTTCTCCCCAAGGGCAATCCTGAGGTATGTGGGCATCACCTCTGTGGAGATGGCCAGCTTATTCTTGAATAAATAAACACTATCCCCAAAATGGAGCATAATGGGAAGAGCACTAGGTCTGGAGTCTGGGAACTTGGGCTGTCACTGTGGCTTTGCCCATGGACGGGTCCCTTCTCTTCGCTGGCCTCAGTCTGGACTGGGGCTAAAAGCTGCCCCACTCTGTCACCTTGAGAGGGACAGCACTCTGTGAACCATAAGGTGGTGCACTTGTGTAAAGGATGCAGGGGTGAGAGCTGAGGAGAGGGAGTTCGTAGTCCTAAAAGAGCAGACATTTCAACGAGGAGAGAAAAGACATGGGCACAAGTCAATACAAAGGGATCTGTGACTGGAAGGCGCCAAAGCCAGCACTAGAGGCCGGGCAGCCTTGAGTGTGTTCAGGGAATGGTGAGCTGCCTGATTGCACCCAAACCTGGTGCACGTAGGGGAGGGTTGGACACGAGGCTGGAGCCTGGTCTTGCAGGGCCTTGAATGCCAGGCAGAGCAGTCCAGACTTCATCCTGAAGACTGACCCTGGGGAGCCCTCGTGGGGACCCAGAAACTTACTGGAAGGCCACACAGGGGCTGGAGCACCAGACCACCTAGGAGACCAGAATCCTGGCTTTGGGAGGTGCCACTGGATGTGTGGATGCCCCATTTTGCTTTTCCTCACTCACGACTTTGCTCTCACCAGCTGGGAAACCTTGACAAATCTTTGCCCTCTAAAATCTCAGTCTTCCCTCTCATAAAATGGGGCTGACAAAGCTAACTCCGTTGAAGCGTTGTGAGGATCATACAAGAAAACATGTAAAACACTGGTGTGAACTCCCTAAATGCCACCTAAACCATCAGGATCCCTTCCCACGACACAGCAACTTCCACCTTGCTCAAGCGGACATTTTGCACCTCTTTCTTCCCCCAACAAAAGCAACTTTTCTTTTCTGTTATCTGTATACCCTTTCCCAGCAAGGACTGCAGATATCTGCACGGAGCATCCCCACATTCTTCAAAAGACGTGTTTGGAAACAAGAAATTGCTAGAGAGATGATTCAATCTTTGGCCTCGGATTGTGTGTGGACATAAGCAGGCCCATCTGCAGAGCCTACGCTGCCAAATTCTGTCACTCTTGCTCCATATGGTCTGTGCTCCCCCCCGTTTCCCCTCCCAGGAGCTGCAGCCTGTGCCTGTCTCTCACTCCTCTTTGGTTGCTACACAGAAAATTCAGCGATGGGTGTCTTGGACTCCAGTGGATGCGGCATCTCTGCTCCTCTGCTGCTATGCCTATGGCTCTCAAGGGACAAGAAGCCAGTTGGAGGTGGGGTGAGTATTGCTGGACTCCTTTGGGCCCCCTCACTTCTTGTCCATGTGGGGCCACAGTGTGAAGTCCGAGAGCTGAGAGGGACCAAGGGAGGCTGTCAGCTCCTGCTTCGGAGCAGAGATCTCTCCTGTAGTGAAGTAAGCTCCTAAAGTGTTGTTCACCAGTCCAATCGCCTTGTCCCAAAGCAGAGTGATGTTCAAACATATCCTTGCCTTGCAGGCAGCTTGACATGGCATTGGGAGTCCCAATTCAAGTCAAGCTGTGTGACCTTGGTCATTGGCTAGCCTTTTTGGGTCCCTCTTTCCTCATGTGTGACCTGTGAGTAGTGATTCCTGCCCTGTTCACATGGTTGTGGAGGTCTAATAAGATGACAGTTTGGAAAGAGCTTTGTAAATTGTAGAGCAGTGGACTCAAAAGTGTGGCCCCAGGGCCATCAGCCACAGCATGCAAATTCTTGGCCCCTCGGCCAACCTACTGATCCAGAAGCCCCAGAGGTGAGCCCAGCAGGGTGGGCTTCCACAAGCTCTCCCAGTGACTTGGGGATCACCCAAGGGGACTTGGGGATCACCCAGTGACTTGGGGATCACCACTGTGAGGAGATGGGCACAGGGATGAAACTGTCTCCACCCCATTGTCAGTTGAGCTCAGGGAGTCACCTCAAGTGCACTAGAGGCTGTGCCATGTTGGGCTGTATAGATCTTTCATCACAAATGGTTTCGGGTTTCAAGATCTGCATGAGAAATCATGCAGGCAAATCCATTTCAAAATAAATTCATGATGTTCACGGTCAGACTGAAAAAGCAACTTCCCAGGGAGATTTAAACCCTGGATGGCAAACCCAAAGCCTTCAGGAGCTAAGCAGGCAATGTGAATGAGGCAAAGGCTGGGTGGGGAAGGAAGGGGCAGAACCGAGCTCTGCTGCAGAGTTGAGACCCTACCTAAAGCCATTAAAAAAGTAAACCCGTGTACTGGGCCAATCAAAACACATATGTTAGACATATCTGGTTCAATGCCTGCCAGTTTGTAACTGGTGCAAATGTTGGAAAAAAGAAAAAAAAAAGATTTGGTCTTCACCAAGCTATGCATTGGCCACAGGCTTAATTTCTCCAGAAAAGAGTGTTTGGCACACAGTTATAATTCCCAGGTTCAGCCTGGACTAAACATGGTATGATTTCATTAATTCACTCATGTATTCATTCTGAAAACACTACCTTCTAGGTCCTGTGCTGAGGTTTGTCAACCCAAAGCTGAATCAGACACTGTCTCTATCCTCCAGGGACGCTGGGCATGGCTGTGAATGGTACCATGGCATTGTTTTCCAGCATTCTGTGGAAGGCTGCTGAATGAGATAATGAGTGTTCCATGAGAAAAGTGATAGAGGGTTAGTTAAACATGGAAAGCACCAAGTTAAACGAAGTTGAACCTATTACTTCACTACAGGACTTCTCAGAGCCTTTACTATGCCCATGTGCTTTGTCTCTTACATGACCTCCAAGCATCTGGGTCTGTTCGGGGTCCATCATGGGCCTAGATGTCCTGACCTGTATTGGGGGCTGGAGAGTGAGCAGATGTGGGGCTCCCTTCCCCAAGATGTGGCTGAGTCAGGCACCTGGTTGCACTTAAGCCTGGGCTCCTGATGAGTGGGTTGAGGTCCTCCCTTCAGGGTTCTCCAGTGCAATGCTGAGGGGGCAATCCTCAGGGGGTGAATTTCACTTTCTGTGGCAGCAGGAAAACCTCAAAAGGTTGGATCCAGGGGCCCCTGGTCCCACTGCATTTGAGAAATATGACTGCCCGATGGTGGGGAGGAGGAATCCACACAAGAAAACGGACAGCAGTCAGTGTCCCATGCAACAGGAATGCTAAAGTGTGCTCCCATAGCAGTTTCTGGGTTTTATTACCAAGAAAGGGGGAGAAAGCGATTTGTGTGTACAAACAGGGCTTTATCTCCCTCCTATAGCATAAGCTGCTGCTCTGCCCAGGAGAACAAGGAATCCTCTGACAGAGCCTACAGTTACATTAACTGTTGCTTTTCCACCAAGCCTGGCTCTGACTTCTATGAATAAAATTGCAAGGTTCAGGACAGATCTGAAAACCAATCTGCCCCTTTTTTTCTTAACCCTTCCCATTCATTGTCTGCGGCACTCACTCTTGCTTGCTCTCTCTCTCTCTCTCTCTCTCTGCATTATATGAAGTCATTCCAGTTTGGGACTCAATACCACTTCTGTTCTGAAAATCCCCATAGCGAAGGTAGAATGAATTGAACTTGGTTAGGAATAATCTTTCACAGAATTAGGATGGAAGCACATTCATGGAAAAACATAAAACAAAACAACAAAAAAAAAAACCCAGACTCCCCTGAAAACATAATTCATGGAGATCTCCAAGACGTAACTTCTCAAACCAATAGAGACTGATTCTAAAAGTGTCTGTTGTGACTCCCTTTATGTTCAGTTTCAGGTACCCAAAGTACTTGTGCCCGAAGTAGAAAGGGTGAGAAAATCCCACTTTCTTAATAAGTCCCATTTAAGGACTCAGGGGAGGAAAGTTTACTCTGGCAGAATCAGAAAAAGCTGGAAGCCAGGAAGAGGAGACATTTAAATAAATTAATTTGTTTACTTACTTATTTGCTTACTTAGTTATATCACCCAGGGTGTGCTCCACACTCTTCTGGGGGCATATTCATGGGTTTTTCCCATTCATACTATCTTCCCAATGACCCATGTTCTCTGTGCTACAGAGAGTCGAAGGGACCTCCCAAGGCCAGATGAGCAATAAAGGGCAGTTTTCAGATTTCAATCTATTGGCTTTAAGGCTGGTCTGTTCTGTGTCTGGGATGGACCCCAAAAGATCTGTATATTTGGGGGGGGGGTGGAAAGAGAGAGAGGTTTCCACTTGAAGAAACAGCAGAATGCCTGCTGCTGCTTGTCTTTGTGACAGAAGGGAGAGGGATTCTCCCCACAGACGAGCCTGGGGATTTCTTTCCCTCACTTTGTCCTCAGTCCCTCCTGTTGGCAGCCTCTGGTCTGTCAGTTTGTGGGGGATGCGCCAGCCAGCAATCCAGAGTTCTGCTCCCAGACCAGGGAAAAGTGAACTAGAACCTTCCTCCCAAAGAGTGTGCAGGACATATACCCCAGACTTCATGGGAATCTGCTTATGCAAAGCCCTCATTAACTGGAGAAGGCTGCTCAGCTGCATGATTAAAGAGCAGGGCTCACATTTCTCAGACAGTTGGAGGAGGTTATAACCCACAGAAGGCTCTGGCTTCCATCTGGCCATGGCTACAGAGAACATCTCTTTCCCAGCTTATGTGGATGTCTCTTGCTTTAATTCTTGTCCTGTCATTGGTCTGTGTGTTGAAAGCAGGTCTGAACTTGTGGGAGCATCCACAGGCAGACAAAGGGAATGAATTACTTCTGTAGACACCTGAACATTGGGTCTAGAATGGGGGAGGTCACAGTCCCACCTTGGCCACAGCTAGGACATCAGGATCCAAGTACAACCATCATCAAGCAAGTTCTCATGGCTGGTGGGTGACTGTATAATAGGAGTGATGCTGCCAAAATACTTCTTCACCTGAGCAGTTTCCAAGGTCACAGCTTCTATTTTTGCCATTGCTTAGCTAATCAAACACTCCCCAAAGCATCTTTCCCTATGGCATATTAACAGGTGCTATATGAGGGAGAAAGGAGGTTTCTGTGGTCAAATAAGTTGGGAGGGAAAGCCAAGTTAAAGAAAATTAATTAGACTTATTTAACTGAAAGACTTCTCAGAGGCTTTACCATGCTAATGTGCTTTATGAATCTCTGAGAGGGAAGTAGTTGGTAGTATTCCCAAAATTTATTGAGCATAGATTCATTTTTCCCTCCAGAGCACCTCAGGGGATGAGTGTTCCATGGAGTACATTGTTGGAAAGGTGGGTGCCATGTTACACCTTTCCTACTTTTGTAAGGATTGACTTTAACCAAGGCATGGAAAAGGAGGATGTGACAGAAGGAGATGAAAGGGAGCATGGAGTGTAGAACTGAGAGGTTCCTAAAGGCAAAATGGGAGATTCTAGGCTACTATAACAACTATTGTTTCATGTTTCCTGGGATGTTTTCTTCCCAGCCCCTTCTGTCAAATGATCCTTTCCCTCCAACCTGAGTTATGTATCATTTAGGATTAGATTTGGTTGCAAATAATAAAGACTCTACAATAGTGGCTTAAACAAGACAGAAGTATATGTTTCTTTCACATAAAAACATAGAGAGGAGGCAATTCAAGGCTGGTAGGGCAGAGACAAGGCATCAGGGATCCAAGCTCCCTTCTGTCTTGCTCCTCTGCCACATGTAGCTTCCATTCCATTCCTCATGATGCAGAATGGCTGCTGGAGATCTAGCCATTGCATCCACATTCCAGGCAATAGAAAGGAGAAAAGGACAACCTCTCCCTTTTAAGAGCTTCCAGAAATACCTCAGAACACTTCTACTTATGTCTCATTGATCAGAAGTTGGACACATGGCCATACCGAATAGCAAGCGAGACTGGGAAACGGATTAACTGGACAGCAATATGTCCAGCTCATAAATGGAGGTTCCAGCACAAGGGGAGAATGGATATTGGGAGATAAAACTCTGCCACACATCAGATACCATTCCCTTGGTGAGAAAATTTTGGTCAAGCTGACCAATCTGAGTTTTGCCCCATGATGTTTTAGTTTGAAGCTAAAGGAGGAGTCTTTCTTCTAATGGTTACTGAAGCTGAAGAGAGTCTGAAGGTTTGAAGCACTTCTTCCCAGTGGAGAAAGCAGGTGTAGATGGAGAGGACAAAGCCAACATGCAGAGAGACTGGGGAGGAGACTGGAAGAGGTGTCAGCTGATTGATAGATCCCCAGGTCCAGCCATCCAAGAGGCCAGCCTCTCCCCCGCCCCCTCCTACTTACATGATCCAATAAATCCCCCTTTTGACTTAAAGTGTTTCAATTTGGGTTTCCATCATTTGCAATAAAAGAGCGCTGGCTACTAAAGTGATCACCTTTCATTGCTGAGAGCAGAGACCACATGGATCACTCTTTTGACAGGGAAAGCTTTTTGCTGGAACTAAATCAGAGAAGGACTTTATTGCCTGATTTCGTATTGAAGGACATTGGGTAATATAATTACACTCTCACACATCTGTGCAGCTCTTTGCAGTTTACAAATTTCCTTTACATCCATTGGCTCACCTGAGTTTCACAGTCTCTCTAAGATGCAGGTTTTATTTTCCCCTATTCTAAAGATGAGGACCCTGAAGCTCAATGAGATCATCTAGTTCATCTACTTGGTTGGTCAGCAGTGGCACCACTTGCCATTCAAGTAGTGCTTTGTGGGCAACCTCTGTAAAGATGAGGACAGTATGACCCTGTCACAGCACGGAGAGGAATACAGTATGTACAGTGGACAGGCTGAGAAAAGCTGGCCCATATACTTTAACTCAGGGCCAGACCTCAGAGTGAAGAATTGGAGAGAGGGCATGACCACGGGACTGTCTCAAGTAGTGGTTGAAATAAAATCATTTGCAGATAAATACTGAAAAGGTTTACTACAACAGACCTTTTCTGAAAGAATTATGCTAGGATATACTTTAGGAAGAAGAAATTCAAACTCAGACAGAAGTAGAATGTAAGAAGGTATGTGGAGGAAAGAGACAGTAAACATGGGGTTAAATCTAAATGTGCATTGAATGTATAAAATACTACTAATAATCTGGAACATATGAAAAGAAGGTGCAACTAAAATACTGGACAACAATAAGACATGAGGGATATGGTGAAATCCAGGGTGTGCTAAGTCCCTTGTATTGTTTGGCAAAAAGGTATAGAGTGATTAACTTGACATTGTCCACTATGTGTATTAAAAAATCAAGGGCAACCAATAAAAGAAGAAATCATATATATCATCTCTTAAAGACTGAAGGGGAAGCATGTAATGAAAGAAGATTCAATCATACTGACAGAGGCAAAAAAAAAAAAGCGCATGGTAAATCTAAAGCATTAAATAAGGTAGAAATAAATTTAAGAAAATTAATTGCAACCACAAATGTAAATAGGCCAAAGTCTCTGATGAAAGAATAGAAATTCTCAGATCAAAATTCTTTTTTAAAAATTTCTCTAATATTTATTTATTTTTGAGAGAGAGAGAGAGAGAGAGAGACAGAATCTGAAGCAGGCTCCAGGCTCTGAGCTGTCAGCACAGAGCCCAACATGGGGCTTGAACTGTGAGAGCATGACCTGAGCCAAAGTTGGTTGCTTAACTGACTGAGGTACCCAGGCCCCTCGATCAGAATTCTTATAAAAAGCCATATGCTATGTATTCTGGGCAAATATTGACCAAAATAAAGTGGCATCGATATTTGGATAAAACAGACATTAGTGTCGAAAGTATTATTCGGGATAAGGATGGTCATTACATAATAATAAAAGGAACAATTGGTAAGAAATATATAAATTCTCAAATCACATAAAAACTCTAAGGCAGGGACAAGTTTGGTAAATTGAAGGGACAGAAAGATGACCAAGATGGCTCTAAACTGTCCCCATCTTCTCTCACTCTATAACCTCTCTCAGTGTCACCTATCCAGTTTTACGTCTGTAATCACCTATAAGCAAGTAGTTTCCAGAGCTCTTCCCCAGACTTCTGACTGTCTGCTGACTATTTCCATCAGTGTCTCCAGGCAGCTCACACCCAACATGCCCAAAGCCACACTCCTCACCCCCACCTCTTGCTGTAGTCCCCCATTTTTGTGAGACCTTCATAACCAACTCATCACCCAAGCTAGAAAACCAGGAGTCTTCCAGTGGCCCGTAGTCCAATGTCCATGGGCCTTTGCCTGGCAAATCAACATGGCAAGCCAAGTGGGTTTGGGAAAAAGCTTGGAGGACAGGAACCAGCAGGAAGAGTTAGATCATATTCCTTTACGCTTTTGTTATTTTTTCTAATAACAAATAACCCAAACAAAAAGAAGTAGATATTAAAAGTCATTCAAGATTCCAGTTCCTCAAACAGTCATTCTAATAGTGCACATCCTGTCAGATCTTTTAAATGCATATATCTCTATAGGTGTATATACTTTAGATTTTTGCACAATTGTGACTATATTAGCAGTCCAGTTTCTTGCTTCTTTCATTTAATATATTTTGATGTTTTTTTATATCAATTCTTATTTATTTATTTATTTATTTAGAGAGAGCGAGAGCGAGAGAGAGAGAGAGAGAGTGAGAGAGAGAGAGAGAGAGAGAGAGAAAGCATGAGCAGGGGAGGGGCAGAGAAAGAGAGGGGGAAAGAGGATCCCAAGCAGGCTTCCTGCTGTCAGCGCAGAGCCAGGTGCATCCTCAAATCTTTTTAAAAATTTTTTAATGTGTATCTATTTATTTTGAGAGAAAGAGAGTGGAAGGGGTGGAGGGGCAGAGAGAGAATCCCATGCTGTCAGCACAGAGCCTGACATGGGCGATCTCAGGAACCATGAGACCATGACGTAAGCTGAAATCAAGAGTCAGAGACTTAACAGACTGAGCCCCCCAGGCACCTCTCATATCACTTCTTTTTTTAACATATGCATAATATTGCATTATATGACTATGTCCTAATTCATTTATGGACATAAAATTGTTTCAAATTTATCACTTGTACAAGCAGATGCAGTGAACCCCCTTGGGTGTGTATCTGTGCATTTGAGTGAGGAAATCTGAAGAATAAATTTGTAGAAATGGAATGTCTGGGTCAATAGATACCCACATTTTAATCTTTGAGGATTCTGCCAAATTGCCTTTAAAATGTTCTTTCAATTTACCCCCTTCCCAACTGGGAATGTATTTCCCTGCCATCTCACTAACATCAAGCATTATCCATCTTTAAAAGTGTTTTGCCAATCTGATAGGTGAAAATATATTTTTGTTGTTTTAATCTGTATTTCTTTGTTAGTTTAAGCACTGTGTTTTTCTATTTCTTTTTAAGGGGCTTTCTAATTCCAATCTTCTGTATATTTATTATTCGGTTGTTTTTCTTTTTTCTACTGAGTTGTAGAGTTCTTTATATATTAACACTATTAACCTTTAGTGTGTAATAAACGTTGAACATGTTTTTCCTCAATTTGTTATCTGTACTTTTGTTTCCTTTATAGTGTCGGTTGCCTTACAGAAATTTTAAATATTTATGTAGCTAAATGTTTCTGTCATGATTTCTGGCCTTATTTTTATTTTACCTCCTTGTTTTCAATGATCTGTTAATGATTTTACTCTCTAGTTAATCATGAGTTCTTTGAAGGCAGAGGCTACCTCTTACTCATATTGGTAGATCCTTACCTTAGAAATCACTCACCCCTCAGCCTTGGCTATGATATGTGCTCAATAAATAAACACATTTTAAATTTTTATTAAATTGACAGAGTTCCGTGTGCTATAAAATAAGCAAGCATGGAGAATTTAATTCCAAGATTGAGGTTGAGGGGAAAGCTCCAAGGTAAGCTGGCCTACAAGCCAAAATGCATGGTGAGTTAGAAAGTGTAATTTCTATCAATAAGTGGAATAAGATCAGGGTTAAATTCAGCTGGTAATAGAAAATTATTAAAAGGATCATTAGAAGTATGTTCTATATTTGTTTCATTTTAAAAGCTTGTTTTTGTCACTGAATTATCTGCTTTCAGAATCACAGTTTAATATAAGAGTCATAGTGTAATATAAATATAGTCACAATGTAATACAAAAAGCTAGAATTTAATATAAAAATCATAAAGTAGGGAGTTCAGTGCTAATCTGGATCTCATGCAAACCATGTGCCTGATGCACCACTTTAACCGTGCAAAGGACCCCGTGTCTACCCCCAGCTGGGGGACAGGGTACACTAACTGCAGGGCACATAGGGAAGAGAGCAAAAGGCAGGGTTTTAAGCGCAAGGACTGCACACCTCAAGCTATAAAATGCTGCAGCTTATATTCTTAATGCTGCTTCATCAAAACTTGGGAAGGCCATGCAACTTTAGGAAATCCCTTGGCCTCTGTTTGGCTATTTTAAAAACAAAGAGGTCACTGGGTGATCTTGGCAGCTCCTTCCAAAGCAGAGGTCCCAGGAGCCTATGAACATCTTTCTGTAAAATGGTTTCCAGGGCCCTGCCTTCATGGGATTCCCTTGCGATTTAATCAGAGGTGTGAAGGCAAACCCATCGCAGCTGTTACCAGCTGTTCTGTGAGGCTGCTCTGGGAGCCCCCTAAGAGTGTCAACACTGATGTCTGTACGAGTTAAATTAAATTCCAGGGTCTGGTGTGAAGCTGGAACAGGCCTTGATGTTTTTATCTGTTTGCTGCTGGGTCCCTGCAGGGCCTACTGCTTCAGCTGAGACAGTATGAGGGAAGGGGAATGGAGTGGAAGGAGCAGTCTTCTCTCTTTTTTATATCTGCATGGTTCATAATCATTTTATTATATAAATTATACCCTGGTCACTTCCTAAAAAGACTCAAGATGATTCATTAATTCACTTGAATAGCAGGTAGTCTGTGCCTGCTCTGTGCCAGATGCAATGCTAGGGGCTGGAAGAGACAGAAACATCTGAAAAAAACGAATACTGTCTCCTCCATGGTATTACAGAGGCACTGGATATACAAAGACTATGAGGACACAGGAAGGAATAAACAATTTTGATAGTCCAGGCGTGAACATGGTGAGGAACAGAGAAGGGAAAGGGAATGACAATTTCTTGAGTACCTTCTAGGAGGTAGTATGGTATAATAATTAAAAGCCTGAACTCTGGAGTCAGGGTTCAACCTCTCTAACCTCAGTTTCCTTATCTGCAAAAGAAAATAGTAGAACTTCCTCTACTGGGTTGTTGGGAGATTAAATGAAAAATACATGTAAAGCACTTAGGGCTACATCCGGCATATGGCAAGCACGAGATACATAATCGTTATTCTATTGTTATTCTGTGATCAGGCACCAAGATAGGTTTTATCATTAAATATTGCATTGTACTCATTTTACAGATGAAACGGGGGTTCAGAGAGCTTATGTAATTTTCCTGAGCCCACACAGCTTGGAAACAAAATTCTAACTAATTTCCAGACCCATTTTCTTTCCGCTGCTGTGATACCTCAAGGTTTCCCAGAAGACCTGATATTTGAGTTGAATGTTAAAGAACGAAAAGAAGTTCCGTTGTAGAGGTGAGGAAGGAGGAAGCACAAGGCAGAGTAAGCAGTGTGTGCCATTAGACCACAGAGGCAAAGATGGAATGGGCTGTCTGGGGCTGGGGTGGCAGCGAGAAGCTGGTGGAGCTCTGGGCTCTTAAAGTTTCCTCCAGTAGAGGAAGATGGGATGGAGGGCATGGAGACAGACCAGATGGAACCCTCAGTGCCTCTGTCTTGTTCTCTGCCTGCCCTGAAGTTGAACCCTCAGAGCAAGTAGGAATCAGAACTACTCCTGCCCCACCTTCTGATCCTCAAGGTACATGTCTGATGGCCCTTGTGAGTCCCTGGTTCCCATTTGACCAACACTATGGTCATTTCTGGAGTGTCTAGGCATTTCCTTCTCCACTGTACCCTACCCCCAGGCCCAAGAGGTGTTTGTGTGTTAGTGGGTATTCTGTTTTTAAACTAGCAAATGTGAGAAGCAAGATAGGGAGGAAAACCTCTCACACTCTGACACCAAATCACTCACTAGGA
This sequence comes from Cryptoprocta ferox, assembly GCA_028646485.1. NCBI lineage: Eukaryota > Metazoa > Chordata > Mammalia > Carnivora > Eupleridae > Cryptoprocta > Cryptoprocta ferox. The sequence goes on from CM053568.1 coordinate 32,721,439, forward strand.
CTTGCTTTATGGGCTGCAGATTAGGTAAGACCTGAGTAGGACTAGGTTCTGGTTTTGGAGGAGTTCCTGGTCTGGTTGGGGAGACAGATAGCCAAACTCATCATTACTGACAAGCTGGCCTGAAAGTGGGTCAGGGCTTAGGTCAGTGGCAATACCAAAAGGGTGGTCTGTAGAGGAGAGTTTTAGCATCCTCATAATCTCTGTCAGCCCCTTCCCATTCTTTGATGGTCTCTCAGTTTTCATAAATTGCGTTAAAGCATTTTTTTTGTTAGGTTAAATTATTTGTGACAGCCAGAATTTCAAGATGACCCCCAGTGACCCTCACTCTTGTATAATCCCCTTCCCTTTGAGTGTGGGTGGAAACTATCCATACGATATCACTCCTGTGATGATGTAATGTTATGTGGCAAAAGGGAGATCATTCTGGGTGGTCCTGACTTCATCAGGAGATCCCTTTAAAAGCAGAGCATTTCCTCTGGGTGGTCATAGAGGAAGAACCCAGAGAGACATGCTCCTGCCTGGAAGAAAGCACACTATAGCATTGTGAATTGCCAGTAAGAGACATGGTCTCCAGATGCTGACAATGGTCCCCTGATGATGGCTAGAGAGAAAACAGGGATCTCGGTCTTGCAACCTCAAAGAGCTGAAGCTGGCCAACAACCTGAATGAGCTCGGAAGTGATTCTTTTCCCAGAGCCTCCAGAAAAGAATGCAGCCTGGCTGACACCTTAATTCCGAGAGACCCAGAGCAGAGTCCAGCCTTTCTCTGCACGGACTTCCAACCTGCAGAACTGTGAGCCCAATGGATGTGGGAATTTGTTACACAGCATCAGGAAACTACTACAATGACTCTCATACAGATACAAAAGGAACGTGTGTCAAATACTGTATTTCACTCACTAGTTCATGAGGTACTCTGTAAGCTGTTACAACCTGTTCAAAGGAGGAGTCACAGAACTGCACATGTAGGCAATCAGGAATGTTAAAATAGCTACAAAGTAGTCAATATCCACAGAGCAATAATCATTACAACTCCAATGGACAAAATTCATTTGCATTTCTATGGGCAGGAATCACCACATTGCTATCCGTTTTCTACAATTTATAAAGTTGCAAAACAGCTTGCAAACAATGACAGGAGCACGTTAATTGAAAGAAAAGGTCATCTACAAGGACTAGATAAGAATTATCTAGAAGTTTCTACAAGGACATCCAGTATTCTTTATTGCCCAATTTAAAAGATTTTCATAACATTTCCTTATAAGTGGAATGTAAATGCAGCTTCAAGATAGGATATCTCTGCCACACACACCCCTCCCCCAAGTATTGCCACCATGAAATCCTGTCACAGAGATTGTGGAGTGGCCATAGACTGGGATTCAGTGAGGCCAGGGGTTGGATGAGTCTTTTCATATCCGTAATCTGGCTCAGGATTCTGTCTTCTCACAAAACTCTAGTGGGTAAGGTAGAACTGGTCAAAGTTACCTCCCATCACATTGCTATGGAGACTGGGGTCCAGAGAGGAGGGGTCACTCAGGGAGTCAGTGGCAGGTGTGACCCTTGATCCTCTCCCTTCCCATTTAGGGCTTGTCTTCTCCATGCACCACCCTCCTTATCCTCAGGTGGGTGAGCTTTCTGTCCCCCCATCCCCTCCCCTCCTTTGTGCTGGGACAGCCTCCCCTCTACACTACAGGGCTGGCACCTGACTTGGGGATTGGCTAAGGCCTCGGATGCTCCGTGTCCAGTCTGCAGACAGCAATCCTAGGCCTCTGCAGAGCCTGCCTGATCCAACACCCCCCAGACCTCCAACTACCCTTTGTGCACTGAGCGCATCCATGCCTGTGTTTCCCTCTTTCGCTCTAGCAGCCTGACAGTCCCCAGTAGGACATAACTTGCCCAAACCTGCTGTGCCAGGGCCACCTGCTCTGCCTCTTGGGCTGCCCACCCCAGCCACCCGCCTCTGTTGGCTTCCCACTGGCACTCAGACTGGAAAGTCATCTGGGAGGCCAGGCATGCCAGTCTGCTGGAGCCTCTTCCCAAACCCTTCTGACCGGTGCCAAGCACTAGTGCGGGACAAGCCACTCACTGATGCCAGGTCGGGCAGCTGGCTGGCAAACTAGCCACCTGCTCAGCTCACAGAGCATAAAGTTTTTGTTTTGCTTGCCTTTTGAATCCTGGAGCCGAGACTCAGAGCTGAGAGGGTTTAGAGAGAGGCTAGTCCAGCCCTAACCATTCAGACATGGTCACTGCACCCCAGAGAAGAGATAGCCTCTGTGAAGGCTGTTCTCATCAGCTGGGAGCTGGGGGTGTAGTACTGCTTGCCCTAACTTTCTGCTCCTTGGGGACCCTTGTGGGTGCAGATCATAGGGGAGTGGGGTGTAGCTTGATCAGGACTTTTGGATTTTTAAAGAGGCAGAAACCCTGGAGAGTGTAAGTTCTGAACTCCAGTATCAGCTCAGTTGTGGGACATCAGTGGCTCAGTTTCCTTGCTCCTCATTCCTCACCCCCTTCCCTGTCTTTCTCTCTCTCTCTGCCTCACGCTCCAGTCCCATGAAGGAAACACATGCTGTTTCCCAGACATACGGCGTTCTTCAACACCACTAGGCCTTCCATCGTACTCCTGCTGGCCGAGCTGCCCTTTCCTGATTCCTGTCTGTTTCAAGATTCGGGCCAAGCTCCATGTGGATCTCTGCCCCTTCCTCCCTGCTGCACTCTCGCTCCCTGCCAGAGGAATTCACCGGCCTCTGTTTGCTCCCCTGTGCCCTCTTTTCAGCACCTGCCATGCCTGGTTCCTCCTTGTTTTCACCTGTCTGTACCCCCTTTAGCTAATGAGCCTCTCAGAGGTGTCATCCAAACTTTATTTGCCCCTATAACTGCACACACAGCCTTTGCCAGATGTTTGCTGGATATGCGCTACACTTAGAAAACAAAAAGGGACAAGTATCTTCAGTGATATTTACTAAGGCTTTCGAAAGCTTCAAGTGTATTTAATTATGGAGAACCATATGGAAATGATTACAACTAAACTTAGAAATTTACCTTGGCTAAAAATATCATAATATAGAAAGGATCTTGAAGACGACTTAATGAACTACTGATCTTAAAATGGAATCTCATTTTAAATATTTTAAATACATCCCATTTATTGAAACGGTAATAACTTTTTAAAAGGTCCAGATGTCTTGGGCAATTCCTGAGAATGAATATTTTTGAAATGTGTTTTTAAACTTTTTCTTTTAAAGAGAGAGCAAGAAGGAAAGAAACAGAAGAAAGAAGGAGAGGAGGAAGAGAGAAAAAGTTGTCAGAAACAGCCCTTTGGTTTCCTTCACGAGGCTCATATTCAAGACACCAATGGGGCAAATGATGCCACCTATCTGGGTTTTACCTCCTTGATCAAAAGTCAGAGCTGGTGATGAGAGGTGCTGGGTGTTGGCAGAGGGTCATTGCATTGTCTTTCAATTACCCTGGACCTGGCAATGTGAGAGAGAGCTTTCTCTTTTAGGGAGGAGCATGAAGTCACTAGCAAGAAGAGAAATGTAGGACAAGGAGCACGTTTAGGAGAGCTTTGGTGTCAAGCTGGTCTGAAGTTGGGAAGCCTTTGGATACTGACATTTAGAGCCAAATCTCTCTTCTCTGAACCTCAGTTTCTAAAATGAGAAAGTTGGACTCCGTAACTCTAAGCTCATTTCCCATTTCCACAGTCTGTGAACCCGCCTCTGGCAGGCTGATTATGAAAAAGCAAAATGGTCCTGTCAGGGCTGGAGAAAGTTCCAATGCCCAGGCTTTAAAGGAGACACCTTCCTTTTTCTTACAATGTCCCTCAAACTAAAGAGCCAGATGATTTGGCCAGCTGCTGGGGACCTCCGATCACCCCCTTCACATTGCATCCTTTTTGTCTTCTGTGCCTGAAAATCATTCAGCTTAGCTTTGACCTGCTGGCACGTTCCTCAGATGTCAAAGCAGCTGTTGGAAAGTGAAATGGTTGGATCAAAGCAACTGGGGAAGAGTTGTTTGTTTTAAGGCTAGAGACCCATGAAATGCACATGGCTCCTTTTGTGGGTTATATTACAGTGTATCTATAGGTCTTTGTTATTTCTAATTACAAAGTAATTTCATAGCTTAATAGTGTCTCTTGAGCTAAGGTAGGCAGGACCAAAAGTCCTGAATTCATGCTGTAGCGTGGTTGGAAAAGGAAAAGATGGTTCTGCATGAGCATGTAAATGTCCACGCTGATGGCCAGGGAGCCAGGTTTTAGAGAGCTGAGCTTTGAGAATGTCGTGGATGGCAACACTCTCACTGAACCCACTAGCCATAGCCAAGTCACATCCCTCAGTCTTTTCACATGGGTTTCTGCTCAACTACACCTCCCTGTCCTGGGCATTTGGTTTTCATGAGGCCGTTCGGACCAGGCATGCTAAGTAGGACTGTGACAAATGGAGAGACAGTGAAGCAAAGACATGCTAAGAGGAGCTGTCACAAGACCATAGTTTCAGTAGGTTTGGTGTGTAAGTATAAGCAGGACTCCTGAGGACCCAGATGAGTTTTCTCTATTTGTGTCCAGGAGGCAAGGGGACCAAATACCCCATAGGCTGGTATTTGAGACCTATAATCTTTCCAGTGGCAGAGGGGAAACTGGGGCATGAGTTGTGACTTGCCTCAGGTCCCATACCTGGTCAGAGGCAAAGTGAGAGCAGCAGCTTTGGGTCTGGCCTGACCTGCTCCTCACCTTGCCCCCACCATGTGGTCCCCTGGGGTTTCCTCTTCAAGCTTCAAGGCAGAGCAGGGCTGGCAGGAGCACAGAGCTCAGGAAGCAGAGGGAATCCGCAAAGGCCTAGAATCTTGGGCCATTTAGGAGGAGCTAAGGAATAAGGCGACTCCTCGGGCGGAGAAACAGACCAAACAGATGCTTGTCCATGGGTGGGCAGGGATGCCACATATCTTGGATCAACACATATTTGATGTGATCTCTGCCATCTACCATTTGGCAAATGCTGACATTGGCAAGGCACACAGGGCCAGGCAGAGGAACAAGCTCTAGCCTGGGCATGGGGGACCTGGGTGCCTGGTGTGCTTCTCTCTGCTTCACAGCCTTTTCCCATTTAGTGTTGAAATGTCTACCACATGCCAAGTGGCTGTCATATGCGTTGTCTCATTACATCCTAGTGTTGTGTGTTTCTGTGGGTCTGAGGTGTGGACATGTACAGTGGAGTCCTCTTTTTCCTCTTTTTATTGTTTATTTATTTTGAGAGAGAGAAAGAGAGAGCATGAGTGGGGCAGGGAAGGAGAAAGAGGGTAACAGAGGATCTGAAGCAGGCTCCGTGCTGACAGCAGAGAGCCCAATGCAGGGTTTAATCTCACAAACTGAGATCGTGACCTGAACCGAAGTTGGACGCTTTATAGACTGAGCCACCCGGGGTCCCAAAATGGGGTCCTCCTTAAAGCCCCTCCCATTATATCCACAAAACTGCCCTATCATGGGGGAGGGTTGGCTTCCTACTTTGAGATTAGGCAGCTGAGGCCCAGGAAGAAGAGTGTAACCACACGCATTCCAAGTGCTGCAGCTAGGATTCAAACCCAGGTCTGCTGGACTCTTGACCTGTGCCCTTTCACCCCAGCACTCTTCTTCTCAAGGAGAAAGTGTTAGAAGGCTGAGTTTCTTCTTACCATCCATTCTGTCTCTGAGAGCCCTCAACATTTATGGCTTTGATGGTCAGAGGCTGAATGAAGTCAGACACCAGATAGGAGTTGGTCCCTGTGGACTATAAGACAGATGGGACGAGAGGCATCAGTAGGGGGAGGACACGTAGAGAAAACCACCGGGGTGCTAGGGGTACACGCGGGGACTTTTCTACTTTGAGGATGCCCGTGTTGAGGGCACTGCACACAGTGCAGCAGGCATGGGCGAGGTCTGACTCCACTGTGCACATCCACCAGCAGTGTCAGCTAGTCAACCCCACTGTAAGTCAACGTGCTGCCATGACAGCTGTGGGGACTGGAATGCCAAGATGCAAGAGGAAAGAGAGTGTGTGCAGGACGTCAGAGTGTCGGGCTGAGTGCACAGAGCAGCGCCGCTCTGGGGACGCAGCCTGCTGTCACTCTGGTCCCCGGCCCCCCAGGACCTCTCCTGGAGTTGCATCCTACAGACAGCTTGACTACCTGACTCCCTCACCCCCAGCCAGGGCCGTGAGCCACCCACACTCCTGCCCAGCCCTGCAAAGGAGGAAGAAACTTGGGCAGATGGGAGCTGGAGGGGAGCTGCCAGGGGGCTGGCCTGAGGGTGGCAGAGCAGAAGCCACTGGTCAGGCTGTCCAGAGTGGGGGCTGCTGGAGCCCCCCAGAAAGCTTGGCTGTGTGTAGGATCCAGGGACTCTCACAGAACACTGGCCGGGGGAGGGAGGCAGGAAGGTGTTAGAGGACTCCAGTATGAGCAGTGGGAGCCCAGGTGGCATGTGTAGGAAGGCTTCGGGGAATAGGATTCCTCATCTTGAAGTCAGACTCTGGCATTCAAGGCTCCAGAGCCTGGAGATCAACAAGGTCCCAGGTCAGGTTCCCCTAAAAGGCCCCAGGGTCCACTGAATACACTCAGTATTCTGAGGCAGGAGCAGGGGTGGCAGAAGCACAGAGGACAGCTGTGACTCTTCAGGAGCCCCCAGATCAAAGAAAGCCCATGCAACCAGGACTCGTATCTCTGGACAGGGTGAGCCACGATGTGGATGCTGCCACCCAGGGAAAACAGTGCCCAAACTGGGCAACAGTGCTCACGGGGAATCTGGTGGAGTAGGAGGAGAGGGGAAGGAAGAGAAAGGGAGTGGGAAGGGAGGATAGAGGACAGGAGGGTTTGTGGTTGTGGGTAGGACGGTTTCTTGGCAGACCTTGGTGGTGGGGAAGCTGTAATAAAACAGGAGGGAGAGGTAGAAATGAGCAGTCCTGGGGCAGAAAAGCTCAGCCGGCTCTGGCATTCCCTCCTCCCCAAGCTCAAAGGCATAGAGGGAGAGAAGAGAGAGGCCAGGAAGTCTCCAGAGGGCCAGTTAGCACTGCCCAAGCTTAGTACCCACCCAGTGTGGTCTGGACAGGCTTTAGGACTTCCCTATGCATATCCATGCCCTGGACCCCAGAGAGGACTGGGGGTGGGGCAGGCAGAAGGGTGGGCCAACAGCAGCAGCAGAGGTCATCCTCTTTCACCTGGCTAGACTTAGGAAAGATTTAGATCACAGATGAACCAGAGGCAGCAAGGAGCACAGGCAAGGACTTGTCTGGCCACAGAAGTCCCAGCAAAGGTCTGCTCTTCAGCCACAGAGGACCTGACAGAGATGCCCAATTTATCTGGGCTGAGCTCAGCCTGACACAAGACCCCTCTCCTGATGAGCCAGAAAAGGTGGAGGGGACCCGAACATGTGCCCCCATGTTGCTGCTACCTTATAAGTCCCCTGGTGTGTTGGGAAGTCTGTGCTAGGTAGCTAGGTAGCTAGGTTTCACTTGGTGTGTATATTTATAACCAGCTGGAGCAGGATCCAATATCAGAACTATATATTGTACTTTTGCTTCATCCTAACCAGACTTTAAGAAAGGGATTGTGAACAAAAGCTTTCTAGAGATTTTGGAAAGAAAACAGAAAATAAAAGGACAAATATAAGAGAAAAAATCCCAATGTTGCCTTTGGCCAAAATGAGCAGAGATGATCTAAACCATTGCTTTCTGCTTCCTGAGGCTGTAGGTAGTGGAGGAGCTTAGGCATGCCTGATATGGTGGAATTATGAAATAAACTGATAATTACAGAGATTATGTCCATTTTTGTATTACTATGTTGTTACTAAGTGTCCTACTAAATAGATTCCTCTTGCCTAGGGGACATGGTACTAAGTTTTTGGCTTATGAAAAGTAAAGCCAAGAGCATTATTCAAAATGAAAAAGTTGAGACTAAGGGAACAAAATTTCTCCATATTAGAAAGCAAAAGAAATTTCTAATTTATTGAGAGTGTGGAGAAGAGGGAAGGACTAAGTGGGGAGACGTAGGTCTCATCAACAGGGCAGTGGGTACAAGTCTAGGAGAGAGATGGCTTGAAAGGGCCTCTCTGTGGCAAGAAGGGTCAATGAACTTGAGCACCAGTAACATCTGGCAGGTAATTTTAAGGTGTCTTTCGTTCTGTGATGTCATTTGAATCTTTATGTTAGTGGTGCTTTGGGGAATGATAGAGATGGGGTACAGGAGACTGGAGTTGTCCAAAGAATTCTGGAAAATGATGGAGACATGGTATGATGGTTGACTTTATGTGTCAACTTGGGTGGGCCACAGGACTTAGATCAAACATGTTGCTGTGAAGGTATTTTGTAGATGAGGCTAACATTTAAATCAGTCAACTTTGAGTGGAACAGATTACCCTCCATAATGTGGGTGGGCCTCATCCAATCAGTTGAAGATCTTAAGAAGACAATTGACTTCTCCCAAGAGAAGAAGGATTTCTGCCAGCAGACTACCTCCAGATTCAAATTACGACTCATCCCTGGATCTTCATCCACCAGTTTACCTTGCAGATTTTGAAATCTCTCTCTCTCTCTCTACAGACACATACACACACACACACACACGCACACACACACACACACACACACACACACACTTCCTGTTCTAACACAGTAAAGAAGTAACCAGAGGTGGGCAAGTGAAAGCTATTATAGAAGTTTGGAACCAGAGATGGCAGGCAAAAGCACGGACATGTGAATTCCCCACCCCTCACATAAAAATCTTGAGAAATATTCAGGAGGGGACCAAATTTCCTATAAAACCAGGCTAGAGGTATGTGAAGCAGGTTCAGGGCAGGGGACATGACCACTCCAGGCACTCTCGGTGGGAAGGGATTTGCCCCAGAGCACAGGGTGCTTACCCAGTCATTGGCAGGACTGCAGGAGTAGGCCCCAGGCTGGCCTCCAGGAAGAAACCTCAGGACAGCACAGAACACAACACAGAACTGAACCCCAGGGGTTATAAATGCCTCTGAGAACACCAGTGCTTGCTGTTGCTGCAAAGGCTCTAGAAACCAGACAATAGGAGAATAGACAGGGAACATGACTGCAGGGATATGGTGTGTTTCCAGCTTGCTGGCCAGAAGGGAACAGCAAGCAGTAGGTAGCAAAACTACTTCCTTCCTCTGACTTCCAAAACTCACATAAGTGCAACGAAAGGATGGCATCTAATTCACATCCACAACTCTCACCATGACAGGGTGTAGGAAATGTGGTCTTGAGCTGTCCAAGCTCTTCAGGTAGGAGGGTGGAATAGAGGCTGAGTGAGCCCTTTCGCAGGATGCTCCCAGGAAATGTTCTGGGGCGCATGGGAGGTTCTGGAAGCACACGCACTGAGGAGTAAGGCCCACACTGACAAGAGTCCCATCTATGAGCACATGAAATCAGAGACAGGGTGATAAGCCATGACTCAACCATGCCTGCCTTCTTAGGTGCAGGGCATGAAAAAGCAAGGCTGCTGGCAGCTAGAAAATATTCTTTGCTCTCGTGCGGAAGATGGAGAGCATTAGCAGGAGATGGGGCATTGCACTCCAAATGCAGTTGAGATCATATTTTGGCTTTGTTCCCTGAATCCGCACAGTTATTTGTATTTCAGCATAAAATTCCAACTCCCAGGACCTGGTTAACAAAGGCAGCGCGCGACGCGTGCCCCCAGAGGCCAGCCAGATGGAAAGCCCAGCGGAATTTCACTTTGAAGTGTTCTGTGTTATCTGACTCATTTGCAAAAGAAATGAGCTTTATGGGGTGTTCAAATGTTTCCAGACATAACCAGTTGCCCCCAAGCGAGAATAAAGTTATAATCTCTCCTTCACCTTGTGCACATGCAGGCGGGCATGGGCACGAATGTACACAGGCTGTTAGAATCGAATTTTGTCTCCTCCCCAGGCTCTGCAGGGGGTGAGCAGGAGGGGGAATCAAAATAAAAACACCTCACATCAAGAAATGATGGATTTGTTTCTCCCCCACTTTGACAGTAGAATCAGAATGACTGTTTGGCTGGTCTAATGAATAACATACTCATTTGTCATCAGGATAATGCAAAATAGGTGACTAAATATGCTCAGTCATACAGCCTCAAAGGCTCTGTAGTGTCAGGGACCAGCACAGAGAGATATGGGTTTAAATCTCAGCCCTGCTGATTTCCAGCTGTCTGACCCTAGAGAAGTAGCTTCTGCCCTTTGAGCCTCAGTTTTGTTTCCTGTAAAATAAGCATAAAAATGTTGATCTCACAGTATAGTAGTTACTGTGGTTAGTAGTTAAAAGGAAGGTGTGAAAGGGCTTCTGAAACCTCAAACGACTGCTCACACATTGAGATCCTTCCCTCTACATACTTAGTGATCCTATTACCCCAAACCACCTTGCCTTGCCTGAATACAAGAAGTAATTTCCCCCACTATATCTTTGTTCCTGCTCTTCCCTCTGCCTAAAAAGCCTTCTCCTGCCTATTTCTCCACATCTTTGCCAACATCCACTGTTATCCGTTTTTGGGCGGGGGTGGGGGCTGCCCACTGCTGATCTGGTAGGTGGGAAATGGTGTGAGGCATGGTTCTCCTCACTTCTCAGTAACTTAGCATCCCAGAGCCCCCAGAACGTTAGAATCAAAGGGCCTCGGGGATCATCCAGTCCAACTCCTCATTGATGACATTGGGAAACAGAGGCCCTGAGAGGCCAAGGTGGACACTCCACCTGTGCCAGGCACCGGAAGGAGCCCTGTAGCATCTAGGCCACTTGGCAGTGTCTGCATTGGTAAGTTCTTGGGCCTCATCTGTTTTCCTCTTTGTAGTAGTTAGGGTTCCCAGAGAAGTAGAACCAATAGGATAGATATGATGGAGACTGCCACGTCTAAAATCTGCAGAGCCGATGTCCCTGTTTGAATTCCCAACCACTGCTCTAGAATCAGGAAGAGCTGATGTTCCATTTCAAAGGCCCTATGGCAGGAGAATTCTCTCTTGCTCAGGGGAAGGTCAGCTTTTTATTCTATCAAGGCCTTCAACTGATCGGATGAGGCCCACCACAACAGGGAGAGCAATTTGCTTTATTCAATCTAGTAATTTATTTATTTTCCTGCACCTTTATTTATTTACTTTTCAGCAAGTTAAATCCTTGAGAAGTACAGCATCACATAGATTCTGTGGACAATTGTTTTAGCAGGAAGGTTGCTTTGGAATTTGGTATGAACCATGTCACTGCTTCCATGAACAGGAGTTATTTTTCCCTAGATGACTCTGGTTTTGTTCAGTCTGCCACCAGGAGTCACTGTGTTGTTTTTTTCTTTGTATCTATAAACACATCTCTTGCCTAGACAGCGTTCAGTGTCATCTCAAGTATAAACACCTTCAATTTTAAGAGTTAGGTGCTCCCTCTGGTTCCAGAGACCCTGCTTATAGCCAGCAAAAATGGCCTTGGACTACAGTCTTCCAGATATATTTGTTGTTTTAAGAGTCTTGTTCCCAGGAGGCCTCCACAGGCTCCAAGATGGTAGAAAGAGAAAGGTCAGTCTCATGATTCAAATGTTAATTTCTTCCAAAACCACTGTCTCAGAAACACCCAGAATAATATTTGACCAAATACCTGGGCACTTCATGGCCTAGTCACATTGATGCATAAAATTAACCATCATATTCATGAAAGTTAAAAACCTTTCAGGAGTTAAGCAAGCAGGTATGAGATGGATATTTGAAACACAAAAGTATTTGGAGAGAGGTGATTTGAACTTTTTTTTAATTTAAATATTTCTGGGGTGCCTGGGTGGTATAGTTGGTTGGCTTCTGACTCTTGATTTCAGCTCAGGTCATGATCCCAGGGTCATGGAATCAAACCCCTCATCAGGCTCTGCACTGAGCATGGAGCCTCCTTGGATTCTCTCTCTCCCTCTCTCTACCCCTCCCCCACTTGCATACACACACACTCTCTCTCTCTCTCTCTCTCTCAAAATAAATAAATAAACTTAAGAAAATAATAAAAATAAATATTTCTAACTGAGATTTTCCATTTAAAATGGCACTTGGTTAGTATTTCCCCTTCCCACCCACCTCCATATTGTTGGTAATACAATGATGAAAACAAACACACAAAGACTAAGGTGGACAGAAACTTACTCCCCAAATCTGAGAGGACAGTCGATAAATGATAAGACAAGTAAAGAAAAACTTCAGGTTCATCTCAGGAAACACAGAGTTACTCAAAATAGATAAGAAGTCTCTTCAAACCTCCCCCATCATCTGATCCTTGAAAAACTTATAGTCACATGAGAACAGCAAGGGTTGCTTTTGGGGGTGGACACAATTTCAGCATCCACCTTACATAATACCATCTTCCTACTTAATTCATGCCCGGAGTCTCAAAGAAAACAGCCTGTAAATCTCAAGGAAAACAGCCTGTAAATCTCAAGGGAGATTAAAGCAAAGTGAGATACGATTCATACCCACCAGATTATGGGAAAAGGCTTGACAATAATAGGTATTGGGGGAGGGTATGACCTCACCAATAACCTTCACACCTCAAAGGTTAGCAGTGAATTCTCTGTCATCTTCCAGACTTGCCAATGACTCTTGAATGTTTCCTCCTCTGGGACAGATTTTCTTCATCTGACTTCTAGGAAACCACACATCCAGGTTTCCCCTGCTGAAAGCTGCTTCTGAGTCTTCTTTTCTGGCTCCTCTCCCCTGACTTGTTACCAATGACATGCCCCAGGGCCCACTCCTTGGACCTTTTTCCCTCATTCTCCACACTGAGTTGATCTCTTTGGTCTCAATTTAGAGTTAAGACCATCTAGTTGCTAACAGTTCCCAAGTTTATATCCATATCCAAACTTACCCCTAGACCCTTCGGCTTGCATTTCAATGGCCAACTCAACATCTCTACCTGGTCTAAGAATAGTCTCCAACTTTTCATGTCCAAAACAGATGTCCCAATCATCCCCTAGACTGTGCTACCCTCCCTTTCTCAGTAAACAGCAACTCCATCTTCTGGTGACTCAGACCAGAGGTCTCAGACTCAACTTGGACTTCTCATAACACATCATGTTGGCTCTCCTTCTCTCCTTCCCACAATATCCCAGTCTGATTTCTTCTCTCCACCCTCATTGAGACCACCCAGGTCCAAGTTGCCATCTTCTCTTGCTTGGAACATAAGCCACAACCTACGATCTAGTTTCCTTCCTTTTACCCTGGTCTCCCTACAGCCTGTCAACCACATACTCCCTGAGTGGTCCTCCTAAAATGGAAGTCAGATTATGATACCTTTTTTGCTCAAAGCCCACTATGCTTGTCATTTTTCACTCAAAGCAAAAGTCAAGGTCTTTATAAGCACCCACAAGGTCACTGCAACTGGCTCTCTTACCTCTTTAACCTTACCTCCTACATCTCCCCCTCACTCACTCACTCATCACACGGGTGCCTCCGCTGTACTCTGAAGCCTCCAGGCACTTCTATCCCAGGATCTTTACTCTTGCAGGCCCCCAGATACCCACATGGCACACTCCCTCACCTCTTTTAAGTCTTTGCTCAGCATCGCCTTCTCAATGGAGTCCCAACTACCCCATCTCACCTCCTCACTCTCCTTCCTCTGCCTTGTTTCTCTTTACAGCATTTCTCACTTTCAAATGTACTATGTAATGCCTTTATTTGTCATGTGGATTGTCTCTCTCCCCTACTCACATTATCAGGAAGAATTTCAGTCAGGATTGGAACATAGGCACGGAAAAGGAAGACCAAGCAGAAGCCAGGATTTCAGCTGTAAGACCAGCCCTGTGAAGGCCCCACAGCTACCACCGCTGTATCCCAGATGCGCCATTTGTGCAGTTGGCAATAGGCCTTCACCACTGCTGCTGGCCCTACTCGGCCTGGAAACTCAGTGTGGCCACCATTCATGGCCAGAAGTAGATTTTTAAAGGCTCTTACTTCTTTATCTCAATATACCCTCTCCAAGGCAGCTGCGTTGACTTGGCTGAGTCTAGGCCCTAGCAGCAAGGGAGGCCAGGAAAGCAAGCATTAGGCACACTCAATGCCAAACATGGAAAGGGGGTTCAGACACTGAGCAGCCAAGAAAAAAGTCTACCACATGGGGGGGTATACCAGGCCATGAAGAAAGCCCAAAACATTTCCAGAAGGCTGGGAATTGTACAGACCATCTTCTCTTATCATAATCTAGTGAACCATAGCTGTTTGGTTGAACAGACCAAACTCAAGAGTATGGAATTGTTTTCTGAAAAGAAGTTGATTCTTTCTCCCTGCTATCCCTTCAAATTGGTTCTGTATAGATTATTTCTTCTCCAATCCTTGGATGAAATCTCTGGTGTGTCCTACAATGTTTCCAGTCATCCTTGGATAAAATAAGCCAAGAAAAGCCTCACCTTTAGTCACAAAAACTGTCTTGTCTTTTTCAGTAAGGAAAATGTGCCATACCTTTAGTTAAAGCTTCTCCCCTTCCTTGTTCTGGGCAGTCAGGGCTGGGAAACCTCTGGTAGAGGAGGTGGCGTAGAGCACCTCTGTCACATTTCCCTCCTCTGGCCTCTTCCAGTCCCAGCCCTCAGTCCATGAGAGGTGTACTGACCCCTTCAGGTGGGGCCCAGAGGCAGCCAGTGTCAGGGGCAACTTCACAGTCTGATATAGCTGGTGCTGCTAGGGTCAGTGTTGATGTTCCCTGGCACTTTTGTGGGTTTCACAGAAATCTCCTCACCTGGGACCCTGCAATTATAATCTCCAGGACAGGATAAAACTTGTCTCTGTCTGGTAATTTATATCTCCAGCTAATTCCAACTGACTCCAACCCCGATCCCTGGACTGTCTAGAGGTCCATTTCCCTCACATTATCTCTGCTGGGTTCATCGCTACTCCAAGTGGACTTTTGGGAAAAAGTCCTTATCGAGATGGTCCCAGGTCCAGTCTCCCCGTGTAACCCACAGTAGGTCCATGAGAAAATGTATGCATTTTTGATCCCTTCTGCTGACAGAAGTGTGACTCATTCTCTATGCAGTCTTCTTGCTTTTTGCCCCCTCAAATGGACAGCTTTGGCCGCAGGCCTTTGAATTTTCCAGGAGTCAGTCATTCCTCGACCACTGTTTCCAGACTCTAAGGGACACATATGGAGATGAGAGGGAAGCATTCCCAGCCTCTCCCAGGTGAGGGAAGGGTAAATGCCCCCAACAACTTTCTTAGAGAAATGTTCTCCCACAGACTCTTCACTCTCAACCCTTTTATAAACTTGAGGTAGATATGGGGTTAAGATGGTAAAACTCAGTTTCCAGATTCTTCCTTAGCAAGACCTATAGAGATGGTCTGGCTTCTCACTTCAGAATGTGGGGTTTTATTCCCAAATTTGGGGGCTCCAGCCAAATTGATAGGGAGTCCCTATTACAAAGAATTTATTTATTTATTCATTCATTCATTCATTTATTTATTTAAGAGGTGGGGGCAGAAGAAGAGAGAGAGAGAGAATCTTAAGCAGCCTCCATGCCCAGCATGGAGCTCGGTGCAGGGCTTGATCCCACAACCTTGAGATCATGACCTGAGCCAAATCAAGAGTCCGACGTTCAACTAACTGAGCCACCCAGGCATCCCACAAAGAATTTATTTTAAGAATAAAATTTCAAAAAAAAAAAAAAAAGAATAAAATTTCAAATAGAAAAAAAAGATTGGCTATCAAAGTATATTCCAAAAATGAAATAAGAAAAATGAAAATATTATATATTAAAAATCACAATTATTTATGTTGTCCTCAAAGAAAATTTAATCATATATTTTAAAAAGAAACAATAAAAATTAGTCATCTAAGCATTTTTAACTCAAGAAGTTAGAAAGAAAAGCAGCAAAATAAACATGTGAAAAATAATAAGAAGAAAGCAATAAAGATTAAAATGAAACTGAACACATTCGGTAACAAGAACCCAGTAGAGGGATTAATAAAACCAAGAGCAGTTTCTTTCAAAAGTCCAATAAATTATACATACTTCAGGAAAAAGTAATCAAGGTAAAAAAAGAAAAACAGAAAATGTGGCATTAAAATTAGGAAGGATGACAGAACCAGATACTGATGAGATTTTACAGTTATAAGAGGACATTATGCTATGCTATGTATTTATCTATGTCTTTAAAACTGGGAGAATTGTCAATTTTGTAAGAAAATATAAGTTCACAAAGTTAACTGAAGAAAGAAAATAAAAATCCATGGAAGGAAACAACACAATTATTAAGGAGCCATTACCAAATAAGGCCAAGAGCTCACACTGTTTTATGAGCAAATTTCTCTAAACCTTTGAGAAACAAATAATTCCCATGCTATTTAAACAGTTTCAGGCCAAAGATAAATATGGAAATCTTCCCAACCCTTTCTACAAACCCAACATACCCTTTAGTTCCAAGCCTAATGGGAGTGTCACAATACAGCATGCTTGCCCACAGATTTTTTAAAATCCCAAATAAAGCAATAACAAATAAAATTCAGAAGTATATTAAAAAGATAATACACCCTGTCAAATTAGGTTTATTCAGGAAGGTAAGAATGGCTTGATATAAATCTATTAATATGATTCCTTACATTAATAGACCAAATGAGACATATTATTACCTTGAAAATGCAACAACAAAAAAACACAATTCAACCTTAATTCCAAATTCTGAATACTCTTAATAAACTTGGAATAGAAAGATATTTCTTAACTGAGTATCTCCTACCAAAAGCCACTACCACACTTAAAGTGAAAGTCAGACACCTCCCCATTGTGGGCAGGAACAAGACATGAATGCCTGTGATTACCACTCTCATTTGACAGAGGACAGCTGAGTGATTCTTAAACAAAGGGTATGAATAGCACAAAAAAGGAATCAAAGATAATATTTGCACATGATATAATTTTCTAGCTTGAAAATCCAAAGGCATCAACTAGAATATTCAGTAAGGTCGTCAGATACAAAATAAAAAAACAAGAATCAGTCATTCTCAATACATTAGCAATAGAATGCAAGAAAATCCAGAGGATAAAAAGACCCCATTCACAATAGTAGCAAAAATATAAATGACCCAGAAATTAATGCAACAAGAAATTTATGTGACAAAGACTACAATGCTTTACTGAGACATGTAAAGACAACCTGAATAAATGGAAAGATAAATCTACAGCCCTTTGTCTATGGCCATACAGGCTGAACATTTACAACTCCAATGTTAATGGTGCCCCATGGGGTCGTGCAGTGTGGTGGCCTTGCATATCTCACATTCCTGGGTAGAAAGGTTCAGTAACGTGAAGTTATCAGTTTTCCCCAAATGGATTTGTAAATTTAATAAGATGCCAGTTAAAATCCAGCAGGACACTTGAACACTTGGCAAAATGATTTTGAAGTTCATAAATGTGTAAGGATAGTTAAGAATGTTTTGAAAAGAAATAATAAATGAGGAGACTTATACTACCAGGCATTAAAACATATTCCAAAGTCACAGTAAAGGAAACAGGGAAGTACTGGTAAGGAAATTTGGTACATTCAACTCAATGGAACAGAGTAGAGAGTCTACAGATGAAAATATTAGGTGCCAATTTAGTCTATGATAAAGGTAACCATTTAAATATGTATGTTGGGAGTTGGAAGAAATGGATCACACTAAAGTGGTGTCAGGACAACCAGCTAACCATTTGGAAAAATAGAAACTCTTTTTGTAATAACAGAGACCAAAATAATTTCATTGGTAGACTAAATCTAAATGGAAAACATGAAATGACAAGGAATGATAGGTGGACATTTACATTTTCGTAGGGGTAGTTTAGGACTCTTATTCAAGACAAGATCTTTATTAGGTTAGGATGAACAAATTATCAATAATTTTTCTGGTGTGTTAGGAAAAAACATACAGAACTCCTAAATATTCCTAATTTATAATTTTCTATACAAATAGAACAAAAGTTCTATTGAAGCTCTCATGAAAGAGCAGGTTGTAAAGAGAAACGTAATTTTATTTTATTTTATTTATAAATGTTTATTTATTTATTTTGAGAAAGAGAGTGAGGGAGAGAAGGGCAGAGAAAGAAGGAGAGAGAATGTCAAGCAGACTCCATGCTGCCAGCACGGAGCCCAACACGGTGTTCGGTCCCATAAACCATGAAATCATGACCTGAGCCAAAATCGAGAGTCGGCGCTTAACAGACCGAGCCAACCAGGTGCCCCAATGTAACGTTATTTTAGAGAACCATACAGAACTTTGAAAATATCAGCTTCATTGAGGAATAATTTATATATGATGAAATTTAGCAATTTTATTTGTGTGAGTTTTTAATTGAAATTTTTATTGAGATCATTGTAGATTCACATGTAGTTGTAACAAAGATTATACAGAGATCTCATGTAAACTGTACCCAGTTTCCCCCAATGGTAACAATTTATAACACTGCAGTACAGTATCACAACCTAGATATTTACACTGATAACAGCCACTGATCTTATTCATAGTTACTGTTTTAGTTGTACTCATTTGTAGGTGTGTATTTAGTTCTATACAATGTTATCCCATGTGTAGGGTGGTGTGTCTACCACCACAGTCAAGATACTGAGCAGTTGCGTCACCTCAAAGATCCCCCATGTTACCCTTGTATAACTACACTCTTATCTCCCCACACACATACAATTTAATAAGTTTTGACAAATACTTGCAGTTGTGTAATCATCTCCACAATTAGAATAGAAAACATTTCCATTACTGAAAAACGTTCTCCCTTGCCTTTTTGCAGGCAATTCCTTCCCCTCATCACCCCAAACATTGATCTGCTTTCTATTCCTGTAGTTTTACCTTTTCTAGAATTTCGTAGAACTGCAATCAGCATAAGGTTTTTGAGAGTCATCCATGTTGTGGAAAGTATCAGTAGTTCAATCCTTTTATTGTTGTGTAGCATCCCATCGTATGGATACGTCACATTTGGTTTATTCCTTCATCAAACAACATTTGGGTTGTTTCCAGTTCTTTATTACTATGAACAGGGGCGCCTGGGTGGCTCAGTCGGTTGAGTGTCCGACTTCAGCTCAGGCCATGATCTCACGGTTCATGGGTTCGAGCCCCGCATCGAGCTCTGTGCTGACAGCTAGCTCAGAGCCTGGAGGCTGTCTTCAGATTCTGTGTCTCTTTCTCTCTCTGCCCCTCCCCTTCTTCACGCTCTGTCTCTCTCTGTCTCTCAAAAAGAAATAAATGTAAAAAAATAAAAAAATTTATACTATGAACAAAGCAGTGAATATTCAAGACTTCCTCTGAGTGTTTTCATTTCTCCTGGGTGGATACCTAGGAGTGGGATTGCTGGATCATATGGTAAGCATATGTTTTATTTTGGATAGTTTCTAAAGTTTTAGTTTCCCTACTTCAAAGTCCAATCTGGTATTAATACCATCCCATGTGTTTTTTTTCATTTCAGATACTATATTTCCCATTTTTAGAAATTCCACTTGGGTCTAGAAATTTTTAAACTTCCATTTCTTTCCTCATCATGGTCACATTTTCCTCTACTTTCTGAACCCTGTGGATCGTGATAGCTATTTTAATGTTCTTTGCTAAATATACCATTCTCTATCATTTTTTGGTTTGTTTATAGTGATTAGTTTTCCATCTGGTGATGAGTCACATTTTCCTACTTCTTTGCCTGCTTGGATGCTGGACATTATAAATTTTACATTGTTGATTGCTGGATTTTGTTGTATTCCTTTAAATACCATTGGATTTTGTTCTGGAGCACACATCAGTTACGTCCTTTTGAGATTTACAGAGCACCCCCTGGTTTAGGGTTAATTTTGCCTCACTGTTAAAGCATTACCCTTCTGAAGACCCTATTCAATGCCTCATGTTTTAAGGATGTCCATCCACTCTGGCTGGTGGGAACATGAGGAATTCCCGGCCCCATGTGAGCTCCAGGAACTATTCTGCCTACTCCTTGCCTGGAAACAGCCATCTTTGCTTAGGACTCTAAAGCATAACATTAAAGGCAGAAACTGTTAAGAAAAAGAGTTATAGATTTGACAACATAAACATTTAAAGCCTCTCTCTTTGGTTTCCTCTTAAATTCACTTCAATTCAGCAGTTGTTTCTCATTAATTTGCATGCCAGTTGGTAGAGGGAAATATCAATGGGCCCTGGGTCTGGAGCCAGCCCTGACGTTCACCATGCAACCAGAGAGAAAATCCTTCTTTCTGGGCCTCAGTCTTGTGATCTGGAAAAGGGAGGGGGGCTCTGTGAGGCACTTTCAGCCCCAATACCATGCCCCCTGGGCAGGTAGTGCCAGTTCCTTGTTCATCTCTCTGCCTCCAGCTCAGGGACTCCAGCTCCACCTCGAAGCAGCCTTCTTATTCCTATTTCCCTTTTTAAATATAATTTAGTTTTTATTTGATTTATGGACTTGGTCCCAGTCACTGAACTTCATTTGGCTTAGACGGCTTATTGATTTTCAATAACGGTGGAGCAGAAGAATAAAGAGATGACAGCAGCACTTGGCTGCAGACCCAGGGCTGGCCTAGGGAGGCAGGAATTAATCATCTCCAGGGTGATCACTCAGGCTGTTCCTGCCAGGACAGCGACCCAGGAAGCTCGGCCAGCCTAGGACAGCCCAGCAAGCCACACAGTGATTGTCTGCCTCTGATAACATGAGCTCACCAGACTTCTCTGCCTGAGTTCTAATTCTAGCACCACCTGATGTAAATCAGTTACCCATCCAGCATCCTCATCTCCACTGAGGGGACGCTGAAAGAGTTCCCGAGGCTAGCTACAGAAAGGCTGTACCATTTGGATCAACAGGGAGGAGAAGATGATTATGTACAAATGTGCCAACATTAAACAAATGAATGGAAAGATAAATAGATGATGAAAGGTAAGGGGATGCAGATGTGCCGAGTATGCTTGTTGATTTTGGCGTGGCTTCTCTTGGCTGCCTGCAGCAGCTGAAAACAGCAAGTCTGATCTATTTCTACCTCCCTAAAGAAATGGGGGGGGGAAAGCTTTCTTTTGTCTCTGGTCCTTTGCATAGGCTGTTTTCTGCACCATGTTCTAGCCCTCTGTTCATGTGGCCAGCTCCTGCTTCTTCTCCCTAATGTCTCAGCTTAATTGCTATCTCCTCCGGGAAGTCTTTCCTGATTACCCCCACCCCTAGCCGTCCCCACCCCATGCTAGCCAGGGTCTGTGTTGACCCTGCTAGGACATTCACCACACTATATTACAACAGGTATATGGACAATGTCATAGTTCATTGTTATAGCAATAGCAATGGTCTGTTTTCTTAACTTGATCTCCTACTTAATTCCCAGCTCCATGAGGGCAGTTACTGTGCCTATTTATTCATCCAATGTCCTGGTATATAAGGGATAATAAATATTCATTGAATGAATGAAAGCTAAAAAGAATGATTTTCAAAGTTACACAGTGATTCACAGAATATTTATTGACAATTAATTACATACTAACATTGTGGGTAGGTGTTGGAAGTCCATTAATTCCTTTATTTGATTTTCTCTACAATTCTTTATTTTTTTTAATGTTTATTTATTTATTTTGAGAGAGAGAGAAGAGGGCAGTGGCAGAGAAAGAAGGAGAAAGAGAATCCCAAGCAGGCTCCATGCTGTGAGCACAGAACCTTATGTGGGGCTCAGTCTCATGAATTGTGAGATCATGACCTGAGCCGAAATCAAGAGTCAGATGCTCAACCAACTGAGCCACCCAGGTGCCCCTGTACAACTCTTTAACTGTGTGCACAATAAAACACCCAGATGGCTAAAATTAACAACTCAGGAAAAAACAGATGCTGGTGAGGATGTGGAGAAACTGGAACCCTCTTGCGCTGTTGGTGGGAATGCAAACTGGTGCAGCCATTCTGGAAAACGGTGTGGAGATTCCTCAAAAAATTAAAGATAGAACTACCCTACGACACAGCTATAGCCCTGCTAGGAATTTACCCAAGGGATACAGGAGTGCTGATGCATAGGGGCACAGGTACCCCAATGTTTATAGCAGCGCTTTCAACAATAGCCAAATTATGGAAAGAGCCTAAATGTCCATCAACTGATGAATGGATAAAGAAGATGTGGTTTATATATACAATGGAACACTACTTGGCAAAGAGAAAGACTGAAATCATGCCATTTGAAGAAATGTGGATGGAACTGGAAGGTATTATGCTGAATGAAATAAGTCAGTCAGAGAAAGACAGATATCATATGTTTTCACTCACCTGTGGCTCTTGAGAAGCTTAACAGAAGACCATGGGGAAGGTAAGAAAAAAAAATAGTTACAAACAGAGAGGGAGGGAGGCAAACCATAAGAGATTCTTAAATACAGAGAACAAACTGAGGGTTGATGGGGGGTGGTGTGGGAGAGGGGAAAATAGGTCGATGGGCATTGAGGAGGGCACTTGGGATGAGCACTGGGTGTTATATGTAAATGATGAACCATGGAAATCTACCCCCAAAACCAAGAGTATACTTTACACACTGTATGTTAGTCAATTTGACAATATATTATATTTTAAAAAATCAAATAAATAATAAAACACTCAGAGAGGTAAGGTGACCAGCCCAAGGTCACACAGTCAGAATCTGGCTAGGCCAATTTTGAATCTGGGTCTCTTGATTCCTAATTCCAGTTCTGCCCCTTTCCTACTAAGGGAACTCAACTGGTCCCTTCTCTTCCAAGGATCCCATAGTATTCTCCTCTGTGTGATGAGTGGGTTGAACCAGACCAGTAGTTCTTAACCTTTGAGAACTGATGAAAGCTATGAATTGTAATCCCAGGGAAAGGCACATATGCCCTGAACAAATTACACACAATTTCATGGGTTCATAGACCCCCATAAAACCTAGCCTCAGTCCTCAGATTAAGAACCCGGAGCTCACCGATCGTGAAGACCTTGCACAGCCTGTGATTCACCCACTGACATTGGTTTTATGAAGTGGCAAAATTCTTCCATTTGTTTTTCAAAGTCTCAATGCCACCTCTCCTCCCAAGCTGGCTGGCAGCAGTTCCTCCCTGCCGTGAGACCCCATTAGCCCCCAAACCCCAGGGCCCTGCCAGATTGCAGCTGTCACACTGAGTCCTGGTCCTGATTTATTCTCCATGGTGTCTCTCTGGATGAGAAGTTGTGCATAACGGCAGGACTCGGCCCCCAGTAGAAGAAATGGCCAAGTTCAACCCTTAACAAATAAAACCACTGCCGTTCAGTAATTCCCATGGTTCATGAAAAATGTGATTTCCTTGCTGCAGCAAATGTGGAGGGCGGGAGATGTAAAGATGCTCCCACTTGGTCTAAGGAAGGAACCAGAACCGTAACAATATAAATCAGTGAGATAGATAACCTTCTCCTCTATTCATTATCTGGGCAGGCCAGAGCTAATATGTTTGTTTTTTAAATCCCCTGTTTCAGCCCTTCCCCCTCAAGGATGGCTGCATTATCTTTGAAATCCACCAGGAACACTACAGCAGAGAAACAACTTTCAGTTTCTGAAGATTATACCAATTCTCCAGGATCTCGAATGCCAAGTCAAGAATTTTACCTACAGGCCAGTGAGTCTTACCTAGGGGCATCCAGGATGGGGCAGACCCCTGCTGAAGGTGCTGCTGAGGGTAATGGCACCAGTCTACGTGTTAGAAACATCATTTTGGCTGTGCATAGGGATCCATTGGAGGGGCTGGGAGAGATGAGGGTACAGATGACGGGTTGTGGGGCGAAGCCTGGTGCAGTCAGGAGAGAGGTCTCCTGTTATTCCTTTTTCTCCTCTTATTCCCACAATGGGGATGGCACAATGCCCACTAAAACTGTATGCAGACAGGATAGTCTGCCACCCTGAACAACGGAGTGTCCAGGAGATATAAGTGGAAGCTGTTGGTGGGGCTTATTGGAAGACTCTTCTTGGGGTCCTTTTTCCCTTCTTCACATCTTTCTTTCTATCTAGAATGCAGATGGGATGGCTGGCACTATAGCTGCCTTCATGCAAGCATGAGGGAAAAGCCAAGAGAAGCACAAAGACATCAGTTCTGACATGCTGGAACTGCTGAGTCAACGCCAGACACTGCCTGCTTCTGGGCTCATCATGTGAAAAAAAAACATGAGGGGCATCAAATGGAGCTGTTAAACAGGTAGATGGAGAAGTCTGGAGCTGGAGTGTCAAGGGTGCATTACATGGGAGTGGGTGAGATAGTTCAGGGAGTAGATAGATAAATGTTTGTTGACTGATTGATAAGAAATATGGTCCCAGAGAACACTAACCTTCAAGGAAGAGGCTGGAGAAAAGGAACAGCCAGAGAGAGGGGGCACCTGGAACAGGCAGAGTCTTGGGAACCAAGGGAGATCAGAGACTTTGGAAGTGGTGAGTGGTCAACAGTACACATGACAGAGAGGGCCAACGGCTGACAGCAGAGAAGGGGACTTGGTGGCCATCATGACAAGAGCATTGATTATTCCATCCTGAAAATTCCATCTGGCATCCAGAAGGCCCATCTGCCCAAGGACCCCATTTAGGGGGTCCTACAGGCCCTGCCTAGGCCTTCCTAAGGACTGTTTGCACCTTGCAGCTGAAGCTCCCAGGAGTCCACACAGACAAGACAATGTCCATACTCGACATGATTACTGTACATGGGCTTTCTCCCTGTTCCCAGCCTGTGCTCAGATGAGCTTGATCTTGTTATATTTAACTCTTCTTTGCTCAAAGGGCATGCAGATAGGTGTTCAATACCAGCTCTGCCTCATGCTCTGTAGGCCTCAGGCAACTCACTCAACAAGTTGAAGGCAGAGCAGAGGCTAGAGCTCAGGTCTTCCAATTACAAATCTATCAGCCCTCAAACCCCACATGTGGAACATTTCCTAGGTCTGGCCTTTAACAAATGAATTGGAGGTTTGGCATGCTGCCAATGTTTTGCTGGCTTGGGGTAGGTACTGGGATATTTTTTGCAAATTGGGTACTCCGTCATGTAGAAAAACATCTTTTTAGGGGGTAAAACATCTGGAGTTACATTGCATGAAAAGAAACTGAAGGCCAGGTTACACACTTAGCACACAGCTCTCTGGGTTTTAATGATGCTCAAAGATTCAGAATGTTCAGCAAATCTGTTTATTGTTGCTCTGACTTTCAATGTCTCCCTGGGGAGGTGCTGCTAGTTTTTTCCCTCCTGTTTAACACAGTAGGATTCCTAGGGAAGGATGTATCTCCCTGAGCTTGAACAATATCCCCATGAAAGCTCCTGATCTCAGAGATTCTACGTCACAAAAATAAGCTTCTAAAAATAGAGATTGCGTGACAAGAACATGAGTCTTGTCCTACTCAGCCCAGTCCCACAGGCAGATATCAGGGCTGAAGGTGTTAGTATATGGGGACTTCTGCTCAAGGGCATAACTGCAATCAGCAAATCTAGCAATGAGTAGAAGACTGGACACAAAATAAGGATGTGATAAAAGGTGGGGCTTTGCAAGGCTATGAAAGATTGGACAGCGTGCCTAGAGATTTACAAAGTGCTAGTCTTGGAGTCAGAAACCCAAACTCTAGTTCCGACTTGCCACTGATTGTCTGGATGCCTTTAGGGAGCCTCTTCCCTTCTCTGGGCTTTAGTTTTTGCATCTATAAAATAAGGATGGTAAATTCCAAAGCCTACCTACTTCAAACTTTTTTTTTAATGTTTTATTTATTTTTGAGAGAGAGAGAGACAGCATGAGCAGGGGAGGGGCAGAGAGGGAGGGAGATACAGAATCCGAAGACAGGCTCCAGGCTCTGAGCTAGCTGTCAGCACAGAGCCCAACGTGGGGCTCGAACCCACGAACTGTGAGATCATGACCTGAGCCGAAGTTGGACGCTTAACCGACTGAGCCATCCAGGCGCCCCAAAGCCTACCTATTTCAGAGTTGCTGTTGAAACTGTACAGATGTGAAGCATCAGCCCATAAAAAAGGACTGTCCTCTGGTGACAGGGCTCTGGTTAAGCACGTCCAGACAGCCTGGGGTGCTCTGTGAGCAGCTATGGAAGGTTGTTCCAAGTAGAAGCACATGTTTTCCTCCAGAAAGGACTCTTTTTATTAAGGTCATTTATGTGAGTGCTCACAAGGATTGTATGGGTCACTCCTCAGCACCTGAAGTTAAGATGGGAAAGAACCCCTTCCCTTGTCTCATTGACACAAGACTGAATCTCAGAAACCCAAGTGTGCAAGACAGATACTTTAGCTACAAGGGCTACAATTGATGGCCTCTGTTTGGTGGGATTATATCTGCCAAAACGAGAAAACAGATTTGGTGGTGGGCTTATGTCCAGAGAAATTGATCTCATCCTCACTGTCACCCAGTCAATCACTGCAGGTACTTCTTTGAGCAGGGGGACAAACCAGTCTCCTGTGTTTAGAAAACATCTTGCCCCTTGAGAACTTCTGAATCTTGTTTGTGAGTGTGTGCACGTATGTATATGTGTGTTTACACGAGTGTGCATCCGTGGGGTGTGCATTTTCTGTCTATGTGCATGTTCGTGAAGGCATGTGTGTGTGCTTTTATGGGTGTGTATGTGTACATGTCTGCATCTGTGTGTATTTGTGTCCAGGCACATGCATGAACTTGTGTTTGAGCGTATACGCATGCGAGTGTGTGTTTGCCCAC
The DNA here is from genome assembly GCA_028646485.1 of Cryptoprocta ferox. Taxonomy (NCBI): domain Eukaryota; kingdom Metazoa; phylum Chordata; class Mammalia; order Carnivora; family Eupleridae; genus Cryptoprocta; species Cryptoprocta ferox. The sequence continues at coordinate 32,748,036 of CM053568.1, forward strand.
GTGTATGTACTTACTCTCAAAAGGAGGGAGGTTTGTTCAATTGCACCAGGGCCGGGGGATGATTTAATAAGCCCTGGGTCTCCTTGTCCAACATGCTGAGCTATGGAAATGGCAAAGCCTTTCCAAACCTGAAAGACAGATTAGTTCATTTTCAGGTTTTGCCGTGAATTGGTGGTTCCCGGGATGGCTAATGGCTCAGAGCAGCAGCATTTGCATCCAGCAGTGTCAGAGTGGCTGTGGGATTAGTGGCTAGGGGGTGATTTAGGATAGCTATTTGGAAACATCTACCATTTTCCAATAATGCTTGAGAAATTGCCTCTCCTGAGAAATTTCACGAGGGCCTCAAACAGTGATGAAGGAGGCCGGGGGAAATGCAGATTCCTCTTGTCTGAGCAGCACAGCTGCAGGCATCCAGAAAGCCTGATATCCCAGATACCTCTAGGCAGATTGGCTGCATCGATTGCACTGTTGCCCGCCCTGGTCTGCACACGTGTTTGTCTCCCTGCACCTCCCCGGGGTCACCCCCCAACATCTATCTGATGAAATTAGTATTTGAAATACAATAAAGTGATTAGTTCACTTGACTGTGACAAACATATTTAATCTTCACCGATCAATAGTGTCAGAAAACCAGCACCATTAGTTAAATTATCCCCTAGACTCAGAGAAGCAAACAGCCTAATTGAAGAAGGCAAACACCCAAGCCCTCCTTTTAGCCCAGGCACTCCCCACTTTGTGGGTTTGGAGGGCTCCAATTTGAACTTTAGTAGCCATAACCTGATTTCTCTTCAGCTACCACTGTCTGGACCCATCTGGACCTCAGTTTCCCCATCTGTCAGCACAGTACAGAGATGGGGAGAGGAGAGACTTTGGAGCAATGATCTGTTCAAATCAGCACCACTAACTACCTGACCATGGACAAGTGACTTAACTTCTCTGTGCCTCAGCTTCTTCATCTGTAAAATGGGGATGTTGACACTAGCATCTGGGTTTTTGGGAGAGGCAGATGAAAGAGGCCTGGCCTGGGTTCTCCCCACGGCGCTACATTTTTCTTTTCTTGTCTTTTTTTTTCTTTTCTTTTCTTTCTTTTTTTTTTTTTTTTTTTTTTTTTTTTTTTGCTGTTGTAAAAATAATGGCACAGCACTTTTTATTTTCTTTAATCAGAAAAATAAGCCCTGTGTTTCTGGGAGGGAGACGCTGGGGGAGGACCACATGCCTGTGGGCTCTGCTCTGGGCATTGAGCTGATCCCACCCCCGACCCAGTCAGTCGGGACCCCAGAGGGCAAGAGGGGTGGATGGGGGGCACCTCCGAGGCCTCGGTGAACAGGATCAGCTCGGGGGTGGCTGTCGCAGCCCAGTGGGACTGGGCACACAGAAGGCCGGCCGGAGCACAGCCAGGTCACCTCCAGGTGCTTGATGCTCCCCAGAGAGGGCTGCAGTCCCCTCCCCCAGAGACCCTCAAATCCTAGAGAGTCAGAGCTGAGCTCCAGCCTCACGCCCAGGACTCTGGGAGCACCAGTGTGGGACTGCCCTGAGCCAGGGGTCTGGGGTGAGAACAGGTGACCCCTGAGCACAGGTGTGGGGTGGGCGGAGGGCAGAGAAAGCCCTGTAGTGTGAGGTCTGTCCCAACAGGGGAGGCTCCGGGGGGCCGGCAGCTGAAGGCTGCACAGGCTGAGGGGGAGGCCAGGAGGAGGCGCTCGGAGAAGAGCCCTGGCCCTCGTGGTCCAGAGCTGGGGGGACAGGACACTCTGCCTCTGCTTCAGTGCTTGGCCACTGGGGTGGAGGCGGGGGGGGTAGCCCTCCTTGTCACCAGCAGCTCCTAAGTGGCCACAGACAGCCCTGAGTGCCCTCTGCGTCCGCCCCCTCCCTGTACGCACAGAACCCTGGAGGTGGACATGCATCATCACCCTCTGCTGGAGGGGAGGTGAGCAGGACCCGTGGCCCGGCCCCACCGGAGCCCACTCCTGGCCTGGGGGCAGGGGATGCACGCTGGCCAGCTGGGTTGGGGCCAAGGTGTGCAAGGCCTGCAGCTGGCAAACCCCACAGTACGTATGCACACACACCACATACATGCACGCGCACGTTTGCATGTGCACTTGCGGGGCAGCACATGCCTGTGGTGGGTATGCACAAAGACTCTGACACAAGGACACGTGGGCACTTCAGAGGCACAGAGACACCAAGGACCCCCTGCGAGAAGCCCTAGCCCTTGGGGGCCGCCGTGTTCTCTCTCTAGGGGTATGTTCATCACAGGGTAGTGGGCACTACGGGGGCAGGCATGGCAGGGGGGTGGGAAGTGACCATGTTGGCTCCTTCCCTCTCTCAGCCTCAGTCTCTCCATCTGTAAATAATGGGAAGTGAGATTGCAGAGGCTCCTGCAGTCCTAATGTTCCATAAGCCTTGGAGCCTAACTTTCTTGTCGATGTACATGGGAGTTACTAGAAGTGAGCCAGGGCTGGAAGGCTAAGTGATCTCATAGCCAAGGGAGGATGCCTTTGAGGCAACATAACTAATGTTTTTGGATGTGGCAGGGTAGGGGATAGGGTTAGTAGCACAGGGAACCATGCTTTTCTGGGTGTGAAATGAAATCAATTCCATTTCATTGCAGCCCAAGAAGCCTCAAAGGCCTGCTGTCCACAGTGGGTCTGCTGGTGCCAGGGAGAGGAAATGTCTTACTTAACCATCATTTGTAAAGCATCATCTCTATGGAAGACCTTGTATTGGGAGCTAGAAATATAGGGGAGGACCAGCTCCAGCCTTTGTCCTCTGTCTCCAGGGACTCAGACACATAAACAACCACCTCCAATATGATGTTGTATTAATTTCCAATGGCTGCTGTACCAAATGACCGCAAACTTAGTGACTTAGAGCAATACAGATGTATCATCTTGTGGTTTTGGAGGTCAGAAGTCTAACACGAGTCTCAATGGGCTAAAATCAAGGTCTTTTCTAGAAGTTGTAGGGGAAAATTCCATTATTTGCCTTTTCCAGTTTCTAGAGGCTGCCTGCATTCTTAGCCCCATCATCACTTGACCTCTGCATCCACTGTCACACACCTTTTCTGTCCCTCATACTCCTGTCTCCTTCTTATAAGGAGTAATTGGACCCAGCTGGATAATCCAGGCTATTCTCTCCATCTCAATATCCTTAATCACATCTGCAAAGTCCATTTTGCCATGTAAGGTAATATAGTCAAAGGTTTCAGGTTTATTCTACCTACCACAGACATAAAAGTTCTGAAGCTGGATTAAGAAGACCAGGGGTCAGTCTTCCCATGAAGACTTAAAAGTACCATCAGAAGTGGTCCTTAAAGCATAAGTAAGATTTGGGCTTCTGGAGTAGGAGGAAAAACGTTCTAGGCAATAGGAATAATATTAGCAAAGGCTTGGAGGTAGGAAATGGTGTAGAATGTTTGGAGAAGACCGGAGCTGGAAATGAGCAATGAGGCAGGAAAGAGAGGAAGAGGCCAGCATCTGAAAGACCTCGCATGCCATGCTTTGATGATGGGGAACCACAGAAGGGTTTTAGACAAAGGAGTAGTCAGATCAGACGAGTTTCATGAGGATTATTCTGGCCAGAAAGGGAGTATTGATAGGAGGGGATAACCTGAGGTCAGGAACACCAGCAAGGAGGCTGCTATGGAGATCTGAAATAATTAAGATATTGATGGGGACAAGAATTCTTAGAGGCCGCAGGTGTGATGCTGGCACCTGGCACTGATTGGGAAGAGGATGTGAAGGAAAGAAGACTTAGACAACCCCAGGACTCTGGCTTGGGTGATGGTGGAGAACAGAGCCAGAGCCCCTAACTAAGAGAGGCCTCTTGTGTCTAAGTCGTTCCTTCAAGATGGCCATGGCGTCGGGGATGGGGCGGGGGAGGGAGGGTTGTTGTGAGCTGCGCGTGCGCAGGCACGTTTGTACACCCACCTCCTGCAGGCCCGGGGATGACTGAAGCAGGGCTGGCTGCCCCACTCCAGACCTGCCTAGTGCTACCCCTGCAGAACAGAACACCAGCGCTCAGCTGCTGCTGGAACACTGCCTGGGGATTTTCGCATGCTGCAGATCCCCGCCGCCGCACCCTCTGACGGGGGTATAATCTATTTTCTCTAGCACTGACTGTTGGAGGGAAATCCTCCTGTTTCCAATTACTCTGTGGGTCAGGCTGATAAAATGTTGGACTGAAGGTAATTTTCAATGAATAAAATGTGTTGGTTGTGGAGTATTATTAAGAGAGAACAAGGCCCTGAACAAACACTTCCTGCAAGAAAGCCTGCTGTGAAAGAGCAGTGCCCAGTCCTGCTCCAAGTTCCCCAGGTTGGCGGATTTGTAGACCTCAACTGGAAAGAGCTGTGAGAGTCACCTGAGCTAGATCCCTCTTTTCGATCCACTCAGCAAAAAACAGGACAGCAGGGTGGTCAAGCCACAAGCTGTGGAGTCTCACATCCCTGGCTTCCACGTGCCAGCTCTCCCGCTCACCAGCTAGGGACCTCAGCAAGTTCTTCAGGATTGCCTGTCAACCTTATTCGCTTTATGGTGTCGAGGAAAGCACTAGACCTTTGCCCTTGGCATCCGTGGGGCCTCTGCTGGACATCACTTCAGTTTAAGGCTCCCTCCTTAGTACCATGCACCTGGGGAAGGGGAAGAGCAATTAACACCTTTCCATTCCCTGGGGGACTGGCACTGCCCCCTGCCAATTACTGCATCAGGACCCACCTGCTCTTGAAAGGGGTGACCAATTATCAGGAATAAGTGTGAAGGCAAGGCTGCTGCCCAGAGTCTCATTACCTGCCTCTTCATCAGTCTGTGGGGGAGGGATAGCCCCATCCCTGCTCCCCCTAGAACAGGAGGATCAAGGAAAGATGAGGATTTTCTGAGTATTAATCCACCTGCAGGAAGGAAGAGAGCTCTCTCTGCACTGTCAATGGAATTGAGGCAGAGGCTTCTGGGGTTTTTAAAAATTATATGTGCATGTTTCTGGCAGATAATGCATTTAGATATTTGTCTGTGTTTCTTCTGTCTTTTCCCTCCTGGTTCCAAGAAGGAACCTGGCTTTTGCTTTCCATTGACTCTGGAGGAGCTGCTTACAGGCATCAGTTCCTACTTGGCCTTTGTTTCCCAAAACCCTGAGCTGCTGGAGGGATTCACCGAGGGAGGCAGGGAGAGAGGTGCTAGCTGTGAGAGGAGAGACGCCCCAGAAGGGCTGTGAGGGGCTGAGGCCCAGACCCACTTTCCCGAAGTGCCATGGGAGGCAGCAGTCCTCAGAGGGGAATGGCTGAGTGCCCGCAAGGAGGCTGGGCTCTGCCTGCACAGTGCCCAGGCTCAGAGACCACTGGGCAGCTGGCAGTGACCACATGCAGGCCAGGAAGGGAGCCATCATCCCCTTCTCCCTGCAGGGAGAGTGAGGTGCTCCCTCACTTTCCTAAGTGCCTGAATCAGAATGTCCCAGCATCCTGGCAGGGGTAGGGAAGAGGTGAAGGCTGGGAGTGCGAGCTAGAAAAAGTGAAGCAACATGATCTGTCTTACTGATTCAGGAGTTTGCAAGAAGATACAGGCTATGAGGGATAGCAAAAGGATAAGCTGTGCCAGGCTCCAGCTTGTGTGATTGGGTGCCTATATGTAAATGACTAGAAAGAAATTCACTAAATGTTCACAGTTTTTCCTGGGTGAAAGAGTTAAGAGGGATTGGTATTCTGTTCTTTTGGTAACAGATCTCTTACACATGCTCTCTAGTAGGATGTTTTACTTCAGTAATAAGAAAAATAACTAGAATTGATGTTCCATACCTTTAGTGGCCCCTCATTCCCTGCAAGCTAAAAGTAAAAAACTGTGTGGCATAGTTTTCAAGGGTTTCCTGCTTCCCAAATCTCCCTTCCCTCTACACCACTGTGTCTTCCTGTGCTCTGCCTCCTCTCCTGGCCATTCATCCTTCAAGATTCAACTCAGGAATGCCCACCCAGGGGAGCCAACTCCTTTTCACCTACTTCTGCTATGGCCCTCATGATCCTGCAATGCAGTGCCCATGTCCATGTTCTCTCGCTAGCCAGCCTAAGAGTGCCACAATGCAGGGACCATGTATAATTAATTTCTGTCCCCAGCCTCTGGCTCAAGCCTGAGTACACACCTGGTGCTCATTAAATGCTTGCTGAATGAACTGTGGGGAACTCGGGTCATTTCTTCTTTGTACACAGGGCTCCTTCTCTCCCTAACGGGGATGAGGTGGTCAGTGCCCCTCCCCAATACATGGCCTGCAGATGGTAAGACTGGAGTGGGGACACATGACAGGACTGCTCACCTCTGGGGTATTATCATCCCTGTTGCTCCCTGTGCGGACGGGCTGATAACAATGGAGACTTTTTGAATCAGGCTGCAATGGCCTTCAAGCAGATTCTTCAGGTTACTCACAGATGGCCCCTGCCATGCACCAACCCCTTAACAAGCAATTTGGTTCCAAAGCACTCTGTTTCCCATCCCAGCTTTCCTTCCATTTGAACCCTCCTGCACCTAGCAATCCAGAAGGTGTGTTTACCCAAGGAGAGTGAGGTGGGAAGTGAGGAGGCCTGCAATGTATGCCATACAGTCTCACTCAAAACAACATGGAAAGAACTAGAAATGCAAGAGCCTCTCCTACCTGGTGTATACCTCTTCTCCATAACTGCCCACTCCCATAGATCTCTTCTGCACATGGCCTTACTGGAGAAATTCTCCATGGATCTCATGTTCCTACATGTCTTACAAACAGAAACACTGTCAGCTTTCACTCCAGACTCTGTTTTCATGGATATTTATATAGGGAACAGCCTTGGAAGATAGAAATCATTTCTCTCTCTTGGGCAGAGGACAGGTTTATTTGCTGTCCAGTGAAATAAAGGTAATGTCTATCTCTGGGGTGAAGATAGATTTGTTTATGAGCTATTGTAAAATATTTGGGCTATCTACACTTGGGGTTCTTTGGATTTGGCACACACCTGTTATGCATGTAATAAATACTGAGGCTGCTCAGATCCCCCTGTGGGACTTGGGGAGGAAGGGAACCGGTGTGAGCAAGAAGTGCAGGCTGCTTGCTATCCAAGGGGTAATAAAGTTGTTTGTCTCTGACCCAGGAGTCTCATGTCTTCTGCCACCCTCCATGTAACTGTGGCAGGCTAGTTTGCTAGCTTTCAAGGAGAAGAAAATCTCAGACCCTCACAGTCCTTGAGAGGTCTACATTCAACGAAAATACTGAATTTTATAAAATCAGTTTCCAATTTTCTTGTAGTTTTATAAAACCAGGAGTGAGCCTGGAATTTGTTGAACTGGCTGGTAGTCCTTTATATACATCATCTCACTGAATCCTCTCCACAGCTCTGTGAAGTGTGTATGATAAACCCCATCTTACAGATGAGGAAACTGAGACTTAGGCAGGTGAGGGGACTTGCCTAGGATAGACTGAATTAGAGGACCAATCTGTTCTTACTCAGCCCTGGTGCATCTATCTCAGATCTCAGCAGTGCAGAGAGCTCAGAGCAGCCTTGAAGCCCACTCTGTGGCAAGAATCTAGGATACAATAGGTGTTTCTATAGCAACCTGCTTCCCAAGGTCCACATCAATGCAGCAAGTCTCAACACTGAACCTGACCCTGAGGTCCTTAGGCTGCTTTCTTGGGGGTTATTCCCAGGGAAATATTCTTTAGGCCTCTCCTTGGTAGAATAAATTCAGAGAAAGGGGAGACCTTGACCCTGGTAACCACTGGAGTTGAGAAGTGCTGGAATGTGTATATCCTCCTGAAATGGCTAGACATTGCCATGATGGAGTCAAGCAGTAAATACAAATTGAAGACCTAGCATGTGCCAGACATTGTTCTAGGTATTAGGCATAGAGCAGTAAAGAGGACATAAAACCTCTCTGCTTTCACAACAATTCATTTTTAAAAGATAAATATATGATTTAGTAGGGGCTAGTCACAAAAGTGTTACCAGCAATAACAAACAAAACAAAAATAACAACAAAAACAAAACAGTGTGAGGGCACAGAGAGTGAAGAAGGGGTGATGATGGAGGTTAAGAAAAGTTTCTCTGAGGAGAGGAGGTTTGGACCGACATCTGATGGAAAGAGGAAGTGAGCCAGATAAATACATAGGGGGAGAGCACCTCAGACAGTGGGGACACAAAGTGCAAAGGCCCTGGGGAGCAGTGAGCTGGCTAGGTGGCTGAAAAGGAGTGGCCAAAGGTGAGCCCAGTAGGAGATGAGGTTGGGCCTGGAGAAATGAGGATGGCCACCCACTGAGGCCAGGCAGAGTGGTATTTATATCCTGAGGACTTTCCTTTTCCATATTTGAACTTGAATTTCCTTACCTGCTACATGAAGCCAGTGACATCTTCCCTGATGAGATAATGTATCTAAAGCATGATGTCCTAGCTACTGTAATTATCATGGGTTTATTATTTTTAATTTCAGTGTCTTCTTACTGTGCTCCTATTCTTGCACCACTAGAATTGGATGCTGTCACTGCAGTGACTTTGGGCCTGTGAGCTGGGGCACCGGTGGGGTGGAGGGTTGAGCCTTTACCAGTAATTACTGCTCCTGGGAAGCCCTCTTGGCTCAGCTCCACACTCAGCATGGTGAGGACGACAGCCACTTGTCAGAAGCCTCCCAGCGAGACCACCTGGAAATGAGAGCAGCCCCGACCGCGGAGCCGAGGGGGGAAGGGCGTGTGGGCCCCTTTGTCATTAGGCAGCCAGAGCTGGAGGGATCGCTCCGGTTTAAATTAAGGATTTAATGAGATGAGGCCAAATTAGATGCAATTAAAAAGACACTTTAGAGCTGGCAGACGACCAAGAGAGGCAGTAATGACTTTCCTAGAAGGGAATCCCACAGGCTGGGGGTGGGGAGGACCAGGAGCGCTTGGCTTTCTACTCCTGGAAACATCGGAGGTTGGGGGATGGGAGGATAAAATAGTGCTCAGTGAGGGCTGGATGGCTCTCAGATGTTGGCCCAGGAAGGGCCTTTAAGAGAATGCCAAGGCTTAGTGGTTTCCAAACTGGGATTTTTAATGCCTGCAAGGATCCAAAGAAGACCTTTACTAACTTCACCAAGCACTGTCTAAATATATATCTTAAATTATTTTAAATCTTGAAACAAAAATGTCATGCATGCTTTCAAGTTTTAGTCCATGGGGTCTAGCCAACATGCACAGTGAGACTGTCTGTTACCCTCAGGATAAAGCTTCTGGGGTAAGCCTGGGCTTCCGGTGGATTCTAAGCAGATGGAACCATGGCCTGGGAAGGTTGCTCACCTGCCTCAATGTACTACACCCCTTGGGCAATTCAGGCCTGGACCTAAGTGTCCTGTGAGCCCACTCCTAGGTGATTCATGTCCAGGACAATTAGAGGCCTGCTCTGGGCACTACAGATGGGCTGAGGAGTCACAGGGGAGTGGGTAGAAGTGCCAGAAGTCTTGATACTCTCATACTGGACTATTGCTTGGTATAAATTTGGGCACTTCTTGTTTAATCTGTTAACTCCAATGAGCTCAGTACAGTCCCACGGTTCCTCTGCTTACTATTCTAGATAATGTGTTTTAGATAAAACTGAATCCTAAAGCTTGGATTTAACAGGCAAAACAAAATCAGTTTGACTGTTTGGAAAATTTGAGTGAAGAGCTGTCAGAGATGGGCACTGGGGCATGAGATTTTCTTAAATGACAACCCTGAACATCCATCAAACTGCATTCGAAAAGTATTTTTCTAGCAAACAATGAATATTTAAACTAAGAAACCTATTCATCATCTCTCTCCAAATTTAATACTTACCATTTAAGGAATGAGAGCAGGGCTTAGGTATTATTAATAATTCAACCCTGAAACAAAATAATTGCCTATTATTCCTCTTGAAGTTCCTGGATCGATTTAATTGGAGAATATTCTGGGCTTGGAAGGTAAAGAGTTTTGAAAATCTGTTGCCATTTGCAACTACTTTTTCGGGTGGAACAGGATTTTAATAATACAGTGAAACCAAATCTAAATACTGAAATAAATTGGATATCGATACAGATACTGGATTGCAACTATTATTTATAATGCCCGATTTCAAATTATTTGGGTTATTATTGAAATAGCCTCATTATTGTCATTGGTTGACTTTATAATAAGCAGTGCTTATACATTCAAAATGAAACATAAATTTATAATAATGTCACTCTTGTCAGTTTTATGTAATGGACTTCCACTGACAAATGTGTTTGACTATTACTGCTGAAACGGTTGGAAACTGTTGACCTAGTCCAACCCTGTGGAGGTACAATCAAGAAACAGACCCCAGAGAGAAGCAGAGGCTTGCTCGTTCAGGACCACAGAGTCAGCAGAACAGCTGGGCTTAGGAGGGGGATCCCCTGACTTCCAGCTATAAAGACGCCCAGCTCTGCCTTCTGCCTCCATCTGGTCCACCCTCTCCGCTCTCAGTGGGACCCTCTCCCTTCCTCTCTCATCTATCCCTTTCCATACAGTGCTAAGGTGTGACTAAGTTCCCTCCTTCAAACCCTGGGGTGGATTAGAACAGCAGTTTCAAACCCTTCTCCCTGGAGCCATCATGTCATATGGGGAACCCTGGCGGCCCACTATTAGAGAAAGGGGAGACTGAGCAAGCAAAGCGCCAGCCTCCAGGCCCACTCCAAACAAAGACGGTGAGTGGGACATAGCACAGTGCTTGAGCACAGAGGGCTCTGAGCACCAGGGATGCCTGGTTCAAAGCCCACCTGCCCCTTTTACCAAAGTAAACTGAGTATGGTAAATACTGCCTGCCAAGTAGAGATGTTATGAGAACTTAGGGAATCAATCCATGTAAGCCACATAGAAACTAGTTGCTAACTCCTTGTTATTATTATGATTTTTTAAATGCTTATTTATTTTGAGAGAGAGAATGAGCAGAAGCATTCTGAGAGCAGAGAGAGAGGAAGAGAGAGAAAATCCTAAGCTCAGGACTCAGGGCTCCATCTCATGAACATGAGATCATGACCTGAGCCAAAATCAAGAGTCAGACACTTAACCGACTGAGCCACCCAGGTGCCCTCATTATCTGTTTTATAATAAGGGATTGAAATTAGATGTTCTGTTTTCTAAAGGATTTGGCTGCTAAGGAATGTAGGGCAAAAACTGGCTTAGAACATAAATCTAAAATATTTCACCCTGGCATTTTAAGTCTTCAGCCTTCCCCCCCCCTCCCCTACACCTGCCTGTCTATGTATTCTCACTGACCACAAAGTGTGCTCCGCCCACTAAGGCCTCCATGCCTTTGCACATGCCGCTCCTTTTGCACATGCCTCATCTTACAAGGCCTCCCCTTTATGCCACCTCTTCCCAGAAGCCATCTGTAGTAGTGGTCCTCAATAGTGGCAACTCCAGAATTTCTATAGGAAAGGTTAATGGCAGCACTGCATTCGGGCATGGGGACTGATTTCCGTGCCACAGAGAGGAGCTTTGACCTGATCCTACCAGGTGCTCTGGAATGTGAGTCATGCCACTGGGTTGTCCTGTCCCAAGACCAAGGAGCTGGGCACTTGCCAGTCATTAGCTAAGGAAAAGCCAAATCCCCAGACACTTCAGTCTGCCTGCACTTTTCGGAAGAGTTTCCTATAGGCTGTGGCAGGGAACTGAAGCTGGAGTCACAGGTGTAGACACCGGAAGCAAATGCACATGATGGGGCAGGGGAGGAGAGCAGTGCACAGACCAGTAAAGGGCCTCTGAGGGGCCCTGGGTGGAGCCCCTTCAGCCTCCACCTCAGAGACTACACCATCCCTGTGTTCAAGGAGCTCACAGAGAGAAAAATGCATCTGCCAACAGGTGGATTCAAATTCATAGATGATCTGGGGTGATTAATTGTCTCCACTTTTCCAAAGATCACCTGCAAAGTGGGGAGTTATAAGCTAGGAACTGAAGTGTGCTTTGCACTGGGAGGGAGTGAGCTTGCTTTATCAAGCCTGATTTGCATCTCTCACTCCCCACCCTGGAGTTGGGGCTGATGTCTGTGCTGTTGCCCCAGAATGATTAAGACAAGGCAGGAATCACAGGGCTCTGGCTCCCCACAGACTAATTGCAAGCCCAGGATACCAAAATGGACTGATTTCCCCATGGACACGGACATGTTTTCATAATTCTAACATCCTCCTTTCATCCTACATCTCCGACAGAGCCAGGATGTTAATCAAGTCATTTCCTGTACAAATCCACACTCCCACCTTTGGTTTTAAGGGTAGTGGAGATGGGCAAAGGGGAAGAATGGAGGCTAGGAAGGTGAGAGGGCTGCCTCTAGGTGACAAAACTGAGGATCTGTGAAGAGGGTCTCTGTCTTCCCACTTGATTTCTCAAACCCAATGCTAATTCTATTAAAAACTCATGGACTGCCAGAGCTGAAGGGCCCTTGATCTCTAAGCCATGGCTTCCAAACAGTGCTCCACCAACCCAACATTGCAAGAAGGAACGACCAATGTCCCCAGGAAGGAAAGGGCAAGCGACTCTGCCCCAGTCGTGAGTATGGCCTTCCACATTACAGGCCACCTGCAAAGGCATCTTCTGAAACTGGAAAAGAGTCCCAGATGCACTGGCCCAGCGAAGCCATTCCTCTTAGGCTACAGAGCCCAGTGGGGAAGGGGGACAGAGGGCAGGGGAGAGTCCAGCAAGCTGGGGAAGAGCCTGGCCTGGACCCAGAGCTCCTGGTTCCTGGTTTAACTTCCTCTCCTTCACTGCCCCCACTCTCCCCTCCCCCAACTACCTCTGACTAAATCTGGAATTCAGAGCATGAGGCCTTGGAAGGGACCCCATAGTTGAGTCACTACATACCTTCTCCTGCCATCAGATGCCTTGGTGCTCTTACAGCAAATGCTCAGCCAACCTTAGCTTGGACCCTCCCAGCCACAGAGAGGTCATTGCCTCTTGTGCTGGTCCCTCCTGTCTTTGCATAGCTCTGCTACCAAAGTCTTCCTCCGGTTGTTCTCCAAACTGCCTACCACTCAACACCCTCAGTCTGCCTCTGGGGCCCCATGAGGCACAACTGTTACCCTCTTCTGGAAAGAGCCCTTTAGATGGCAATAATAGCAACCATAACCTTACTCCTCAGGAAAGATTTCTACTAGCTCTCCGCACTCAACTGCCACCTTATGGGCCCTTCATAGAAAGAGCCAAAAATTTTCACTGCTTTCCTATTCACATGATATTTTCACCTTCATTATGGCTCTTGTTTCTCATGAGAGCACAGTCCCGTATGCACAGTAAGGAGCCTATCAGTCCACTGAACAGCAGCAGCCAACACGAGGGCCGGGATTTACTCAACATCCCATTGCACAGCTGGACTCCAAAGTTTCCCATTTTCCTCAGAACACTTGGGTGCTGGGTCTCTGTGACTGTGAGGCTCTCATTCTCTCATCTAGCAGGCATCCCTAGTGCTTCCCTCAAGGGCCCATCCAACCTTGCAAGTCCCCTAATTGGGGTGACATTGAAAAGTGTGTCTGGCTCCTGTGGCTGTGATATTTAAATCATCAGAGCCCTATGTGGGAGGGTAGGGAGGTGGCTACATGGCTCTGATCGCCTGGGAACCAGAGTCTGTGAGTATCCATTCCCTTTCTTAATCATGTGGGCCCCAGTGGTTAAATTCCACGTGGAGAGCTGGGCTTCTGATGTCTGACCTTCAAATATAGGGCAGTTCTGGCCGGGGGGAGGCAGCTGGAGCCGCTTACCCATAATGCCAGCTGACTTGCTTTTTCATTTGCTCAGCCAATTGGTGGGTGAATTAATTAAGTGATGGAGCCAGAATGAACAGCTAAGGCTTCACTCTCCCACCCTTAGCATCCTCCTGTTTCAAACTCCTTTAGATGGATGCAGGGAATGGGGGAGCATTGGGCTGGGACTTAGGAAAGAATTGAGTTTGAATCCCAGTCCTGCTATGGCAGCTTGGGTGTATTGCTCTGGATAATCCCTTCCCTGACATGAGCTTCAGTTTGTTGGTCTTTACAGTGAAAGGATCGGATTCAGGGAAGTGTCAGGGGGCACTTTTCAGGATGTTGCTTTTCACAGCCTTGTGCCTGAATGAGCTAGATAAATGATAAACACAGATGCAGAGGTTGCAAGCTGATGACCTGAGAGGTGCATCTGTCTCATGGATGGGTTTTATTTAACAAGCATACTACTATGTAGGGATATATTTATACTTTGAATGTGCTGAAATGGAAGCACATGTTTCAGTTTGGCCCAGTCCCCATCATTCCCTATTTTCCTATACCTAGTCTCTTTTAGGACCAGTCTGGCCTCTGAAGACAATTGAGTATGCTGCTCATTTTCTACAGACAGGATAGTAACAGCAAAGACAATAATAGTCACAGTTGTGGGGCACGTGGGTGGCTCAATCAGTTAAGCATCCAATTCTTGATTTTGGCTCAGGTCATAACCTCACAGTTTGTGGGATCAAGCCCCCCTTCAGGGTCTGTGCGGACAGTGTGGAGCCTGCTTGGGATTCTCTCCCTTCCTCTCTGTCTATCCCTCCCCCTCTCATGCACATGTGCTCTCTCTCTCAAAAATAAATAAACATTTAAAAAAATAATAGTCACACTTGTTTTATGCTTCTGTTTTTTCCATCCACTGAAGTGTTTGGCATGATGCTAGAGTTCCTAAGTGATTTTTACAAAGTCTCAAGTTCCTTATTCTCCATCCACATAGAATTGTGATGAGGCTCAAGTTGGCCACGTGTGGTAGGGATTAAATGTATTATTCTAAAAGCTGCTTGCCAGAGTGATTGCATTTTAGAGATGAAAGCTAAATTCACCTTAGTGGATGATTGCTTTGTTTGGGGAAACACACTATTGGATCTTTGTTATGAAAAGCAATTGCTTAGTTTGGGGGAGTGGGGGATGGTGGGAAAGGTTGTGATGGACGGATGGAAACAAAACTGGTCCATGTAATAAAGTAAAATTAGGTCATACTTTGGTAGAGAGTTTATAAAGTTAACTGCTTCCAGGTTTCTTGAAAGCTCAAAAACAAGAAGGGGGGGGCGAATTTAAGACATGGGAGAGAAGACATTAGAAAAGGTTTTTGTCTCCAAAGAAGAATGAACTGAGCAGCATGGATCAAGGGAAATATAGTCAGTCGGTGACTCTCAAAAATATTAAGTTGATAAATGTTAGCAAGCTAGATCAGGAGTCATCAAATTATGGGCTGTGGGTCACTGCTCATTTTTGTACTGCTTACAAGGTAAAAATGGTTTTTAAGTGCTTGGAAAAAAATCAGAATAATATTTTGTGACATGTGAAAATGAAATAAAATTTGATTTTCAGTGTCCGTAAGTTTTCTTGGAACCCAGCCATGCTTATTTGTTTACATATTGCTTACAGCTGATTTTGCACTACAATCACAGACTCGAGTAGCAACCACAGAGACTGTGCAGTACTGCCCCAGTGTACAGTCACCTCAGTAAATGTGCTTAGAGCCCTTGGAAGAGGAATGGGGACTCGTCACCCTACATATACTTGCTGTGGTAGTTTGGGATCATTCCTCCTAAGGATTAGCTTCCTCTTCTATCAATGGGTTCGAGGTATGAGAACTGGCTCAGGTCTATGAACTGAGAAATACAAATGCCTTTTTATTGGGGCAGCCATCCATCCTCAGCCTCCTCCTCCTCTATGCTTGTCTTCCGATTGTAGACGTCAAGAGTGCCTTGGTTGGCTGACTATCAGTTTTGCCCCTAGGAATGCCAACTTAGCTCGGGCTGCTATAACAAGATGCTGTAGACTGGGTGGCTTAAACAATACACATTTATTTCTCACAGTTCTGGGGTGTAAAGTCCAAAATCAAGGTGTCAGTTGCTTGGTTGCTGATGAGATCCCCCTTCCTGTCTCACAGATAGCTGTCTTCTTGTCATATTGTCACACAGTTGGGGGCCACGGATGGGGGAGGAAGGTTGTTCTACTCTCTTCCTCTTCTTATGAGGATAGAGATCCCATCAAGGGGGCTTCACCCTCTTGACCTTATCTAAACTTCATTACCTCCCAAAGTCCCTACCTCCTAATACCATCACATTAGGAGTTCAGGTTTCAACATTTGAATTTGGAGAGCAAACATTCAGTCCATAAGAGATGCACTGCTCTATTTACATCTCCACAACCTCCAGAGGGTAATCCCACTTAGCTGCTGATTCAACTTGACCGATTGTTACCATATTGGGTCCCCTCCTCCTGCAGTAGGATAGTGCTGCCACCTGGCCTCTATTACTTCAGTGCCCATGCTCCTCCTGGCTGTTTACAAACCCAGCCCTGTGACCTCCTTTCATACTGCCAGCTCTGGCTGTCAGAGGAGAGCCACCACCTAGGGATGTGGGGGCCCTGCTTACCAGCACAAACCTCATGGTTTGGTGAATGGCAAGTCCTTGGGACCTCCCATGGAACATAATCCTCCGGTGGGTCTTCCGGCCTCACATGAGATATCCATTCCAGCATCCCCACCTCCCTGAGCCCTCCTATCCCTCCTCTACCGTCTCCCAGGGCGGCACAGCCATTTCCACCCTGCTCAGAGCCGCCATCACTATTGCCAGGCTTTTAAGAGCTGTCCCAGCAGTGAGTCTGGCTTAAACTCTGGAGTCCTTGCCAGAGTGTGAAATGTTAGTGTTCTGTAAAAGTGCCCCCAGGTCAATAAATTCCCCTTATTCAGTCTCCTGTTCCAGGCTCCTTGTCAAGCACACTCAAAATCCAATCCCAGGTCTACTCCCATGGCTTCCCCTGGAATGTGCTAGCTAATTTTTCCACCTCATCCTTGGGACTCACCATGGTTATGCTGGGATTTAACTCCAGTTATCAAGCTGGCAGCCAGCTGAGGAAGAGGGGGCACCTCCTGAGGACAGGGCTCCTGTTTCCTTGGGGGCCAGGGGGTAGAGAATGAAAGATTTCCTGAAGGAAGAAGTGCTAGCTTCTACTACAGAAGAGTCGGCCACCTCTGCAAGCTCAGGCAGTTCAGGTATGTCAACAGTCAAAATTCTTGTGGACAGCACCCAGAATCTCCACCCATGTTTCAAAGTCTGAGGTTTTCCTAGCCAGCACCTTTAGCAAACAGACTAAGCTTAGCTAAGCATGTAAACATTTATGGCCCTTCACAACTGTATCAAGTCCTGACTCTGCTTTCATTGCAAAGACACTAATTTCTTTGTAATTTACCAAGGAGAATTCTGGCTCTCACGTTTAACCTTTTTTTTTTCAATGTTTATTTATTTGAGAGAGAGAGAGAGAGAGAGAGAGAGAATGAGAATGAGTGGGGGAGGAGCAGAGAGAGAGGGAAACAGAATTTGTAAGCAGGCTCCAGGCTCCAAGCTGTCAGCACAGAGCCCAATGCAGGGCTCGAACTCACAGACTGTGAGATCATGACGTGAGCAGAAGTTGGACGCCTGATCGACTGAGCCACCCAGGTGCCCCAATCTCACACTTAACCTTTAACTGTTTTATAACTGCCTTCAGTTTCTCATTATCCCTGTGCAGGCCCCCAAGTCACCTCTTGTGAAATCTTTAGCGGTTAGGTTACCACCTTTTGCCAAGGACTATCGGTGCCCCACATGCCACTTGGGATGGATCTTCCTTGACACAGCCAGAGTGAGCTAGGCCCCCAAGTCCCACCATCGTACTGCCTGTTTTCTCATATCCTACCTCTGTTAGTTCGAGTCCTCTGAGAAATAGACACCAACAAAGGATTCAATGTGCAAAGGAATTATTAGGAGAAATGCCTGAAAAGGACAAAAGGAGATGGAGTAGAGAGTAGGCAATGATGCAGGTCTGCTGCCTATGGAAGGAGAGAGGGGAAGAAGATTGTCAGGAAGGAAAAGTGTCAGCCTCCAATGCAGTTCTAAAACAGTCTTGTCCAGCACCATGGGGAGTTCCCAAGCAAAGGTTTGAGGTGTTTCATGGGGGGAGAAAAGGGGCCAATACCAATCTCCCAGCTGTGTTCCTCTGTGGCTAGAAGCAGCCCTGGCACAATGTGGCCTCAGCATGATTACCATGATGGATTCAAAGATGAGCAATGGAAACTGTCAGCCAACTGTGCCTCCTGAAAATTTCTTTTAAAGGAATCTTCATGGCCACCACTACATTTCCATTGGTTTGTCCCACCTTCAATGTATTGCTGCAAAAATTAATATAGTTTACCAAGCATAGAGCTAGATAAAGGCATGGAGTCAGACAGAATCCAATTGGGCATTATTTTAAATTTTAATACAAATGGTATCCCTGTCAGAAAGGAAATAGGGGGGAAATAGGGAATTCAGTTAGGTATTGAACAAAGTGATTCACTGGATGAAAGTAGATGCAATAGGGTTGGGGTGGGGTGGGGTGGGGTATATGTGTTGCAGACTCAAATCAGATAAATAATTTAGGTAATGGTATAACTTGCACCTAGGGGATCTGGGTTATAACTCAATTTGAACACTATGGACTTGGAATCCTCTGGTGTCACATTAAAAAATACATGAGTAGTAGCACCCAGGATGATTATGATTCTAAGTCTCCAGGACCAGCCACAACCTCTGGACAATAAGCAATGGTTTCCCTCTTAGGAGTAACCAGAGCATGACCATGAATGAGTGGCCTGAGACCTCAGCTCAATTGAAATAAGTGTTCCTGGAGAGGAGACCTCACATTCTCTTGGGATGAGAAAGCAGTCCCCTTTGTGAAAAGGAGTCTTTTTAACCTCTGGAAGGTATAAATTAAATACAAAAATAATGAAGTCCATTAAACACATAATATGAATCCTTTCGTATTTAAATTTAGGAATGACCTGCACATATTTGGTGTTTGCAGGGTTTGTGATTTCTTAAGAGAATTTGGCATATCTGAGATTACACTATAAATATGTAATTGAGTAATTGATTTTAGACTTGTGATTTTAAATTAAAAGTTGTAAGAGAATTTGATTAGTTTTGTAAACAATATTGGAATGCTTATGAGAAGTTGAGATTTGCCATATTTATGATTTTGATTTATTAAATTCACAAGAGTAATTTAGGTGCTTGGAAAGGTTTTACTTGTTAGATCAAGCACATGAAGTGCTCTGAGTGAAAACAGGATGCATCAAATTTATAAACACACTTCAAAAAGCTTAAAGGAATCAAATAAAATAAATTATAAATGAGACTGTTTAAGGGAATTTGGATTCACAACAAGGATAATAAAATTTGAAATTAAACTTGTTATTTTTTTGCATCAAAAAAAATTATCCTGGTCATCAAGAACTCCCTCTAACATTGTCTAAAAAGGACTCCTTCATTGTTCTCCACCCCAAACTGGTTCCTGAGTGGTAAACAGCACTCAGGTGTCCAGATGAGGGTCCTGGGGGCACCTTGTCCTCCCTTCCTTCCTCTGCACATCTAGCTCCCTGTTACTGAGACCCCCCTCCATGGCATGGGATCTGCCGTCCTGTCTACCTCTACCCCTCAGGCCTCACTGCCCCTGGTTCTCATCCACCTCATGCAGGCCTCCCTGACTCAGGTCTCCTCTCCTCTTTCTTTTCATTTATCCTAAGAATTGCAAAGACATTGCTAAGAGGGGTGGGAAGCCCCAGCCTGCCTGGCTCTGGCTGCCTTTACATCTGCTGCCCCCCTTGGCAGCCCCAGAAGTCTGTGGAGAGACAGTCTCTGAGCACCTTTCCTCTGGGTAGCAGATGGCCTTTCCAGGTCTGAGTCATAGCTTCCTGTCCAAAATGGCAATATATTTCCATGAGCCCAGTGTTATTGAAGACTTACTGCTGGCGGTAACTGGCGAGGATGTGTGTGTTAGGAGATGTGCAGCCTCCTCTCTGCTCTTCTGCTTCTGCTGCACCTCTGAGTTGGGGTAGAAGCCCTGGAGAGTTTGACAGTGACAGCAGCCACCTTCTCTGTGGGCCTTCTGCCTGCGATCACTTTCCTCTAAGGACCCTGCCACCTGACCTAACCCCGAACTCTTGGAAGGCAGACCCGTATTCCTATCTCCCTTAAGGCAGAGATGGGCATCGACTGGAGGCCACACAAGCAAGGAGAGGACTCTACCTTTTGTAGCAAAAACATGGGAGCAAGAGCCCAGCTCCAGCTCCACTGTGGGCTTCCTGTGTGAGCCTGAATAAACCATCTCTGTCTCCGGACCCGGTTTCCCCTGCCCCCCACCCCCATAAAGTATAAGAGAGCCTTTTACCCAGCAAAGCCACCTTTTGGTGTTTGTCTGAGAAAATACTCTCACATGTGCACAAAGAGACCCAAATAATGGCAACCTTGCTGGCAACGGTGAACAATGTCCGTCTCAATGTCAATCAACAGAAACATCCTTGAATAAATCATAGTACACGCGTAGACTGTACCTGTCAGGGTACAGTCAAAAAAGAGAATTTGCACCAGTTATTCCGCCCTCCCCGCCCCACACCACACATCATTCTGCTATGAACATTTTCAAACATACAGAAAAAACTGAAAAATAAAATGTAAAGTGAATACCCATAAACCCACTAAAGAGAACATTTGGCCTTCTTTGTTTTCTCATGCATCTATCCCTCTATCCATCTGTCTATCTATCTTATTTTTTGATGTATTTCAAAATAAGGTACAGACAGCAATATGCTTCACCCAGACACACTTCAACGTGTATATCATTAACTAAAGTTCCATATTTGTTTACAGACTTTTCTTAAGGTAAATTTTCATGTAATCAAATACACAAATCTTAAGTCTACTATTCAACGGGTTTTGTCAAATTCGTCCACCTGTCTAATCCAAACCACCATCAAGATATAAAACATTAACATAACAGATAACCTCTGCTCCACAAACTTCCTTTGTGACCTTTTCCAGTCACTCTACACTGCCTCCACATCCCCCTGGCAAACACTGTTCTGAATTTTTCCCAGTAGAACATAGTTTGTCTGTTCTAGAACATTACATAAATAAAGTCCTGCTATGCAGGTCTCTTTCAGTCCAATATTTTCAAGATCCACCCATATTATGCATTGTGGTTTGTTTCTTCTTTTTGCTGAGTAGCATTCTATTTATGATATGGATATTCCACTGTTTGCTTATCCATTCTCCTGTTGATGGACATTTGGAATATTTCTAGTTTTTGTCCATTTGTGAATAAAGCTGCTATGAATTTTTTTAAACAAGTCTTTTCGAGGTCATGTTTTCATTTGTCTTGGGTAAATACCTAAGACTGGACTTGCTAGTTTATAGGGTAGGTTAATGTTCAGATTTATAAGAAAGACCCAGCACTGCTCACTTCCAGACCCTACCATGATCAGGCCTGTGTCCCCTTCCATCCTTTGTTCCAGTGCAGATGCCAGCCTGCTGATGTCATCACCCTCCCTTCATGGTGAATTTTCTCTTGGGAGACCTCCTCCCCATTCATCCTTAACATGTGGCCTTGGTCTGGACCCTCCAAGTATGCTTCAGTGATTGTAAGTAACACTCAAGGGGAAGGGCTAGTTTCTATCCCTTTTGTTCCAGGAGCCCCTGCTTCCTTATAAATGTCCCTATCACTCTTCCAGGAACCTCCAGGCTCCTCATGCTAACTTATAGGACCAAAATCAAGCACTAACATTGGCCTCTAAGCTGATTCTAGGCCCTGAATGAACCCAAATGTTCCACCAGCAGGGCTGACTACCCATGGCCACCAGACTGCATTCTTCTCAGACCCATTCAGCTTGGCGGGGCAGGGGTAGAAAACTGAACTCCCTGGAGCCTGGCCCAAGGTTGCAGGACCAGAGTCAACCCCCTAGCCCATCCAGTCTTTATACCCCCATCTCCCCATGATGGCTGTGAGTGGTCACCAAGAGATCACCAGTGTTCTCCAGCTTGATGAGGGTCAGGCTTCACCTGAGCATATTATTGCACAGGGGTTTAGAGTGCAGACATCAAACACGGACACCCAGACTCCCGTCCTGACTCTGTCCTCTAGGCATTTCTTATTGCATCTATAATTACTCTATTATTGAGAAATTTCAAGCATATTGTAAAACAGAGAGAGGAGTCTCTGCTGAGCTCTTTCTCTTCCAGACAACCTGAGCTTTGTGCCCTGGATGAGATACTTACATTTGAGCTTTAGGTTTCTTATCTGCAAAGAGCTGTGGGCAAGCCATTCGGGGTGGGGGAGCCCAGGTGAAAAGAAGCTCCTCCTGTCACCTAGGACCACCACCTCACCCTTGAATTTTCACTAGATTCAGTCATCATTTATAATCCTCACTTTGGCTTTGGGAGGAGGGTGGCCACTCAGGAATTATTAACCTTTACAGAGGAGGAAATTGAGGTGGAAAGTGGGGGATCTATCTGTCACATCCCCAGGCAGGGACTCTCTATGTGCTTGTCCAGCTGTTGAATACAGTAATTCATGATGAACTCTCACCTGTGGAGTGGGGTGAGGCCTGATGGCTAAAAGCCTGGGTTCAGGAGCCAGATTGCCCAGGTTCCCATCCTGACTCTCTACCTAATATTAGGCAAGTTACCTAACCTCTCTGTGCCTTGGTTTCTTCATCTGTAAATGAGTATTCTGAGAGGTCTTATGTTGTAAATAATGAAGCATTATTACTATAAGGCACTGTGAGAATTAAAGGTACACAGGTTAACACAGGTAAAACAGAATACCTGCTAACATGTTCCATAAACATTGGCTATCACAGTGCCTGTGTCCCTGTGTCCAGCTCCTCTCTTTACTTCCCCCTTTCCCCTTCCTACCCCTCAAACACACAGCTGGTCTAAGGATGCAAAGTGCCCGGGGACTGTTTGCTGAGCGAGTGATTGCATGAATGCATTCAGGTCACTGGAAGCTTTACCTTCTATGGATCCAAGACTTGAGAAGAGGTGAGTCTGGCTGGTCTAGGTGAGGCATTCTGGAGCTACTCCTGCCTGCAGCCACATGAGCATGCATTTCCCAAACCCCTTCCCAGTTGCCCTGACCCTGGCAGGGTGAGCTACAGGCCTCTGTGGAGCTGTTCCTCCATAGCTCACGGAGCCTCTCTTGCTGCCAGCCATAGAAATCCCTCTTTTTGTTAAGACTCTGCTTCCTAAGTCAGACCTTCTCAGCCAGGACACTCTTCAGCTAATGATGTCCATGGAGACAGTGGAGGCTGCAATGCACAGTCTCGCCCCAGGAGTCGGTCCGGGGAGAGCAGTTTGCCAGGGGCACTGCACAGTGGAGTGCGGCGAGGTTGGCAAGCACATCCCAAGTCCTGAGTCAGGGCTGGGGGAGCCTTTGCAAATGTCTCCCATAGCCACCTCCTTGTATGGAGAGGGGGACACTGGCCCAGAGGCCCTGGTCATGGGGAGTCAGGGCCCAGCCAGTCCCAGAATCTGTTGACACCCCCCCCAACACACACACACACACACACATACACACACACACACACACACACACACACACCGTGGGTCTCACACTTGAGGGGGCATTACAGTCACCTGGAGGGCTTGTTGAATCATCAGTTGAGGGACCCCACTCACAGGTCTAGACTAAGGCCTGATCATTTGCATTTGAACAAGTTCCCAGCCAATGCTAATGATGCTGGTTAGGGACTACACTTTGAAAACCATTGTTTTAGGAAATAGCCTTGTGCCTCGGAAGGGGAAGTGGAGACTAAGAATATGTTGCTGAAGAGGCAGAGAGCAACTGCCTTCTGGAAGGAAGCAGAACAGAATCTAAACAACTTGAAGGTGCTATGATGGGCAAACCTTAGAGGAGGGCAGTATGGGTGTGGGGAAGGAGGACAGGGTCCTGGGCAGGTTCAGACTGGAGAAAGGCCAGGAGACTAGGGAGCAAAACTTAAGGAGACACTCCGTCTCAGATTCATGCAAGCGCAGGATCGGCAGCTTGAGAGGAAGTCTCTTCAAATCCGCCATTTTAACAAGATCCCCAAATGATACAGCACAGGAACACTGGGCTTACTCGGGTTTTTTTTTTTTTTTTTTTTTTTTTAAATACTGATGGCTGGGTCCTGCTACCAGAGACTTGGACATAATTCCCCTGGGTTCTGTATGGGCACTGGATTTTTGAAACCTACCCAGCTGGTTCTAATGGCTGCAAAGTCTGAGGGCTACTGGTAGAGAGCGCTTCAGAGGTCTTTAGGATGTGTGTTGAAGGCAACATACATAGTAGAACTCACAGGGCATTTTAGTATATGGGGCATGAACTCTAATCCTGCCTCCTCCACTAACTAGCTATAGGGACTTGGTCCAGTCACTTGTTCTTTCAATTCCCTAAAAGTAAATGGGAATATGAACAATCTCTTGGGACCAAAATATTTGTGATTATTAGAGTTCAAAGGTCTTGGTTAACATTTAGGTAACGTAACCTCAATGTTACCATTGAGAAAACTTAAGACCTCTCTGGACCTCAATTTCTCTGCTTATTAAATTGGAGATTGGTAGGGCCACCTGGGTGGCTCAGTCAGTTAAGCATCCCACTTTGGCTCAGGTCATGATCTCACAGTTCATGAGTTTGAGCCCCAAGTTGGGCTCTGTGTTGACAACTCAGAGCCTGGAGCCTGCTTCAGATTCTGTGTCTCCCTCTCTCTCTCTGCCTCTCCCCCCACTCATGCTCTGTCTGTCTCTCTCTCCCTCTCAAAAATAAATAAATATTTAAAAAATTTTAATTGGAGATTGGTCACATTCTCCAATTCTCCAATTGACATTGGAGATTGTATTGTCTAATACACATACATGTTTTTGTCTTTGCACAATAGTTCCTTTGGACAGCAATGCCTGTTCTTCCTTTCTCAGTTCAGCACTTCTAGCTCCTCCTTGAGGCATGACTCATGGTGGTCTCTCCCCTGCACCCTCCACCCTCACCTACTCAAAGTTTAGGCTTCAGCTCAGAGTTTACTTCCTATAGGGAGCCTTCCCCGAGCACCCCTCCCAAGCCCAGGTTAAGGGCCTGACATTACCTGACATTCCCCGCCCCCTCCTGCCCTTTATCATGGGATATTCTAATTGTCTAAATAGTTGTCTGATTCCCAACTAGACTGTGATGGCCCTATAGGCACCCTCCACGTTCACCTTGTATCCCGAGTAGGTGTTCACCAAATATGTGCAGAATATGGAATGAGTGACAACAGGAGATTGTGATCAACAGACCTACAGCTAATTCTTGCTCCAAACTTGTGGCCTTTACCAATTTAATTCAACTCAAAGTTTAGAAGGGAACAGAAGCATAAGGAAGAACCTCATTAATTTAGGTCTCTTCCCTCCTGACATTATCCCCAATTATCTAACTGCTGGAGGAACATAGTTATCTAGATGGCTAGAGACCAACTGAGTTACGGACCCAGGCAGAGCTCAATCACAGCCTCTCACAGGTGCCCCACAGTTTACAAAGCTTTCCAATCTCCCTCACTGGGAGGATGGTGGAGCAGGAATTATGGCCATCACACTTAAACCTGAACTGACTAAGGGCAGGCATCCCATGTATTTTGTTCACAAAAGTTTCCTCAGCACATGGTAGTTGCCCAATATTTGTTCCGTGAAGGAATCTCTTGTCTCACAGATAAAGGAAAGGGAGAATCAGGAAGGCCAGGTAGTTTCTCTCATGTTTACAAAGCTGGGGTTTCAGAACTGAGGGATCCCTTGGGCATGCAATGTCTTACCTTGTGCAGAATTTATGCCCCAAAATATGCCAACTTTTTTATGCCCCTCTGCTTACTTACCACATCTTGTCATGGGCTGGGGTGATGGTGTCCAACATCCAAGGCTTGCACAAGTCCTGGGAGCACATTTCCCACTGCCTAGCATCTTCTCTGTCTTTGGCTCCTGTGGGTTTGCTGGTTTACAGGCCTGATTGAGCATTTCCGGTGCCAGCTCACTTTCCTCTACCTCTGAGCAGAGTCCTCATTGCCCATCCCACTTTAGTCACAGGGCAAAAGGGTTTTCCCACTCCATCCCCCAGCTCAGTACCTGACAGGGTTACTTAGGACTCAAAGAAAAGAGCAAAAAGAGGCTAAACCAGACATTTCACACCTGCTTCTAAACTGGGCAGGGAAGATGATGGCTGCAATGTGGCAATGGCTGAGGGCAGCTCAGTCAGAGTGAGACCTGCCTCTCTTAACCCCCAGCACCAAATGAACCACAACTTCTGCACAGAGAAGTCAATGATGATCTTCTGACTGCAATTTCTAGTTTCCTCAACACGTTGTAACAGGGCAGTGAATGGCCTATAAATACAGAAGGATTATATTTCAGTCTTAGCTCCATTACTGACTCAGAATGTGACCTTAACTGAGTCAGTCCACACCACCCAGAACATTCAGGAAGAGCTGCCTTAAAGGAATTAAGTAGTAATTCCTCAACAGTAAAATTATCATTCATTTAGCACTTCACAGTTGCCAAAAAACTTCCACACACATCATCTTGTTTAGTCTTCAGAGCAGGTCTGTGTGCCCTTTTATAGATGGATAAGTAGACAAATGGGTTTAAGACTTGTCCGTGGTTGGTCATACTGGCATTTTGAGGCAGGGCAGGGACATTAGTCCATATTTTCCAACTAAAGCCCTCATTTTTTCTCTTCCTGTATAGTCAGTTGACCCCAACAAGCATTTTTCTGATTCTATACTAGAATCAGAAACACGGCTCAAAAGACAAGCCAATAAATGAATATACCATGTTGCCCACTCTCTAGGAGCCCAGAATCCAGTGGCAGAGTCAGACACACACTTTACAAACAACACTTTTGGGAGAAGAGGTGGAAGGGCTTTGTGAAGGAGTTGGCATTGTCTAACTCTAGAAGGATGAGTAGGGGCTTAGTAGGAAAGGGAACTGGGAGAAGAGGCAGACATATGTCACCACCAAACACTCAGAGAGTGCAGAGGGGACAGAGGTTCCCAAGTGCCCTGACAGAGATGAAGAGAAGACTGAGGCTGGAGAGTTGTGACCCAGGGCAGGAAGGGCCAGGCCAGCAGCTGAGAGCCAATGTCTCTTCCCATATGTGGCTGGGAAACTTTGAGTCTTTAAACACCATCAACTAGCTCAGATCTACTTTAAAAATAAATTCAGAAAATAATTTTCTTCATATATATATATGTATATATACATATATTCCATGTAAAAATTGGAGATAAGCAAAGAAAATTAACCATTTAAATTTAATCACCTTTAATTACATTGCCCAGAAGTACCTAATGTTTCTATCAATATATGTTTCTCTAAAATGTCTTCATATAGTTATTCCTTTGTACCTTTTTTCCACTTATTCTTTTGTGTAAAATTTCCATGTCATTCAATATTCTTCCTCAAGTGTGGCTCTAATTTTTGGAGGGGCCATGGACCCCCTCAGAGATCCAATGGAAACACAGACCCTGTCCCCAGAAAATGTACATCCCCAAATACACACCAGTCATACTCCCAAGCAGAAGGACAGGCCCAAGGCTGTCATTTCTTTGGATGTTTCTAACAAGTTGGAAACCCATTTCTCATGTGAAAACTTCTGGTTTCCAAAGTGGTCACATTTACAAAATATTAAAAATAAAAACAAAACAAAAATACAAACAAACTCATCAGAAGGCCTCAGTCTGTTCTGAGATAGCCTGTTTATAACCTCTGGGCAAGGCCAAGGTCACAGGTATTTAGGGCTTATGGTCAGACCCAATTTGTGTTTCCAGCCTTGGCTCTCCTTCTTACACAGCCAAACCCCTCTCTTCAATTCCCACTTCCACACCTCAGCTGATGCACTTTGTACATAAAAACACCTGCCCCAAGCCCCACCCCTGCCACCGGCATTGTCCACATGCCCCTGGAATCTACCCAGGGCTTTAAGAGCCTGCACCTCAACACCTACCATACTTCCTCTGCTCCTAGCTACCTGTGGTGTCATCTCTAGTCCTCTGCTGCGCTGGGAACTCCCAGCTGGCACTGTTTGAGTCCCCTTTTTGCCCCATAATGCAGGGCCCCCAAAGAGCCAGGCCAGAGCACAAGCTCAAGAAACACTAGCATGGGTGAGAGCCCAGGCAGCATTCATCCCTGTGCAAGTGAATTCCTCCTTCAGAGCAGAAGGATGGATAATTACTGCTTGGCTTTAGCAATCTGCTATGCATTCATCCCTCAGGGTGTGTGAATTGCTGTGAAATTCTTATCAAGGGGAAAGCAGACAGTGACTCTTAAAGGGAAAGTTAAAGGAAGGACCAGAATGGAAAAAAGCCCTCATAGCTCTGGAGCCAGCCCTTTGTTGACCTTTGAGTCATGGAAAAAAGGAGGCAGAGCCAGGATGGTCCAGGAGTGCCCTGATGTGACATGGGATAGGTGCCTTTTCCCTCTCTGAACAGTAAGGGGCAGAACCAGATCACTTCCTAGGCCCCTTCCTTTTGCAGTATCTCAGATAATAGGATCTGTGTGGCAGTCTAGGGGATTTATAGTGTTAATGAAATCTGCGGGTTGCAGGGATTGACTTTTCTGGTGGTCCTCTCTGATGGGGCTCCCTCTCTGATGGGGCTCCAGCAGGGAAAGGGTAAGGCCAGGAGCTGCTGCCCAGAGCCCACTAGCACAGCTGCCCCCACTTTCCCTGGGTGATCGCTTGGTGAAGTTCTCTGAGCCTCAAAATGCCTCTGGGCCAATAGAGATCTAGCATTGTGCAGACCCTGAGACTCTTCTTGGGGCCGCGAGAAACAGGGCCAAGATAGTACCTGCAGGACCTTGAACATGCCACTACAACTCCTTGAGCCCCAGTTTCTTCATGAGCAAGATGTGAATAATAAATCCAATTCTGGGTAGCTGAGATTATGACATTTAAAAGTCCAGCGCAGACCCTGACACATGGCAGGTGCCTAATAACTGTTATGTATTTGTCTCATGAGCCTCACTTTGATATGAATAGGTTGACCTTTGTACACAGGCCCAGGCAGCTCTGCAGACTCCAGGAACCAGTTTGATCTTCAACAGAAAGACCTCAGCCCCACCCTGATACAGCCTTAGGGGAAATCATCTTAGCAGGAAAAGTGGGCTTAGGATGTTGAATGCAGGATTTAAGAAAAGTTGGATCAGGTGCTGGAGGACCTGAAATCCCTCACTGAATGTGAGATTGTGAGTCCTGGTGGGCTCTCTTCCAAGGAGCTGTCTCAATTATCTGGAACCATCCCTAAGTAGGAAGGACCTGGATTCCAGGGGTCAAAGATGAATGGGCAGAGCCCCAGACTCTGAGCAGGGTCAAGCTGGCACTTCCTAATGGCAAGCACTAGTGATCGATCCCATGAGTAGAGGCACTGGGTAGAGTGAAACTACAAATGGAGAAACTGAGGCCCACAGCCAGTGGGAGGAAAGCACTCAAGGGCAGGGCCAGAACCAGAGCTTCCTGAGTCCTACCACTGTCTCCCAGGGAAGGAAACCAATAGGAAGGATGGAGTAACAGCTTGGGGCACACAAACCCAAGAGCTGAGAAAGAAGAAACCATTGCAAGTATGGGGTCAAACTTCACTCCACCAGGCACTCTGCTCACCTGTGCCATGTGCTCCTTGCCTTCCAAATAAGCCCTCAATGTAGCAACACTGGCTTCAGTCTTAAAAATTAATTACTAAATTTCTGCCTACTTTCTTTTTTTAAAAAATTTGTATGTTCAACATTCTTGTTTCCTTTCAGCCTCTTATTCTTCCCCTATACTGCCCGCTCAGCAGCTGCACCCTCAGATTGTAACGTGGTGCCTGGGTCGTAGTAGTTTCAATAAATGCATGTTAACAGGAGGACAGGTCGCTTCATTTATGAGCATGTTCTCTGGGCAGGCCCTGTGCTGCGGGTACAGAGACATATCTGAGTGGCTCCCTCACCCTGGATCACTACCTCCATTGCCCAGTACCCTCAGCCTCCATGCCTGGCTCCCTTGAGGGCAGACCCCCTATATTACTCCACTCCCCATGGCACAGGGTCCATCTCAGAGAAGGAGCTCAGAAACCATGGGATTAGGTGAGCAGAGAAGCAGATGTTTTGACCCCAGTGAAAAGTCAAAAGCAGAACAGCCAATAGCTAGAACTGTTACAACATCTTGATTTCTGTCTCCATCTCTCTGTGTCTCCCTCTCTGGGTCTATCACTCTCCTTCCTCCACTTCCTTTCCTCTTCCCTCTCCTCCAATGTCTGCCTCTAGTTCACAAACATGCTCACATTTCCATCCCCCCATGGGCTAGCTTAAAATATAGATATGGTCTCAGTTATTTATCCAATGTATGACTAAGATGATTTGCGACAATATTCAGCGTGAAATACATTTGACAAGGGCTAAAACCCCACATAGTGGAAATTCTCATTGACTAAAAGTTGACTAAAAAATCAAATCTTCTTGACATTGATTTGCTAAATATGGCCCAGGAAACTCAGGCTTGGTCTAA
Source organism: Cryptoprocta ferox (assembly GCA_028646485.1). Lineage (NCBI taxonomy): Eukaryota > Metazoa > Chordata > Mammalia > Carnivora > Eupleridae > Cryptoprocta > Cryptoprocta ferox. The sequence continues at coordinate 32,778,326 of CM053568.1, forward strand.
ATAATGGCCAAAATAAGAAAAACCACAGCGGCAGATATTATCATGAGTCAAGTTAAAAAAAAAACTGATTGATACACAAGTCTTGGTGAACAACAGCCTTGATTGAAATAATGTCAGTAAGACTGAGAAGAGATCAACTAAATTGAAGAGAAAAATGACCAAAGGAACCAATGAACTTCATGGTGCTTGCCTTGAAAAACATTTTTTTCTATAAAAATTAATCAGTGTTAATATAGCTCTTATGAAAATATTGATAACAGCAGAGTCAAATGCCCAGGGCTGGGGTGCAGTGGCGACATGGATGAGTGGGCTTGGTTCACCTGTATGCTGTCTCTTACCACTCACTCTGCGCCCCCCGCTGCTTGCCCCAAGCTGGCCCGCGTCTTCCTGATTTGTAATCATCATGGTCTTACCAGTGATTTTTGTACTTCCAAAGGAGTTTAGTTTTTACACTAATCGCTGCCTCCTTAATCAATTAATGAGACTTAAAAGGCCATTTATCATTGGAAATTGCAACTGGAATCACCAGAGCACTACATTGGTCCACAGATGCTAAGGAATTGCAGTGTACATTGATAATTGTACCCTGGCTTTAATGAGATTCTTATTAACATATACATTATTAATTAGACCATTAATGCAGATGTCATTTTGAGTCACACCAGGATTCCCGATGGCTCACATGGTTATTAAACCTCACTAATTTGCAGGAGGAATTAATATTATATTAAAGGTTCTCTCCACTGTGTATTTTAAATTAAACGCTTGCTTTTGAATCTTACCCACAGCATCCACCTCCTACTTGTTAAAGAGAGGAATAAGAGGGAAGCATTTCATTCTAAGACCTGAGAGCTTCCTATTTTGCAAATAACTTTGGTGTCTGTAAGTAGACAGGGAACAAAAGGCAGAGAGAGTGGGGAGGAGAGAGGAAGGCCCTCGCTCACCTTGGGAGGAGCCTACTGTTCTCTAATTTCCCTCATTTAATTTGTAAATAATTTAGGAAATACATAAAGCAAAAAGGGGAACCCATTCTCTCTGCATTCGGTAATTACCACTCTGAATATTCTCATATGCTATTTTAGTCTATTTTCTCCATGCTTAAATAGACATCCTTCTACACAAAGAATAATGCTCTGTATATCATTTTAAAACCTTCCTTTTCAACTTAATATTTTGTGAACACTCTTTTGTATCAATAAATGTTCTTCTAGAGCATCATTAACTGTCACATTATACATATCAATCTACTTCATTCTTTTGTTTTAAGTTTATTTACTTAGAGAGAGAGAGCGAGAGAGAATGAGCTGGGGAGGGCCAGAGAGAGAGAGAGAGAGAGAGAGAGAATCCCAAGCAAGGTCCACACTGTTAGTGTGAAGCCCAATGTGGGGCTTGAACTCAGAACCGTGAGATCATGACTTGAGCCGAAATCTAATCAGGCACTTAACCAACGGAGCCACCCAGGAGCCCCAGCTACTTCATTCTTTTAAACAGCCATGGGTTGGTCAGCTTGATGCATCAATGTGATTAGGCTATGGCCCCCAGTTATTCAGGCAACCTCCCATCTAGATATTGCCAGGAAGGTATTCTATAGATATAATTAAAGTCCATAATCAGTTGACAGTAAGGGAGATTATAGATAATCTACATGGGCCTGATTCAGACAGTTGGAAACCTGAAGGGCAGAGTTGAAGCTTCCCTGGAAAAGAAACTACCTGTGGATATACGCAAGTTCCAGCCTGTCTTTCCTGACAGCCTGCCCTATGAATTTCACTTACCTAACCAGCCCCCATAGTTATGTAAGCCAATTCCTTGCAATTAATCTCCTAATACATGTATCTCTTACTGGCACTATTTCTCTGGTGGAACCCTGATACAGGCTGCATAGGATTCTATTATATGACTATACCATAATTTATGTAACAAATCCCCAACTATTGGACACTGTGCTCGATTGTCTTGTTGTCAACTTGGCACTATCCCTTCTGTTTCAGACTGGAACTATACTTCCCAGTATACAGTTTCTTGAATGGTTCCAGAACAGTGGAGACTGCTGATGAGGAGGACCCATGCAAATTTTGAAAGGGAGAAGCTAAAGGGAAGTCATTGTTACTGAGAAGGCATGGTGGTCAGCCATGGTGATGGCATCACCAGGCAGTTTGGACACATGTAGTGGCTTTGCAGATCTCCCCATGGGCTCCTACTCCATGGCCTCACTTTGGTAGCCAGTCGCATGCAGCTCCTTAAACTTTCCCACAATCTCATCTTTCCCACCTGTGCCACCTGGACCACCTGGACCACCTGTGCTTCAGGTGGAATGGATAGCAACTGCTTCTTGAACCCTTCAAGTTCTCCCTCTAGAACCTGGCTCCCACCGCTGCCCCCATATTTGCATAAGCCCTAACTCCTATGTTAAACCCTTTATTCCTGTAATACTTGTAAAGGCTCTGTGTTCCTGACTGAAGCCACTGGTAGTTCATGAGAACATATCCTTAAAATGGGAAGGGGAAATTGTTTCACTGATACTAGAATTAAGAATGTTAATGATACCACTGCTGCATCATGGTAGTCAGTGGCATAAAGCAGCAAAATATCTAAATTATATTAAATTATTATTACTTATAGTCATCTGAAGTTAAGTATCTGTAAAAATAGTCAGGTCACCAAATAGCTGCTGCAATAGAACATTATATTGGAAGTAAAGATCATAAGGACAGTGGTGTTAGTTGACTACTTCTAATTGTGCTGAAGAATCTGAAAAAAAGAATATGGTAAGCCCAGGCTTTAAGTTCCCAATTCACAGTCTGAGTAAGAAAAGGTAAAGCTTTGGTGACTGCCCTGGAAAATCCTTCAAGCTACCACAGAATTTGCTGATCTGCCCATGTTCCCATCACTCTGAAATAGCAGACTTGATAGAATAGTGGAATGGCCTTTTGAATACTAATTTTTGGCACCAGCTGGATAACAAGCCTTTGCAGGACTGGGGTAATGTCCTACAGAATGGGGTACTGCAGTATATGCTCTAACTCAGTAACCAATGAGTGGTACTGTTTCTCCCACAGCCAGGATTCCAGGGTCCAGAAATCGAAGGGAGGAAATAGAAGTGGCTCATATCACTATTACCCTTAATGATGCACTAGCAACATTTTTGTTTCTGGAACCGTGTGGCTTTGGGCTCTCTGACATAGAAGTCTTTGTTCCCAAGGGAAAGCTACTTCTATCAGTGGACACACAGTGCTCCGTTCTGTACTCACCGGAGCAATTACTTATACAATGGGGGCTGCTATAGATTAAATGTTTGTGTCCCCCCTTCTCTGAATTCATATGTTGAAAGTAATCACCCAAAGTGATGGTATTAGGAGATGGGACTGTTGGGAGGTGATGAGGTCCTAAGGGCAGAGCCCTCATGAATGGGATTAGTGTCCTTATAAAAGAGACTCCACAGAGCTCCCTGGGCCCTTCCACCATCAGTGTGTAAGTAAGCTCTCACCAGACACCAAAACTGCTGGTGCTGTGATCTTGAACTTCCCAGCCTTTAGCACTGTGAGAAATAAGTGTTGTTTATAGGCCTCCCACCCAGTCTCTGGTATTTTGTTACAACAACCCAAACAGACTAAGCATCAAAGAGGAGTCTTTCTAGGACCCAGGAGATTTTCTGGATGTTTCCTAATGCTCCCATGTCCCATGGTAAAAGTGCATGAAAAATATCAACACAATCTAATGACATAGAATCTTCAAGAATGAAGGTTTGAGTTATCCCACCAGACAGGGAAACATAACTAGCCAAGTGCATGCTAAAAGCAAAGAAGGATGGGTAGTAGAAGAAAGAAGTCAAATTCCAGCTACAACCACACCACCATTTGCCAAAATGAGAACCCTTTGCTTACTTGTTTCCTTGCCTTTTTTTTTACATGTATTAACTTTTCTGTCCCCTCCTCCCCATTCTTTTGCTGGCTGTTATAAAGTACGTATATTAATAGTGATTAGTCCTACATATCCATATTTAAGGTACAGGGTGCAAAAAGAGAAGGTGACCCAGCCAGATGAGTTAATACCCAGAGACAGATAAAATGACCTATGAGACTTCATGTTTCCTCTTTTTGGGCGGGAGGGTGGAGTGGGGAGTTAACACATCTTTAGATATACTAAAAAGAGTTGCATCATTTTAGGTGAGAGTGTGTTATTATTACTATCTTCATTCAGAAGTCAGTCTTAGTGGAAGGGATTTGCATGAATGCCATGTTGACAAAGGAGTGGACTCTTCTGGGATCTTGGCACCACTGCTCCTGTATAAGGCTGAGAACTGCATTTCCCAGAATCCCCTTCCCTATGTGGTTTGTAGGATTAGTTTGTCAGAGGGGAAGTCACATAAGATCTGGGAGGCAGAAGTGAAGCAGAAGCCATTTTTCTCAGGACATCATGGAGCTGGCTATGGCGGCAGTCAAAAGTGGTAGCTTCACAGAGGGTCCCCATGAATGCTCACATCATGGCTTCCCTTTGATGTCGACACACTGGGCACCACAGACCTCCCTATAGCCATCTTCAGCGTGATGTTGTTAGTCACTGAATCTCCTGACTCCCCTCCCAGACCTCCACTCACCAGTTCAGCCACTGGCATGGCCTCCTTGTCATGCAGACCCCTGAGTTGTGATTATCACTGACTCTTCCCTACCGGGGAAGTATTATACCATCTGATTTTTTTTTTAAGAAAAGTATTGTGGCACAAGAAGAGACACATAGACCAACGGAATAGAATAGAATTGGATCCACAAATGTATGACCAGTTAATCTTTGACAAAGCAGGAAAGAGTATCCAATGGAAAAAAGACAGCTTCTTTAACAGATGGTGCTGGGAGTACTGGACAGCAACATGCAAAAGAATGAAACTAGACCACTTTCTTACACCATACACAAAGATAAACTCAAAATGGATGAAGGACCTGAATGTGAGACAGGAAACCATCAAAACTCTAGAGGAGAAAGCAGGAAACAACTTCCTTGACCTCAGCTGCAGCAATTTCTTACTCAACACATCCCAAAGGCAAGGGAATCAAGAGCGAAAATGAACTACTGGGACCTAATCAAGATAAAAAGCTTCTGCACGGCAAAGGAAACAATCAACAAAACTAATAGGCAACTGACAGAATGGGAAAAGATAGTGCAAATGACATATCGGATAAAGGGCTAGTATCCAAAATCTACAAAGTACTCACCAAACTCCACACCCGAAAAACAAATAATCCAGTGAAGAAATGGGCAGAAGACATGAACAGACACTTCTCCAAAGAGGACATCCAGATGGCCAACAGACACATGAAACGATGCTCAGCGTCACTCATCATCAGGAAAATACAAATCAAAACCACACTGAGATACCACCTCACACCAATCAGAGTGGCTAAAATGAACAAATCAGGAGACTATAGATGCTGGCAAGGATGTGGAGGAATGGGCACCCTCCTACACTGTTGGTGGGAATGCAAACTGGTACAGCCACTCTGGAAAACAGTGTGGAGTTTCCTCAAAAAATTAACAATAGAACTCCCCTATGACCCAGTAGTAGCACTACTAGGAATTTATCCAAGGGATACAGGAGTGCTGATGCATAGAGGCACATGTACCCCAATGTTCATAGCAGCACTTTCAACAATAGCCAAATCATGGAAAGAGCCTAAATGTCCATCAACTGATGAATGGATCAAGAAGAAGTGGTTTATATATATAATGGAATACTACATGGCAATGAGAAAGAATGAAATCTGGCCATTTGTAGCAACGTGGATGGAACTCGAGGGTGTTATGCTAAGTGAAATAAGTCAGGCAGAGAAGGACAGATACCATATGTTTTCACTTACACATGGAACAGGAGAAACTTAACAGAGGACCATGGGGGAGGGGAAGGGGAGAAAAATAGTGGGGGAGAGGGAGGGAAGCAAACCATGAGAGACTCTTGAATACTGAGAACAAAGTGAGGGCTGATGGGAGTGGGGGAGAGGGGGTGGGGGGTGATGGGCATGGAGGAGGGCACTTGTTGGGATGAGCACTGGGTGTTATATGGAAACCAACTTGACAATAAACTGTAAAAGAAAAAAAAGAAAAGGATTGAAAATGTGCAGAACTTATGGAAGGAAATATTGGAGAGAAGTAATTAGTTGTACAAATAGATCCTTCACCCTCTAAAGTAGTGGTTTTCAAATGGGGGCTACTTTGTCCCCTAGGAACATTTGGCAATGTTTGGAGACATTTTTGGTTGTCATATGGGGTGGGGGGCAAAGTGAGCCAGTTGCTACTGGCATCTAGTGGGTAGAGGCCAGGAAAGCTGCTAAACTTCCTGCAATGTATAGGACAGCTCTCCCAACCACTCCCCAACAAAGGATTATTTGGCCTCAAATTTCAATCATATCTAGGTTGAGAAGCTCTGCTCTGGTCCATGCTTTGGTGTTAGTCTAGATTCTGCAATTCCAAATGTTCTCTAGTGGGAACACCTTAAACATCTTCAAGGAGGAAGGAAGAAATTTGAATGTTCCCAAAACTAAGCATACAGATTTTTTTGCTCTAAAGGGGGGCCTCCTTCTTTTTTTTTAATGTTCTAATGTTTATTTATTTATTTTTGAGAGAGAGGGAGAGCAAACGCGGGGGAAGTGCAGAGAGAGAAAGGGAGATACAGAATCCGAAGCAGGCTCCAGGCTCTGAGCTATTAGCCCAGAGCCTGACACAGGGCTCAAACCCACAATCCATGAGATCATGACCTGAGCTGAAGTCAGACACCTAACTGGCTGAGCCACCCAGGAACCCCTAAAGGGGTCCCCTGCATATTGTAAGGATCTTTAAAATGGCACGTTCTCCTAGGTAAGGTTTCAAAAAAAATATTCAGATTACATAAAGTCAGTTTAGCTACAATTTTTCCAAACCTACCAAATTGGGTGAAGCAGTGTCCAACTCTACCCTGCAAGGACACACTGCACTGTTGTTCAGAGGCCTGAATGCTGGTCCATAGGGCATCTTAATGCAAATTAGAACAAGCTTCCCCCTCCATGTAAAGTTTTAAAGTTCTTAGTAAGAGGAGTGCCTGGGTGGCTCAGTCGGTTAATTGTCTGACTTTGGCTCAGGTCATGATCTCATGGTCCGTGGGTTTGAGCCCCAAGTCAGGCTTTGTGCTAACAGCTCAGAGCTTGGAGCCTGCTTTGGATTCTGTGTCTCCTGCTCTCTGCCCCTCCCCTGCTCATGCTCTGTCTCTCTCAAAAATAAATAAGCTTTAAAAAAATTTTTTTAAATAATAATGATAATTAGAATGAAGTCATTTTGTATAAAATAAATCAACTGTAGAATGTAGAAGAACACTTGAAATTCATTGAGCTGTACAAGTAAGATATGTGTACCATACGTACATTAAACCAAAATAAAATATTTTAAATAAAATATAAATTTTGAGCTTTTACTCTCTAGAATTAGTACTGGAATATAATTCTTTGTTTTCAAATTGTTGAATGTTGTATTGGATACCTCTTGTGTCCCCCTCATATTCTCTTGGCCACTTTTTTACTCCAGCTGTTTCTAAAGCAACCAGCTGTGGAGCAAGGGTAACCTGGGAGCATCTCACCTCAGCTGCCTCCCATATCTCCTGCTTTCTTCCCTCAGCCTTTTCTGCTGGTCGCATAGCACATTCTGACAAATGTGCAAACTTGGAAGTACAAGGGGGTTAATTCCTCAGAGAACAACAACCCCTGACCCATGGGGGATGGGCTCCAGTGGAGAAATGCTCCATTCTTCTGCCCCATGGGGTGCATTCCACATGGCTCCTCGGTGTCCCAGCCAGATGGAGCCCAGGTGCTCACAGCACGGCCAGCTGCATAGCAGGGACATGGATTCACTTTCCTCCATGTTTCATTTTTCCTAGTTCCTTGGCGCCAGTTCCCCAAAATGATCCACCTTCTCGAAAACCCTAGTCTTAGCCTTTACCTTTTAGGGGAACCTAGACTCAGACATGCCTCTTGCTTTCATGGAAACAAAATGTTGAAGATCATTTTAATGCTTACTTGCTCCAATATCTTGTTTTCTCTAGAAAAGATCGCTAGATTTGACAGGTTATAAATCGTAAGCAATTTTAAATACATTTTAATTTCAGGAAGCCATGTTCTCTATTGGCAACCAATGTTGTCAAAGTTAAATATATTCTGAGAGCTACAGAAATATTCAGAACGTTGTCCAGTAAATTACTGATGCAAGTGTATTGCTAAATGTCAAGAGGAGAGTTTAGAAAACAGTTTAAGGTTTTAGTTGCTCACAGATCAATGCCTCATCAATAGCACAGCGGTCAATTTTAGTTGTAAATTCTCACATAGTTACAGTTGTTCAAGTTCATCCCAATTCTTCAAATTATGTATGTCATTTAGAAGACTGAAAGACCAGGATATTTTTCAGCACTACTAACCTTCCTTATAAAAATTATATTGTTGTATCCAATATTTTTAAACAGAAATTGATTTTGAAATTTTATGAAGGTCACAAATGGGCTGAGCATAGAATCACAGAAGTAAAATGACTTTTCTTCTGACTTTTTGTCTTAAATTTCCTTCTTAAGAGAAGCTGGCATCAGGGCCCTTGGGTGGCTCAGTTGGTTAAGTGTCCGATTTTGGCTTAGGCCGTGATTTCACGGTTTGCCAGTGTAAGCCCTGAATCGGGCTCTGCACCAACAACTCGAAGCCTGTCTGGGATTCTCTCTTTATGCCCCTCCCCCAGCACGTATGTGTGCAAGCGCTCTTTCTGTCTCTCTCAAAAATAAATAAATAAAACTTAAAAAAAGAGAGAGAGAAGCTGGCATCAATATTTCCAATTTGTTTAGCATTAAGAATAATTATTCTTAAACACTAGCATTTAATTTCTCTTTAGAGAATGTTTTAATTCCTTTGATGCTTTCAAAGCATTTTGTATACTGGTTTTGGTTCCTGCTTATACTCATATTACTAATTCTGCATAAAACATCATATCAAATTGGTACTAAGAAAATTAATTTAAAAGTGAATATTTTTGAGAGTATGTCTCAGCTTACATTCTATAGTCTACGTTTTCACTAGGTCTTTCAGTTATAAAACATATTCATTCCTTCTTCAAAAGTAGAAATAGGATAATATATATCACAGAGTGATGATACTTCCATCTATCAGAAAACTGTCATGATAAATGTGTATGTTACCCATCTTTAGAGTGAAAAATTTTATAATAAAAATATTTTCTAATTTTCTTCTAAAAAACCACATTGACTTACTTTTTTAAAATTTTATTTATTTATTTATTTATTTATTTATTTATTTTGAGAGAGAGTACATGTGAGGGAGAGGGGCACAGGGAGAGAGAGAATCCAGGCATGTTCCATGCTCAGTACAGAGCCCAGTATGGGGCTTGATCCCACAACCCCAAGATCTTGACCTGAGCCAAAATCAAGAGTAGGACATTCAACCAACTGAGCCACCCAGGCAACCATTTTTTTAAAAATTTATTTATTTATCTTGAGAGAGGGAGAGGCAGAGAGAGAGGAAGAGAGAGAATTCCAAGCAGGCTCCACACTGTCAGTGCAGACCCCAACACTGGTGGGGGTCGATCTCATAAACTGTGAGATCATGACCTGAGCCAAAATCAAGAGTCAGATGCTTAACCAATTGCTCTACCCAGGAGCCCAATATTTGCTAATTTTCAAAACAATGAGGTTGCTTGCAAAACAAATGTTATCCTGAGACATGAAAACTTTGGGCAGTACACAATATAAACAGCCACACATGGGAGCCCTGTGAGTAATGTTATCTTAGCATTTTAAACCCCTCCTCCTATTACCTGGTCCCAACCAACATTAGCAGCCTCCCACTTCACATGTCTCTGCTTTAGCCAGTAACCATTCTCTATACCAGGCCTTTGCTTTTGCTGTTCTCTCTGCTTTGGATCCCATCCCTGCCCTGCCGCTGCCTAGTGACATCCTACCCAGTGGGGCACTCCCTCCCCCAAACCTCCAGAGCATGGTTTAGAAGTCATTTGGGCCTGAGTCTGGACTAGACCATGTACTTTCCAAGACACAGAATAGATCTGTTCCATCTCACTTTCTGGGAATCAAGCCCAGCCCGCAATGGGCTCAAAAAAGTGGAACAAATTGAGAAGGTCTAAGATCCAGGAAACTCTCCGAGGACCATGGGATTTCTGGTGCTGGCACTGACTGCTGTTTAACTTAGTAGTGTTGGAATGATAAGGGGCTCATTCTCTGAGGACCTTCATGGACAGAGAGGGCCCCTGTGCTGGAGAGGAGGGAGGCAGATAACCCTGAGGTATAAACTTTCTACATAAGCCTTCCCCTCCACCTGGGCTCTCCTGTGGACATTGGGGCTGTTGTTAACTGCCTCAGCAATTTAGCCTTTATTGAGCACCTACTATGTGCTAGGCCCTGAGATAAACCAGATACAGACTCTGCCCCCAAGGAATCCACAGTCTGGTAAGGAAGACACATGTGGATGAGTGATAACAGCCTAGTGTATTTGTGGTAAGCACTTACTAGAGGGAAGGGCTAGATCTGATGCAGGCACAAATCAGGCAGCATCTACAAGAAGCAATACTGAGGCTGAGATGAAGGCTGGGGAGGAGTTTCTGAGGTAGAAAGTCTAGGGATGGAATTCCAGGCAGAGGAAACAGTACGTAAAGGGTATGGAGGTGTGAAACAGTCTGGCCTTTCTGGGGAAATACGGGTCATCTGGTGTGACTGGGCATTCAGTTATGAGCAGGGCAATAGACTCTGGAGACTGGTACAAGCCAGATTATGATGCCTGAGAGGTTAGACTTTATCCTGAAGGCAACAGGGATCCTTTGAAAGGAGTAAGCAGCATAGTAACATGGCCAGATTGGAGTTTTAGGAAGGTCATCCTGGCATGATCCAAATGCCTTGGAGGCTGAGCCAAGCAACCTGACTAAGGGTTCATAAAAGGCATATAAAGGACATACAGATCACCAAGGCTCTTTTTAAAACACAGTAGGCCTGGAATGGGGCCTGTGACTGTGCACATCCCTAAAAGCTCCCACATAATGCTGATACTGCGGGTCCACAGACCATACCTTGAGTAGCAAGGGAATGAAACCTATTTGCTAGCCCAGTCACTAATGAGTGCTATGAATTCATAGAACACCTTCTTTATTCCCAGGTTTTCACTTACAAAGGATTAAAACCATATGCCCTGGGCCCCACTGGTTGTACACTGCCCCACATACACAGATGAATCAAAAGGTGCCTATGTCTTTAAGTGGAAGCAAGGGGTCACTGGTAGATGGACAGTGGACCGTAGGTCATGTGTCTCAGGTTGATATACAAGCAGCTCCTGGTCCTGCAATAAGCATTAAAAGGACACATTCATCACAGGATATGTCCAGCCCACACTTCTGGAGTGCTGTGCTCAGCTCTGTGAGAGACAATGGTCAGCCACAGTATGCCAGGAGTAAGAGGATAGGATGGGGAGAGGACCCAGTGGCTAAGGGATCTGGGGCACTCAACCTGGAGAAGACAGGCTCAATGGGACATGGTCACCTCCAAGTCTCTAAGGGGCTGTCACAGGACCAAGGGAGCAGACATGATCTGTGGTACCCAGTAGCTGAGCTACAACTAATCAATGGATTGGAACCATAGCAGGAGAGATCTCCTTTCACTATAAGCAGACACATTTCCAACAATCAGAGCTGTCCGAATAAGGGATGAGCCACCTTGGATGGTAGTGAACTCCTCATCACTGGAGATGTGCAAGACTGTTTTAAATAGCCCAAGATCCAATGAGATGACCCCTAAGTCCTGAGATTCTCTCTTCTACTTATCTAGCTCAAGAGATAGTAATCACTGCAGTGAGCCCAGAAACTGTGCTGCTGCCTTCAACAGGATTCAACTTAGTTGTCAATATACTGTGCAAATAATAAAATGCTGGGGAGCCTGGGTGGCTCAGTCAGTTAAGCATCTGATTCTTGATCTTGGCTCAGGTCATGATTTCACGGTTCATGGGATTGAGCCTCGCATCAGCCTCTGTGCTGACAACATGGAGTCTGCTTAGGATTTTATCTCTCCCTCTCTCTCTCTGCTCCTCCCCAACTCATGCTCTCTCTCCCCCCCCCCAAAATAAATAAATAAATTTAAAAAAATAAATTAAATGCTAATCATATTTTCACACTGTCCATTCATATCCTACCACCTTTTCCTGACTATACCATGCTTCGGAGAAATCCTCCACTCTGCTGGAAGTCAGGAATCGTGGTTTGGGCCCCTCTGACCATTTGCTGTATGGCCTTGGAAAAGCTTTCTCCACTCTCTGGACTTCAGTCCTGACCTTAAACATCACACCCTGACCCACTGCTAAATATGACAAGTGGGAAGTCCACTCCGGATGAGGACCATATAAGGGTTTACTGGTGAGCCCCAGGCCCTAAACATAGTAGGTGTTCAAAAAATAGTTGATGAATTGAATTGTGCTCAGCACAGTGAGTGGAACAGTTGAATGGAATTGAATTGAGTTGGAATGAATTGAATTGAATTCACAAATGTTTATGGCATAGAACAGCAGAATGTTGTGCTAGATTTATAAATAGTTTAGCCCCAGCCCCTCTCACCACTCACCCTTCCTTCCATACCCTACCCACATTTTCTACTGAAGGACAAAGGGGTTGATGTGGTCTGTTCTTACACCTCACAGAAAACACTATCTCGGAACCATCTTATTTGTGCTAAAATGTTCTAATTTTTTGCTTGCAAACTAGACCTTTCCTCTAAGCTCCAGAAATGTTTGGCCTTTGTTCACCAATATTCCTATGATGATTCCACATGTACCACAAAATCAATATGTCCTACTTCTCCCAAACCTGCCCCTCCACTGAGGTCCCATCTCATCCCCACAGTCCCTTAGTCAAGAAATCCAGGGTCATCCTACACTTCTCTGATTTTTTTTTAAACTCAGCTGACTCCTGAGGGAGGAAAATAATGAATGATTCCTGAGTTTATTATTTTTACATCAGTAATAAACTCAATTTTGCAAGCTTAGAATAATAATTTGAAAAAGACGCAGTGCAGAATTGATCTGAAAGTGCACCTTTCAGCAAAGCACACAAATATTTGCTGAAATAGCCAGATTATAAATTCCATACTCATCACAGTTTTTTTCCAAAAGCAACATCCCCTCCCCATCAGGTTGGCCTTGTTGGCAGTCAACGTGGATCATGCTTTCTTTCCTAGAAGGGGTAGCATCTACTTGAAGTGCTACCAAGGGGCTATTAAGTGCCTGAGGGTCAGGAAACCTGGGGTCTTGTTTCCCCACCTGTGTAATGGGGCCAGGGAGTCAGGCAGAGAAGCAAAATGCAGACTCTTGGTCTCACTGATTTAGTAGGTGGGTCCCTGAAGCTGTATTTTCAACAAACTTCCCAAGTGATCCTGAGGCCGTTGGTTTGCCAGCACCATTCTGAAAAGTACCCAACTAGAATATCTCAAGGGGTCCTTCTGGGACAGACACCTATGAAATGACAGACACTTGCTCCTCTCCAATGCTCAGAATAGGAGCTGGCTCTTACGTGTGACTGAGACCACTACAAATCACAACTGTGTGATGCCCTGACATGCCTTCCTCCTGAGAATGGGGTCAGCTGTGCTTGGAACCAGATTAAGGGATAGAGCAGCAGGACCACTCTCTGGAGGGGTGATTTATAAGGAGAACTAAAATATTCCAGGAGATAAAACAAAATGCATTTCCTAGAACACTCCTCAGAGATGGAACCACTCAAGCCTGGAAAACATCTCTTAACATTTTGCTTTGTCCAGGACCAAGATGGTAACCTGCCTTCTCAGGAAGGAGAGTGTGGTATTAGCTTCAGGGCTCCTGCTGGGAAGCAACAGAAACAAGCTCTAGCTGATAATAAGCAGAAAGTCAATTTAGTGAAAGCACAGGGAGCAACTCCTAGAAGGGCTGGGACAGATGCAGAACTAGTAGTAGAAAATGGGCCAGGGTCAGGACCACAGACACGCACAACTGGAGTATCAAGGAAACCACGCCCAGCCCCAAATCCCACAGGCAACGACTCACGTGGCAGTACGTGCTGGTACTGGGCACTAGGTACCACCACCTGCCCACTGCTGCTGTGGCGCCTGCAGGTTGGGTACTACTACTGCATCAGGATGGAATCCCCACTGTCTCTCTGTGTCACTGGAGCAGGTGGGTCTGAGTAACTGCAGCCTACTATTGCAAGGGAGGCCTAGAAAGGGAGATTCCAGCCTTTTCTGCTTCTACGAGAGTCAGGCCCAAACATAGGAAGGATGTTCAGAGGCTAAGAAACTTCCCAACAGACAAAGGGCCACTCCAGGAAGACCTGGCTACCTACAGGGCTCTGGCTTTTAGAATGGAATAGAATGGAAAAGAACAGAACGGCCACACTTGGGGCCAGAAGTAAATATCGCAGGAGAATAGAAGTAGGATTTGGGTTGCTGTTAGTATTTCCTCTCTCTGAATAAATGTCAAGGATTTCATTTTGAAGCTGACTTAAAGTACCCACCTGCCTAGGGCATCGCATGACTCAGTTAGAGCCTGGTCATTCCCTGATCATGAGTTCTGTTGTGTTAGGCCAGGAAGGAGCAACTTAGACTCTCATACTCGGGGAAGTCTGAGCTCAGATCCTCCGAATGAGTCGTGGAGGTCTTTCGGGAATCGTATGGCCCCAGCTTGGGAGGAGGTGGGACTGTACTCCACCCCACCCCCAGTCATGGCTGTGTGATCCAGAAAAAGATAGAAGAGCTGTGTGGCTGACAGTGGGAAGAGGGTGTGAGCACTGTGCCACACACCTGCCTACCTTTGGGATCTCTAATGATGCCCCACCTGGGTCCTGAGGCTGGGGATGCCATGGTTGTATGGCCCCCACCCTGCTTCTCCTTACTAACTTTCATTTGTCCACAACCCAATCATTCTGCAGACAAAATTACTAAGGCCCAGAAAGGGTCACAGAAGGCACCTTATCTGGAAAAAACCAAAAATTGCAGGGATTCAGGAAGGAACAGCTGTGTCCCTTTTCTGAGATTCAGGTGGGAACCAGCTTGGAGTTGAAGGGGCCTGAATGAGCCAGCTTTTGCTAACAGCCCTAAAATGTCAATGACTCAAAATGAACACTTATTTCTGGCTCACACCCCATATCCACCGGGGATCCGCTTTGGCTCTGTTCCACTCCGTCTTCATTTTAAGACCCAGACTAGATGAGAACACTGTATTTCAGTCCCTTGGAAGAAGGGAAAGAGCAATCATGGAAGCGTGTGCTGGCTCTTAATGCCTCTGCTCAGAACTGGCTTATGGCACTTTCTTGCACTTTCATGGGCCAAAGCAGGTCATGTGGCCAAATCAGACATCAGTAAGATGGGACAATTATAATCTCACAAGGAGGGCAGAAATCAAGGGAAACAGTAATGCAATCCAGCACGAGCCATCCCACGGGGAAGCCACAGTGGCAGCTCCCTTCTGGGTCTCCTGGTCCTGTGACCTACACGTCTCCAGGCTCACCTGCCAGCTGTCCATCCCATTCCTTCTGCTTCTTCCACAATGTCCCTAATGGTTTCCATGGTTCTAGTTCCAATTTAGAGATGCAGAGACTGAGGCTTACTGAGGAGACCCAGGTCACAAACTCCTTCCTGATGACTTTCCGTGGACGAGGGACTCCTCCCACCCCATCTTCCTCCTTCCCTACTCTGACTGCCTCAGAAATAACTGCTCTCTACAGAGCACCTGCTGCACATCTGTTATCTGTCTATATGTTCCTTACGCAGTTGCTCAACCACTCTGTGAGGTCAGTAACATTGCTTATACATATCCTCTCATAGATGAGGAAACTTAAGTTTATAGGGTGAATGACTTGCCCAAGATCATAGACACATAAGGCAGCATACCAGCTTTGCCCAACTCTCAAGCTGCCACTGCCACTCATGCAGGCTCAAATCCCTTCCTCCTCATCCCCGACCCACATTCACTACCACCTGTGCTGATGTTCAGTGTCAAAATGCCACAGCTATGGGACTGTTCACCTTCTCACCACCACTAACTAATCTTTAATTCAGACCCATGAAGCCAGCCTTTCAGCTTCTGTTGCCAGCCACAGAAATGAGGATAAATTGCGGCTGTCAGTGGCTTCCTGCCTCTTTGTTTTTTAATTTACTTAGAGTGGGGCAGCAGAGATGGCAGGAGAGGAAGCAGATGGCTCAGCGTGACAGATGGGCTCCTATCCAGTGACACAAGGACAAGGTGAGAGAAAGCGTGATCGGGAGAAAATGCAGGCTCTGTGTGAGAGTGTGGGCACATAGGCTCCTGTGCTTGGGGTTCCAGCCAGCTAGCCAGCCAGGACCCTGGGCTCTGGGCTGGAAACTCTCGGGTCTGGAGCACTAGTTTGCCCAGCCCCACACTTTCACCTGACAGTGAGGACACCAAGGCTCAGAGAGGGGCTGCAGCTTGCCCAGGGTCACTTGGTAGCCACTCAAAGGACGTCTGACTCCACGAGGTCCAGGATGCACTCTGTTGTCAGTGTGGGGACTGATGTCTGTGGATAGGCTCCCTGGGGAATGTCACCCCCTCACCATCCCCACCATACGTTTTTACAGAATTCTACCTTCAGTCTTGGCTTGCCTGTGCTAAAGACTCAAGGCAGGCCTTCAATGGAGTGTTTCATGCCTAGAACATCCCAAGGTCTCTAGCACATAAGTGGCAGCATCAGGGCTCCAACTCACCTCTGGAGGTTTGGAGAGGGCAGCTCCCATTCCACTTCTGCCTCAAGTCCATGAGAAGGAACATGAGCAGAGGAAAGAGATAGGACACTGGTGGCAGAGCCCTGGGACTTCCTATGGTGCCCACCCTGGCTGTGTCATGGAGGGAAAACAGTTCTGTTTACGTGGGCATGGGTGGCTGCCTTCAAACGGGAGGGGGATGGGCGAGGAAAGGCCCTTTCATCTCCAGGCACACTTGAGGGATTCAGGCCAGCACAGGTGTCCTGCAGCAGAACTGGGGAGCAGGGTGGGACCAGGCTGCAGAGCTCAGCACAACAGAACAAGAGAATCTGGAGTTCAGAAGGGAATAGGCAGGAAGGAGTGAGGGAGGGGCTGGAATGGGGAGAGGAAGCCTAGAGCCTGCGGTGGCAAAGTGTTCAGTTTTGTTCTCTTCTGGGGAAGATTTGTTTTATTTTCATAACAATTGTAAAATGGGCTGCATTTGTATGTCATTCAAGTTTAGGAAAGAAACAACATTAGTGAGGTAAAAAGATGATCCAGAACTAGAGTGAACTCGGAGGCAAAGGTGACAAAGGAGGCAAAGGATGGGGGGAAGACCTCCCCTCGGAAGTTATAGAAATCTTGGGGAGCACTGCATTTTTCTCAGACACGGATTGGGGGTTTAAGTCTTGTAACATAAGAGACTGCATTTAGGATACCATATTATGAAGGTGATTTTGTAGGAAAGAGAGAGAAAGGTGGAGATGGGGAGCCCCCCTTCTCCACAAGCACCCTCCTCAAGAGCAGGGAGCAACTGAGGATGAGCACAGGGGTAGCCGTGTCAGGCTCTTCCCGCCCATACCACAGGCACTCCTCAGAGACCATCATCACTCCTGTGTTAGATGTAGGGAAAGGGACTCAGAGATTAAGTCACTTGCCCGTGACCACCTAGCAAGTGACAGGAGGATCCAGGAATCTACCTCAGGTCTACCCAATTCTAAAAGTCAGTTCCAGGACGCCTGGGTGGCTCAGTAGGTGAAGTGTCCGACTTCAGCTCAGGTCACGATCTCATGGTTCATGAGTTCGAGCCCTGTGTAGGGCTCTGTCCTGACAGCTCAGAGCCTGAAGCCTGCTTCAGATTCTGTCTGTCTCTCTCTCTCTCTCTCTCTGCCCCTCCTCCGCTCATTCTCTCTCTCTCTCTCAAAAATGGATAAACATTAAAATAAATAAAAGTCAGTTCCACTTGCACATGCTAAGTTTCAAGGGAAGGGAAGGTCTTTCTCCTCCCTGACCATAGCATTCCTTACCTGCCCCCAAGTGAGCCACATGGTATACATGTCATTTCTGGAGACCCTAGGGCTGGGCTCTTGGCAGGGAAATACAGAGGCATAGCATCCTCAGGCCAGCAACCAAGACCATGGATGTGTGAGTATTTCATGTCCTGATATGGTCAGGCTCCCTGTGACAGAGAAGCCTAGGAGGAGAGCCATCCTAACAGGCTGAGAGATAAGTGAGAAGGGGCGGAGTTGGGGGGTGGGGAGGATTCCCTTAAACTTTGTGGATTCCTGGAGGATAAGACTTCTGTACCTGTTGACTGAGGGTTGTAAAGCCAGGCTCTGCAATCAGACCAGGGGTGTCCAGAGGTGAACAAGGCAGGAACCTGATTCCAGCCTAAAATCTCTCAGCATCTTGGCAGGAAATACAAACCCACTCAGTGAAGGGACCATTTGCAGAGATGTGAGCAGGATGACGAGGCACCCAGAGACTAGCCACAGTGGGAGTCATTCCACTTGCAGGCCTGAGAGGGCAAGGGAAGACATCACCTTCTAAGAGCTTCATAAGGGCTGAAGCTGTGGAGTGAGCTGCCTCTCTCACTGCAGTCACAGAGGATGTGGGCCCTGCCAGAAACACAATGCCAGGGCAGAAGGGGAGCCTGGAAGAAGTACCCTGGCCTCTCCCTCTCACCGCCCTCCAATCTCCAGTGGTGCCTCCCCGGGGCTGAACTTAACCAGATGTCCAATGGCAAAGGAGATGGTTCAATCCCTGAGGTGCAGAGCGGTGCAGAGAAAGTCAAAGACTGGAATGGAAGTGAATCAGGATGGAGAAGAACCAGCCAGCCCTGCCTGGAATGTGACCATTCGATTTCTCCAATAAACGCCCCCTAACCAGGGCTTAACACATTCAGTTATTTTTAGGTCACATGTTGGAAATGAGAATTCTACTGTTAGGGACAGGCAGATTTTCTTCACTGCTTCCACCCATTTATGAAATTATTGACTTTCACCTTGACCCTGATCAGACCCAGGCCACTGTCTCTGACCACCAATGCGAAGATTGCAGTTCAGGCTGGAGGTGAGGCCAGGGAGGTGAGCTCAGGGAGGGTGGCTGAGAGGACTCCCCCCAGATAGAGCCAGAGAGTCTGCTGTAACATTAGACCTTCTCTTCAGACTGGAACCTTCCTAAAAGTGTTCCTGGGGACTCAAAGCACACAGTCAGCATGAAGAGCCATCTTCATAGATTTTCACTGCACACTGAAAATTACACAAGTCTCCAGTTAAACACAGACCTTGACCTTCCCCACTGAATTTTCTCCTCTCCTGCAGGCTCTAGGAGCAGTCCTGCTCTAGTCTGGGACTGGCCACTAGAATTCAATATCATTTCTGGGAGAGAAATTAACTCAGAACCTCTAAGTTGCTGGAATAGGCACATATGGTCCTCAAAGCAATGCTACTAGTGACTTTGAGAGAAAAGAGATGTGCGTGAAGGACAAGACCTGTTACCCTCCATGAGATAATGTTGCAAAGATTTGTTGGATTTTAATAGATTAGCAAAACCACATTGTTAACATCAGCCAGAGCTGCAATTTTGATATCTTATGATTTGCATGTTCTATTTTCCTGGTCAATATATTCCTGACACACTTGCTTTCCCCCAAATCCCCCAAATACATCCTTCAAGGTCTATCTCATCATTCATTTATTTATTCAACAGATATTTTTGAAACGTGCTTTTCGCAGAGTATATTGCTGGGCACTGGAGCTGCAACAGTGATGAAGACAGACTTGACCCCTGTCCCTGGAGGTTTTCTTCATTATGCAGTCTCTTCCGTCTTTGACCTCATCCTGAGCACCCGCTCTGATGATCCGATCACATTTGAGCTTCAGTGACAATCTCTCCTGTGTCTAGTCTGCACACCAGAACATGAGCTCTTAAAAGCCTGTGCCTTCCTCTACCTTAGCCAGGGTAGTGCCAAACACATGAAATCAGAGTCCAACAACAATCTTTCAAACAGATGAGGCCAATCACTTAACCTCAGCCTCTTTATCTGTGTAATGGGAGACATTATCTCAGGGTTTCCTGAGTCCAGTTTTTTGAGTCGATGCTTGTGAACACTTTGCAAACTATACACCTCTAAGCATCAATAGGGAATATGCCTTTATTTACCACAATGACCACCCAAAGCAATTTACCAAAAAGGAACTCTGTCCAGGTCTTCTGCAGATCAGGGGTTGCCCTGTGCTCCTGGGTGAACCTCAGCTGAATGGGAGAGAAAATGCTAGTGCTGATGAATCTGCCACCAACCACCCCCCCTCCCCACACATCTGTCCCTACAGTTAAAAGGTGGGTCAATTACCATAGGCTCATTTATAATCATTACAGTTGTTGTCTCGAGTTTTCTCTGCTGATTGCCTGGGTTAAGAAGCCCTTAATCAGTGGAAGGGGTGCAGGGGCTTGAGAGCACCTTTTGTCTCTGAGCCTCAGCCAGTCCCGCTAGAAGCTGGAAGAAAGGGTATCAGGAATGGGGTGCCAATGCCTTCTGCCTTTCATATCCAGAGGCTTTATGAAGACTTGGAGGCGTTTCTGGGCTGACCTCTGATGGAAGCGCTCGAGAGGTAATCCCATTATGGAAAGGCACCCCTGGAAAGTTCCATTACACTGATGGATATTGTCCATATTTCATCATCACCAAGGCAGGTTTTCTCACTCTTCTGACACGAAAACAGACAGGTGGAGGCATTTTGATTTGGGCTGCCTAGTTTCTTCCTCAGGGAAGCTGCTTCCTCTGGCTTGCATGATAATTGAATTTCACGGATGGAATCTTCCACATACTTCTCAATTAGGGCTGTGTACAGGCAGCGAGATTTTTCAGGTGTTGATCTATGATTGTCACTCTTTTTTTAGCTTTAAATTAATCTTCTTAATTTCTGCCAGCTCTAAATCCGGCTTTGCTAAATAGCATTATTCTGACTTAAATGGTCTAATCTGTTTGTCGTAAACTGGGTACAGCTGAAAATCGTGTATGCAGGAGTCTTCCTCATTAATCACAGCTGACAAGAAGTCAGAAATCAAGAAGCAAAATTGTCTCTGAAGGAAAAGTGGGGAAGGATTGAAAAAAGCAGCCAACTAGGTGTGATGGTAGAGCTGGGAGTAAGGCCCTTCCTGGGCTTGTTCATGTGTGTGCGCGGCTGGGTGGCTCAGTGGGTTAAGCGTCTAACTTCTGCTCAGGTCATGATCTCATAGTCCGTGAGTTCAAGCCCTGCATCAGCCTCACAGTGCAGAGCCTGCTTGGGATCCTCTCTCTCTTCCTCTCGCTCTCTGTCCCTCCCCCACTAACTTGTGCATGCTCTCCCTCTTTCTTTCTCTCTTTCTCTCTCTCTCTCTCTCTCCAAATAAATTAATAAACTTAAAAGAAATGAAGGAAGCAGAAAGGGTAGGGGATTAGATCAGAGGTCCTCAGGGACCTTTTCAGCTGTAAGGTTCCCTGAGCCTATATATGACCCCTCAGAAAAATGTCACAAAAATGACATGTTGGTATTTAAATGCATGCTGTTATTGACTCTTGAGAACACTGAGAACCTACAGTCTCAATACTTTACTGCAGCCTTTTCCAAAATGAGGAAGGCAAAGCGATTTTAGGTGGTAAAGGAACACAGAGTCAGTGACACGGGAAAGCTGTGCCCGTTTTCCAGTCTCCACCCCCTGAACAGCTGCACGAGGACTGTTTGGTGCCACACATTTTAAGTGCCTCTCTAACTCTGGCCCCTCTCCCAGGTTAACAAAGAAGGAGCAGCTTAAGGCTTGGCTCCCTTGTCAGGCGGCATACCCAGTTAAAACCCAGTATCTGGTGGTGGTGTGTGTGGCTTCTTTGTTTTTCTCCAAATAGGGTAGAGACTGTTTCCTTTTAAGACATATTTATTAAAAGAGCTGACGAAAGAACTTTAAGTTAATGCTATATGGCTATGGCAAAAATTAAAAGTGGCATGTAAATGTTCAGTTTCGCAGGCTCTGGAGAAATATTTAGTGCCTCAGTAGACGGCCATGCATTATTCAGGCACTGGGGAGATAGGTGTGTAACATCTTGAGGTCCTTAACCCCCTCTCAACCACTTTACTCCCATATCCTGAGGGTCCAGTCCACCCTTATGCCTCTTGCACGCTGCCCCGTCTTGTTGCCGCTCATGGGAACCAGCATTCTCATAGCCCTTGGATCCCCATGTTGTTACCACTCTTGGGTGGGTGACCATGTTGTTACCACTCTTGGGTGGGTGACTGAGGGAGTAGGTGGACGTGGGACTTCAGTTTTAAAACCAGGACAGTCCCAGGCAAACAGAGACAAATTGGTTCTAATGGGGAGCTAGCCCAATCCTGACGCAATGCTACTCTTCACTTTTACAATGAATGACCTCAGTGGCTGCAGGTACAGGTGAGTCAACCCCCACCCCAGCAGACTGGCACACTTCCAAATTCTAATCTCCTTTAGCACAGACTGCAGTCTTTTATAGCCTCCCCCACTCCCTGGCAAGAGCTTCACACTTCCTCCACCCTCCGCAACACCCCTCCTCCACACACCACCCTCTCCCCCCCAAAGAAGAGTTTGTTCCACTGAGAGCTTGGAGAGCAGCAGGCAGTGATGATGAAGCTGCCCCCTCTCTGGTGGACCACTCCCCACTGTACGTGCCAGTATGCATCCCCTCCCCTCCCTCTAGCCTTCGGTCCTCCTCGCTCTCTCCCTTATCTGCAGTCACTCCCACCCTACAGGCACCTTCCGGAGGCTTAGTAACACTGGTCTCTCAGAACCCTTGAACACTTCCGCTTGGAGCCGTCGCCCTGTTCTCACCCAAATAGCTCCTAGGAGCTGTCTCCACCTCCCTTTCTCACCTTTCCTAGCCACTCATTCCTCCATCCCTGCACTATGGCTTCTGCCTCCTCTAAAGCAGCTCTCCCAGGGTGCCTGGGTGGATCGGTCGGTTAAGTGTCCGACTTTGGCTCAGGTCATGATCTCATGGTCCATGGGTTCGAGCCTCGCGTCGGGCTCTGTGCTGACAGCTCAGAGCCTGGAGCCTGTTTCAGTTCTGTGTCTCCCTCTCTCTGTGCTCCTCCCCTGCTCGTGCTGTCTCTCTCTCTCTCTCAAAAATAAATAAACATTAAAAAAAAAACTGTTTAAAGCAGCTCTCCCCACATCTCTGATAGCCCACTGATGGCCAAATTCAGTGGATACTCAGTGTCCTTTGTTTTGACTGCTTTACAGATATCAGCTCATTTGAACAAAACTATGTATATGTTGTTAAAGTAAATAAAATGATACATCAGCCTACTAAGATAGGTATTCTATTATCCCCATTTTAAGCTTGAGGAAACCTAGGAACAGAGAGGTTAAGTAAATTGCCCAAGGTCATACAGCTGTATATGATAGAGCAGATGGCTCAGAAGTCTGTGCTTTTCACACTCCCCTCTGGTACCTCTCAGTTGCTCTCATCTCTAATATCCAGTCCCTTCCTAATCTTTGTGTCCCCAGCCCCTGGGATAGGAGCCGATACCCAAAGGGTACTCAACAAATGTTTGTGGCTACACTAACTGAATTTCTGTGGCACACTCAGTCAATCTAGGGGAAGATCAAACAGTAGCCACCAGTGTGTTGGATGGCATGCCAGATGCTCATGGGCCTTTAAGACAGTGATAAGAAATAATAACAATAACAGCCACAAGGGTGGCCACCATTTGTTGAATTCTAATATGTCCCAAGAAGTGTACTAGTTTATCTTGTTATCTCACTGAGTCTTCAAAACAATCCTCTGAGGTATTATTCTTAGCTTCATTTTACAGATCAGGAAACCAAAGGTCAAAGAGGTCTTCAGGGAATGAATGCATATATAGGGGAGCCTCAGAGAGCAGGGGACATGGAAGGCTTCCCAGAGGAGGTGCCACCTAAGCAGGGTTTTGAAGAACCAGTATATTTAGTCAACCGAAGAAGAACACAAAGGTGTTCCAGGGAAAGGGCACAGTGTCTGCGGAAGCTCAGGGTCAAAAGAGCATATACCATCAGGGGCCTTCGGACAGCCTGGGATGGCTAGAGGTCAGAGAATGAAATGGGGAGTGGATGAGGGGAATTTCAAGGAAAGTGAGGACAGGAGTTTCACAGGCCACAGGAAGGAATTTCAACATCACTGGGGCCATGGGACCCAGTGCATCAGAATTGCAAAACTGATCCTAGAGCTTCTCACATAATCCGAATCAGTAGACTTATGATAGGACTCAGGAATGGGGTGTGTGTGTGTGTACCTTATTAAAGCTTAAATATACTCAGATTTATGAAATATAATTGATACACAATAAGCTATACATATGTAAGTATACAACTTGATAAGGTTTGGTATATGTATATACACATAAAACCATGACCACAACCAGGAAAGTGAGCATATCCATCACCCCGCAGGTTTCCTCTGTTCTTCATAATCTCTCCCTCCCACCCCCATTCTCACTGATCCACTATTATTATAGATCAGCTTACATTTACTAGTAGAATTTTATAAATGAAATCATACTATATATTCTCTTCTTTTTTTTTTTGGTCTGGCTTCTTTCACTTATTTTAAGATTCATTTTGAGATAGACATGTAGTTTGTATCAGTAATCTGTTCTTTTTATTATAGAATAGTATTCCATTGTATGGATATACAGTATTTTGTTTATTTACCTGTTGATGGGCAAATAATGCTGCTATGAACATTTGTGTGCCAGTCTTATAATGGGCATATGCCTTCATTTGTCTTGGGTAAGTACCTAAGAGTAGGATGGCTGGATCATATGACACACCTTTTAAAGAAATCCCAAATTATTTGCCAAGATAGTAGTACCTTTTTATATTCAAACCAGCAGGTATTATATTCAATAGCAACTAGTGGTATATCTTACTGTGATTTTTAATTTGCATTTCTCTGATAACTAATGATGATGAACATCTTTTCATGTTCGTTTTTGCCACTCTTATTCCTTCTTGGATGAAGTATCTGTTCAACTCATCAATTTTTAAATTGGATTCTTTATTTTCCTATTGTTGAATTTTGAGAGTTCTGTATATATTTCTGGATACAAGCCTTCTACCAAATGTATAAATTGCAAGTATTTTTCCCTAGTCTGTTGCTTATCTTTCTGTTCTCTTAATAATGTCTTTTGAAGAGAAGTTTTTAACTCGATTAAGCCCAATTTATCAAATTTGCTTTTGTGAATTGTGCTTTTGGTGACATATCTAAGAAACCTTTGCATAATCCAAGCACACAGATTTTCTCTTATCCTTCCTTGTAAAAAAGTTACAGTTTTAGGTATTACATTTATGTCTATGATCCAATTGAATTAATTTTCAGTTTTTTGTCTTTCTTTCTTTTCTTTTCTTTCTTTCTTCTCTCTTTTCTTTCTTTTTCTTTCTTTCTTTCTTTCTTTCTTTCTTTCTTTCTTTCTTTCTTTCTTTCTTTTTCTCATTTTTATTGTTCCACCCCTTCCTAAAAAGTTACCTTTTCTCCAGTGCATTGCCTTTGCACTTTTATAAAACATCATTTGTTCATATATGTGTGGGTATATTTCTGGACTCTATTCTGTTTGTCTCTATGCCAATAATTATGTTTTTTATTACTACAGCTTTTATTACTATATTTTGTTATTTTATGTCTTGCAATCAGGTAGTGTAAGTCCTTTAATTTTTTCTTCTTTTTTAAAATTGTTTTGGCTTGTCTAGACTCTGTACATTTTAGTATGAATATCAGAATCAACATATCAATTTCTACCAAAAAGCCCTCTTGGGAATTTGATTGGGATTGTGTTGCATCTATAGATCAATCTGGCAAGCACTGACATCTTAACAGTGTTGACTCTTGCAATTTCATTTTTTTAAAGGTTTTCTCTAATTTCCCTCAGCAATACTTTACAGTTTTAGGGTACTGGTCTTTCACAACTTTCCTCAGATTTATCCCCCAAGTATTTTATATCTTTTGATACTATAATAAGTATCAAAATTTTTTTTGTTTCTGTGTGTTGCTAGTATGTGAAATATATTGACTTTTTATAAATTGATCTTGTATTCTGCAGCTTTGTAAAACTTATTCTGGTAGCTTTTTTGTAGACTCTATTAGATTCTCTATGCAGATGATCATGTTTGGTGTGAACAATAACAGTTTTACTTTTTACTTACGAGTATGGGTGTCTCATTTATTTTTCTTGCCTGATTGCAAGACCTCCAGTACAGTATTGAATAGAAGTGGCAAGAATGGATATCCCTGTCTCATTCTTGATCTTAGTGGGAAAGCATTTAGTCTTTCATAATTAAGTATGATGCTATTTATCAAGATTCTGTAGATATCCTTAATCAGGATGAGTAATTCCTTTCATTACTAGTTTGCTGACAGTTTTTATCAGAAATGAATGTTGCATTTTGTCAAATATGTTTTCTATTTAATTGAAATGATCATGTTTGTTTCTCTTTTAGTTTGTTAGTATAGTGAATCACATTAATTGATTTTTGAATGTTAAACCAACCCTGCATTTCTGGAGAAAGCCCACCGATTATGATGCATTATCATTGTAGTCCATTGTTGAATTCAATCTGTGCTCATAAGGACTTATTGAACTGTAGTTCTCTTTTTTTTGTAATGCCTTTGTCTGTTTTGGGTATAGGGTAATGCTGACCTCCTAGAATGAATTAGGAAATATTACCTCCCCTGTCCACTACTCCTTAAAACTTTTCGGAGGAATTTGTGTCAAACTGGTATTATGTCTTACCTAAATGTTTTGTAGAATTTATCAGTATGGGAAGGTTTATATATTATGTATAAAGAAATTGAATTTGTAAGTTGTATACATACAACATTGTTTAAAGAAATTGAATTTCTAAGTTGTATTTGTACAACTTACAAATTCAATTTCTTTAACAGATAAAGGGTTATTCAGATTATTCAGGTTAACTCTTTCTCCTTGAGTAAGCTTTGGTAATTTGTGTCCTTCAAAAGACTTGTCCAGTTCATCTAAGTTATTTGATTTATGGGCATAAGGTTGTTCATAATGTTCCCTTATTATCCATTTATTACCTAGAGAATCTATAATGATACTACTTCTGTTATTCCTGATATCGAAACTGTGTCTTCTCTCTTTTATCCCTGGTCAGTTTAACTAAAGGCTTATCATTCTTATTGATCTTCTTAAAAAAAACAGCTTTTGGTTTTATTGATTATCTCTACTGTTCTATATTCTATTTCACTGATCTTCATCTTGATCTTTACTATCACCTTTCTTCAGTTTACTTGGGATTCATTTGCTCTCCCCATTCTAAATTTTTAAGGTAAGAGTTGAAGTCATTGATTTGAGACTTTTCTTTTTCCTAATATAGTCATTTAGTACTACAAATTTCCCCATAAGTACTGCTTTAGCAGCATCCCACAAAATCTGATATTGTATTTTCATTTCATTCTGTTCTAAATATCTTCTAATTTCATTTTTCAATTTTTCTTTAATCCATGGGTTCCTTAGAAGTGTTATTTAGTTCCCTATCATTTAAGGATTTTACAGAGAACTTTGTGTCATTGATTTAGAATTAAAGTCCAATGTGATCTAAGAAAAAACTTTCTATGAAGTGAATTGTTTGAAATTTTTTGAGACTCATTGTGTGGCCCCAAATATAATCTATCTTGGTAAATGTGCATATGCACTTGTTAAGAATGCCTATTTTGCTTAAGTGTCTGACTCTTGATTTTGGCTCAGGTCATGATCTCACAGTTCATGTGTTCAAGCCCCACATTGGACTCTGTGCTGACAGCATGGAGCCATCTTGGGATTCTCTCTCTCCCTCTCTGCCCCTCCCCTGCTCGCTTACTCACTCTCTCTCTCTCTCTCTCACAAATAAATAAATAAACATTAATTTAAAAAGAATGCATATCTTGTTGGTATTAGGAAGAGTGTTCAATAAATGGCAGATGGGACAAGTTGCTTGATAGTATTGTTCAAGTCTTCCATATTTTTCACTGGTTTTCTGTCTACTTATTCTATCATTTTTTTGAGAGATGGTTACTAAAATCCCTAACGATAATTGTGTATTTTTCTATTTCTCCTTTTGGTTCTATGAGTTCTGCTTCATGTATTTTCAAACTTTATTATTAGGCACATAACATTTAGGATTATGTTATCTTGATTACTCAACCCTGCCCCCTTATCACATCATAAAATGACCTTCTTTATCTCTGGTTATATTCTTTTAAAAAAATGTTTATTTATTTTTGAGAGACAGAGAGAGACAGAACATGAGATGAGGAGGAGCAGAGAGAGATGGAGACACAGAATCCTAAGCAGGCTCCAGGCTCTGAGCTGTCAGCACAGAGCCTGAGGTGGGGCTCAAACTCATGAACCACAAGATCATAACCTCTGCCAAAGCTGGATACATAACTGACTGAGCCATCCAGGTGCCCCTCTGTTGATATTCTTCACTCTGAAATATACTTTGATATTAATATAGCATTCTAGCTTTTTTTTGACTAGTGTTAGCATGGCGTATTTTTTCCCATCCACCCACTATAATCTATCTGTCTTTATATTTAAAATGTGGTTTTTATAGGCAGTATATAGTTGGGACTTGCTTTTTTATGCAATCTGGCAATCTCTGCCTTATAATTTGGGCATTTAGACCCTGTACATTTAATGTGCTTGTAGATGTGGTTAGGTTTAAATCTATCATCTAGATACCTGTTTTCTATTTATTCCCACTATTCTTTGTTCCCCTTTTCCTTTGTCCTTTACTTCTTTATAACTATTATTATTTTTAGGTAAACTGTATGTCCAACATGGGGCTCAAACTTATGACCCTGAGATCAAGAGTCGCATCCTCTACTGACTGAGCCAACCAGGTACCCCTCTCTTACTTCTTTTGATTATGATTCTATTTCTTACCTTTGTTGATTTATTAGCTATCACTGTTTTCCCTTTGTTGTTATTTCTGTAGAGTTTATAAGTACATATTTCATTTATCACAGTCTACCTTTAAGTGATATTATACCATTTCATGTATAGTATAAGAACTTTACAATAGTACATACCCATTTTTCAACTACCAACATTTGTGATGTTGTTGTTACACATTTTGATTGAGCCTTGTGTTGGGCTCCCTGTTGTATGTGGAACCTGCTTGGGATTCTCTCTCTCCCTCTCTCTGTATCTCTCCCCAGGTGATACATTCTCTCTCTCAAAATAAATAAACATTAAAAAAATATATATTTGTATTCATTCATATTTATATTTACCATTTCTAATACTTTTCATTACTTCCTGTGGAATCAAAATTCCTTCTGGTGTCATTTTCCTTCTGTCTGATCAACTTCCTTTAGCATTCTTTTTGTATGGGTGTGTTAACGATGAATGCCTTCTGTTTTTATGTCTAAAAAAAGTCTCTTTGTCTTTGGTTTTAAACATATTTTTGCTGAATATAAAATTCTAGGTTGACAGGCTTTTTTAATTTTCAGTACATCAAAGGTATGGCTTCACGATCTTCTTGCTTGCATTGTTTCTTCTTTGTTTGGGAGAGAGAGAGAGAGAACACATGCACACACGCAAGCAGGGGAGGGGCAGAGAGAGAGTGAGAGAATTCCAAGCAGGCTCCACACTCAGCGCAGAGCCTGATGCAGGGCTCAGTCTCATGACTGTGAGATCATGACCTGAGCTGAAATCAAGAGTCAGACATTTTAACCAACTGAGCCACCCAGGTGCCCCTTGCTTGTATTGTTTCTGAAGAGAAATCTGCTGTTACCTTCATCTTTGTTCCTCTGTATATGGTTGTTGTTGTTGTTGTTGTTTGCCTCTTGCAGCTTTTTGAAGTTTCTCTTTATTAATGTTTTTGAGCAATTACATTATCATATGTCTTGATATCCTTTCCTTCATGTTTCTTGTTCTTGAGGCTCATTGAACTTAAATCTATAGCTTTATATTCATCATTAATTGTCATCAAAGGACACACTCTGCATGTTTTTAGCTTTTCAACTTCATTAACATTTGTTTATTTTCTGCCCAGTATATAGTCTATCCTGGTGAACATTCCATGGGCACTTGAAAAACATAAGTATTCTGTAGTTACTAGGTGTCAAAGTGTGTGATAATGTTGTTAAGCTCTTTAATGTCCTTACTATTTTTGTGATAATAATTCTACCAACTACCAAGAGAGCAAAATTATGGTTATAGATTTACCTATATCCCCATTTAGTTCTGTCAGTTTTCACTTCATGTATTTTGAAACTCTGCTATTGCACACATTCATATATATATCTGTTTTGTCCTCTCAAAGAATGGACCCACTTTTCATATGAAGCTTACTTCTTTGTCTCTGATGATACCTCTTGTCTTGAAGTATGATATTTGATATTAATACAGCCAGCTACTTTAGCTTTCTTATGATTAGTGCTTCTATATAGTGTATACAGCAGTGTCTATAGAAAAGAGACAGTTGTAGAGAAAGATAATTGTTGTAGAGAAGATAATTAGCTCTTGCTGTTTTAACTGGCCCAAAAGTTTCTGTCTTTAATTGAAATGTTTAGTTCATTTACACTTAATTTTATTCTTGATATGGCTGCCTTTAGGATGGTCATTTGGTTATTTGTTTTCTATTCCTTCTGTTTTCCTTTTCTCTTTCTTCTTTTGTCTTCTTTGGAGTTAATAAAAAAATTTTTAGTATTCCATTTTAATTACTCTATTTGTTTTTTTCCCTCTTTCCAACATTTTTATTATGAAACATTTCAAACATACCAAACTGTTGAAAAAGTTTTTCAGTGAACATCCATATACCTACCATCAACAGTTTCTGTCGAAATGGAAAGACTTCATTTGGTCTAACTACCTTCCATATTGGGTATGTGCCTAGTCTCTTAATTTAAAGTAGAGGTAAATGCACTGAAAGAATTGCATTAATAGAAATGTAACTCCCAAAATGTGGGGAGTGACAGTCCCATCTTCACATATATATCAGGCCTTTACTTTAAGAGGGAACTAGACAATCTGGACTGTTCCATAGAGGGTGACCAGGACGAGGCAGTGACTGGATGCTAGGTCATTATGAGGAAGGAACTGGCTGTGCTGTACCCAGGAAAGAACAGAGGGAGTTAAAAAGAGACATTTATAGGTCCTAGCCTTCCAGCCTCAGGGGACAGGGGGAAGCTGTCTTTGGGAGAGTCCAGGAGTCAGGACTAGATGGACACTCCATGAAAACAAATATAGCTTGAATAGAAGGAACAACTAACAGGAAAAAGTGCTAAAAATGAACAAGACTCCTCAGAAGATAGTGAGCTCCCCATTGCTGAAGGTATGCAAGCATTCACACATTCAACAAATATTTATCAAGCCTTTATATACCAGACACTGAGCTAGGCACTATGGATAGTACAGTGATTAAAACAGATTTCTTATCATTATAAGATGGTAGATATTAAATTTATCCCACAAATAAATCTATAACTATCAGTAATGATTCATATGATTCATATAGGACATCTGCTCTGGCAGGATTTGGAGAAGAGGATTAAATGTTTTCTAACCTAAGACTAAACAACAGAATCACAGGAAACCCTATATAAGTGATGGCTTCTGTAATTATATTATTATTAACATTATTATTATTACTATTTGTTCTATTACTCATTTGTTTCACATTTCCTGGGTGCTCACTTTGGGCCGTGCAAGAAGGCCAAGCTGCATTAGATGGGTCTTTGTCCTCCAACTGGAAGGGCGGCCCAGTTAACAGACCATCCAATGCAGTGTGAGAAGTGCTATAATTAGAAACCAGGACCCCAGGGAGGCATTGGCTACCCAGGAAGCAGTTGGGGAGATCCTGGGGTGGGAATGGGGTTGGGGGAAGATTTGGAATAAGTGGGGATAAGCTGGATCTTGAAGGGCAGGTGGGAGGAGACTTGAAGGGGAAAGTCAGCAAAACTGCTGGGTGTTGATCTCCCCATTGCCTTCTGCAGACCTCCAGGAAATTGACCACATGATATGCCCCCGTCCTCTCTGACTACCTTCCCCATCTCCCAGCTCCATCCCCACCCCCTACCCACTTGGAGGTGGCGCGGTAAGCTCAGCTGGGCCCCTTAGCCAATTAACACTCTTTGCATCTGAAAAGCTCAAATCAGCTCCTCAGAGGTGTTAGAGATCAGAGTAATTACGGTCTCTTTCTCATGCAAATCTAAACCAAAAATTGAGTGTTTGTCTCCTTGGAAAATTAGGGCCCTAAATTCTAGGAAGTGGTATTGAAATTCAGCAGGGGGAGGTGATGGCTTCAAGAACTAGAAGCCAATTTGTTGGGATGCTCTCCAGAAATATTTGATTCAATTAAATAAAAATGGCAGCGGAAGTGATATTCTTTAAAGGCAAATCAGACCCCATCTCTCCCCTGGTCTCTGATGCACTCACAATAAGATCCAAGGCACTTACAACAGTCTCAAGGCCCCTGCCTTCCTCCCAATTTCATCTCAGGTCCCTTCATAATGTGCTTGTCACACTTTGTAATTATTTATTTACTGGTTGGCCTCCCCCACATCATTAATTAAATACATTTCTGTTACTGCTCACCCTGGAACACGATATATAAAGTTGTCGAACTGAAAAATAGCTCGATTGCAAATCTGTGCTTGCGATTTGGAATGTGCCCTAGAGCTATTGGGAATAAGGCTTAAATTTTTTTTCTTTTATAGTTTATTGTCAAGTTGGTTTCCATATAACATTCAGTGCTCATCCCAACAAGTGTAGGGCTCATATTTAAAATGTCCCAGACCACCCACAAGTGTACCCCTGGCTGGTGTCAGGTGTAGGGTCTGCTGTCACTAACTTCTACTTGTGTCTCTGCGTTCACTCTCCTGGAGAACAACTAACCGGTCTCTTTGAGATCCGCTAGCTTCCTGAACACTCTTCACAAATGGCTAATTTTTAAGTTGGATACTCACAAACATAACTTCCAATGCAAACAGAATTCCTCCAGCCATGGGAAGAAACAAGAATGACATTGTATTTAACTGAGTTGTTTACTGTCTTTCCTACCTCCCCCGTTGGAATGCATGCTTTGGGAGCGCAGGGACCCATGTTTATCTGGTCACCACATATCTGCAACACCTAGAACAGTGCCTGGCACTTGATGGATGTTCCAGAAATAGAAATATTTTGAATGAATGGATTTTCTGAAACTGCTCATATATAGGCTTGGTGCCAGGCCCATGGGCATAGAGGTGAAGAAATTCAGCCTTGGAGGGGCTCATAGCCCAGAGGGGGCACCCAAAGGACCCAGGACTCATTTTTTCACTCAGACCTGAGCGCCCCTATAGTGGAATCAGACAGTAAGTACAAGGATACAAAGTAAGCAAATCCACCACGTGCATTTAGGAGGAAGAAAGGGAGCAAGAAATGCCATCTTCCTATCATTTAGTCATCAAACATTGTTGGAACCAGGCACTGCTTTAGACACTAAGAATACATTGATGAATTAAAGCTGCCCTTGTCCTTAAGCAAAGATGGGAAAAAACAAAATAAAAAGAACCCACACCATAATACCATGTCACATGGTAACAACAGACATATACATGAGTCTAGACCTTTCACAGAAATGAGAATGATTTACCACAAGGGAGAGGAGAATACAGTGAATTTTCTTGAAAGAGACAATGCCTGAGCTGGGTTTAGACAGATGAATAGGAGTTTTCTGGGCAAAGGAGAAGAGAATGGCATTCCAGGCAGAGGGCACAACTGGTGCAGAGACATAGAAATGTGAGCCAGGATGATGCATTTGAGGAACTGCAAGTCATCTGGGGTCATTACTGAAGTGTAAAGTGAAAAACGAAATCTAGAGGCTCTAAGACAGGAAAAATAGCTGGGCCCAGATGCTAGAAGGTTTTGCCTGGATGTTATGCCTCAAGGCACAGGGGACCAATCCTGGGATTACACACAACAATGATGAATCAGCTTTTGCCACATAATAAACCACCCCAAATCTCAATGGTTTAAAACAACAGTGTTGGGGCACCTGGCTGGCTCAGTCAGTGGAGCATGTAACTCTTGATCTCAGGATTGTTAAGTTCAAGCCCCATGTTGGGTGTAGAGACTACTTAAAAATAAAATCTTTATTTTTATTATTTTTTTAATGTTTATCTATTTTTGAGAGAGAGCGCGCAAGTCGGGGGTGGGGGGCAGGAGCAGAGAGAGAGGGAGACACAGAATTCGAAGCAGGCTCCAGGCTCTGAGCTGTTCTGCACAGAGCCTGACACAGGGATCAAACTCATGAACCATGAGATCATGACCTGAGCTGAAGTCAGACACTTAACCAACTGAGCCACCCAGGCACCTCTAAAAATAAAATCTTTAAAGAATAATAAAAAATAAAACAACAGGGTTTATGATTTACCTATTTGAAGTCAGCTGGGTGCTGGTTTTGGCGGGCCTTTGATAAGGCAGGCTGTTTGGCTCTTCATGAATCCCTTTTCTTCCTCCTGGGACCACAGGGCCAACATGGGTGGTGTCT
The DNA here is from genome assembly GCA_028646485.1 of Cryptoprocta ferox. Classification (NCBI taxonomy): domain Eukaryota; kingdom Metazoa; phylum Chordata; class Mammalia; order Carnivora; family Eupleridae; genus Cryptoprocta; species Cryptoprocta ferox. Next base: position 32,812,848 of record CM053568.1, read on the forward strand.
TGATCATGGCAATGGCAGAAGCACAGAGTACAAAAGGAGATATGCAAGGTGTCAGGAGGCCTGGGCTCAGAAATGGCAAATGGTCCCTTCCACCTCATTCTGTTGGCCAAAGGAAGTCACATGGCCTGGTCCAGATTCAAAGGCATGCACCTGCAAAGTCATATGACACAGAGCATGGGTAAAAGGAGGACTGGAGAACCTGGTCCATCAATGCACTTTAACCCGGGTAATGTGATCAGATCTCTGCATTAGGTCTCTTGGCCACAATGCGGAGGGTGGATTAAAGGGGATAAGGCAGTTTCCAAGATTCAGGCATGAACTAAAGGAATGCCCCTAGGACCCCACAATTTGTTCTTTCCTCTATTCCACATACTGGGATTTAGCCAGATGGGCCAAAGGGGGGCTTATCTTTAGTCTTTTGTTCGATTCTAAGAGCTCAGCCTGAGCACTTTGGCGCTTGCAGCAGTGAATAAGGAGACTTTGAAATAAACAGATAAAGGCTAATATTCAATAAACTAGTGAACAACGGTTTTCTTTAACTCTCTTGGAAAAGACATCTCTGAGACAAAAACAGAGCTGAGCTTCAATATTGGATAAGCTCCACTGATCACAAGAAAACCTAACATAGGTAATTGACTATTGGCAAACGCAACAGAACCAAATAAAGCAAGTAATTAACAATTATTGTGCTCGGAGGTAATGGAACTACAAATCCAGGCCGCCTAGGTGTTTGTCCCAGGCATTGATAAGAACAGAGTGTTTGTTAGTGGGTGAGTAACCCAGGTGTGAAATTCATTTTATTAGACTACATCTAAAAATAGACTTGAACCAGACAGTGGAAAAGAACAGAATTCATCCCCACTTACGCATGGGGGCACACAGGTAATAAACTCAAGACTCTGGTTTTTGTTTAAAACAGGAATTGTGGTAGATGGTTTGCAAAAATGGCCCCAGTTATTTCCCTTCCTGTATCTATGCTGTTTTGCAGATGTGGTTTTGCAGCTCTTCCCAAGACATGGGGTCTATTTTTGTACCTCTGGAGACTGTAACTAGTTCTGACCAATAGACTATGGCAGAGGTGATATTATGCTACTTCCAAGCCTAAGCCCCAAGAGGCCTTGTACCCTGTTACATGCTCTCTTGGGACCCTTATCCCCACCATATGAACAAGCCCAGGCAAGGCTATTGGAGGGTGAGGTAATGAGTCAGCCCAGTTGTCCCAGCAAAGGCCCCAAGCATTTGAGACAGCTTAGCCAAAATCAGCAAAGAGGAATGATTGAGGAGACCTAGAATGGCTGGTGTGGCCTTCAGTCTTGGCATCTAGAACCATCAGGGCCCTTCTAGACCACCTACAGGATGACAAATACACAACATGTAGGCCCCCTCCTCCCATCTGGTGCCCAGGGCAGACATTGCTAATCTATTACCATACACTCTTCACCTTAGCCCAGAAGCAACTTCTGAATCCTTCTGGACACAATACTGTAGGTAAGCTCTACCCATCAGCTGTTCATTCCTGATGACTTCCATTACTCCCGTTTCACATAGGACAAAACAGAGGCACAGGGAGAATAAGGGACTTGTCCGTGGAGAGCTTTCCCTATGTCACATGGCCTCCACGTGGTTATAGGGAACAAACACTTTTATGCCTCAACTGTAATTCAGGGAATGATTCCAGCATGTGAGAGGGGGTTTTATAAGCAACATCATTTTTTTCTGCTTCCAGCTCAAGTTGTTATTTGGCCATGTTTTAAAAAGTAGGTTTGGTGGAGGCCACTTGTGGGGAAGAGCACTGAGTGTTATATGGAAATCAACCTGACAATAAACTATAAAGTTAAAAAAATCTAAATAAAATTAAATTAAATTAAATTAAATTAAGTTAAAATGAAAAAAAATAAAATAAACATTAAAAAATTTTTAAAAAAATAAAAAGTAGGTTTGGGGCACCTGGGTGGCTCAGTCGGTTAAGCATCCACTCTTGATTTCAGCTCAGGTCATGATCTCATGGTTTGTGGGATTGAGTCCTGCATCAGGCTCTGCACTGACAGGATGGAGCCTGCTTGGGATTCTCTCTCTCTCGTCTCTCTCTCTGCCCCTCCCCTGCTCATGCTTCTCTCTTTCTCAAAAATAATTTTTTTAAAAAAGTAGGTTTTTGTTATCATAATAAAAGAACACAAAAATATATTGTGCCCACTGCACTTAATAAAACCCTAAGGACTTCATTCATTCACCTATGGGCCAGGCAAGATGCCAGGTATTGAGTTTATGGGGACACAATGGACATCCCAGGCACCCAGGGAGCTAAAATGCCCAATTCTTACATTCTGTTTCATTGGGGTATGGAGAGACTGGTTCACAAGCATATTCAGTTCAACTCCCCCATCCCAGGGCCAGGAGGGACCCAGAGAGTGCACACATACCATCCCTCACTCCATCTTTTGTGCAGTCCTCTCTAGAGCCCTCTGACAGGCCCCCCTTCACACACCTCCAGTGATGGAGAGATCATTACCTCCAAGGCTGCCACAATTGCATCTTCAGATGGTTCTGCCTGCTACAAATTCTTCCTTTTGCCAAAAGGAAATGAGATTCTCCAGAACTCCTTACCTTTGTACTGTGTGGAACTAACTTTCGGGACCTAGGGGGAAACATTGAAGGGGAGAGATGTCCAGGGAAAGAGAGACCAGAAAAGGAGAGAGGGAAGACACTAAAACTGTCCTTCCATATTTACGCTGTAGTGAGACCATTAAATATCCTTGCTCATAATTCTTACTCCTATCAGTCAAACATCATCTTGCCCATCTGAGATCCTTACAAACCAGCTCCTTCAGAAGACCCCAAGTGCATTTTCTGTGGTATCCTGTGCAAGAGAGCTGGTTGCTATGGTAACAACTGGATATAAATTTCCCAGAACCCCCAACTAAACTATTAATCAGAAAGATGAGGAAAGGGCCAGGGAAGTAAATAAATCAGTTAAGAAATTGGCTCCTACCAGGAAGGGCAGAACCACCCAAACCCTGCTGAGGCAATAACTCATCCCTCCCTTTGATCCTTTGATGGGGAAGGAGGGGCAGCTGTAGACTAAGGGGGGCACTACCTCACTCCCCTTTCCAGCTGGATTTGGATTCTTGCAGAGTCAGAGAGGCTTGATAGTGGAAGCCATGCCTGGCATCTCATCCATGGAGAGTGAGGAGAAGGGCCCCATCAGTAGGAACATCACAGGAAAAATGCTGGACCCTGAAAACAATGTTTTGGCCAGCTTGAAAGAAGCGTTCTACTGAAGTGTGGTGATAAGAGCGGGATTAGAGTCAGCACAGATGGATAATAGATGGATTAGAGTGATGGGGGCCACATTTCAACTAGAAGTTTATAGAATTTGTTTGGATGGGTTTTTTCCAAAGACTTATCATACTTGGTTTAATGTTTGTATTTGGCTGTCTTAATAAGGAGTGGCATGGGAAGGCTTGCCAGGCTTCCTTGAAGTGAAGTAGAGCCACCTGGAAACTGGTGGGTCCCACCATGATGCCTCCTGATGCTGGGGGGTGGGAATGGGTATTTGTTCTGACTATAGGAAACAAGGGAGGAAAGTTTCTTTCCTGGAAGAAACAGAGGGTGGTTTCCTGGTATATACAGAATCCTGTAAAAGAAACGCCCATGTGACCAAAAAGGGATCTCAGGCCTCAGCCTAGGAATGGTGGGCACCACTCTGGACTAGACTGTGTCCTCTGCTGACTAGGCCTGGTGGTGGTCCCACCCCTGGCTTAGGCTGGCAGGGCTAAAGCAAGTAAGCCAAGGGGAGGAGTGACTGAAGAAGACCAGCCGTGGCTTTGCTGCAAACTCACCCTGGGATCTTGGGCAAAGCTCTTCCCATGTCTGGGCCTCAGTTTTCCAAAGTGTACAAGGAAGGGCCTGGGCCAACTGAGGTCAAAGTCACCATGTTACTAGCAGTAATGGGCTTTGATGCAAGGTCTAACACAGGACCCTTCTCCCTACCCCTTGCTTCTCCTTAAGGGGAAAAGTGGACTACATCAAGGATGTCATCCTTGGGCAAAAGAAATGGGGGCAAGGGAGAGGAATCCCACCTCAAAAGCCACCCTGTAAGAGATCTTACCAGAGAATACAGAGAGATGCCTCCAAGACTCCAACAGAGGGCCCCCAATGCCTTTTTGGTGCTCTCTGACTCAAAATTTAAGGCTCTTAAGTGAGAAAAGAAGAAAGGAAAGGGATGAAGGATGGAAGGGAGCTTTCCAACCCAAAGGCAGAGGTTGAATTAAAACCTCAAAGAGGAAATTGAATGGCACCCCACCCCTCTCCCTCATGGAGCAAGTCCTTCCCCTAGGAGAAGCACTGGCTACACAAGCTTCTTTGCCCACTGCCTCCTGTAAGAATCCTCAAAAAACCGATTCAGGCTCATCAGAGTAGGAAGGCCTTGAAGGGAGCACTGAGACCCAGAGAGGGGAATGACAGACCTGAGGCCTCCCAGTGAGAGGCAGGAAAAGCAGGGATTACAGCCAGGTCCCCTGCCCTCAGACCTATGCAATTTCCACTGCCCGGGCCGAGTATCCTTACATTGTCTTCCTTGGGCTCTTGCTATAATACATGCACGTTCTGCAGTGAAAATGGCAGGGAGAGATCCTGCAGGGATTGGTAATTTTTCACGATGGGTGGCACTGAGGCTTCCCTGTTCCCTGGAGGAGGGAAATGAAGGGTTGATTAAGTACTCGAAACATCCCTGCCTGTGGACTGTTTAATAAGTGCCTCGTCCATCTCTCAGGCATTAAAACTGACATTTGGTTTGCTAATCCAATTTGGCAAGCCTCTCCAAGGCTGCGATCGCTGGCTGCTGGGCGCCATTTTGTTTGATGTGTTAGGAATCAATGCAAGTTCCCTGTACTTGCTCTCCACTACTGCCTGATTAATTACAAATGAGACCTTTCCTTTGCATTAATGTTCCAATACAGAGAGAGCAGCTCCCAGTGGTCCAAGCAGCTCTGAGAATCCAGTGATGATGACCCAGCCAGTCACCTGATTACTCAGCCTAATTCCTGGATCTAAATAAATCAGCAGAAAGCAGGTATGGGGTCTGCAAAATCCCCCTGATCTTTGGCCTATGCTATGCTGTCCGCTTAGCAAGAGGAAATGTATAAACGGGAGCCACAGAAGAATGTTCAGCATCTTACATAAAAATTAACGAGGTACAGGGCACCTGGGTGGCTCAGTCTAGTAAGCATCCGACTTCAGTTCAGGTCATGATCTCAGAGTTTGTGAGTTCGAGCCCCACATTGGGCTCTCTGCTGTCAGCACAAAGTCTGCTTCAAATACTGACCCCTGTCTCCCTCTCTCTCTGCCCCTCCCCTGCTGGCCCTCTCTCTCTCAAAAATAAACAAACATTAAAGAAAGTAACAAGGTACGTTGTGATTTCATTATGCAACATCCCTAATTTGGGTGCAGAATTAGTGCTCAGTGCACCTATTTCTCTCAGCCAACAAGATCTCTGTGAGTTATTGGGGTTTCTTTTGCTTTGCCACCAGGAAGCTCAAAGCTAAATACAGTTCTGTGGTTTTAGATACAGGTGTTTTCTTGTACACTCAGAGTGGTTTCTCGCCTCCTTTTAAATAAATATTTTAAACTATTATATCATGTGTGTTCCTTGTTTTTAAAAAATAACTATGAAATTATCATTTTGCTCTGCAAACTTGCTTATGCTGTTGGAATTTTTCCTTCTTTCTTTCTTATAGGAGAATTCTCTTGGGAAAGGAAGATGGAGTGGACATTTGTTTTTGCTTCCACATTATTCATTCTTCAAAAGGCACAACCCATGGGTCCCCACTCTTAGTCCAGGTTGTCTGGATAGACCTCTACCCTCCCTGGCCCAGTAATGGGCGTTGCATTCCTTGGGCCACAGTGATTGGGTTGGAGTGCCGTTAACCTAAGGTGGTCCAATCAGAGTGAACATCATAACTTCTGCTGGGAATGGTGGGCAGGTTCTTGTCCCTTCTGCTCTGAATGTGAAAGGATATAGCCCCAAGCACTGCAAAAAGTCATCTTGAGAACCAAAGGGAAAAGCCAGTTTGAAAATAAGTCAACCTTGAAGAGGAAGAAATGAGAGACAAAGAGAGAGAGAGAGAGAGAGAGAAAGGGAGGAAAGAAGGGAGGGAGGGAGGAAGGAAGGAAGACATGCATCCTGACAACATTATTTGAGCCCTATATCCAGCTACAGGAGCCAATACATTCACTTTGGGAGGGTTTCCAGTGGCTTGTAGCCAAAAGAGTCCTGATAGTTTCTGGGGCAGGGAGAGGCTATTAACTGCACCCATGCCTCCAAGTCACCCTCTCCCAAGCCCCCTCAAGAGATCAGAAGTGCCCCTCTGTGACCAGTCTGGTATCCTCCCCAGGGAGGTGAGGGTTGTCATTGTGACACTAGAGGCCTCTTTAGTGCCCTAATACAAGAGAGGTCAGGTTTTGGTCCCTGGCTCTCATTTCTTAGCACCTGTCAGTGCAGACTGAAGGACAGCCATCTCCTCTGCTCTCTCAGGGTCTTCCCCACCCCCTCTCCTTTCGTGTTATCATCCCTCCTTTGGCCATCTATCTGCTGATGGCTTCCAAGTCTATCCCCAACTGGGCCACTCTGGAGCTCCCCACCTGGGGGCCTCCCCACCCCTGCTCCTGGCACCTCAGTTTCAACATCTCCTTCCTTTGTGAGGGCACCTTCCTCGGTCATGGCAGCTTAAAGACTTAGGACATCTCTTGCTCACTCACACTGTGCCTCCATCCAATTGCTCACCAAGTCCTGGCAGACATCTGCCTGATGTCCCTGGAATCCACTCTACATATTATTCCTGTTGGGAGCCATTTTCTGAACTCACTAAGTTGAGAAAACTCCTTGTGAGGTAAGGCAAGTTTGCAAGGCCTCTTGCCATCAGATGGTGACCGATATCCACCCCCACTGGATTATTTTTGCTTGAACACCGACCCCTAAGGCACCTTGCTGATTGGTATCGGGAGTGACTTGTCCCCTTATCCTAAAATATGCTGATTGCACCTTGTGAAGGTACTTATTATAGGAATTTCTTCTTTTGTGATTATGGGAGCAAATATTACATTTCCTGAGAAACCTGTTTTACTTCGCCTCAAGAAAACAGGCTATTAACCCCTGCTCACAAAGAACTAACTTTTGCCTTGGCTATGCTAAAAGCATTGCCTTGTATTTGAATGCTGAAGTTACCTTCCTTCCCCATTTGATAAGCATCTAAATCACCTACATCAATCACTATTGATAAAGATTATGCATTCATCTTCTACCAATCTATGTTTTGGGAAATTTTTATATAAGAAAGAAATTTGTCATCAGAAATCATTGTCTAAGGCAAATGCCACTTCTGTGCTGGCCCCATACATTTTTTCCATAAATAAAGCTGGCTCTCAGGTCAGTGCAGAGTTGCCTGCCTGGTGATCAAGAAAGAAACTTGTGGCTCTCTCATCACTGTCTCACACCGACACCGTCCACCCTTCAGGGAACCCTGGACCTGCTGGAGCTGGACTCCGGCAGTTCCCACTGTTTCTGCTTCAAATCAGGTCAAACACAGGTCTCCACACTGATATTCTCTCCTCTTCCAACTTACTTTCCATACTTCCATTTGAAACTCCTCCTAAAATACTGCTCTTACTTGCAGCTTCCCTTCTCATTACCTTCGAGGACTCCCTGTCACCAAAGTCCTCACCCGCATGATCTGGCCCCACACTGAAGATACTCCAGCATAAAGTACATCTTTCTCCACAAATGCCTCACACTTCCCTCCCTCCACATCTTTGCTCATATGTCCTATACCCCTCAAGCTCTCCCTGTTGAACTCCTAGTCATCCATCAAAGCTCAGCTCCAATTCTACTTTCCTCTAAGAAACCTTTTACCTATTCCCACTTTAAGAGTGGAATCATACTTTTGGCTTTTGGCTTGGAGGAGGAAAAGGTGCAACTGTCTTCAATCATCCAGCATCTAGGACACCAGTTGCTCCACCATGCTGCCTAAGTTTAACACCAAGGAGATCAAAGTCATATACCTGAGGTGCACTGGTGGGGAAGTTGGTGCCATGTCTGCCTTGGCCCTGAAGATTGGCCCCTTGGGTCTGTGTCCAAAAAAGGCTGGTGATGACATCACCAAGGCAACCAGTGATTAGAAGGGCCTGAGGATTATAGTGAAATTGACCATTCAGAACAGACAGGCCCAAATTGAAGTGGTACTTTCTGCACCTGCCCTGATTATCAGAGCCCTCAAGGAACTGCCAGGAGACAGAAAGAAAACATTAAGCACAGTGGAAATATCACTTTTTAAAAAAATGTTTATTTATTTTGAGAGAGAGAGAGAGAGACAGAGAGACAGAGCACGAGTGGGGGAGGGGCAGAGAGAGAGGAAGAGAGAATCCCAAGCAGGCACCATGCTGTCAACACAGAGCCCCACACGGGCCTCGATTCTGAACCATGAAATCATGACCTGAGCCGAAATCAAAAGTCAGATGCTTAACTGACTGAGCTGCCCAGGTGATCCAGAAATATCAATTTGATGAGATTGTCGACATTGCCCAACAGATGCAGCACCTATCTTTAGCCAGAGAACTCTTTGGAACCATTAAGGAAATCCTGGGGTCTGCCCAATCTGTGGGCTGCAATGTTGATGGCTGCCACCCTTATGACATCATAGATGACATCAACAGTGGTGCAGTGGAATGCCCAGCTAGTTAAAAATTACAAAGGAAGGACGCCTCAATGGCTCAGTCAATTTAGTGTCTAAACTCTTGGTTTTGGCTCAGGTCATGATCTCATGGTCATGGGATCGAGCCCCACATTGGGCTCTGTGCTGGGCATGGAGCCTGCTTGGGATTCTCTCTCTCCCTCTCTGCCCGTCCCCTGTTCACTCTCTCTCTCAAAATAAATAGATAAGTTTTCTAAATATTGACAAAGGAAAATATTTCAATAAAGGATCATTTGACAACCAAGAAAGCAAGAAAGAAAGAAAGAAAGAAAGAAAGAAAAGAATGGAATAGAATCATAGACTGCCATAGATATCTACCCAACCTATATTTAGAAACATTGTTTCATAAAAATCATACAGGCCTATCTCTGACAACTGAAGGACCCAGGACAAGTGAAAGAGGAGTCCTGCAGCCCACAGTACCTGCTTCCTTTCTTTCCACCCTCTCCTGCCCAGACTCCATCCTGCACTGTGAGGGTCTTGTGCACACAAGTATAGACATTCAAGCCCCCATGCCCAAGGTCTACCTCACTCCAAGAGCCCTTTTGCCACTGCCACAGCACTCTTGACCACCGCTTTTGGCCAGAGGTGCAACAGTCTTGCAGAAGAGGCCAGTACAGGTTCTGGACGCAAGCTTGGTCCATTTGGGCAGGAAATCTAAGGTGGAGAATGCCAGAGGGAGATCTAGAAGGGGCCTGGCTCTTAGTGGGTCCTCAGCCCTGGAGGAACTATGGCTTCTTCAGTAGAGCTTCTCACACTTGAGTGTTACATGAATCAGCAGATTCTGCATTTATAATGAGCTCCAGGGGATGCCGAGGTTACTGGTCCACAGACCACAGTAGGGGTTGCAAGGGACTAAAGCACGAGGTTCAGGTCTGGGTACATGGAAGCTAAATTAGCTGTATGGAGTCTTCTTTGCCATTTGAGTAAAATATGACCTTCAATTCTCCTAGCAGCCCAGAGAGGCAGTGACTAGGCAGGTTGGTAGATTTGGAACTCCTGACGTCAAGTTCAGGCCCTTTGTCTGCTGGGAAGAACCCACCAGACCGCTGGGAGCAGGTATTAGAAGGAAATCAGGTCATTTCCTGGGTACATAAAACTGCCAGTGAAAACCAACCTCACCATCAAAATTGCACAGCTGGAAGAAGCATCCCAGGTGGCATCTCAGGGATGTTGGAGGTGGGAAGATACTGTGCTCTCCCTGGGGTCTTCCCTTCCCCTGTACTATCTCATGGTCTAATTTCCACATCTTAGCTAATTACTTGACTCTCTTCTCCCCTCAGCATTGCTGACAAAGTTGGGCCTCCCTCCAGCCTGTTTGGCCCTAAGCAAAATGTAGCATAAAGGGGCAAGGGGTGAGGGAGGGTGGTGCCTCCTGCCTTCCTGGTTGTTCCTGCAGTCTTAATAAATCACTTGAGTTTAAACTTTGGTTTGCAAGCATAATTTGTTCCTGAAACATGCTCGTAATCCAAAGCACTTGTATATCAAAGCAAATTTCAAGAACCATTGGCTCAGTTGTGATCATGTGACATTCAATGTCACGTATTACATGTATTGCAAGATATTTCTCATTTATAAGTTAAAATTTGTTAGAAATGTTTGCTTGTCTTGCATAAGACTCTCAGAACAAGTTATTCACAATCCAAGGTTTTACTGTGTGTGTGTGTGTGTGTGTGTGTGTGTGTGTGTGTATTCTTGCCTGGAGTCACAGAGCATCAGGACTGAAAGCACTCTCCTACAATTCTTTCACTTAACAATGTGGAAACTGAGGCCCAGAGAGGTGCAGCAACTTGCCTAAAGTCCTACAGCAAGTATGGAGCCATGGCTAACATAGGTCTCCCCACGTCCAGTGCAATTCTGTCCCCTCCTCCACACCGCCTCTTTGCTAAACCCATCTCTCACCCATTTGAACACATAAATGACCTTTCCCACTTAACCTCTGAAAGAGTTCCAGCAAACCATTTCATCCATCTAAGCCCCAGTTTCCTTACTACTCAGAGGGGAGAAGCACATCCTATTTTCGGAGTCGTGGTGAGGACTAGGGGAGCACAGGCCTGGAAGCCTGAAGTAACATGACTGGGTCCTTGTATCAGGAATCAGGAAGGACTGAATGGCAGAAGAGCTCAGATGGTATAAAAAGCAAGTTACCTTGTTAATTCCTTCCCAGCAAATAGAATGAATGTTAGACTCTTACACAACAAAATATAATATCCCTGTTGAGCCAAGTATCCATTTTCTTGCTTCTCTTCCAGCTCCAGTCCCCTTCCTGGAAGTACTCACTCTTAGCAGAGCATTCACAACTGTTGTACACAGTAGCTGAAGAACATGTTGCCATAGTCAACACTTCATATGACTCCCTAATCTGCATATATGTAGATGCAGGTCGAGACAGAATGTGCACAAGCATGATATAAAGCATGAGCCTTGGCAATCATGTGGATGTTGAATGATAGCATGCTGAGTTTTACTTTCCCAGAAATGTTTAATAAGGTTTAATTAAATTTTCAAAAATAAATTTATTTAAATGGTGTTACTATTCATGAGTTATAATTTGTACTTTATCTTTCAATTTGTTAGATAATTATGGCTTCTTTAGAAGAAAAGTAAATTTTCTAGAAAATGTATATGAAAAATGGTTTTAATTCTTTGGTTTTTATGCTCACTTTAACTTACGCTTATTTTTAACTTACACTTATGGATGGAAATATACTCAAATCCTGTATACTTTCACGATAATTACATTTCATGTTTTAAACCTTTAGATCAGTATTGGCAAACTTTTACTTAAAGGGACAGACAGTAAATATTTTAGGCTTGTGGGCCATTCAGTTTCTGTCACAACTACTCAGCCCTGGTGCTCTTACATAAAAACAGCCATGGAAAATATGTAAAAGAATGTGCATGGCTGTGTGCCAGTAAAACTTTATTTACAAAAACAGGCAGTGGGCCTGCAGGTCATAGTTTGCCAAACTCCGCTTCAGACCTTTACTGTCAATAGAATTCAAATTTGTGAAAATATTGATCATATAATTATTAAATTTTATGAAATAAATATATAATAACTTATGAATTATGTGTACCTTCATTTTACTATTTATTCAGACTTTGCCAGCTCATCAGCAGTATACCCAGATATATTCAGTCATAATAAATACAGTTGTCTTTGGTGATTTGTTGAGTTTTAGCCATATAAAAATTATAGCTTGACATATATTCTTGATATCATCATTTTGAAGGTATATTTTTCAAGGCATGAAGATGAATATATGTTATTTAATAGTATATTGGTTTGAATTACAACTTTAAAATAGATAAACACATGGTAGCTGGATCTCCTTTTGTACTCTTGTCCTAGGGCTCTGCCGTTATTGGGAGCAGCCTGAGCCCTTTAGGAGGGCACAAGCTTGACTGGTTTTCCCTTTCACCATTTTGACCTTCCTGCTTCCCTGAAACATGGACCTGATAGTTCGAGTTTGGCTACCATCTTGTGACCAAGAGGAAGAGGCTAAGTAATGGCAGAAACTTAGGTCTGACACCACTGAAGCATCAAACCCAGCTCAGAAAACACCCACCCCCAGACCTTCACCATATGAATGAAGAAAACCAATCACTATGTGGTTAAGTCACTGTTACTTGAGTTTTCTGTTATAAGCAGCTAAACACAACAAATTCCTAAGACATAAATCCCAACTGGGAAGCAGCTCTCTCTCCATAGTTCTTCTGATGCATCTATCACATCTCCCACCACAGGCTGGTTTATACTACAGCACATTCATTCATTCATTCATTCATACAATATTCACAAGCACCTATTCTGTGTCAGGGCCCAGGAACTGGAGGGAAATATAAGGAACTCCCTATAAATTCATAAGGAACTCCCAGCCTGGTGATGGAGCTGAGCATGGAAAGAGTTACAATGAATCCTTGACTTACCTGTAATATTAGTTAAGACATAGATCCACATATATGCGTTAGAAGCTCAGACTAACCAACAATGGCTTAAACAAAAGAAAAGTTTACTTCTCTTGCATATAAAAGTCTGGCCTGGGGGTGCCTGAGTGGCTCAGTTGGTTAAGTGTCTGACTCTTGATCTCAGCTCAGATCATGATCTCATGAGGTGGTGATCTTACAGTTTATGAGTTCAAGCCCCACATCAGGCGCTGTGCTGACAGCGCGGAGCCTATTTGGGATTTTGTCTCTCCCTCTGTCTGCCCCTCCCTGCTCATATTCTCTATAAATAAATAAATAAACTTAAGGAAAAAAAGTCTGGGCTGGCATGGCAGCTCTGGCAGTCAAGTAGTCAGATGCACAGGCTTCCACTTTCTTACTGCTCTGCCATTGTGGGGTTCCCTTGTATGTCTGGCCCAAGATGCCTAACCACATGTCCATATCCTAGCCCAGTTGGAAGGGGCAGGGGAGAACATGCTCCTTCCCTTTAAGTGCAATCTCCAAGTTGCACACATCTCTTATACCCCATTTATCACACAGCCGTAACTAATTGCAGGGAAGTCTGGGAAATAAAGTCTTTTTTTCTGGGCGGCCATGTGTTCATAAAAAACTCAGGGAAGAAGAAAGGGAAGTCAGCTATTTCTGCCATACTTTCCCAAACACTGCTGAACCACCAAAATAATGAACTCAAATAGGTAGGCTTGTGACTTCTGGAATCACATTCCCAACAAGGCACTGGTATTTCCTCTACTCACTACCACTACTCCTATTTAACTGTCTTTTGAAGATTTCATTAAAGTTTTGTTTATCTCTATTTATTGCACCAAGAGTGCACGCACATACACACACAACAAACAAAACATGAAAATAGTTTTTATCACTTAAGCAGAGTCATTCCCTAAGTGATGAATTGAGAACACCCAACCTCAGTGAGAGCTGGATGCCAGGCAGTCTGCTAGGTTCACTCACTCGCTCAGGATCTTGGTTCAGCACACTGGCCTCACAACTCAGGATTCCCATTCATGCCTTTTAGGGTCTTCAGAAAGAGCCAACACAGTGAGTGTTATACCTGTGAGTGCTACAAATCCTGTGAACTGAGGAAAATGTTGTGATAAGCGTATGGGTGAAGCAGTCCATTCTGGTGTCTCTATTTTCATTCAAAGGACATTTTAATGTGGTATTTTTACAGCTCATTCTGAGCTGTATAAAATGTAAGAGCTATCTGTTTTCTGTGCAAACCCACCTTTAATCTCACCCTGTTTCTCAGCCTCCATCCACTTCTTGCTTCACCCCTTCCTCACTCATCATTCAACCACAGAATTTATGACCATAGCAAATGGCCCATAATAAATGGGCTGTAGTAAAATATCTGTAAATCTACCATTCCTCTCCCATGGGAGATTTAATAAAAAGGAACGCAGATAAAAATACTCATTAAGAATTGAAACAGTCTGATAGACAGGCTTAATTTATAATTAATACATGAGAAAATTATGGTCTTTCTCAGGGGTATTTGAAAATACTTTAGTCTCATAATTTTTGGCCAGTATCAAAATTGTGTCATTAGTTCTCATATTTTAATAATGCCTGTGGTAGGTTTTTTCTTTATACATTGAGATCATATTCTAGGTCTCTTTGGGGTTGGTCCTCGCACTGGCAAATTTTCAGATGGCTTTGACTGGGTTGACATTTTTACTCATTACTTTTCATTTTCCTTTCATGACCTGACCTAAGAGGGGTAGAAATAATGAGGTTTAGTGGAGTGTATTTTTGACAACTTTGGTGGCTTTAAATAAGTGTCTTTGACCCAATTTAAAACGGTTGCAGATTTTAAGGTGCATTATCTACTAAAGCATCAAATGGAACTTCTGGGTCATTAGTTGCCACAAACAGAATCATTTGAGCTACAAAAGAAAAATCCAAACCACTTCCATTGACTGCTTTTAACTCTTCCTTGGCTAATTCTTTTACAGGTTTGTTTGTTTCTTTTGCACTAACTGTAAAAGATTTTTTGCATTCAAGAAGGTGGATCTAATGTGTCCTCCTCCAAAACTATCACCACAAATACTGTTTCCTCATCTGTAAAAGGGAATAACAATGGTACCTAGTGCACAGCATTTGAGAATTATGTTGAGATATGTAAAGTGCTTAGCATGTGCCTGGCATGTAAATGCTCATTAAATGATAGCTATTATTATGTTGTTGTTATTCTATAGGGCAAAGGACCTGAGTCTGGACACAAGCAGAATCAGACCATCCCAGACAAAGGAATCCACCCCAGAATTAAAGGCTGAGACTTGCATGAATAGGAAAGACTGGGGGTGCTGCTCTAGATTGAAGGAGACTAAAGAACCATGTTGGCCTGGATTGGTGCTGGACCAGAGACAGAACAGAGACTTTGCTGGGGCAGTTGACAACAATGGGAGCTCTTGGTACAACTGTCTTGCAACTTTTCATTGAATCTGAAATTATCTGAAAGTGAATTATTATCATTAAAAGGTGTTCATATATTTCTTCATACCTTGAGAAAGCAACGGGTTACTGTACACTTCCCTCAAGGGATTGGCCACCCGCCTATGCATACCTGAAGCGTTTTCCTCTGGGGACTCCAGGTAACATGAGATCATCAGGCAAATAGCAAAATATGAGTGAGAACACTTCCATTTCTGTTCATAAGGATTAACTGCCACAGGAGCTCCTGTGCGGCTCAGTTGGCTGAGTATCTGACTCTTGATTTCAGCTCAGGTCATGATCCAAGGGTCATGGGATCAAGCCCTGAGTTGGGCTCCACACTGAACATGGAGCCTACCTAAGATTCTCTCTCTCCCTCTCCCTCTGCCTCTCTACCTCTCTCTCTCTTTCAAAAAAAAAAAAAAAAGGACTAACTGCTACAGAAATGCCCTCCTAGCCTAAACAACTAAAAACCGCCAAAATGACTAAAGTATCATTTACAGATATTGAACTCAGGAAAAACAGAACTGTGATTACAGGAAAAACCAGAGGTGATCTATGGCTGTCCTACCTGACTGCCTAAAGGGAGTTCCCAGGCCACATCACAGGGAAGACGACCCACATTGAGCCCAGCAGACCTACTGAGTTGAGGGACAGATCAGAGTTCAAGGAGGCAGAGACAACTAGAATCTGCAATATTAGAACACCAGAGATGAGGGAGTCACACAGAGGGAGCTCCAGAGACCCACAGTACACACATCCAGAAGACAAATCAGCAGCTGCCTGTGACTAAGTGTGTGTAAAGGGAACTGGCTGTAAAGAAACACAAGGAAACTTCTAGGCAATGGAAAAGTTCTGTATCTGGATTGTAGTGGTGGTTGCACAGCTGAAAACATTGTCAAAACCCATTAAATTGTATGCTTCAAATTGGTGATATTGTATGCGAATTGTATCTCAATAGGACTGTTTAAAAAAATAAATGACTGAGAGCCATCTTGAAGAATCAAACAGCAAAATCACTTGTGGTCTTGACATGTTTAGAAGCTGGGTCCTGTGTTTGCCCTGATGCACTGAGAATGTCTGGTCTCACTTTCATTGAACTACATTTTTTTTACTGCTCCAATTTTTAGCAATTTCCCTTTCTAGGTCTTTGCAGCACTTTGATAGACACCATTGAGAATTACAGATGGAGCCTGAAGAGTTTCTCAAATGGAAGTCTTGTCACCTTGAACTTCAGGACTCTGACACACTCAAGAAATTGTTCCCCCAGGGCTGAAATTCTTCTGCTGCTACAGAATGAAGCCATGTGGCTTTTTAGTCACATGAAGCACACTTGTCACGATCCCAAAACCAAATGTCTTCTTTGAGCATAATTCTCTCAAAGTAGCATCAATAGCCATTCCAAACAGACATTGCCCTTGTCCTATAGGCTCCTATTTAGCACCTGGGTTAGAAGAGTAAAAATGCCTTGTGTGAATAGGCACCTGAACTCCTGCCAAAACCTTTCTTTTGACCTGTTGCTGTGATATATTATATTAATGAATTTACTAATCTGAGCCATCTTTACATTCCTGAAATAAAACCAACTTGGTCATACATAATTTTTGCTCTTTTAACATACTACTGGATTGAACACTATTTCATGTGGGACTTTTGCCTCTATGTTGGTTCCCCTTTTTTTGATGTTTATTTATTTTTGAGAGAGAGAGAATGTGCACACACCTGAGCACGAGTTGGGGAGGGGCAGAGAGAGAGGGGAACAGAGGACCCAAAGCAGGCTCCACACTGACAGCAGAGAGCCTGATGCAGAGCTCAAACTCACAGACTGTGATATCATGACCTGAGCCCAAGTCAAACGCTAAACCGACTGAGCCGCCCAGGTGTCCTGCCTCTATGTTCTTAAGTGTGTAACCAGTTTATTGAACAGTCTAAAGTCAGCAGGGTATAAACATAAAATGGTTTTATGTTTTGGTCCAGTTGCTTACTTTCAAACAAATTCTATTAATCCTCTCCTTCCCGCCCCACAATGACATTGAAACAGACTACAGAGCTTTCTGGTCACTTTCAGTTACTGAAAAGTCCAGGCCAATCTATCACCAGTTTAAAACTTCGGTTACAGCATGGGTACATGTGCAGGTCCAAGCATGTCTAGAACATTTCCTTACCTAAGACTGCTAAAAAAAAAATGTAGAACTCAGATAGAACCCCACAGAAAAGCTTCAGAAATGTGCAGATCCCTACAAATACCTTTCGATCCTCTCCATAGCCAGCATGAGTGACAGCAGGCTAAAGGCATCCAGAAAGCCTGGAAACAGCAGATGTCCCCTGTCAAGAACAAAGTGGTGACTGTGGCCTTGAGCAGGTGCCTATCTATACAGTACAAAGACAATCCACAACAGGCCAGCAAGAAGTTGCCAGAAGTTACAGGTCTCCAGTCCACCAACCACCTAAGAAGGAAATAAGTGAAATGCTCTGGAATAAGCTATGGCCTGGCTGGAAACTGGCTGGCCAAGCCTGGACTTGGAGGTCTCCACTCCATGGAGCCGCACTGGGCCTGCTCACCACCCTCCAGAGAAGTAACGAAGAAAGGAAGTACTGCCACATGCTTGCAACAAGGACAATCCTTGAAAACCTTATACTAAGTGAAATTAACTAGTCACAAAAGACCACATACCATATAATTCCATTCTTATGAAAGTCCAGAATAGAGAAATCTGTATCAACAAAGAGTAGGTTAGTGGTAGCTTAGGGCTAGCGGACAGACGGATGGGGGAAAAAGAGGAATGATAGCTAAAAGATACAAGGTTTTCTGTTTTGAGGTGATAAAAATGTTTCAATATTGCCTATGGTGATGGTCACACATATCTGTGAATTTACTAAAAACCACTGGATTGTACACACTTTAAGTGGGTAACTTGGATGATATGTGAATTTTATGTCAATAAATCTATTGAGGGGGGGGGAGAGAGAGAGAGAGAGAGAGAGAGAGACTGCCAACTACAGAGTGTTCAAGAAAGGCAATGAATGCATCATGTTGCAATAGGCCCCTATCTGCGGTTCCTTAGGTGAGATGTCTGAATTCAAAACGGCCATTGGATCCATGCAGCAGGCATAGATGGGAAGGTTTGAATCAATGGCAACAAGACAAGAAGCACATCAAGTCCTCAGAAGTATGGGAGAAGGAGATAACTACCAGGGTACTCAGGCATGAAGACAGCCCCTCCCCCAGGTCACAGCCTTCCTCTTCCTGTCCTCCTCTCTCTGGAAAGAACTTACTTTGTTCTGTTCTAGGGACAAGGAAGGGAGACAAAAGGATGAACTTTTTCTATAAAAAAATAATAACCCTGTCTGCAGGTAAAACCCTGTGGTAGTAAAAGGGCCCTTTCTTAGAAAAGGACTCTGAAGTTATGCTTCTTTTGGAATTTTCAACACAGAGCTTCTTCTGGGTCCTGGCTGTGCTGCAGGCCCCCAAACCCCAGCAGCTTCCCTGCACTGGGAATGAGCACCAGAAACTTCAGAGCTGGAATCTCTTTCTTTTCTTTGTTCCTGGCTGGAATGAAGACTTGCTGAGGAACATGAGCTCCCTGGGGACCCTTGCCCTTGCCCCACTTCCTTATGCCCATTGGGAGCAGGCCTGGGTCCTGCTGTCCTTTAGTCCTATGAATGTCAACTACAAGAGAAAAGAGTTTATCTAATACAAGAATTCAGCCACTGCTGGATGAGTAGAATAAGGTGAGCAGAATCGTCAAATGATGTTTTTAATAGCCAGTGGTGATCTAAGAGGTTTTTGTCTTCTCCTTGGTGGTGACTCAAATGGAGGTTTCTGCCTAAATTGTTCCATTCATAGGGTTAAAAGGGACTGAGAAAAAAGCTCCTTCAGTGCATGTCCTCCCATTTCTATCACATTCAGCCCCAGTGCAGACCCTACTGTTAAGAGGCCAGGCTAATTCCCTAATTTCTGAAAGGGACTGGGAATAGCAATACCCCAATAGCAATGAGCACACCTAGTGCCCAGATCTTGGCTTCTAAATACCATTCTCCACCAAAAGGAATAAGACTCCTTAAAGAAATAGCTGACTACAGGTTTAGAAAGGGAAAGTCACAGGGCTGCCTGGTGACTCAGTCAGTTGAGCATCTGACTCTTGATTTTGGCTCAGGTCATGATCCCAGGGTTGTGGGATTAAGCCCTGCATTGGGCTCCATGCTAAGTGTGGAGCCTGTTTAAGATTCTCTCTTTCTCTCTCTCTCTCTCTCTCTGCCCCTGTCCCCTGCTCATGCTCTCTCTCTCTAAAATAAAATTTAAAAAGGGAAAGTGCAAGATGAGCCTGGAACATGTTATCATGCTAGAAAGCAAGGAAGTACTCAAAGAAATGATGGAGATGTATCAAAAAGGACACAAGAACCAGATTGAAAGGGCTACTGAACACCAAATCTGAGACAATTTGGGCACTAAAATAAATAGTAGTAAACCATAACTTATTGAACAAAACAGGAAAGCATGAGTGTGACATAAATGAATAAATGAATAAATTGAAAGTTTAATGAGGAATGAGATATTTACACAGTCTCAGAGTATTTCCCCACAAAATACTTATTAATCAGAGAGTACAATGAAAAAGCCTGCCAAACATCACCGTAATCACGTGATCAACATGAACATCATGACTAATGGGTCAAATCAAAATCCCAACCCACCTGAAAGACAGCAATGAGAAGATCACAGCACTGTTCCTGTGAATTGCTACCTAAAAGGCATAACCTGAATCTAAATATGAAAAAACATCAGACAGCCCCCAAGATATTCTACAAAATAACTGACCCATAATCATCAAAAATGTTAGTTATGAAAGTCAAGGAAAGACTAAGAAACTGTTCTAAAATGAAGGAGAATAAAGAGACAAGAAACTTATCACTAAAAGTAATACACGATGCTTAACTGATTCCTTTCGCTATAAGGGATATTCTGTGAAATGTGAGTAGGATCTGACAATTAGATGGTAATAATGTACTACTGCTAATATCCTGATTCTGATAAGTGTGGAGGGATGGTAGTAAGGGTCTGCTCCTCACATACCCCACTCTTCTGTGTTTTCTCTCGTAGGTTGGGGCAAAGAGAGGGGAGATGGAAAAAGGCAGCTGTCTCTTACTTAATTAGGTAAGCCAGTTATCTTTTCCCTAGTTAATAATAACTGATATGTGTGTGTGTGTGCACATTTGCTTTATATATTTTGATGCTGTGTTTATTACATAAAGATTTATGATAGTTATATATTCAAGGAAACTGTACCCTTTATCAAAGTTAAACCTCTTGGTCACATTTAACCTGTTTGGCCTGGAATCCTATTTAGCCTGAATTTAATGTTTAGGATTCTGCTTTCTTTATGTTTGTATGAGCTTGATATAATTTTGCCCATCCATTTACTTTCTTTTATTTTTTAATCGTAAAATATTCCACTTTCACCATTTTTAAGCATATAATTCATTGGCATTAATTACATTCACAGGGTTGTACAACCATTACCATTATTTCCAAAATGTTTAAAATATTTTTTAATGTTTATTCACTCTTGAGAGACAGAGACAGAGTGCGAGTCAGGAGGGGCAGAGGGAAACACAGAATCGGAAGCAGGCTCCAGACTCTGAGCTGTCCGCACAGAGCCCCACGTGGGGCTTGAACTGACGAACCGTGAGATCATCACCTGAACCAAAGTCAGATGCTTAACCGACTGAGCCACCCAGGTGCCCCTATTTCCAAAACATTTTAATTATCCCAAACAGAAACTCTGTAACCTCCAGCCCCTGATAACTTCTAATTTACTTTGTGTTTCTATGAATTTGCTTATTCTAGGTACCTCATACAAGTGGAATCATGCAATATTTATCCTTTTGTGTCTGGCTTCTTTCACTTAGCATAAGGTCTTCAAGGTTCATCCATGTTGTAGCATGTGCTAGAATTTCATTCCTTTTTATGACTAAATAATACTCCATCATATGTATATCCTACATTTTATTCATTCATGTGTTGATGGACACTGGTGTTTTTTCCACCTTCTGACTCTTATGAATAATGCAGCTATGAACGTTGGTGTACAAATACCTGCTTTAGTCCCTGCTTTCAATTCCTTTAGGCAAAAACTAGAAATGGAATTGCTGGATCTTATTTTATGTTCCCTTTTTACTTTGTTTTGAAAGTTTCTCTTGTAGACAGCACAATATCTAAGAATTTTTGTCTTAAAGAAATGTAACCCTTTTACAATAATTGTTACAATATATATTTAGCCTTCTATCACCTACAGATAATTTTCATTTTCTTGCTCTTTCTAGAGTTTGCTGTATGATGTGTTGACCATGTTTTCTTTGCTTTTTATCTTATCTAGAGAGAGAATATGTGTTTGCGTATATATACATACATATTACATTACATACAATGTAACTATGTATTACATTTTATAATGTACTTTTATTACATATATTAGTATATAATATATATGTTCTGCCTATAAACCAACAAATAGTTATATTTCATTTTTAAAGTATTTCTTAACTCACATTTTTCCTAACTATCATTCAAGAGTAAATCAGTACTTCCTGAGTCCTCTTTGCCTCTTTGAGAATATTTTTTAACTTTTCATTGTTTTGGACCACTTCTACAACTTCTAAGATTCTTCTCTATTTAATAGGCACCTGCCCCCCTGTCCTTCGGGACAAGGGCTTCCCCATTCAGTTCCTAACTTTGCTTCATCATCTTGAATACTTCTCCAAGTTCCGTATTCAGAAAGGTACATGGTGGTATGTTTTTAAACCCTTGCATATTTGAAGGGATCTTTCTTGAGACTTCAAACATTAAATGTACCTTTGTGGGGCATTGAATCATTGGCTCAAAATCTTTTTCTTTTTTCTTCTGAAAACTCTGTAGACACGCTCTATTGAAATCAAGGGCAACAAGAGTTTGGAGCTGGTCTGCTTTCTCTTCCTTTGCAAGATTTCCTCTTTAGTCTTTGTATACTTGCAAAATTTTAAGATTCCTGATTCTTCAAACATTTTTGTGAAGTATCAGGTATAGGTCTGATTTTTGCCTGGCACATATTGATCACTTCCAAGTGGCGCTCCCTGGATTGTGTGGTGTTCTCTCATCTATTGGATGAGGCTCTACCTGGAATCACCCTCAGAGCCATGGAGTGTCTGCACAATGCTGCCTTACTCTCTGGTCTCCATACCAACAAACCTTCCTCTTGTCATTTTAATTTCCCCTTCTCCCTGAATTTTTGATGAGATGTTTTGACCTTGACCTCTACAGCACTGATTTAATATTTTACAGCACTGATTCTATTCTTTAATCTCACCAAGGGATTAATGGTGAATTTTAATTCTGTGATTACATTTTTAGTTTCTCTTACAGTGTTTCCTTTTCTCATTAATTCCCTTTTCATTTAATCTTTTTTTTTTTTAAGTCTCATTCTGTGGCTTTTTAAACAATGTCTGTCCCTCTACTCCTTATAGCTTTCTGCCTTTATTTCATAAGGGCCGTATATTCTGACACATGTAACACAATGTTGAGTAAGATTCCCCCTGTTGATCCAGAGTTCACGTGAAGACCCATATTAGGACAAAGGGCCTGGTGCCCACCTTCTAGCTCAAGGGATGCAGCTCACACAGACACCATGACTTGATCCTGTGAATTCAACAATTTGGGGCTGCAGGCCACTCTAAGGATTCCTGAGCAGACATGAGAATGCTCCCACAGAGGAATGACAAAGCCCCAACTCCCAGCTTCCCCACCTCTTGCCTTGAAGCTGGCAAATGCAGACCTTCCAGAGCCCACGAGGCTCCTTTTACAGGAAAAAGCTCCAGGGCTTCACCTAGTCAACATTGTCCCTGGAGGGGAACTCAGTCTTTTCCCCAGCTTCAAACTCACGTCCCTCTTTCCTCCCCAGCATGTCCTCCTAGCCTCAGCCTAGGAACAAAGACATTTGAACAAATCCACAGGAACATGCTAATTGACAGATAGGCTGGGTTCCTGTTGCCCTGAGGGGGTCATAGGCTTGTTGAGCACTGCCAGGGTAAGAGGAGAAATGAACAACTTAGCAATAGCACCCGCTCCTGTATTTTAATGTATTCAAATATGTCCCCTCAAGGAGTTTGCAGGCCCTCCAGGGTACAGGGAGTCTGAGCTGAAACAATGTCTCTTAATTGCTGCAGCAGACACCCAAATAGAATCCTGGATTTGAGACTCCCATATGGAGATTGGCTCACTCTGGTTACAGGGTTGACGAAGACCCCATCATAAATTAGGGGCTGCCAAAGTGGATTTCTCAGAGCACTATTTCTGCAGAAAGTTAATAGGTATTTCTGAAAATAGGGTTCCAGTGAAAATAAATTTGAGATATGAATAGTAAACAGTAGCAGTTTCCTTTCTGTAGGACTTCTTGGCATCTTGCATACTAACTGCTTATTTATTATTCAGCCACTCAGCCTGCATACACTGAGCATCTACTGTGTTCAAAGTGTTGTGGAAACAGGTGAGATTTCCACATGGTCCATGCCTACAAGAAGTTCACAGCTGAGCATTCCAACACCTTAGTACTCACATCATGGTCTGGGCCAGTCGCTGCAATACCAACTGAAAACTCGTTAGAAATGCAGACTCTCCAGCTCCATTGCCAGACCTACAGAATCAGACTCTGCACTTTTACAAGCTCCTCAGTGATGTGTATGTACATTAAAGTATGAGAAGCCCTGGAATAATGCATTGTTAGGAGAGGAAAAGAACACAAGGAGAAAGAAAGCTGGAGATCTTTTGCTGTGGAACCCAAGCAAAATAGTAGCAGCAGAATTAGGGAGGAGCACATTGTCCTCACTTCAGAACAGACACAGCAAGGCTCTGGACAGGAAGACTGAGGAGGACACAATTCTATTTTGTCATCACTATTGGTTGAGGTAGGGTTCACTTTGAGGAAAAGAAAAACCGTAAGTAATAGGGACTTAAACAAGATAAAAATTTATTGGGGTGCCTGGGTGGCTCAGTCGGTTGGGCGACCGACTTTAGCTCAGATCATGATCTCACAGTGTGTGAGTTCAAGCCCAGCGTCGGGCTCTGTGCTGACAGCTCAGAGCCTGGAGCCTGCTTTGGATTTTCTCTCTCTCTCTCACACACACACACACTTTCTTTCTCTCTCTCTCTGCCCTTCCCCTGCTTGTGCTCTGTCTCTCTGTCTCTCTCAAAATTAAACATTAAAAAAAAAGATAAAAATTTATTCTCTTACTTTAGAGAAGTCCAACAATAGGAAATACTGGGCTGGTATGGCATACCACAAAATCACAGACCCATGTTCCCTCTATCTTATACTCTACCATCCATTCCAACAGTCAACTTATGGTCCAACATGGCTGCAAGGCCTCCAGCCATTACAGCTGCATTCTAGCAGCAGGATGTAAGGAAAAGGAGCATTTCTTCCTACTTATAAAGTCACTCCCTTAAGGTTTATATACCATCTCTATTTGCATCCCATTGTGTGAACACATGTGGGACATTCTGAAGGAACAACCTGGAGTGAATATGAAAGGTGGCTGATGACCTAGCAGAATTTAAGTTATTATTGTTAATATATCTTCCTTTGCACCGACAGTGAGTGAGAACCAGGAAATCTGGGTTACATTTGTTTCTAGAATCAGAGAGAATGAGACAGTTGGAAAATTCTCCAACTCTAGTGCTTTGGGAATTGGATGGGGTCATCTCACACAATGGTGCCAGTCATTTCTCAATTTCTAAATAATAATATTAAATTCACAGAGAATTTTCTGAATTTAAATTTTTTATTTGATACATTTCCCTAAAAACTCTAGTGTTTGCAACTGCTTGTCTACTTTTTCAAAATAAGTGAATAAATGGCAAATGGTGAAATGAATATTAATAAGAAAGAGAATAAAACTGCAACTTCAACAACTTTTTCATAAGCATATGGTTTTCACTATATTTTGTGCACAGAAAAGAGCCATGTTTCCCTCAGGTAAACTGTTTCTGGTTCTCATTTGCATGATGAACTTGAATGTATTGAGATTTCCCAGTGAACTACAAAAGGTATGATGACGTCCAGACACTCCATCTCTGAATGGAGCTGAAGTCCACTGCTCTAAGAAAAGGCCAAAGATAATCTTTGAAACCTAAAAGGCCAAATCAAATGACCCCACTGTCATTTGTGACCCAAATCAGACCCTTGAATTCATATCAGAGTTGCCCCTGGTTCCTACCCCAGATCTGCTGAATCAGAATCTGCATTTTAGCAAGGTTCCCACATGGTTCTTATGCACATTAAAATTTAGAAGCACTGTTCAAGGAAAGGGGTTTAAGAATGAGGTTGATCATAGGCATGGAATGGGGGTATATTAGGCAGGAATGTTTTTTTTTTAACTTTTTAAATGTTTTTTTTTTTAATTTATTTTTGAGAAAGAGAGAGACAGCATGAGCAGGGGAGGGTCAGAGAGAGAGGGAGACACAGAATCTGAAGACAGGCTCCAGGCTCTGAGCTAGCTGCCAGCACAGAGCCCGACGTGGGGCTCAAACCCACGAACTGTGAGATCATGACCTGAGCCGAAGTCGGATGCTTAACCGACTGAGCCACCCAGGCGCCCCGGCAGGAATGTTTCTTAAAGCTGACTCCATGAAGCTGTGTGTGTGTGTGTGTGTGTGTGTGTGTGTGTGTGTTAGCACACTTGTGTGTGCCCACACACAGGCATGTGAAAATAAAGAAACACAAGGTCTTGGTTTGCCTGAAATAGCCGAGCTAAACAAAATGCTTTGTCCTCAATACACAAGTGTATACTTTCTCATTCATTCACCCATTCATTCCCATACCACACACGTTCTCACATGCATGCTGTGGCGTGCATTCATATGCAGGCACACATTCACAGGCACATCTGCCCACTCACCTACGTGTACATCTTCACATGTACTCATGCTCACCTGCAGGCCTGAGGTGACAATGACAGTGCCCTGTTAGCAGCACACACAGGTCCATTTCCCAGGCATGGTGGCATGCCACATGTTGCTACCCTGGCCAGTATGTGGCTACCTCCAGATCCTTCTGTCCAGATTGCTGGAATTGGCTGAACTCTGTCCCTATCTGTGGCAACCCATTTCCAGAACAACCACAGGATGAGTGAATCCCTGTAGTGTTTGTCATTTTGCCATGGGATGACTTCTGTCTCTACCCCACCTCCCTGTATGTGAGTCAAAGGCCTTCCTTTATGAGTTGAAAAGTGTTTTAAAGATCATCCCTTCTGACCTTCTCAATGTACAGGAGACTGAAGCCCAGAGAAGGATAGGGATTTGCTCAAGGCCACCCAACAAATCAGAGGCAGAGCTGAACTTGAACCCTAATCTAGTGCCAGGGTCCCTTCTAACCCATGTCCCTCCAAAAGAAGCCTCCCTCTCCCCAAGCCCTGATCCTACTGCTAGGCCTTCCTGGCAAAGCCAGGGTAGGAACAGCACAAGATAGTGGCAACAAGCATCCAGGAGTACCCAGTGACACATTGGCCACATAGTTAAGAAGGGCAAGAGGTGCTGCTGTCCAGCCTGCAAGATATGACCCCACCTCACTGCCCCCACTCCTTTATGCAGGCCCTTCAAAGGACTCAACATTTCTAAATCCCCTGGATCTCAGGAAAACAGAACCAGGAGAAGAGAGGGAGCAGGCAGAAGGGCAGGCAGGGGAGGCAGTCAGAGTCCTAGCACCTCCTTTTTCTAGAAAACAAAATATGGCTCTGTCATTCCATAAATGTCTTCTTCTCTACCCATGCCTGCTCTGCTTCCTGCCAGGCCTGCTCATTTTCTCTGCATGGTGTTCAGATCCATAACAGGCACAGGGGTACCAAGAGGAATCAGAGCTGAGGGGACCATGCCTCCCTTCAAATCCACCATTGCTACCCAGCATGGGAAGAGCAGAGGGAACTCATTGGAGGGGCACTTTCTGGAGTAGTGGATATCCAAGCAAGGCTGGCAGACTTAACCCCATGAAGTGGGGAAAAGGGACATCCTAGAAAGAGGGAGAGTAGGCACGAAGGCCTGGAGGGGAGAGTGCTTTGATTGATCATTTAGCATGAGTGGGACAGAAATGCAAAGAGAGGAGTCAGAAGAAAAGACAAGAGAGACTATCCAGGCAGAAGGAGGGCAGCACAGGTCCCAGAAGCACTCTGAAGGTACTCAGGCTGCCAAAAACAAAACACACTAAGGAACATGCATGGCCAGTCCTCTCTTAATATCAAAGGGAAAACTGAGGCCCAGAGAGAGGTGGGACACCCAAGATCACATCGTAGGCAGAAGCAGTAGGAACGCCAGAAACTCAGCCCCATAACTATCTGATTATCAGATCAAATCATTCCTTGTTCCTTGCAAGTCCTGCCCATCCCAAGATTGAGTATCAAAACATTCCTAGAGAGAGTAGTAAAAACACAAGTTTAGCGGGGGAGCTTTTCTTGCTGGAAACTGCCTGACAAAAGTAGAAATGGAGGCTCCAGAGGGACCCATAGCTGGGCAGATGTGTAATCAGGTGGGGGCTGGATCCTTTGAATGCCCAGGCATCTATAAGGAGCCCTGTGACCCTGGAGTAACATGTCACCAGGGGCAGCTTCAGTAGGACAACCTCTGGCCTGCCTCCCTTTGCACAGTGAGAGGTGGGCCCTCTCCAGCGCTGAGGCTCAGTGAACCCCTGAGCTAGAGGAAGCCTCTGGAGACAGAACAAGCAGCTTCAGGTCCTGCTGAGTGTGTACTTGTCAGGAGAGTTATCTCGAGAGAGAGAAGAAGCAATTATATTTAGTATCTTCAGCCCCATACATGATTCAGTTGAATAAAGAATGTCACCTTTGCTGTAAAAATCAATTCTAATAAGGAAAACATTTCTACACTCAACAAAATCCTGGGGATGCGCAAGCATTAATTAATAATGTTGCTGCTCCGTCTTTTCCATCACCACTAACTCCTATTCAACAGTACCTAGGGCCAAAGAATTCCGGAGGTAGGAGAAACAGGAAATAAATACCCCTTGGAGAGGGAGCCTTATGCTCTGGTATCAGACCCAGCAGTCGCACGAACAGGAGGAAGGGGGCAGATTATCCCAGAAGACAGGCAGAAGGGACCATGTGTCAAGGTCCGGGCAAAGCCCTCAGCTGCCCAGCTCAGCACAGGTATCAGCAAAGGGATCCAACACACAGCTCTGCCCTCTGGGACTCAGTTCCTCCACCTGCATATATAATGAGGGAGTTGGCCCTTCCAGCTAACATGTTCTGTGACTCCGGAGTCTAGGCCAGGGTTGACAAACTATAGCCTACACACCAAATCAGGTCCACGGCTGTTTCTGCATAGTCGGTGAGCTGAGAATTGTTTTTACATTATTAAAGGGCTGTAGGAAGGATAGAAAATTGCAAGGAAGCTCTGTGACAGAAACTGCATATGGCCCCATGAGGCCTAAAATACTTATTATCTAGACTTTTCTAGAAAGTATGCTGATTCCTGATCCGGATAATTTTGGATCTGTGCTTCTGCCCCATTAGAGTTCCTAGAACTGCCTGGAACTCTTTGGGATAAGTAGGATTTCTCACTGGCTACGCAATCATTGTTTGATTCTCTTTCCTCCACTGTCCTGTAGCTTCAGGGAGGCTCGTTCTAGAGCACTCCTAGACCCCAGCATGTAACAGATCTTCAGTCTGAATGAAGTCTGTGCTTCTCACATCCCTGTAGCCTGTACCCAGCACTATTTGAGCCATGCAACTACTTCTGCATAATGTATACTGTAACCATATGCTTATTTTATCCAATTAACCATCACTGAGGACTCTATTAGGACAGGGTTCTGTGCGAGGCTGGTAGCCAGGTCTGGCTCTTTCTACCAGGAGCTTACAATCCAATGAGAAAAATCAGAGATGGACTCAAACAACTATAATACAAGCTAGACAATGATTCATGCACCAAAAGAAAGTCAAAGAAAGTGAAATGCACACACAAAAGGGAAAGGCAATTATAGCTGAACAGGAATTAACACTCCACTAGATAAATTGGCAAAGCCAGGAGAAGACAATTCACAGAAGGGGATACATTCTAATAAAACAAATATATGGGAATATCTTAGCTTTACTAGTAACCAGAAAAATACTAATAAAAAGTACAATGAGATATCTTTTTACGATTATTAAAATAGTAAAATATCTATTTCAAGTCATAATACCCAGTGCTCTCAATGGGACAATGAAATGACTCTCACACACTGAAATTAGGTGAGGGTAAAATTGAATAACTCTTTGAAATCAATTTGGTAATAATATCAAATATAAAAATGTATAAACTTTATGATCCAGACATCCCACTTCTAACAATTGGACCAAAGAAAATAAGTCGAAATAAGGAAAACTTTATATGCTAATATATAAGGCTACTATCTTAGCAGTTGTTTGGAAGCAATATATAATCTCACCGTGGAATTTTCTTCTCTGGATCCCTTTTCTACACCAGCTACCTGATATTTAAGGATGATTCACATTAGTAGACTAGAACCTGTCCCTAGAAACACAAAAGGAGTTTCCTCCCGATAAAGAGTCTCTGTTGGGTGGCTGGACTGTCACATGTAAAGTCTGGCCATGGTCAGTGGGTGTTTTCTGCCACGTGGACAGGAAAAGCAGAGAAAGTTGCTCAGCTGAGGGAGGAAGGAAAGAATGAAGTTTACACAGACATAAGATACACCTTATGACATTCGCATCCCTGTTCCAGGGGTCCCCAAAGCCCAGCCACATGCCTGTCCTCGGCCACTATGAGATGCCCTGATATCCTCTGCACAAAGACCCTTTCTCTGCTTCAGCTAATTTAGGTTAAGGTTCTGTGTGTAACTATTACAAATTGTGATGAAGACTGTAGACGCAACATGGGGAAAAGGCCTTTTGACCCAATAAGGGTTGAAAAATAAATCATTTACAATATTACAAATGTACTACAAATTCAAAATTTGTGGGCAGAAAAGGTAGAAAGGAATACATTAACATGTTAAAAGTTTGCCAGCAGTGGGAGAGAAGTGATTATTTTCTCTATTCTCATACTGCTGTGTTGCTTTTCCTGAACTTAAAAAAAATTCTGAGTGAAGAGATGAATCATAGACCAACACAACTGTGATGTGGAATGAACAGTGACTGTTGCCCAGACAGAGGGCAGATACGGGGCCATGGAACCCAAGGGAAGGATATTTTTATTACCTCCACCAGAGGGATCAGAGTAAACGCCACGAGGCAAGCAGCATCAGAAAATGGGCTTTTAGATAAGGAGGGAAATTGAGACGGAGAGAAAGGAGAAATGAAAACTTGTAGGCGGAAGAGCATTTTGTTTGGGCCATTTGCTGTGGCAAGAGCAAGTCAAAGGAAGATGGGTAGGAAATCAAGCTACACTGTAAAAGTTTGGAATGATTGATGGGTGGCTCAGTTGGTTGAGCTTCTGACTTGGGTTCAGGTCACGGTCTCACAGTTCGCAAGTTCAAGACCTCATTGTGCTCGCTGTTGACAGCACAGAGCCCACTTGGAATCCTCTGCCCTCCTTCTCTTTCTGCCCCTACCCCATACTCTCTCTCTCAAAAATGAATAAACATTTAAAAATAAAAAATAAACAGGTGACCTTCAGGCCACACTAGCCCAGTTGTTTTTTATTTGGTCAAGACTGTGATCACATATTTCTAAATTGGTTGCTATGCCTCTCCTCTTAAGTTCTGCTTCATAATTTGGGACCTGGAACTCTTATTCTATTTGGACACTTGACGCCTTCTTAGCCTGCGCCG
The DNA here is from genome assembly GCA_028646485.1 of Cryptoprocta ferox. Lineage (NCBI taxonomy): Eukaryota > Metazoa > Chordata > Mammalia > Carnivora > Eupleridae > Cryptoprocta > Cryptoprocta ferox. Next base: position 32,843,797 of record CM053568.1, read on the forward strand.
ATAGGGGGAGCTAAAGGGAGACCACAAGGTGGAGGAGTAAGGGAAACACCACAGGTGGGAACAGTCACTGATTTGACTTTAACTTATAAGGTTGACTGTTCACACACCATGTGATCCATCACTCCCACTCCGAGATATGTCTTTGAGAAACCCATGTGCACTGGGACACATGCTTGAGAATGTTCGTAGCATTATTCATGATAGCAAAATATCCTTCCCACTGTAGGGCGCAGGGAAGGGGGAACAGGACAGATAATGTGCCCTGGGGTTGGACACTCTCTTCTTCAACCCCCAGAGCACAAGGCCTCATGCCCTCCCCTCTGGCCACCAGGATAACCATCCCTGCTCAAAGCAGGCCTCAGTTTACAAGTCAGAAGATGCCAGAAAATCTGATTCCTTTCCCTAATGAAAAATTAAACAAAACAAAGGCCCAAACCTTTAGAAACACAGGCAGGTTCCTCCCTGGGTAGGGAGCTATGGTGAAGCCTGGGGAGAAAGTGCTTTTGTTCCTTCTGGAAAGCCCACAGGAGCCAACAAAACAAGATACCAGTTAATGTTTCAATAATATAGTCTGTTAGATAATCTGTGTTGGCCAAAATCCAATCTAGCCTGCTTTAAAAGAATAAGTCTTATCTCCCCATTGCTTAAATGCAAACTAAAAGGATAGATATCTGTGTGCAGTGGGTAAGTAATGATCTTCATTCAGGGTGGTAGGAAGAAGTCTGTCTCATCAGTGAGAGGAGAGCTGTTGAAATGCATTATGGGGTTTTGTTTTGTTTTGAGCCCTGTGGTTGGCTCAGAAAGGCCCCCAAAATATCCAGGTCCTACACCCTGGAACCTGGGAATGTCACTTGATAGGGCAAAAGGGGCTTCACAGGTATGATGAAGTTAAGGGCATGGAGAGAAGGAGGCTACCCTAGATTAATGGCATGGGCCCTCAATGATCACAAGTGTCCTTAAAAGAGGGAGGCAGAGGAAGACACTGCAGAAGAGGGGAAGACAATGTGACTGTGGAGGCAGAGGTTGAAGAGATGGAGCCACAAACCAAGAGATGCCAAAAGCCACCGGAAGTTAAAAGATGCAGGGAGTTGGAGCCTCCCCCGGACCACTCCAGGGAATGTGACTCAGCCCTCTAAGACTCAGTTTGAATTTCTGACCTCCAGAATTGTAAGAGAATAAATTTCTGTTGTCTTAAGCCACTAAGTTTGAGGCAATTTGTTAGAGCAGCCATAGGAAACCAATACAAGCCCTGACCACCAGGACCCTGTGACTTCAATGGCAGCGACCTTCTTTGCCTAAGAGACTTTGAGTAATTGGGTTCCTTCTGACTTTTCTGTAGGGTATAAATAATTTGCACCTTGGAAGAAGGAGGGAAGTGAAATTGCATAGGTACACTGAGGTCAGATCATGAAATATCTTTTTTTTAAGATTTTTATTTTTAAGTAATCTCTACACCCAACTTAGGGTTCAAACTCACAACCCTGAGATCAAGAGTCACATGCTCTACTGACTGAGCCATCCAGGCATCCCTGAAAGACCTTAAATGACAAGCTAAGTAAGGACCTTGACAAGAGTATCCCTAAATTCTGGGAAGTCAGAGAAGGTCTGGGGTAGGGAAAAGGTGTGAGCAGATTTTTTGTTTTTAAAAAACTTTACCTTAGCTCAGTAAAGAAAGTAAAGAAAGAAACGGGAAGCAGCAAAATTATAAGCCAAGACACTGAGAAGAGGTTGTTTTTATCATGTACCTGTCAGGTGAAGGGACATTCATGAAGGCCTTGGATCCTGGCAGCGAAGGGAAGAGTGGCTTTTTAAGAAGGGAAGTGGAGGAGAGCAGGTAATTTCCAAAAAAGACAATCAGGTTCTGTCTTGTTTGGATGACATATACAAGAAAAGGAAGGCATTTGATCACACCTCCCTGCATATATTTCTAAATGGGCAAAAAACAGACAAATTATTCACTTAAAAAGAGACAGTCTTTCATTAAAAAATTTTTTTTAACGTTTATTCATTTTTGAGAGAGAGAGACAGAGTGTGAGCAGGGGAGGGGCAGAGATAGAGGGGGACACAATCTGAAGCAGTGTCCAGGCTCTGAGCTGTTAGCACAGAGCCCGACATGGGGCTCGGACTCAAGAACCGCGAGATCATGACCTGAGACAAGTCGGACCCTTAACCGACTGAGCCACTCAGGCGCCCCCCAAAAAGAGATAGTCTTTTAAATTCTAAAAAGAGTAGTGTAATTCTTGTTGGTGCCGTGATCAGTAAAAGCCGACTTACACACTCCTTTTGAGCCAAATTTTGTAAAGCATTTCACATGGGGCCTTTGAATGATCAATGCAAGTGGGATTGCAGAAGTGGGGCTTTTACAAGACAGGTGGCCTGATAAGGACAAAAAGGCTTCAGGCTGGGAGCCAGGAGCTCTTGGGTTCAGTCCTGGCTCTTCCACTAGCTGTGTGGCCTCAGATAAGTTCATGCCCCTCCCCCTCTCTGAGTGTGTCTCCCCCTAGATCAGCAGTGTTCAAACTGGGTGGCAGAGCTCTGGAATACTGAAGAGGTACCCAGGGGCCACAAAGGCCTCAGAGTGAGTAGGGGGTCCCTCTCCTGCCTTCTGGAGGGGCTGGTAAATGTGAAAATTGTTCATTTTCTTCCTTCAGCTGACATTTACTGACTCCTCACTGTCTGCCAACACTGTTCTTTCTTTTTTTCAATGTTTTATTTAGTTTTGAGAGAGAGAGAGACAGTGTGAGCAGGGGAGGGTCAGAGAGAGGGAGACACAGAATCTGAAGACAGGCTCCAGGCTCCAGGCTCTGAGCTAGCTGTCAGCACAGAGCCTGACACGGGGCTCGAACCCACGAACCATGAGATCATGACCTGAGCTGAAGCCAGACACTCAACCAACTGAGCCACCCAGGCACCCCCTGCCAACACTGTTCTAAGTTCCTACCTGTATTACTTGTTTTACAGATGAGGAAACTGAGTCACAAAGAGGTGAAATGGCTTGTTTGAGGTTGCAGAGCTCATAGAGGACAGAGCTGAGATTTGAACACACACAGTGTGGCTCCAGGGCCCATTGTTTCAGAAGACTGCTTCACGTCCCTGGGTATTCTCTCCCTCTTCTGTGCTCCCACAGCCCCCTGATTTGTCCTCCATCACCTCTGTAGTACACTGTCCACTCTAGCTCTAGGGTCACCTGTCTGACTCTTCCAGGTCACACTGGGAGCAAGTTGAGGTTGAGGACTGAGTCAGGTTTACCTCTGTCCCCAGATAGCACATCCTATCCCAATGGCTCTAGGTGACCATTACTGAAGGGCTGTGCAAATGAAGGTTTAAACGGGGGAGGAGGAAGCCCAGCAATGAGGTGACTCTTCTCTCCGCTCACTGGGCACAGACTCTGTGCCAGAGCCTACACTGGCACTGTGAACACAGAGAGGAATCTAACTGGGCCCCTGACTTCCGGAAGCCAGCCTGGCCAAGCAGATCCAGAAGCTGATAACAGAAGCCCTGTATGCTATTGTCTAGCATCATCCAGACAAACCCTGCATTACACTGACGAAAATAATAACGAGATCACAGGAAACCTGCCCAGGTCCCTGACAGCCAGCCTTCTCCCCAGACTTGGAACCTGGCTAGTTGTGGGGGAGGGCAGGCAGATGGAGACATTGGCTGGCCAACCCCCACCTAAAAGGCCCTTCATTCCCTCATTCAGCTGAACAGTGCCAGGACTGGCCCTGGAGGGAGCAGACAAGATAGATCAGACATGGTCCCTGCCCTTGAGGATTTCATGGGCCAGTGGGCATGGTGAGCTGTAGACACAAAACCATCCCACTAACACACAGGACTCAGACACAAGCAAAGCATCTCCAGGTGCCATGTGGGGGTCACGGATTTGCAGATCACAACTGCTAAGTGTGCCCTGAACCAAACCTTGATTTTACAGAGATAGAAACTGAAGGCCAAAACTGGGGAAGGGGCTTGCCCACAGTCACACAGTGGTCAGTGACAGAAGCAGGATAGGAGCCCATGCATTTTTTCTCTTCACGCCCCACCCTTTTCCCCAGTTTGGAAGGTAGAATTCTCAGTGACTTAATACCTGCTTTCCCCTGCAGTTGCTGAGATTTAGGGAACAACAGACAAAAGAATTAGTGCTCCTGTTCCCCATGGCCAATCCTTCAGACTACAGGGACAGTGGACACACTCCTGGTGTATTGGTGCTGCCAAATCCAGCTTAGACCAGGGCCTGCCTGGGGATCAGATCCCTGATCTTCACACCTGCTTCCTTGCCATCTGCTTGGGTGCTGGCTGGCCCCAACCCATACTGCTTGCCCAAGCCTCTGGGTTGCAGTTCAAACCTCTGAGGTGGACCCAGAGAGGCTGGAATTGTGAGACACTTTTGTCCAGAGCAGGAGGGGAGAGGAGAGGAGGATGAAGAGGGGAGGAAGAGGACAAGGGGACTCCTACTTGCTGAGTACCTACTGGATACCAGAGGTAGCACTAATACCTTCCCATTCATCCTTACGACTCCTGTCTGGGAGGATAGGATGACCTATCTTTCCAACAAGGAAATTTAGGTCAAAGAGGGCTGCAACAGTCGCTGCTGGACAATCACCAAGCTCTGGAAGCCAGAAGGGCATTTGGTGTCACCAGTAGGGCCTGCGGGACTCACAGTCCATTTGTGAATACCATTTCCTGTAGCTTTGTTCCACAAAGAATGGCCAGGCTTCCTTCTCCAAGTAAATGACAGCTGCTGGTAGTAGTAACAGCAGCATGAACAGTGTAAACAATGGAATGGACAGAGGCTTCAGGTTTCAGACTGAATTTGAAAGCCCTGGGGCTCTGAGGAGCTACATCAGGGCTCAGGGACCACTGGACATGATAGAATCAGGCATGGCTGTCCCTGGAATGAAGCAAAGCCTGGAGCAATTCAACGAATGCAGGGACCTCCCTATCAAGTATATATGTAGTGAGTGTCGTAAAAAGGTGGGCCTTTGATTGTGTCAATATCAATTCAGTCAGCAGTCCCCCATCGTATCCCATGCAAGGGGCCCAAGGGGTCTGCATGTAGGGAAGTGTCAAATATGTTTGCTCAAACACTATACTCAGAACCTAGCACAGAGCCAGGCACATACATAATGGACCCTCGATAATTTTGCTGGATGAAAAAAATATAATCAGACAGGGCTCTGACCCCCAAGGGTGCACCTCTCTTTTCTGTTCTACATAACTGGCTTCTATGTAGTTTTTCCTTTGAACAAAGAAGTTTTTTTTAAGGCAAAATTGAAATCCAATGACCTATTTCATGCTCCTTCCTTTACAGAAGGGGAAACTGAGGCAGAGGGACTTGCCCAAAGGCAGAGAGCTCAGCAGTACAGTCAGTGAGTTTCCACAGATGCAGGCTTTCTCCTCCACCCTGTTAGATCATTTTCCAGGATGCTGACATGTGGGGCCAAGAGCAGAGCTGGGCTGGGCACTGCTGGGGCTGCGGCTTCCAGGCGCCTGGTGCCAGAAACGCAGGGAGGAGGAGGCTTCTCCTATCGCTCCCACTGCTGGTAACAGACCTCGGACACAGTCAGAGGGGGCGCCCAAGATTTATGCACCAGGATGTTTATCATTGTGTTATTTATAATATTGAAAAATTGGAAATGACCTAGAAACTGGTTAATAAATTATGCCACAGCCTTTTTAATGAAATATAATGCAGCTAAATTCATCTCCTTGAAGTCTGTTAAACGGCAAGTTAGAATCCAGGCAAATACAATCCTCTAAATGGAACTGACACCAATTTTTAAAAATACCTATATTTGGGGGAAAAACGGGCTTGTCAGAATATATCCTAATATTAAGAATGGTTATTTCTAGGGAGATTGAAGGGGTGGTTAAAGGGTGATTTTTTTCCCTTCTATATAGTTTTCTGTACTTTCCAAATTTTCAACAATAAACACATATTACCCTTAAAATCTGAGAGGAAAAAAAATTAAGATTCCCTGACCAGGGTCAGGTCCTTCTGATAGGGCCAGACTCATTCATCCTTTGTTCAGCAAACATTTACTCAACATTTTGTTTCAGACCCTTGTGTTTCCAGACACTGGAAATGTCTCAGCTTAAAAGCACACAGATACCATTTTTAATCCATTTCATGAGGCAGTCACCATGTAGTAATAGGATCCCTCTTAATTGATGAACCAATCATTAGAGATTCTGAAAATGTTGTAATACATATTGTACCTTTAGAAAAGCAATTTAACATTCAAGCTTTAAAACCCCAAAAGATACCGCGGCACCTGGGTGGCATAGTCGATTAAGCGTCTGACTCTTAATCTTGGCACAGGTCATGATCTAATGGTTCATGAGTTTGAACCCCATGTTGGGCTCTGTGCTGACAATGTGGAGCCTGTTTGGGATTCTCTGTCTCCCTCCTTCTCTGCTCCTCCCCTGCTCGCTCTCTTTCTCTCTCTCAAAAATAAAATAAAATAATTTTTAAGCCCAAAAGATACCATTTATGTCTTTTGCACCCTGTAAATTGCCCATCACCTTCTAAGAAGAAATCATACCAGATCTGTCCCCAGCATAGACTTACTGTCTCCTTTTTTCTCCCAGTTGACCTTATCATTGGTGCTAATGGTCCCTGGTACCCTGTGTGACTTTGAACAAGTCACTTGACCTCTCTGGGTGTCAGCTTCTCCCTCTGTGAGACCTTTCCCAGCTTGAGATTCTTAGCTTCTCTCAGTTCCTTGGTAGTAGTCAGGGGACTGTGTCAAGGTAAAGAGTTTTTCAGCCTCCAGACAGACTCCTTGGTCAGGTCCTTACATGGTATCCCTCAAATGAAGGGTCATTGATTTCTGTATCCAGACTTCCAAGCATTTCAGAGAAGTGGCATCCTTCAGGAGCGGTGCTAAGATAGATTAGGCATCCTAAATGGGCAAATCATTCTGATCTAAATCTTTATGGGCTCCCAGTGCCTCATTAAACGTCCAAGCCCTGGAGGCTCTGAACCACAGCTCCTCCTTCCCCAAAGCCCTTCAGGAGGAGTTCTGATTACCCCATAAATTACATGCTGTCGGAGGGTATCTGCAGGCCCTTCATCTTGCAATCCAGCCACTGTTTTTATGGGATATGGATCCTGCCAGGCTTGGGCTCTCCATCCCCATGGTTACCAGGGAAGGCCCAATGGAACGTCTTCCTTCGAGCACTAGCTCAATCTCCACTGATGCTTCTTCACTCCCAGGAACACATTAAATTCTCCTGAATGGAGCATTCTTTCTATCAGAATCCTTTGTTGTCGGTTCTCCTGCCAAAACGAAGTCTAGGTAGCTTGCAGATCCTGTTGCCAACTTCAGTGAAACTGAATAAGCAAGTCACTTTCCAGACACGTGAAGAGCCTCACTTCTAATCCTCTCAGGATCTCAAAGGGGCTTGCCCAGTGGCCAGAATGACTATTAGGACCCCAATTTCAGAGCCAGACCCCAACCAGCCAAGCACCATAATGGTGGAGCCATAAAAATACAAAGTAGAAAGAAGGCCAAAATCTTCTCAGCCCAACCCCCACTCAGGCTCAAAAATCTTTGTCTTTTAGCTCAGCAGGGCCTGCTGTTGATCTCCATGCCTGGAATGCCTCCATCTCACTCTTCTGGCCATTTAGGTCCATTGCCTCCTGTCTTATTTGGGTTTTTCCACATGTTGACCATGAGACAAGGATTCAAGTATAAACATATATTTTGAGGTAAACTCAGGAAATACCTGTTGATGAGCAGGAGGTGAGGCAGGGAAGGGAAGGCAGCCAATAAGGGTATGTGGTCAGGGTGCCATGGTTTGAGCACCGTGCCTGGAGCCTGCTTTGGATTCTCGGTCACCCTCTCTCTCTCTGCCTCACCCCTGCTCAAACTCTGTCTCTCTCTCTCAAAAATAAATAAACATTTTAAAAAGTTTTTAAAAAGGGCATGTGGTCAAGCTTCAACCCACTGAGGAACTCTGGGGGTCACAGGTCTCCATCCTTCTCCCAGGGCAAGGTTGCTGCGGTATGCACACACTATTGGTCATGGTTGGAGGCTGCTGGGGAAGACACTTTTAGTTCTGTGGCACCTCTGGCCTGCCATGGGCACTGGCCAGCAGGATAAACCTTTGCACAAAGCGATGTAGATGCTGACACTTGGAAACCAGGTGCTCACGCAATGGGAAGGGTGAAAAGATCATCTGCTATAGCTATTCAGACACTTGGCAGGCAGCTCACCTCATCTAGGAAGCTGTTCTGAACACCACATCCTTTGCAGAGTTAGGCCAGTGGTATCCCCTTTTGTAACCTTGCCTCCCTGTGAAGAGGCAGGGAAAGTGTAGACTTTGGGCCCAGGGAGGGAAGTGAGTGCCCTCATAGCCAGTGGCTGTAGACACAGGACCTGCCTGCTGATAACACCAGGTCTGATGGTCTTTCTCCACCCAGATGCCCCTTCATTCCCAATGCTGAGGTGATATATTTGCTCCCTCAAGAATATTTGGGGAACCCAGAAGTGCATGCTTGTTGATGCCTTCCCTTCCCTGTCTCACTTTTTCACTCTGCTATATGTGTTTCTCGGGGTCACCTTCCAAATAAACTACTTACAATCAAACCTTCACTTTAGGTCTATCTCTGGAGACCCCAAACTAAGCAGGCAATGGGCAGAAATGGTCAGAGAGGTGAGAGGGGGGCATTTTTCTGGGGAAGTGTAGATCACAAGACTGAATAGTATAAAAATGCCAGTTCTTCCCAAATTAAATGCTCTGATTAATATAATCCAATCAAAAACACAGTGGGACAACATTTGGAACTCAGTTTTAAAAAGGAATTTTTAAGTCAGTATATCAGTTTCCTATTGCTGCTGTAACAAATTGCCACAAATTTAGTGGCTTACAACAGCACAAATGTATTCTCCTACAGTTCTGGAAGGTCAGAAATCTGAGATGAGTCTTACAGAGCTAAAATCAAGGTATTGACAGGGCTTGTTCCTTCTGAAAGCTCTAGGAGATAATTTGCTCTTTGCCTCTTTCAGCTTCTAGAGGTTGCCTGTATTCCTTGACTTGTGGCCCCAGCAGACCAATCTCTGTCCCCACCACCATCTCTGTTACTCCTGCCTCCCTCTTACAGGGATCCTTGTGATTATATTGGGCCCATCTGGATAATCCAGGATAATCTTCCCATCTCAAAATTCTTCACCTAATCACATCTGCAAAATGCTTTTATCAGGTAAAGTAACATTCATAGGTTCCAGGGATTAGGACATGGACTTCTTGGGGTGGGCATTATTCATCCTGCTACTGTTAGATTAGACAAACAGATTAATTAGAATTGCCAAGAAACTTTTGAAGAAGCAATAAGTAATGAAGTTTACTTGCTTACTTGATAAACTGTAAAACTCTAATAATTAAAACAGTATACTATTAGTAGAAAAATCAATAGTAACACAGTCATATATAAAAAGATCCAAATATGTTAAAGATTGGTTTAAGACAAATGTGGTAAATCAAATAAATGGAAAAAGAAAGAAGTGATTACTAACTACATAGGTCAACTGGTTAATTTCGCGAGGACAAATAGTTTCCTTATAACTTTAAACAAAATAAATTGTAGGTAGATTAAAGATACAATGTTTATGAGTTCAACCAATAAAGTAGTAGAAGGAAATATAAATAAAAGATATTTACTAGTTTTTAGTATTAAGAAGGATTTCTCAGGACACCTGGGTGGCTCAGTCAGTTAAGCGTCTGACTCTTGATTTAGGGTCAGGTCATGGTCTTGTTGTGAGATAGAGCCTTGTGCTGTGCTCCTCACTGGGCCTGGAGCCTGCTTAAGATTTTCTCTCTCCCTCTCCTTTTGCCCTTCCCCTGCTCTCTCTCTTTCTCTTTCTCTCTCTCTCTCTCTCAAAAAGAAAAAAGAAAAAAGAAATATTTCTCAGTATAAAAGAAAATTCCTAAAAGAAAAAAAATAATGAATTTGACTACATAAAACTTATTTTATTTATTTATTTATTTATTTATTTATTTATTTATTTTGAGACAGAGAGAAAGCATGAGTAGGGAAGGGGCAGAGAGAAGCAGGGAGAGAGAGAATCCCAAGCAGGCTCTGGCTCTACACTGTCAGAGCAGAGCCTGATGCGGGGCTCAGGCCCATGAACCATGGGATCATGACCTGAGCTGAAGTCAAATGCTTAACCGACTGACCCATCCAGACTCCCCTGACTGCATAAAATTTAAAGTCTCTAAGTCAAATACACTATTCTATGAATAGCAAAAAAAAAAAAAAAAAAAAAAAAGCAAAAAAACAAACAAAAAAAACATGACAAGTGTTGTATATCCCAAGTCATCAAGGAAATGAAAATTATTACTACAATGAGATACCACTACAAGCCCCTAGAATGACTAACATTTGTAAAACTTGCAACACCAAATGTTGGCAAGGATATGGGGAAACTGGAACCTCATATACTGCTAGTAGGAATGTAAAATGGTATAATCACTTTGGAAAATTGCTTGGCAGTTTCTAAAATAGTTAAACATATGCTTACTATATAATCTAGCAATTCCATTCTTAGACATTTATCCAAGAAAAATAAAAACATATCTACAAAAAGACTCATACAAGAATGTTTATCAGAGCATTATTCATAATAGCTAATAACTAGATACAACCCCAATGTCAATGGACAGGAGAATAAATCAACAAACTGTGCTATGTTCATACAAGGGAATACTAGTAGGCAATCAAAAGGAACAGAGTGTATCAAAAGTGACAACATGACTAAATCTCAAACACAATAGGTTGAGTGAAAGAAGCCAGACACAGAAAAGTGTGTAGATGGTAATTCCATTTGCATGAAATGCTAGAACAAGCAAGACTGATCCACGGTGAGAGAAATCAGAGCAGTGGTTGCCTATGGCTGAGTAGGTGGGGCTGAGGATTGACTAAGAAGGGACAGAAGAAATATTCTATATTTTGATAGAAACATGGGTAGCACAAGTATATGCATTTGTCAAAAGTCATTAAACAACACACTCTGTGCATCTCAATAACAAAAAGTGAAAACATAGGTGGCAAGTTAGAAATAATATTTGTGGGGGCACCTGGCTGGCTCAGTCAGTAGATCTTGCAACTCTTGATCTTGGGGTTGTGAGTTTGGGCCTCACATTGGTTGTAGAGATTACTTAAAAAATAAAATCTTAAAAAAAAAGAAATAATACTTGTGAAAAATATGACAAAGTCTTATAACTTTAATATATAAAGATTCTTTGGAAATCAATAGAAATGAATATCCCAAAGGAAAAAAAAAGTGAACATGAACAGTCAATTCCTTCCAAAAGAGGAAACACACACACACACACACACACACACACACAGATATGATAAGTAGTAATAAAATGGTATGGATGTATATCATACATGTATACATATGTGTACAAATACATACCTAAATACAAAATATAATACAAGAAAGCTCTATATATGAAAAATAGTAATAAAAGAAGTACTAATTAAAACAATAATTCTAGATATCAACTTGATTAATAAAAATTATTCATTACAATGCTGAAGCTATGTGGCTATCTGGATAAAGAAGGGGGAGAGTGCTCAATAACTGATAACAATAACAATAATCCTCCCTCATCCCAACCTTTTTTCTACTCTGCAGCACTGGCCTTGGAAGAGGGCCTCCGCAAGGAGCAATATCGACACCTAGGTTGGATTTCTGAAATGCAGCCATGATTGCACAGGTCACCCAGAGATCCTTTGGATTGCACAGGTCACTCAGAGATGGAGAACTCTGAGGCCAGCAGGTCTTCGGTACTACCATGAATTTCTATCCTGACACAATTTCCTTTTCACCTTTCTCATCTCTGCAACCAACCGTCATTTCCTAGAGTGCTATTCCTTCCGTTCTCTCACCTCCACTACTCTCTCACTGCCACCCCCACGTTCTCGTGTAAGAGATTCACTTGATAATCTGATACCAGTCAGTAACCTCCCAGAAGTTCCCAGTGCCTTAGAAAATAGAGGGTTTTTTCTGATAAAACATCATCTTGTTTTCTTTGTATAAGAATGTGCTATTTGTCAAATGAGCAGAGAAGAGGAACAGGCAGTTCAGAAAGGTAGAAATGCAGTTAATTAACAAACATATATTAAAACATCCAACCTCACTGCTAATAAAAAATACAAATAAATTAAGGCTCTGTTTTTTTTAACCTATAAAATTAGCAAAAAATAATTTTTACTAACAAAAGCCAGTGTAGATCAGAGTATAATGAAATTGGGGTTACTATATATTGTACTGTCCTTTGAAAAAGCAATTTGACAGTATGCATTGAGTCATAAAAATGTCCACACTATTGACCTGGCAATTCATCTTATGAAATTGTACATTAAGAAAAAAAAGTCCGAAAGACGAAGAGAAAAGGCTTTATGTACAAAGATGTTCACAGTCATTTAGAAACAGCATGAATAATCCATAAGAATAAAGTTAAGTTAATTAGGGCACATACATAAAATGAAATATCCTATAGGCTTTAAAGAAGTGTGACTCAATCAAAATGAAAAAGCAATTCACCAAAGAAAGGATCAGCTACCCTCATGATTAAATAAATGCAATTAAAACAATAGGGATACACCAGTTTTTACCATCCAGATTGGGAAAGATTTAAAATTGTTTATATTTACTGTTCATGGGAGTATAAACGTTGTAACTTCCTGTGCATGTGCATTAACTATCCAAGCATACAGAAAAATATGGGCAAAAAATTGTCCTGCCCAGGTTTTGAATTATTAACATTTATGGGACTTCTTTGAAGAGCAATTTGTCTTTATCACATTTTAAAATGCATATACTCTTATATACTGCAATAATTTGACTTAATACTATGTATCTTCTTTAAATGTATATGCTGTGATATACTCCAAGAATTCCACTGCTAGGAATTTAATGTACAAAAATAGTTCCACCTATGTGCAAAGATGAATGTACTAAAGGTACATTGAAGTATTATTTCTAGTGACAATAGACTGGAAACAGTAGTAAGTCCATGCAGCAGAGAACTGGTTGAACAAACCCCACTCCATCTCCCCTACAGAACACCATCCCACTCTTGAAAGAGAATGAGCAATCTCTATATATGCTAATAAAAAGTATCTCCACGATACAGCATCAAGTGAAAAAGGCAAGGTACAGAACAATATGCAATGTACCATCCACCTGTCTATTTAAAAATATATGCATATACACAATTATATATGCATTAAAAGTTTTTGGAAGAATTCCCAAGAAAACTGTAAAAAGCAGTTACCTCGAGGAAGGCAGCCTGGGGGAAGATGAAGACTTACTTTTCATCTTTTATTCCTTTTTGAATTGTTTGCATTCTGTTTTAACAAATATGTGTGTCACTTTTATAATTTAAAATCTAATTTTTTAAATTTACTTTTTGAGAGACAGAGAGAGATGGATTGTGAGCAGGGGAGGGGCAGAAGGAGAGGCAGACACAGAATCTGAAGCAGGCTCCAGGCTCTGAGCTGTCAGGACAGAGCCCAATGCAGGGCTTGAACTCATGAATTGTGAGATCATGACATAAATTGAAGTCTGATGCTTAATCGACTAAGCCATCCAGGCACCCCTAAAAACTACTTTTAAAAGACAAATATAAATATTATAGCAAGTGAGAAATGTATATAATATTAAGTGACCAAAACAAAAAACCAAGATAGAATGTGCACTCTGAGACTCCAGAACCTTATTCACAAGTATTGCTGCCTGCTACGTGCCTTGTGTATTACAGGTTCACACACAGTTCCCTCTAAGCTTTTTACACATTCTATTCTCTCTAGCTGATTGTAAAACAACTCGCATCCCAGAGCATCCTCTCTCCCTTTTAGGCCTAGAACACTTCTGCCTTGTGCTTTGCTCTCTTGTTCAGCGGTGATTGCCCCAAGTCCCACGCTGCTCCTGTACACTTAGAACACTTCTGCCTTGTGCTTTGCTCTCCTGTTCAGCCGTGATTGCCCCAAGTCCCAGGCTGCTCACAGCTCAGCCCGACAGGACAGGGCATGCAGGGGACATCAATGAGCATTCTAAAAAAGTCCCCAGCTCACTATTTTCTGGAGATAGTTCCCAACCCTGTAATCTGGGCTATGGGAGGGCACCTGACCCAACTCAGGTCAGGTGGACTCCTTCTAGGGATTTCCCCAACTGAACCTGGGGAAAAGGGAACCATCCATCTCTTGGGGCAAAGCTCTGACCTGTAGGACACTGGGCAGTGGTCAGCACTGTGTCCCCTAAGATGAAAGAAGCCATTAGAGAGTGGGGCTGAGACACAGGTAAGTAGAGAATGAAAGATGGGAGGAGGTTCTTGGCTGTATTCAAGTTCCCATGTCCCTGAAGTCAGTAGGGACATGATTTGTGAACGTGAGAAAGGCTTCTCCACAATTCAGTGACATAGAAAAGCCCAGTGTCTTCCCAATAACCTCTTTTTCCTCTTGGCCTTGTGGGAAGTAAGGGAGATTATTCATTTTCAAAAATACCAAATAAAAGTTGTGTTGTCTAACAACAGGGTTAAAACCTATTGGAAATATGTACAACACCCCCTGCCCCCAGCAATTGAGTCTCAAATCCTTTGACATTTCGCTTCCTGGTTCTTCTTCCCCTCTCTGTTTTGAGGGCTTATTTTCTTGGGCCTTCCAATGAGCATGCGCCAAAGAACAACCTGAGGATGGACTGAAGGTCTCTGCATCACTTCAGGGAATGTATACTTGTTCCAATGTGACTGCTTTTGGCCTTACGTGGGCATAGGCGACTTCCGGGTGAGGCTGTAACCTCTAGTACTCAGCCAATGAGGAACCAGGGGAGGGACTTGCATGCTAGGAGATAAATTGTCTGCTGTAACTGGCACAAGTGTGCCTGTCCATCAGACACCCACTCTTGCAAGAATATTGATTAAAGCCTTACCTCACTGTACTCCTAGTATCTGCGTCCCTCCTTTGATTGGGTCACTGGGCTTATTTCTAACAGCCTAAGCTTGTTTGAGTTGAGTTTCTATGATAACCAAAAGCATTCTTATTGAATGAACCAAATGCAGTCTGCATATTGTCTCTGCTGTAAGGAATACAAGCTTGAAGTCTCCCTGTAGGATGAGACCCCATTATACTCTCTCGTCTACCTGGGACAACAAGAGGCCTCAGCCATTGCCCCTATTTCAATCTCCTTCCACCTTCTCTTCTAGACAATTGGTTCCACAAACACAAGCCCAGAGGAGTGGTATACCCACTATTACTCACTCCTTCCCTGCCCAGACTTTACAGCCTGACCAGCAGAGGGGCAACTGGGAGGGAGGCCTGGGGTGGTTTCCACACCTGGGCTTGAGTGAGGGTCATGGGAATAGGGAAGGGTCTATTTCAGAAAATATACTGTACAAGTCAAGAACTGCTCTAAAGTTGATTTGAAGATCTCATCTCAGGGCTGCCTCTTCAGCCCCTTATCCTTTAATGAGATGAGACAAGATAAGACAAGATAAGATAATGGCCAGGAGATAGCCTGAAGCCCTGGAAAACCCCTGGCTTGTTCAGAAGCCTCAGCCTCTAGTCCCAGCTCTGCACTGACTGGCTGACTGGCTGTGTGGCCAGGCTCCTTCCCCTCCCTGGGCCTCTCTCTCCAGGCTGTAAAATGAGGGGGTTAGGTAATTTCTAAGGATGTTTCCAACTCTGATGTTGGAAGAGGTGGACCCTCCTCTTAGATGGAAAGGGAGAACATATAGGGAATCCCCAGGGATGGAAGAAGAGAATGAAGTAGGTACATCAGGTGTGTGTAGACTAATGGCACCCAGAGACCCCCAACCGAGGCACAACCTAAGACCAGCACCTGCCACCCTGCACAAGTCCCTCAGCTCAGACAGCAGAGTGACATGGGATGAGATCACACCAGAGATGAGGACCTCATGGACAAGTTGTCTAGCTCCAGCCCCAAAATGCAGGTCCTTGCAGCCTAAAAAGGCATCTCTTCACATCCCACCATCTGACCTCCTTCCCCTTTCATCTTGGGCCCTTTGATGATAGAGAAAAGGGCAGGAGGAGCGGGGACAGTTCCAAAGAACCAGCACCTTTGAGGGAGGTTTGGGAATGGGGGGTTCGAGGCCTACCTCTGCCACTGTTTTCTGTGCCCCAGGCATTCCCATCATCTCCAAGCCCAGGACAATCCTCTGCACAAAAAAGTGAGGAGACCATATGACTGCTGAGGACCCTTAATAGCTGACATTTTGTCTTTCTGGGAGCTGCTACTCTAGTAATGATGCTGGGTTGTCATTCTCCCAGCGATGGTGTGGCTCAACAGCCTCATAATCTCATTTACCGAGAGCATTTGATGACCAGCCTGAAGAGAGACAGAAACAGTCCTTTCCGCTCAACTACAATCTTCAGCCATCCATGTGTAGCTCAGAAGGCTTACAGATAAACCCTGGCCTCTTCCCAGTGCCAGCCCTGCCACCATTCCCATACTTAGGAGACAGTTCACATCTTTTATGTGGCCTGGAAAAGTGAAGTCAGAGGGCTTTGGGAAGAAATACCCACCTCCCTGCCCCAGGGAAGTTGTGGCCCAAAAGAATAGGCACCTGTGCTGTGGAAAGATACTGGGAACTAAGAGCCAGCCATGTGGCCCCCAAGGATAAAGGAATGCACGGGGTCAGGAAGGGGGAGGCAGTAAGAAGGAGTCTGGCCTTGTCTCATGGTTTCTTTGTACCCAGAGCATCAGAGCTTCTGGTAGACCCTACGTAAACACCCCCACATTTAAACATAGGCCCCAAAGCAGCCCAAATACAGAGGAAAATGGTTTGTGGGTTGCCTCCATTGCACCTTCACTCTATACAAATAGATGAAGAGGTGGTTTTACCTCCACTAGGCCCTGTCCTCTAAGGCTGGGGCCCTGCCAGGGAACCTACTATAGTCAACCACCAAGATCATAGAACTATTTGTTATTACAAGTTGTCTACCCTGACTAATACATTAGCACAAGTAGATCCAGCTTTCTTTAACTTTGGGGTGCCTGAGGTTCTCCCTGGTATTTTGAGGTCCTATTCCTCTAGGAAATCATCTGTCCACTCTGGCCATACATGTCTGCACCCAGCACAATCCTCCCTCACGGCCAGCATCTCATCACCGTCCTCTAGGCCCAGCACTCTCCCTGCAACTCTTCACCTTGCCCCCTCCACCAGAACCATTAACCAGAGCCACATATGTTCACTGAAAATCTGAGGGTCACAGCAGGGAATTGCCTTACAGAATAAGAAAACATTTATTTATTTATTTATTTATTTATTTATTTATTTATTTATAAGAGCAAGTGTGAGCGGGGGAGGGACAGAGAGAAAAGGGTGAGGGGGAAGAGAGAGACTCTTAAGTAGGCTCCATGCTCAGTGCAGAAGAGCCTGATGATCTCAAAATCCTAGGATCATGACCTGAGACGAAATCAAGAGTTGGACACTCAACCGACTAAGTGATCCAGGTGCCCCAAGAAAACCATTTAAAATGAAATATCAGGTTTCACTCCATTTAAAGCTCATCAGCCAGCCGTAAGCATGGGGAGAGCCTTATTGCTTTGGTCTTTGGTTAAATTCCAGCCTCCCTGTGCTTATTTATTCATTCAACAGTTACTGATTATGCACCTGCCATGCCCCAGGCACCCCTTGTAAGTCCTGGGGAGATGCAGAAAACAACACAAAGTCCCTGCCATTACAAAGCTTCCTTTCTAGTAGGGACAAAAGATAACAAGCATTCTTTGGTCTAACATCTAATATGATGTTAGAATTAAGAAAAATTATTCAAAACACGAAAATAAGTCCTGAGCTACAGTACTTTCTTTTTTTTGAGAGAGAGAGAGAGTTGGAGAGGAATCAGGGGAGAGGCAGAGAGAGAGGGAGATAGCATCCCAAGCAGGCTCTGCGTTGTTAGCACAGAGCCTGATGTGAGGCTCAAGTTCACAAACAGTGAGATCATAACCTGAGCTGAAATCAAGAGTTGGATGCTCAGCCAACTGAGCCACCTGGGTGCCCCAGCTACAGCATTTTCTAATGAGCTGCCTAAGATCATCCAACTTCCTAGGGCTTTGTTGTACAAAAGGGTAGCTGCTAAAATTTATGGTGGCCATTTAAATTTAAGTGTTCACATATTAACTTTATATGAATTAATAAAATATGTTTAATACAAGAAATTATATGTTTGCAAAGAATTTATATTTATATCATATTAAAGTACTATATTTATATTCTATTTCTATATTATATTCCATACTATATTAACATGTACATAAATATAATATGTATGTAATATTTCAATTACATTTATTGAACTTTAATTTAAATAAATATTAACATTCTGTTTCCCAGTTACACCAACCACAAGAGCTGACTAGCCACATAAGGCTAGGGGGTATCATCCTGGATAGCCCGGCTATAGAACATTTCCTTCATTGTAGAAATTTCTTTTGGACAGTGCTGTTCTAGAAGAGTAACTTTTGTTTGGCTATTTGCTATTGATTAGGGCTCAGACTCTAAGAAGTGAAATGTTGACTTAAAGAAGATGGATAAGCTGCAAATGATTTTTGTCCGGCAGAGATGCAAATGATTTCTGTCTGGAAGAAAAGATAACCCCACAGTTTTTTTCTGCTATGGGACATTAAACAATTTGGTATCTAACTCTGCAATCTTATTCCAGCACTCTTTTTCCATTGATTGTATGTATCAGTTTCTCATACCCCCTTTGAACCAGCTGTGTCATCCTGCTGATGCCCTCACTAATGAGTTAAATAAATCACTGACACATCCCACTGGATGCTTGCTTGTGTGAGAGACAGATTTTTTTGACTCTTTGTGAATTATACTTTGCTTGATACCAGGTAATGATCGGGGCTTGAAGAAAATTTAAGCAGAGTGAGGAAATAGTGACAGGGTGCAATTTTAGCTAGGCAGGTCAGGGGAGGCCTGTGGAAGTGACATTTGAGCAAAGACTGAATGAAATGAAGGAGTAGACTGCTTGGAGATCTAGAGGTGTGTGTTACAACAGAGGGGCTATAGGTGCAGAGGCAGCTATTGAGGCCGGACTGTACTTGGTGTTTGAGGTCAACTGGGAGGCTAGTTATGTGTGTAGCAGTGTGATCCTCATGGTGAAGAGCTATAGGAGGGTCCAAGTGAAGGACTCTGAATTGCATTTTACACATGGGTGAGGATTTTAAGATATAACTACTCCCTCTCATACTCCATTGAGAGTGTTGAACAAAGTCCTTTGTGACCCGCCCTGCTGTGGCTCTTCCTGGGTGGGAGGGGATGGAAGCCCCTCACAACATGGTAAGTAAGCCACAGAAGGCTCACTAGAAACAATGTGGGTGGGGAGTAACTCCCTTGACCACTCCTGCTCTCCTGCTTTAGCCCCACCCTCCTCTGTGTCTCACCTAAAGGCTCTAGAAGGAGCTTCTCTAAACAAAGGAACAATTTTCTCTAGACGACTTTGACAGACTTCCAGAAGGTTCCAAAGCAGCCAGCTTTCAAAAGAGCAATTTGTCTTTTCATTCCAGATAGGTGAAGCTAGGTTTTCACCAGACATGGTTGCAGGTCTAGGGCTTCAGAGAGCTGGTGAGTTTGTTAGTACAAGTTCAAGGATTTGGGATGATAAGGAAGTAAAGACAGGAGGGTTTAAGGGACTTTTGCATTTGAGTGCAAATGGGA
Source organism: Cryptoprocta ferox (assembly GCA_028646485.1). Classification (NCBI taxonomy): domain Eukaryota; kingdom Metazoa; phylum Chordata; class Mammalia; order Carnivora; family Eupleridae; genus Cryptoprocta; species Cryptoprocta ferox. Next base: position 32,863,501 of record CM053568.1, read on the forward strand.
AGTTACAAAAAGGGCCCAGAAGTCTCTATAAGATGGAAGAGCAGGGGTAGAGGGAAGCTGTGGCTGGGGAGTGAGATGTCATAGCTGAAATTTCACAGGTGAGGAAAGCACTGGTGAGTGCAGGTCCTGACACATAGGTGCCTGCATCAAATCCTAGCTCTGCGATTAGGACCTGCCTCACCTTGGGCAAATAATCTACCCTCTCTCTGCTAGTTTCCCTGAGTATAAAATGATAGAATAATAGTGTCCCTCTGAAGGGCTGCTGGAACATCAAATGAGATAACATGTGTGGAGTCCTTAGAACAGTGCCTGGCATGAGGCAAGGTGCGATAAACACTAGTCACTCCTACTGTTATAAAAGATGACCCCAGGGGAGTCTGGCTGGCTCAATCAGAAGAGCATGTGACCCTCAATCTTGGGGTTGTGAGTTAGAGCCCCATGATGGGTGTAGAGATTACTTAAATAAATAAATAATTAAAGTAAATAAATAAAAGATCTTGGGATTGTGGGGCTCAGGAGGAGTGTAAATCCAGGGGACACTGAGGTCACCTAGGATGGTGGCAGGACTTGGGTAGAAAGGAAGAGTATGGTGAATTGAGTGCTACCTGCCAGAGGCAGGACTTGGCTAGGACTGTCAACAGCCAAACCCCAAGACCTGACCTTTACTGCTCACCTGTTTATACCCGTTGACATTTGTCCCACATTTTCCCTTAAATCTCTTCTTTCCTCTTAACTCAGACAAAAGACTCTAGGGCCATAACATCCTGTGATGAAAACTGAAACCACCCGTCAAGCAACAACAGCCTGAAGGAAGAGCTCTGATGGCCCAGACCACCCAGCCCAGTTTGAGCTAAACCCCCAACTCAACCTGCTTGGATGGACCATGGAATGACCTCTGGAATGACCAGAAATTACCTTTACCTCATTACAAAAATAAAATTTCTTCCCAAGGAGGAACACAAGGCTTATTTATATAACATACAATATGTATATAGCCATGCTTCCTTAAGGTGTATGAGTGACCTTATACCTATCTCTACATACAATGACAAGGCTTCCATATCTAAATATTCATCCTAATCCTAAATAAAAGGAACCAATTACCTTTGCTCAGGGGTCATAGCTTTGGAAGTTATTCCCCATGATCTTCTTATTTGCTGCAAAGAAAGTTTACTTTGTGCAACAACTCTATCTGGCGTAGTTTCTATCTGTGGTTCACCAAAGAGTGAACTCACGTTAGTTGGGTTATAGGACCAAGTGTCAGAATGACAACCTGCCTGCCTGGATACCCTCCAGGGACATCTTTCAAGCTCCAACTCCTGCTCCCCTCCTCCCCAGAAGAGCCCAGAGCAAACCCCAAGCCTGTCAGAAGTCCTCACTGCCTCCCAGCATTATGGAGTCCTGAGAGCTTTACATGCATCACCACATTTGATCCTAACAGTCCTGAAAGGCAAGTATGATCATCCCCATTTAACTTCTTTTTTTTTTATGTTTATTTATTTTTGAGAGAGAGAGAGAGAGAGAGAGAGAGCATGTGAGCAGGGGAGAGACAGAGAGGGAGTCACAGAATTGGAAGCAGGCTCCAGGCTCCGAGCTGTCAGCACAAAGTCTGACACGGGGCTTGAACTCACAAACGGTGAGATCATGACCTGAGCAGAAGTCGGACACTTAATCGACTGAGCCACCCAGTCACCCCCCTTTTATTAAAAAAATTTTTTTTAATGTTTATTTATTTTTGAGACAGAGAGAGCCATTTAACTTCAATCCAGGGCATAAGGGTAAGGTGACCAAGGGCTCAACTGGCAGAATCTTCTTCCTTTGCTTCAATCAGAGCAGCCTCTTTTTTTATTGGTGTCCATATTGGACTTTCATTAAAGATGCTGCTTGACAAAAGGATGCCCAGCTTAAAAAGTAAACAAAGAAGGAAGCACTGAAAACACTTGGGCTTGATTTTCTTAAAGAGGGTCTTAACATTCAGACATCATTGGTCCCCAAATTGTCCTGAAATCTTCCAGGTAACCCTTCGTTTCAGTTGGACCCAAAGAGGTCTTTTCCCCCAATGTCACTGCTAACTATGCTCCTTCTGCCTCACATAAATCTACAAATAGGCAGAAATGCTGGGTTTCTGGGAGAAGAGAAGGGGTGAGGCCAGAGAGAGAAGAGAAAAGAAACCCGATCTTGTTCCTCTCCAGATCTCTCTTGCTCATTGATATTCCACAGCAGGCTGCTTGATACACTTCAATACACTCTACACTCAGAAGTGACACACAGAACACAAAGATCCAGCAAAGCTTATCTGCTCACCCAGGTGGGTCACAGGCCAAAGGGCAGGCAGAGGCAGAGCCCATTCTGTTCCACCCTACTCCACCCCACCCCTGTCCAACTCTTCAAGCAGTGTGTCTGTTTTCACTGCCCCAGGTGCCACTTCCCTTCCTCCCAGGGAGGGCAGGGCCCTCATCTCCGCTGATGGAACATCTCCAATCTAAAGGCACCTTCATTCCTCACACAGCTTCCTCCATCTGGAAGGGAATGTCCTGAGTTGGGATCCTCTCAACCTCTATTTCTTTTTTTTTTTTTAATGTTTATTTTTTTTGAGAGAGAGAGAGAGAGAGACATGGTTCAAGCAGGGGAGGTGCAGAGAGAGAGGGAGACACAGAATCTGAAGCAGGATCCAGGCTCCAAGGGGTCAGCACAGAGCCCAACACAGGGCTCAAACTCATGAACTGTGAGATCATGACCTGAGCTGAAGTCAGATGCTTAACTAACTTAGCTACCCAACCTCTATTTCTGATGTAAAGATGAACTTCCTGTCCAATGTTTATGTCTAGGAAGTAAGATGTGGGTTAATTTAAATTTTTTCTTCTTTGTACTCTTCTACACTTCTTGGTTCTGTTTAATTAGCAGTTATTATAAATATAAGAGCAATAAAACTATTAATTTATGTAGATTTCATTTCTTATCACTACCTATCCTTCAGTGAGATCCAGGAAAAGCTTGCTAATCCCCAACCAAGGAGAAGTTCTATCTCTTCCAAGCCTTCAGAGCTCTTTACTTTCCTTCTTCCACATCCCTGAGCATTGTCCATCTGCAGTGTTAGTGTTGATTCCAGGTCATACCTCCTTCCCAACCAGAGTGTGAGTAGGCTGAAGACCAAGCTGGGTGATTTGTCTCCACTGCCCAGCTTTCCACCTCCAACATTTCCATCAACACCACACCATTCTCTCTTTGAACAAGACAACTGTTACCACCCACCAACACCCACCAACACTATCACTACTTACCTCCACGACCATCACTGCACTCACAATCACTAACAAAGCCACCACCACCAATCACTAATCATCACTATCACCACCATCAACATCACCATTACCATCACCACCATCAACACTACCACCACCACAACTACACCATCACCATCACCACCATTACTCTATCAACATCATAATCACCACTGCCCAACAATACCACCCAACAAAAACAAAAACCCCATCTACAACCACCACCACCCATCATTACCAATATGACCAATATTACCACCCACAACCACTGTTACAGAATCAACACCACCATAATCATCAGCACTCATAAATACCACCCACCATGAACAAAAGCATCCCCAACCACTACTATCACCACCACCAATGCCACCCACCTCCACTAACATGACCATTCTTGAGTGTGTGCACCATGAATGATTGGTTGGTTACATGAGTGAATAAACAAGTAAGTGTATGATTAAGTAAAGGGATGAAGAAAAGGACAACCTCAGAATGTTCATGAAAGGAAATCAGCTCCACCATTGGTGATTTGTGTAATGTAGGTAGATTTGTATGTCTAAGCTTTGTCTAGTTAACATCCCTTTCATCTCCCTGATTTTCCCCTATCTGCTGCCTTCTTTAGCCACTGTCCTGTACCTTCTAAAGCCCAGTCATGGAGCAACCTCTCCTAAGATCATTCTCAGGTGGCTGTCAAGGCTTTGAGACAAAGGAGCTTAATGTCTGAATTCCTGGTGAATGAAGGTGAAGTGTGTGATGAGGTGGGGCCGTCCATGGAGCTCTGGATAACAGCCTAATTCAAAGTGGGGGGAAAGAAGAGAGAAGCAGTTCCACTCAACCTCAATTTGGGGGGATGTTTCTGGGACATTAGTTATTCTCACTGGCTAAGAAACCCCAGGGTTTTGTGGGGTTTTTTGCATTTTTAAATAATTTTTAATGTTATTTTTGAGAGACAGAGTGTGAGTGGGGGAGGGGCAGAGAGAGAGGGAGACACAGAATCCAAAGCAGGCTCCAGGCTCTGAGCTGTCAGCACAGAGCCCGACACGGGGCTCGAACCCACAAACCGTGAGATCATGACCTGAGCCAAAGTCGGATGTTTAACTGACTGAGCCACCCAGGAGCCCCAGAAAACCCTAGATTTGTCTTCCCAACTTCCCTCCCTGCCATTTGGCATGCAGCCTGATCCCCTGGGACATTGCCAGGAGCCAGCAGATCCAAGTTCTAGCATCTAGCTCTTATTTTAACAATGACTTTCTGGGTCTCTGTCTCCCCATCTGAGCAATGAGAAACTTAAGGAAAAATGTGTCTGGTGCTCCTCCCACTCTGATAGTCTGTGATTAAACATTTCCACCAAGAAGATATCTTTGCTTGACAAATCAATAGGTGAAGTTAGTCTCCTTGGATGGATAATCCCTTTTAGTTCACATCCTTGACAGCAGATATGATCCCAAAGTAACAATTGGGGGTGAGCACCCAAGAAGAAGGAATGAAACCCTTTGTCTTTAGGTCCAATGGTTTCATCAGTCATGAAGTTCCAAGCTAGAAGGGCCTCAGAGATCAGCTGATCCAAACAAACCCTAGTGTGAAAACCTTCTCAAGCCCCCCAGCCAGGCAGTGCCAGACCAAACCCCCCAAACCAGGGCCAGAGTTCCCAATGAGCTCTTTCTGCAGCCCCAGAAAACCTGGAAGAAGCTACCAGATCAACCTCAACACTTTTCTCAAAATTCTTCCTCCTACACACAAAGCTGCTGTAGCCCATGCACCACCTGAAAACCTGAAGCCCCAGCTCCCAGAAAGAAGTCTTGGGACAAAGGTCTCTAGGGCCAAGTCATCCTAAAAGTCCCAGAGAACCCAAAGGGAGCAATAGCTATCCTCACCTTGAAGCATTTCCCAGGCTAGGGTAGAGGAAGGAGACGGGCGGTATAGAAAGAGGGCTCTGTTATTATAGTCTTTCTCCACCTCTGCTTCCTGTCTCTCTCACACATTGTTTATTTCTCTCTTTCTTGGTTTCTTTGTTGGACTTTGGTCATTTTACATCTCTCTTTCTGTCCCTCTGTCTCCTTCTCTGCTCCTATCTCATTCTTTTTTTTCTCCATCTCCATTTTTTCTCATCTTTCTCTCTTTCTCACTTTTGCTCTATCCCATCAGTGAATTTTCTCTTGGAATTTAAAAGGTAGATGTCGATTTCAAGGCCTATTAATCCAGCCCTAGGAAAATCCCTGTTTATGAACTAAGACATCCAAGAATTACAAAAATTCTTATAAAACTCCACAGCCTGGTAAAGAGGGAAGGGCTCAAGGCCCTCTTGGGCCTTCAGCTTCTGTATCTATAAAATGAAGGGGTTGGGACACATTGATCTTAAGCATGAGCTCCAGCCCTGACAACCCAGGATTTGCAAGGATCCAGAAGCTCAGATTCCCCAGCTCATCCAGTATGAATTCTAGCTGTGGGTATCATCGACCACTTGCTTTTGTGGACATTGGCTGGGAATTCCACCAGAGCTTCTTGTGCCAGTAGTTGGGTTTGGCAGCAGATGAACCCAGCCACCCTTCAGAAAGATCTCCGATAGGTGAATTAGAGGGATCTCTCAAGTAGCCTGGTGGAGGAGGAAGTCTAAAACCAGAGACCAAGAGAGATACAATTCCCCTTTTCAATAAATAAATGTTTCTTTTTTTTTAATGTTTATTTTTGAGAGAGTGAGAGAGAGAGAGAGAGAGAGAGAACATGAGCAGGGGAGGGGCAGAGAGAGAGGGAGACACAGAATCTGAAGCAGGCTCCAGGCTCTGAGTTGTCAGCACAGAGCCCCATGCAGGGCTCAAACCCACGAACTGTGAGATCATGACCTCAGATGAAGTTGGATGCTTAACTGAGTCCCCCAAGTGCCCCTCAATACATGTTTCTGAGTGCTGCCTATGTGCTTAGCATCTGACCTAAATCAGACACTGTCCTTGCCTTTATTAGAGTATGAAGAGGAAAGAAAATGATTCTTCTCTGTTGAATGAATAATATTCTGTGGGAATGTGGAAGCAACAGGGTTTTACTTTGAGTAAGGAGATCAAGAAAGGCTTCCGAAGAAGGTGACAGTTGATCTGAGGCCTCGTGGGTTAAGTAGGATTTTAATGAACAGAGAAGTATTGGGGGAAAGTGCATCTCAGAGAGAATAGAATAAGAAGAGAAGAGAGGGACTACCCTTCAGAAACAGCTGAGTAGAGAAAATGAGTTGAGATCAGACAATAGAGGGTATGGCAGTTTAGAAAAGGAGGCTAAGGAAGTAACATTTAACCTGGGGATCTGGAGAGCCACTGAAGGTTCAGAGTGACACAGAAGTCACAGAGTAACAAGCTCTGATTTGTGTTTTAGAAAGATCTCACTGGTCTTCAGTGTAGGGGCTGGGATGGAACAGAAGAGACAGAAGGCAGAGTCTCTCTGAAAAGATCAAGAGAACACAGGAGTAGAAGTTATGCCAATAATCAGAATAAATGTGTACATCAGCACAAACACCCTAGGTTACAGAGTAGGGAATGAAGCCAAGTGGAGTGAGTCAGGGACAGGAAATGAGGTCTGAGGAGGACTTGGCAAAGGAGAACTTTCCTTAAAAGACAAGTCTGTCAAGGTAGGGCAAGAGAGAAGGAAGAACAACATTTCAGAAACCCCACGAATGAGCCTTGTATTTGAAAAAGCCACAGTGATAAATCATCATATGTCAGAGCCGGCAGGGGCCTTAAAGACTATTAAATTCTTCATCCCCACTGCAGGGATTGGGAAACCAAGGTCCAAAAAACACAAAGGGCTTGCTTGGGTTCTCTGGTAAGCCATAGCAGAGCCTAGTCTAGAATCAAGGACTTCTGCCTTCAAATCCCACAGTCTACCCCTCTCCCATATTTGCCCAACTGGTGCAGGGCTCCACCTTGCTAGAAAAAAGAACAAGAGACACAGATGACACAGGAACGTGCCTGGAATCCTAGCTCCTGTGAGTAGGCAGGCAGCTGTTGTGTCAGGGGCTGTTACTGCACTCAGAGTTCAGTGAGGGCAGAGCTAGAACAGAGTCAGTGAGGGTCAAAAGGAAAAGTGGGGAAAGGGATATTTTGAAAGAAAAGTTCGTAGGATCAAGCAAAGGATGCTCCACAATGGAAGAAAACAGGAACCTGGGCATGAAAAAGCTCTGGTGATGTTGGATCCATGTTGGATGTTATCATCATTAGTGAACAACACCAGGTCAAAAGTGACCCCCCAAAGTGAGGAGGCTGGAGGGCTGGAGAAGGCAGAAGATAGAAAGGCCTTGTTTGGAGTGAAATTATGAGATTGATTTGGATAGGTTGAGTTTGAAGTGATGGTAGAACCCCAATAGTTAATATTTTTGAGCATTTACTATACCATGAGAACAGGGTATTTCTCATTTAAGCCTCAAGGGAACTCCTTGAAATGGCACTATCATTATCCTCCTTGGACAGATGAGAAACTGAAGAATGGAGTTGTGAATCAATTTTCCCCAGGCTCCCCAGCTTGTAAATGAACAAGCCAGGTGGCAAACCCAGGTCCACCAAACTCTGAAGCCCACTCCTATTATTACTGTGCTCCAGTTCCATCACCAAGGAGCTACAAACAGTTGGAGAAGTAAGAGCAGATAAGCAGTTGAAAGTAGAGAGAAGAGAGAGAGGGAGAAGGGAGAATATGGCAAACCCTGAGCCCAGTAAGGAGTCAGAGAGGAGCAGATGGAGGCCAAAGGAGAATAGAGTCTTTGTCACAGAAGTCAAAGTTAGAAAAAGTTTCAAGTCCAATGTCAAGATGAGCCTTGAAGTCAATCCAGAGTGTCTTGTGTGGTGAAGATGTGCTGATCTCAGTAAACAAGGAAAAACCTTGGGTAACAGTAACCCCAGTGTTTGCAGTGCCTGGGCTGCCTGGAAGACTTAGAAGGGAGAGTCAGAGTGCAGATGAGAGCTTTAGGTGGAGCGGGGCTAGAACAGCCAAACCTGTGAGGGCATATCAGGTAACATGCACTGACACTCCAGTGAACAAGAACAACATATTTGGGGTTGGGGAAAAACTCTAATTTCGAAGTTGCATATTATATTACTAAGTATATCCAGTTTTCAAAAACAACAGAAACAAAATAGAAGACTTGCAAAAAAAAAAAGTATGTATCATATGCAGGAAAAAAAGCAATCAGTAGAAACTGTACCTAAGAAAACCTATGCACTTGATATCAACTATAAATCAGCTATCTTAAATATGTTCAAAGAATTCAAGGAAACTATTTTGAAAAAACTAATAAGGAGCATGAAAGGGGTGCCTGGCTGGTTCATTCAGTAGAACATGCAACACTCGATCTTGGGGTTGTGAGTTCGAGCAGCACGGTGGGTGTAGAGATTGCCTAAAAATAAAATCTTAAAAAAAAAGTGTGAGAATGATAGCTCAGCAAATAGAGAAAAACAACAAAGAGATAGAAATTATAAAGAAAAGTCAAGGAGAAATTATGGAGTTGAAACTATAATTGAAATGGGAAATTCACTAGTGAGGTTCAACAGCAGAGCTGAGCAATCGGAAGAAAGATTCAGCAAAATTACAGGTAGGTCAATTGAGATTATTCAACTGAGGAACAGAAATTTTAAAAGAATGAAAAAAGGGGCACTTGGGTGAATAGTCAGTTAAGCATCCAACTCTTGATTTCGGTTCAGGTCATGATCTCATGTTTGTGATATTGAACCCCATTGGGGCTCCATGCTGAGTGTGGAGCCTGGTTGGGATTCTCTCTCTCTCTCTCTCTCTCTCTCCCTCTGCCCCTCCCTTGCTAGCACACACATGTGGGTACTCTCTCAAAAGAAAGAAAGAAAGAGAGAGAGAGAGAAAAAGAAAAAGAAAAAGAATGAAGAAAAACGAAAAGAGCCTCAGTCATTAGGGAAATGTCACTCCACATGTACTAGGACAGCTATAACAAAAGACAGTAACAAGTGTTATTGAGGATGTAGAGAAAGTGGAACCCTCATACACTGCTGCGGGTAATGTCAAATGGTGCAGCTGCTTTGGAAAATAGCTTGGCTGTTCCTCAAAAGTTAAGCATAGAGCTACCATATGACCCATATATTCTATTCCTGGGTATATAACCCAAGAGAAGGGAGCCATCTGTTCAAATAAAAACTTTTATATGAACGTTAATGGCAGCATTATTCATAGTAGCTAAAAGGTAAAAACAACACAAATGTCCATCAATTGATGAATGGATAAATAGTGATATATCCATACAATGTGACATTATTCACCCATAAAAAGGAATGAAGTCCTGACATATGCTACAACATGATGAACCTTGAAAACATTATGCTAAGTGAAAGACGACAGATACAAAAGGTACATGTTAGGGGCTCCAGGGTGATGCAGTCAGTTAAGCATCTGACTCTTGATTTCGACTCAGGTCATAATCTCATGGTTCATGAGATTGAGCCTGATATTGGGCTCTGTGCTGACAGTGCAGAACCTGTTTAGGATTCTCGTCTTCTCCCTCTTTCTCTCTCTGCCCCTCTCCTGTTACTCTCTCTCAAAATAAACATTTTTTTAAAGGCACATGTTATATGATTCCATGTATGTTAAATGTTCAAAACGGACAACTTCACAGAGACAGAAAGTAGATTAGCAGTTGCCAGGGGCAAAGGGGAGAGAAGAATGGAGAATATCTGCCTAATGGCTATGGAATTTCTTTGGGGGTGATGAAAATGTCCTGGAATTAGACACTGGTGATAGTTGCACAATCTGTGAGTATACTAAAAACTATTGAACTGCACACCTTAAAAGTATTTTAGGGGCGCCTGGGTGGCTCAGTTGGTTAAGCGTCCGACTTTGGCTCAGGTCATGATCTCACAGTTCGTGGGTTCGAGCCCCGCATTGGGCTCTGTGCTGACAGCTCAGAGCCTGGAGCCTGCTTTGATTCTGTGTCTCCCTCCCTTTCTGCCCCTCCCCAACTCATGCTCTGTTTCTGTCTCAGTAACAAATAAAAACATAAAAAATTTTTTTAAAAAAGTTTTTTAGAAGGATAAATTTTGTGGTATGTAAATTATATCTCAATAAGAGAAAGAGAGAGCAGATATAACTTTCCAAAGTAAATATTGAGTGATTGTTTAATCCTTCAGAGAACATCAAGAATTCATTCAGATTATATAGAAAAAAAGATTTTATTCAGCTGTTTAATTCTTTTGGACTTATTATTTTGAAGGCTAGCTTATGCTGCATTTAGTACTACCTTCTTATAAAGTTGTATATTAATTATAGCTGGATTTACAGTGAAATGTCTCCAAGGTTGTTACCTGAAATGTTAACAGTGGTTACCTCTTGGGGATGGTGTCTTATGTTGTTTCAAATTTATTCTTATGCTTTTATGTATCATTTACATTTTCCATATGCATATTTATCAACTTTACAATCAGTAAAATTCACAAAGCTCTTTTTGTTTTGGCAAAAAATAAAACAAAACAAAAAAACTGGCCATGCTGAGAAAATGTTGATAAATAATTTCTCAAATTCTTTCTGCTTACATGAAACCAATATCATTTTGCCAGTTGCTCCCAAGAGGGGAAGATTGTCCAATTAGCCCAAATGTTCACAATTCAACAATTATTTTTTGAACACTGAAATGGCCCTGTGCTAAGCCACGATGTGTGAGAGAGAAGGACGTTTAAGGCACAGCTCTGCATTCAAGGGTCTTTTGATGCAGTAAAGGACCTCAGATGTGTAAATAAATAACTGAAAGCAAGGTAGAACAGAAGCCTAGAATAGAGTGCCTGCAAGACGCTGCACAATCCCTGAGGAAGCTGCGATTCGCTGCTGAGGGATTAAAAAAGACAGGGCAGCTTTGGAGTTTGGTCTTGAAGCTGAGTTGGATTTCATTGTGTGGAAGACAGGAGGGAGGGGCAAGTGCGAAGGCAAAGAATGAGGCACTTCTGAGTCCTGGTCGCCTTTTCCGCCCCTCTCCATCTCACATTCAATGTCCTAGCCTTTCTGGGCTGCTACTTCTGGGCACAGGCCCGCAGTTTCCCACCTTCGTGCTGTTGTTCACCTGGAATGCCCCCCTCTCCCTCACTCCTGCTATTCTGAGACTCCCAGTCCTGTCACTCTTCCAAGAATTCTCCTAGACTGAGCAGGCTGAGTTCAAGGCCTCCTGCCTGTGCTTGGACAGCATCTGAGTCTGTCTCTATTGTCACACTCTGTACCCTGCATTGTAATATCTGTTGAATATTTGTTTCCTCCACCAGACTGTCAGTTCAGGTGAAGGAGGGGCTGGGAGCCTGGCACATAGCACTGGAGCTCAGTAAGCCCTTAACTGAATGGAACACACGCTGGGGCTAGTCTGGGGAGCAAGGATGATAGCCATAGCTCTATGTACTCCCCTACACCCTTCTAGGCACCTACCCTGCCCTCATGGCTGGGGCAGCAATGCCAGCTGGGCCAGTTAGCACTCACCAGGCCCCAGATTCTAAGGATGCGGGTGGCCCAAGCCAGGTCAATCAGAGCCCCTCCCCCAGTGCAGCTGGGAGGAGGTATGCTTTCCCCATTAGGGAGTTAAGCTGACAGTGCCCATATACTTTGTCATGGAGGGAAAACCTGTCTGCAGGAGAGAATGAAGCCATCACACCACACAAGCAGGAATGGGTGGAAAGCAGAAATGGTGTGGTGAGAATTACTGATGGTTTTGGAGACCCTGGTTCCAGTCCTTGAGATCCTCAGAGCAGGGCTGGTCCAGGCAGATCTTTCTTCATTATGTGTCCTATCCTGGGAACTTTCAATAAATACCTCTGTGGGTATAAGCAAATTTAGCTTGGGTTTCTGTCACAAGAGTATCTCTGTTCAGTGCTGGGGTCCTTAGTAACACATACAGCTAGAAAGATCAGCTGAAGATTCAAGTATTACACGAGGATTCAAGTATTACACGAGGGGGGTTAGAGTTTATACTGTAGGTGCAGTAATAGGTATTGAAAGACTCATGAGAAAACACCAGCAACATGTAAGTTTTGAATTAGAGGGAGAGGCGAGACAGGAGGCCAGTTGGAAATGCAAAACAAAACCACCCCCATATATCACAGAGGTCAAAGAGAGAGGAGACTGAATAGGACCCTGGTTTTGTTATATAGGGAAGAGCAGCAAGGCTTGTGATAAATGGGGAAGTAAAGGAGAAAGGTGGTCATGTCGAATAAATAGTCGTTTCTGAAACACTGCAAATAGCCTCATGGGCAAACATTAGTCACTGATACAAATGGGATCTCAGCGGTTTTTATAAACAAGCAAGCCATTGCCAACACTCACATCTGGTAGATGATACATCCATCATGGGTAAATACTTCACGTGGCATCGATTACCCTGATCAATTTTAGGCATCTATCATTTTCCAGGCCTGCAACCCAGCACAGAGAAATTACAAAGAAATGGAATGTTCTGATCATTCTATGGCTACGGCTGGCTCATAGGAAAACAGTGAATAAATCCATGGCAATACTCAGGTGGTTTTAAGGCATAAAGAAAAAAAAACTGCTATTTTGTTTTTCCAGAGAATTATTTCTTAAACTAGATCAAGAAACCATCATTTTCAAAATTCACTATGAAAATCATCCTCATCTTGGGAGGGAGAAAGATCAATATACAAGAAATATGGACAAGAAATGCTTAAAACTGGGAGCCACGGTCATCAAATCTGATACTCCAGCCTTCTTAGAAAAAAAAGTAAGCAGTGCCAGAGTGGCTCAGTCAGTTGAGCTTCCGACTTCGGCTCAGGTCATGATCTCATGGTCTGTGAGTTCGAGTCCCGCCTCTGGCTCTGTGCACTGACAGTGTGGAGCCTGTTTGGGATTCTCTCTCTTTCTCCCTCTCTCTCTGCCCCTCCCACACGTGTGCATGTATCCATGCACATGCTCTCCTCTCTCTCTCTCTCTCAAAATAAATAAATAAATAACTTAAAAAGAAGAGAGAGAAAGGAAGATGGGAAAGGTGGAAGGTGATAAGGAGTTTAGGTTTGATCTTGTAGGCAAAAGGGTAGACATAAGAGGTTTTTGAAGCAGGAAAATGACATGGTCAACATGGTTCTGAAAGAGCCTTTTTTAGGTGGGCATGGAAGGCAGTAATGTCCCCGGAGGTAGGAGAAGTCTACGAACTTATGATAGTCAGTCAAGAGAGATGATGGGGGTTGCAATGGGATGTGAGTAAGGATCCATTAAGACAGAGGTGGTAGCTAAGGTCCTGCAAGGGGGCAGGAGAGAGTGACTGGCATGTACTAAGGAGATAGGAAGGAGCCCATGATCACTTAGTCCTTACTGGGTGCCAGGTACTACTCTGGGTACTTTCTGTGCATTTTCTCATTTAGTTCCTCAAACAATCCTGCAGGGTAGCTGTTGTTATTTCCAAATTTACAAATGACAGAAAGAGTCTCAGAGAGGCCACACAGGTCTTTTCAACACAAAAGCCTGTGTTGTTTTCAATTGGAAAACACCTCCTGGTGGACAGAACGTATTTCTCTCAAATTCATCAGGTAGGAGCCAAGTTTGAGATTTAAAAAGCTAGTAACACTCCCAGCTGGTGAGTGCCCAGTTTTGGAAATGAACCCAAGCCTGACCTGCTCTCATTCTCCCTCATCTCCCTGCCCAGCTGATCTGTTAAATGAGTCTTTGGTCTGCCCCTCTGTGTAGCTCTCATCCTGTTTAGTGTTAAACCAGTTGTGTTTATTTTTATTTTTTTATTTTTAATTTAAAATATTTATTTATTTATTTATTTATTTATTTATTTATTTATTTTTCTGAGAGAAAAATAGAGAGCTCAAGCAGGAGAGGGGTAGAGTCAGAGGAAGAGAGGGAGAATCCCAAGCATGCTCCGCACGGTCAGTCAGTGCTCAGAGCCAGATGCGAGTCTCAGTTTCACGAAACTGTGAGATCACGACTGGAGCTGAAATCAAGAGTCAAATGCTTAAGCAACTGAGCCACCCAGGTGCCCAGTTGGTTGTGTTTTAAAAAGGACCCTATACTTAGCTGGGTAAGCATCCCACTTGTGGTCATGTCATAATCTTGGAGTTTGTGAGTTTCAGTCCCACATTGGGCTCTGTGCTGACAGCTCAGAGCCCAGAGCCTGCTTCAGATTCTGTGTCTCCATCTCTCACTGCTCCTCCCCTGCTCTCACTCTGACTCTCTCTCTCTCAAAAATAAATAAACATTTTTTTAAAATTATGAATACATAAATAAATAAATAAATAAATAAGCACATAAATAAATAAATAAAAGGAACCGTAGGAAGGGCTAGGGGTGGAGATTGTGGGGAAGGGATGGTTCTTCCCCCTTCCAGGAGGAGCCTCAGTGCCTTTGAAAAGAATTCTCCCAAAGTCTCCTAAAACCTCAAGTCTCTATCTACCTAGCAGCCGCAGCCTGCCGAGGTAATTTCCAAAGCCCCAGCCTTGAAGGCTCACAAATCCTCTGTTCATGCTCAGACATATAAATTGCATTAGTGGAGAGGAGAACTACGCATCTGGTGGTGTGATCTCCGACGAAGAGAAAGCTCTGGAGTTCAAGTGCACACACGTGAGCACACTAGGGGCCTGGCCCAACTCCAATAGAGCCCAACAGGAAGGCTGGGCCTCTCCAGCCCTCTCCAGGCTGAGATAAATAAGGAGCCCAATTCCCTCTAGAGTGTCCTAGGTGTGGGGGAGAAGGATCTCCTACACCAGCAGGCGTGCGCGCGCACACACACACACACACACACACACACTCCAGGTCATTGTCACTGGAATTAACAAGTTTGCTCAAGAGGCCTGGCTCAGAGGGTCTGCTGGAGCATATGAGGCAAATATCTTTTCCTGCAGACACCCCAAAGACTCCTGCTTTTTTTCCTCAGCACTTCCAGCTAGTAGCTTATTAGAATTCCAAAGAACAAAATATTTTTCAATCCATTCACATTCATCTTGAACTCCTGATCTGTTTTAGGCCCTGTGTTGGGTTCTAAAGATCCAGAGATGTAAAAAAAATAAAAATAATAATTAATGAAAAAATAATAAAAAAATAAAAATTTTTTTAAAATTTTTTAAAATTTTTAAAAAAACAACAAGGGGTGCCTGGGTGGCTCAGTTGGTTGAGTGACCAACTTCGGCTCAGGTCATGATCTCGTGGTTCGCGGGTTTGGGCCCTGTGTCGGGCTCTGTGCTGACAGTTCAGAGCCTGGAGCTTGCTTCGGATTCTGTGTCTCCCTCTCTCTCTGCCCCTCACCCATTCATGCTCTGTCTCTGTCTCTCAATAATAAATAAATGTGAAAAAAATTTTTTAAAAAAAGATCCAGAGATGAATTGAAAATGGTCCCTATCTCAGGTTCTCAGTCTAGAGGGGAAAGCAGACACTGAAAGAGATCAAGCCCTTAACAAAAGGGCTCTAGGAAAGTTTGGAGGCAGACAGAGCTGGGTTCACATCTCAGTCTCCAAGCTTGCTAGTTGTGTGGGCTTTGGCAAGTCATTTGAATAAATGAGCCTCTGTTTTTCATCTGCTGGATAGATTTTAACTATCCAGCAGAATCGGTGTGTAGAAGACGGGATTGACATAATACTCAGGGCAGAAAAGATGTGCCATATATGCTACTGACTATTAAAAGAAAAGAGCAAATATTTTCAACTAAAAGAATCAGTGAGGGGACGCCTAGGTGGCTCAGTCAGTTAAGCATATGACTTCGGCTTAGGTCATGATCTCACGGTTCATGGGTTCGAGCTCCGTGTTGGGCTCTGTGTTGAAAGCTCAGAACCTGGATCCTGCTTCGCATTCTGTGTCTCCCTCTCTCTCTGCCCCTCCCCTGCTTGCACTCTGTTGTCTCTCTTTCTCTCAAAACAAATAAACATTTGATGTAAACACTCAGTCTATTATAAAGGTCTTGCCAATGCGGAGCTGAGGGCTACCTCCCTGTAGCTTCCCCCACTGGGCCCCGCTCTGCCCTTGAAGGACTCACAGACCTGATCCCTCTGCCTCCAGACAGTAGAGATCTTCAGACAAGGCATTTGTTCCTTGAAGCTGTCCTTCTTCAGCTGAACAGCCCCCAAATCCTTCACTTGTTCTAATACAAGTTTCCAGGCTGCCCTTCTTCCCCAGACATACTCCAGAACACAAAACCCCAGGAGTGTTCAGTGCATTCCAGGGTGCATGGAACACTCACCTCCCTCCATCTAGACATTGCTCCACCATTAGTGCAGCCTGAGATCCTCTTAGCCCCTGAGGGTTCGTGGGTTCAAGCCCCATGTCAGGCTGTACATTGACAACTCAGAACCTAGAGCCTACTTTAGAGTCTGTGTCTCCCTCTCTCTCTCTCCCTGCCCCACTGTGTGCTCTCTCCCTCTCTCTCATAAACAAATAAATAAATAAATAAATAAAATAAAGTGATCCAGAGCAACAGCAGCAAAATGGTACAGTAGGATCTCCAAAAACCCTCTCCATACAAGCAATGAAAATACTGGCAAAAGTTGTCAGAATCAAGTTTTTTTCTGTACTCTGGAAATTAGCCAAAGGCTTGAAGCAATTCAGGGAGCATTTATTCAAGAAAGCATATGTTCATTCAAAGACTTGTACCTGAGTGCTCACAGAAGTATTCTTCATAATACCACAAATGTGGAAACAACCCAAATGTCCATCAGCTGAGGAAAGGATAAATAAAATGTTCTAAATTCATACAATGGAATATTATTTGTCCTTAAAGAGAAATGATACATACCACAAATGGATGAAGTTGAAAACATGTTAAGTGGAAGAAGCCAGTCACAAAGGCCACATGGAATATGATTCCATTTCTATGAAATATCCAGAATAGGCAAGTTATAGGGATAAAAGTGAATTTGTGGTTTCTAGGGGCTGAGAAGTGTGGGAAACGGGGAGTGATGCAAATGGGTATGGAGTTTCTTTTTAGGGTGATAAAGATGTGCTAAAAATAGATCATGGTGATGGTTGCACAACCTTTTGAATTTAATAAAAACCACTGACTTGTATAAAGGGTGAATTTTATGGCATATCAATAATATCTCCATCTTTAAAAACACCCTGTAAACTAGAAATACAAACAAACAACAAAAATCAAAAATCGACAACAGTAGAAAACATAAACTATATACATTCTTCTCCTGTTTAAAACTCTTCAATAGGGACACCTGGCTGGCTAAGTTGGTAGTGTGAAACTCCTGAGCTTGAGATCATGAGTTTGAGCCCCAAGTTGGGCATACAGATTACTCAACATTCTCCAGTAATTCCCAACTGCTCTTAGATTAAACCAGACCCTGGTGACTCTTACCTCACATCAGTCTCCCTGCTATGCACGGAAGCCACTTCTGTTCTGTTTTGGTACTTGTGCCCTCTACCCAGAGCACTCTTCCCTGCAGGACTGCTCATTTCTCAGTCATCAGGCCTCAGCTCACAATCCCCTCGGCCCAGAGACCTTCTCTCCCCCATCACTGTCCACCAGCCTGTTCCCTTTCTCCCCAGCACTCAGCTCAATCCATACCCACCGCTTATGCCTTGCTTCCTTGTTTGTGATCTTTCTACCCACCCTAGAAGAATCTCTCCATGAGGACAGGGACTTTGCCTGCCTCATTCACTGTACCACAAGGTGGACACTCACCACATGCTTTTTATAATACATATGTGATATAGCCTTTCAAAGCTCCTTGTCATTTGGAATTAAATATATTCTAATATTTTCTTTTATCCTTTGCAATATATCTCTTTCTGAGAGAGAAACTTAGTCTGACTGGTCCCCTGATTAGGATTATTTCCTTTGAAGTATAATTAACATACAGCGTTACATTAGTTTCAGGTGTACAATATAATGATTCAACAATTCTCTACATTACTCACAGTGTTCATCAAGATAACTGTACTCTTGATCCCCTTTCTCTATTTCTTTGAATCACGTGAAAGATATATGATGATGTTGGGGGTTGGGGTTTGGTACCCATCTAATAATGGGATATTTCGATTCTCTATTGGAATGGCTCAGGCTCAGAAGAAATACTGCTGTCCTACTGGCCATATTAGTAGTTTGAGAGGCACCAGGAGGGACGGACCGCTGCCTGACAGGGCCCTCACCTTCCTGGCGGAATGACTTATTTTTCATATGTGTGGCACAGATTGAAGTAAGTGGGCCTGGTACCCTTCCCACATTGTTGGACCACCTGAGTTAGGCACGAGCCGGGCTTTGCCTTGCCAGCTGTCAATGCTGAATATGGGCTGGGAGGAAGAGCTCCTCATGAGTGTTGGTGAGGGGAATCCTCTCAGTTATTCTCCAGTTTTTTCTTAGCTGGTATCGGCCCTTTCCTCAACCCAGAATGCCATGAAATTATTCACGCAAATGTCTCTATTTCTCAAGCAGGTAGAAGATACCCACTTTGATTGTTTTCATATTTTTTCCACTAATATCAAAAATACTTCTTTCTATATACATCCTGAGTCACACATGTTTGCATTCTTGTTTATTTACTCAGATACAGTTTTTAAAATAAAATACTGAGAGAGTATTCATACTTTACAATTTAATATTACGTGGTTGCCCTCCCAAAAGGTTGAACCTTCTAGTAGTATATAAAGTCTTGTTTTTGAAGGCATTTCTCAATAATTATTTCCAATTCCTACTTCCCCATATCTCACTTCTCACGGAGATTGAAAGTAGACTCCCTCTCTCATTAGGGAAATTTAGTGGAGGAGGATCTGTCCTGGAGAGTAGCACAGTGGGTGAGGCTAAGGGTTCTCCCCTCCCAGGCACATCCTGAGATATACAGAACTGTATCTCAGAGGTCCTCCCCAGGAGTGGGAGTTTCCTGAGTCACCACTACTCCAAGTGCCCACGAGAGCCAGGAGGAGTTACCGATAACATGAGGAAGCCTTTGTGTGAGCCCTTTAAACATTCCAGACACCTCCATAGAGCCGCCTGGGGAGGAGTCCTGCCAGGTCTTTCCTCCAACGGTTCTCTCTCTGTCCTTCCCCACCTCCCCCTGCCCCTAGCTCTGCTGGTTAAAATTGGGCTCATCCTTAATCAGAGAAAGGCGGACTCAAGCAAGGTGGACTCAAGCAAAAAGAGAGCATGGCTCTCCCCCATCAAAATGGCCAAGATTTAAAAAAGAAAACTGTGTTGGCAAAAGTGTGGTGAGATAGGAAAGCTGCTCTGGTGCTGGCGGTAGTGTGAGGGGTCAATAGGTATCCAAAGCCACAGCTATGTTCACATTCTTTCCCCAGAAATTATACTCAGAATCTGCCCTCAGGGAAGACACAAATGCCATTTTAGGTAAAGAGGCTCACCCTAGCATGATTCATAATAGCAAGAAATTTGCAACTACCATGACATCCCATGATAGTGAAGTAGTTACACAAATCTGAAGAACAGAATACTGAACAGCCATTCAATATTATGTTTTTGAAAACTAATGATATGGGAAAGAACTCTTGACATATGAAATGAAAAAAAGAGAGTGCTGCCAAATCGTATCTACACGATGATTTCAATGTTGTTAAACTTAGGTAAGAAGCCGGGAAGGTTACTCACTAAAATGTCCACAGTGGTTTCTCTGGATTAAGTGTGGCTGTAATTATCTTCTTTACCTTTTAATGTACTTATGAAATTTTCTTTTAGGAGCATATATTATTTTTAAATTGGAGAAAACATATTAAAAATAAAAAGTCCTATCATTGTCTAAGGTTCAGCTTAAATTATACTTCTTTTCTGGAAACACTCCCAATGGATGTGACAAGCATTTCAAAGATATGGCCATTAACATGACAAGTTCCTGTAACTGTCAGATCTGGTCACTGAACTTTGGCCCTTGCGTTTCTTTTGCAGACTCATCTCAGTCTGTCTTGCTTTAGAGTTACTTAATAAAGTGCTCACCTGCTGCCCTCTCCCCAGCTTGTCTTCCAGATGGGGAGCAGAGGGACAGGGACAGTCTCTTTTTCGGTCCTGTTTTTCTAGGGCCGGGTACAGTGAATGTTTATTGTATTTGCTGAATGTGATCAATCAGATTATCCATAAAATAAGAAATTCTAATTGAATTCAGAAGATCAAAGCCAATGAAAATCATAATCTAAGGTAAACAGATGCCAAGATTTGGATCAAGACCTCTGCTTCTCACCAAGGCCTACAAGAGAGGTCTCGGTCAGCCTCTGGGCATCTGTACCAACAGCGGGCCAGCCCTTGCTCTCCACTCCTTGTACATGCTTGCTGTCTTCCTCAGTCTCCAGGCTGTGCCTTTTCCCTTCCAACTTCAGGGCCTTCAGACCTATTCCCTTTACATGAAAATTTCGTCCCCTTCTAGCTGGCCACTTCCTTGTTATCTGGCAAGTTTCAACTCTCAAATAGGCTGGCTTTGTCCCTCCCAATAGCACTTTCTTCTTTTCTTTCTTGCCCTTTCCACAATTGTCTCTCTTTATTTGTGTGAGCATTTGCTTCGTGTCCATCTACGCTGGAATCTCCAGAAAGCCAGGTCTGTCTTGATCATGGCTGGTTCCAGTATCTGGCACAGAGCTTGGCACAATCATGGCCTGAAATAGATGACATGGGATGGGCCTGGCACTTAGTAGGTATATTTCCCATAGCCCTCCTTTTTCAGATTCCAGAACTGATCCAGCTCCCTGCATTTAAGCTCCTGATGTGCCATCAGCATCAGAGCCAGCAGTGGTGCAGAGAGGCTAAGAGGCACACAGGGCACACGGTGTGTTGGTGGGAGGGTGTTCTCCAGAGCCCAGGCTCCTGATTCTTGGCACAGTGCTCCAAAGAGCTAACACATGGGGCTGTAAGCAACTCCAGGCTGGGATCTATTTTCCTACCACCCAAATCCCTTCCATTGAGTCTTGATATGGTAGAAGGAAGTGAATAAAGTCACTCACACCACCATGTATCACCAAAGCAGGGAAACCAGAGCTGTCTGTTTGGATCTAGCTCAGTGCAACAACAGTAATCCCTTGCATCTTTACTCTGCATTTTCATTTCCAAAGCACATTCACTTTTGTTCTCTTTTTTCTAGCCTCACAGAAATCCTGTGAAGACAGAAAAGCAGCTGATCAATCCATTTAATACATGAGAAACAGGAGGACCAGAGAGGTGTGTGAGTTTGCCTAAGGCCACACAGCTGGTCAGCGGAAGAACCAAGCCTGGAAGCCAGGCCTCCTGATTCCTACTCCAGCATTTCTAACTTTCAACCATGACACTCAAATCTTTGTTTGCTTCGTATAGCACTTTTTAAATCAATGGCATCTCAGCGTTGTTGGTGATTTGTTAAATGATAGAGGGAGGAGCTGATGGGGTGATGGGTGTGGCCCTCATAACTGGCTGTGGTCAGGCCCCGGTTTCCATCACCCCAATCATGTGGTCTGGATCTCTGGCTCAACATTCCATTCTTGTCCCTCTGCTCTGATTAAGAGCAAAACAAATCCTGTGTTCTGCCTCTGTGCACAGCCCCAGCAAAGCAGGAAAGAGAGGGATGGGAAAGTCCAGGGAGGTGGACCACCTTTTTTTTTAAGTTTATTTACTTTTTTTTGAGAGAGGCAGGAAAAGAGCGCATGCATGTACACGAGTGGGGAGGGGTAGAAAGAGCATCCAAGGAAAGCTCTGGCGGTGTCAGTGCAGAGCCCTACAAACACCGGGCTTGATCTCAGGAACCATGAAATCATGATGGGAGCCAAAATCAAGAGTTGGATGCTTAACTACTGAGCCACCCAGGTGCCCCACAGGGAGTCTTTTTTATGGAATCAGGACCAAGGATTATGTGTATCAGAGAGGAAAGCACAAGCCCTTTGTAGTTGAGAAGAATTTGGGCTGTGAAACAGAGATAGAAAGGGGGTTGGGGTGGGGATTCAGAACTCTAAGAGCCTGATACAGAGTTCATTAAGAACAAAGAGTGCTATATTGGGAAAAGCCCAGTGTGGCCAGTTCTGACTTCCAGTTAGGTTTTCATGCTGTAACCTTTAAGAAGTCATTATACCTCTCTGGGCTTTAATTTTCTTATTTGTAATATTGTGCGGGGTTGGAGATGGTTGAGATGTCAAGCTTCCAGGCTTCCCAATTTGTCCTGACTGACCCCCAAACTCTCACAGCAAAAATTCCCAAAAATACCTTACATGAATAAATGATCACTTAGTAAAATATCCACAGAAAGTAAGTTCTTATTATCTGGAACACCTTAGAACACAGTGCTTAAAAGCATAGGCTCAGGGGCGCCTGAGTGGCTCAGTTGGTTAAGCGTCTGACTTGGGGTCAGGTAATGATGTTATAGTCCGTGGGTTCAAGCCCCGCATCAGGCTCTGCACTGACAGCTCAGAGCCTGGAGCCTGCTTCTGATTCTGTCTCCCTATCTCTGCCCCTCCCCCGCTCACTCTCTCTCTCTCTCTGTCTCTCTCTGTCTCTCTCTCAAATAAAAAAATAAAGACATTTAAAAAAATTTAAAAAAAAAAAAGAGCATAGGCTCAGAAGCCAGATAGACTCCCTGGGTTCAAACCTAAGTTTGCCTTTATTAGCTGTGTGATCTTGGATAAGTTACTAAACCTCTCTGTGTTTCAGTTTTCCTTAAAGCAAAAATAGTATTTTTACCATTGCATAGGGTTGTTCTGTGGAACAAAGGAATTATTACAAGTAAAGCACTTAGACTAGGACCCAAAACACAAAACATTCATTTAGTGTGACTCTTATCATTAGCCAACAAAATCTGGTAATTCCAGTTAAGTAAAATGTACTGATAACTGAAGCTTTCTCTGGGCCCAAATGTTAAAAACTATAATTATTTTGGATATAAATTAAGAACTACAATAATTTTGAACGTAAGTCTTTCTAATATACACTATAAAATGTCTTGCTTTCTTAAACAGTAGCTATTAATTATGTTTCATCTCCTCTCTTGACTCAGGCTCAACAAGAATAGATCTTCTGTGGACTAGATCACTTCTAAAAACCTTTCTAGTCTAAGTTCAAAGATCTCAAATGTAAGATGCCTGAACACAGCTCACCTCCATCCTGGGATGACTTGTGACAAACCCCATCCCAGCCCAGGCCCCTAAGATTAGATGGTGCTCAGCAGTCCCCCAGAGGACCACGTTCCCAGGAGCCCAGTGCTCATGCCTGTCCCCTTCCAACTGCGGCACTGCCAGACTCTCTAGGGTCTTCTTTGGCCCAGCCCCAGGGTTGATAGCAAAGTTATGATCCCAGACTCCTGTGCTTTTCCAACGTGTTGAAACCCAAGCCCGTTTGGCAAGAAATTTGGCCCCAGTGATGCCAAGGATGGCAGCCTGCCCACTGCCCCACTGTGTGCCAGGCTTGGCCTGCAGGTTGGAGCTTGCTTTCTTTCTACCTAGTGCTTATGTCAGACCAGGCAGGGACCAGAAGGCCTCCTGGCTTCCATCGTGGCCTTGGAGAAAGTTTCTGGCAAGCCCATGCCAGCACCCTCAGCCCCCTGAGGAGAGGCCCTGACTGCTGACTGGGAGCCAGTGATAGCATGGTTCCTATCACTGGCAGAAAACCTTTTAACACCCCAAAAGGGAGAGTCTCTGATTTTCTCAAATTGGGGGAACTTTGCCTCTTGAAACCTTACCAGAAGCAAGGTTAGTTAGTCTTGAACTCTTGAATTGATGAAAGAAATCTCTCTATAGGTCCACAGAAAGTGAAAGGGATGTCCCTCTCAGGCTTTAGGGTCAATCAGACAAACATGGTCAAGTTATCTTGCATGATTTGTTTTGTTTTGCTTTTTAAATGCTCGGCATGGTATCTGGTATATAGCAGGGGCTTAATAAATTATTAGTTGATTCTTCCTGCTTCCTGAGCCTTCCCCAACCTATATGCCCAACACACACACACACACACACACACACACACGCACACATGCAAGCATGCATGCTTGTGCCTTTCTCAACCAAGGTTCTGGAAGCCTAGATTAAGGAGGAATTAGGAAGTAGATAAAGGGACCAATCCACTCCCCATCACTGCCCCCATTCCAAGTGGGACTCCCAACCTCTACCTCACTACCAAGAAGATCTAGGAGCCAGCTCCTTCCTCCACCCCATATAAATTAGCAATTACTCCAAACAATTATTGTTGTAATAATAATAATCTCTGTACCAGGTGCTGTGCTAAACACGTTTCATGCATTATTCCACCAGCACAGAAGCCAGGTCAGGCCATCCTCAGGGGTCCAGATCAGGCAGAGCTATAAACACCAAACTGGGTCTCCACAGCCCAGGCCTCTCTTCCTGAGGCTGGGAATTCCTGAGAGGATAGGATGCCTTTACATTCATGACTCTCCCACACTCTATCTTTCTTTAATCTTCAGATTATCATTTAGATTTTTTTCCTGAGCTGATATAACAGTGATTTTTTTAATTACATGACATTTACCAAAGTCATTCTTTTGTTGCCTTTTTGCTGGTTTATCAACTTTGCTTTGCAGTTGAGTTTTACTGATTTTGACAAATTGGAACTACAATAATAGCTTTCTAGTCCTTTCATAAATAAGAGACCCTCAACTAGGAAACTTGAAAGGAAAGGAAATTATCCATTTAAATAGACCAGTTGTTTTGCCCATCAGCTCCCTTTCCCCTTCCTTTTTGTCTCTCTATACATATTAACATAATTTCATAAGACGTCTCCAAGCAGCGTTTCCATTGTAATTAACTGCTTTTCACTCAAAGTGACACATCTGAGAAGTGAACTAGCACAAAGAAGGATATATTTAAGAAATTGAGAGCTCAGTTAACTTTGCTACTGATTGCTGTGGAAATGAATAGCTCTTCTTCGGAAAAAGAGGGAGTCTCAAAGATTAAAGTTTACCTCACTTATGGGGAAAACTACAAGAAACAGACCAAAATGTTCTCAGTGGTTGCCTCTGGGTGATGGAATGTAGGATAAATAACTCCTTGCTTCTTCTTTTTTTTAAATTTTTATGTATTTATTTTTGAGAGAGAGAGAGAGAGAGAACGTGCGCGAGCAGGCAAGGGGGAGAGAGAGAGGGAGAGAAGGAATTCCAAGCAGGCTCTGCACCTTCAGTGCAAAGCCGAATGCAGAGCTTAATCTCATGAACCATGAGATCATGACCTGAGCTGAAATCAAGAGGACGCTTAAGCAACTGAGCCACCCAGGTACCCCCCTACTTCCCTTGTTTCTAACATTTTGCTGAGCTTTCTAATTGTTTTAAAGCATATTTCATTTTAATAACAAAAAGAAAGAAAAAACACACTCAGGGTGGCGGCTGCTGAGGTGTAGCCTTATCTAACAAGTCATTCCCCAGCTCTCCTTGCTATCTTTTCCTGGAGGAAACGTCAGGGTGGAGCAGGGAGGAAGGCAAGAAGGTCTTGTCCCTAGTGAGCAGATGGGAATTCAGAGGTTGTACAACATGGCCAGAGCCACAAAGTCATTGACAAAACTAGAAGAGCTCTCTGTCTCTAGGTTATCAGGTTATCTGCCCACAGCATGGTGGTGTACTTTCCCCATTGCCAGATTCCAGTGAATGATTAGAAACAACGTTAAGCCATTCCAGAAACACAGCCTCCTCATAAGCAATGGATTCAAGGCAACCTCCCACCCATTGGGATGGGTAGTATAAAAAAATAAATAACAGAAAACAGTATCTACTGATGAGGATGTGGAGGAATTTGGTGGGCCTGCAAAATGGTACAATTACTATGGAAAACAGTAGAGAGTCTTTTCGAAAAATTAAAGATGGAAATACCATAGGTATTTCTAGGTATATACCCCAAAGAATCAAAAGCAGGGACCTGAAGAAATATTTGAATACTCATTATTCATTAGTATTTACAAAAGCCAAGATATGAAACAACCTAATATTCATTGACAGCAATGGATAAATACAATGTGGTATATACATACAACGGAATATTATTCAGTCTTAAAAAGGAAGGAAATTCTGACATGTGCTACAATGTGGATGAACTCTGAGGACATTACACTAAGCGAAATAAACCAGTCACAACAAATACTACATGATTTACACTTACGTGAGGTACCCAGAGAAATAAAGTTCACAGAGAAATAGATGGGTGTTGACTAGGAGCTGGGGCAGAGGGAAAGTGGGAGTTGTTTAGTATGCACGAAGTTTCAGTTTTACTGTTTGTTTATTTTGAGACAGAGAGAGAGAGAGCGAGAGAGCGAGAGAGCACGAGCAAGCGCGAGCAGGGGAGGGGCAGAAAGAGAGGGAGACACAGAATCCGAAGCAGGCTCCAGGCTTTGAGCTGTCAGCACAGAGCCTGACGTGGAACTCGAACTCACGAACCATGAGATCGTGACCTAAGCCAAAGCCAAATGCTTACGCAACTGAGCCACCCAGGCGCCCCCAGAGTTTCAGTTTTACAAGATGAAAATGTTCTGGAGATCTGTTTCACAACAATGTGAATATACTCAACACTACTGAACTGTACACTTAAAAGTGATTTTGATGGTAAATTTTATGTTCTGTGCTTCCTACCACAATTTTTAAAAAAAGACTAGGTTGATGGTATGAGCAGGCCGCTGTCTGCTGTTTCCACAGACTTGAAGAGGAAGTATTATGTTACTACAATAACCTTGGCAGTGCTCCAACTGGGGTCCATAATCACCTTCCCATGGATCACATTGGTTCCTCTGTGTAACACACGTGTCACACCCATGGCAAGAGCCAGGCAGAAGTGCACCAGACATAGAGGGACAGGAGCCCAGGAACAAAGAGGGCATTGGCATCAAGCCCGTTGACTCTTAGCTGAGAGCCCTGGGGAAGGACTGGATTGGCCTTAGAGACCCACTGGTCTGAGCCTCTTAAGAGAGCAGAGGTGGGATCTGCCCCTGGAAGAGGAAATTTGGGGCAGAAAGCTGGGAAGAGAGTTACAGTGAGGCCCCTGTAGAGATGTAGAGGGTTTGCAACACAAGGATTGGTTTCCAAAGCAGAAACCTAGAAAGATCAGCCTCTTCCACTGCTGAGCTGCCTAGGGGCATCCTTCAGCTTGCCTTCTTAATATCTCCCTGACTCCTCCAGCCTCTGCCTCCTAACACCTACCTTGGGTTCCCCTTCTTGTGTCCTCCTATCATAATACCTGATTGCTGCCTCTGCTTATGCATTCCTCCTTTGGTTTTTCTACTTATTCTTCTGTTCATCTATTGGTTCAATGTATTACAGAGGTGAAGAGCCATACTTCCTGGGTTCAAATCCCAGGTTTGCCTCTTACTTGCTGTGTGATCATGGGCAAGTTACTTAGCTTCTCTGTGCCTCCATTTCTGCATTGCTAAAATGGACATAAAAATGGTGCCTACCTCGGAGGGTTATTCAAACATTAAATCCATGACAAGTGCTGAGAACCATGCCTGGCACATAGCCAGTCAGCACTCAATGAATGTTAGCTATGATCATTCATTCGCTCATTCATTCAGCATTCCAAGTATGGACTACATATGAGGTGCAAGTGAAGCTATACTGTGGGCCATGGGAAAAAGAATCTAGGGGCGCCTGGGTGGCTCAGTAGGTTAAGCGTCTGACTTCGACTTCGGCTCAGGTCATGATCTCACAGTTTGTGAGTACGAGCCCCACATCAAGCTCTGTGCTGACAGCTCAGAGCCTGGAGCCTGCTTCAGATTCTGTGTCTCCCTCTGTCTCTGCCCTCCCTCACTTGCACTCTGTATCTCTCTGTCTCTCAAAAATAAATAAATGTAAATTTAAAAAATTAAAAAAAAAAAAAGAATCTAGATACTGCCATGTGCTTGGGTTGCTCCCAGTCTGGAGGGGGAAATAAGCTGAATATAAACCAAAATTGTAAATAAAATGCTATGGGGCAAGAGGACAGAAAGGAAGAACTGATTCCTTCCTGGAATCAGTGGGGAAAATCTTCCAAAAATGTGGCATTTGAACTGGACCTGTAAAAACAGTGTAGGATTCAAAAGCTTAGACCAGAGGGAGTCTCTTTCTGGTGGAGCTTAAACCTAGAAATGTGTTTAGTATTTGGAAAATGATGAGAAGTACTGTGTCTCTAGGGTAAGGCTGTCAGGGAAAATACAGGAAGCCTAGTTAAATCTGAATTTCAAATAAACAATATATCTAAATTTTAATACAAGTATGTCCCAAATATACTAAAAATTTATTTGCTACCTGAAATTCAAATATAACTAGGGGTCCTATGTTTTTATTTGCTCAACCTGGCATCCCTACCCTGAAGTAGGAATAAACCTTTTACAGAGCCTATGCCCTGGGCCTGTGTCACCGTCCTGTCGCCTGCCCCATCACTCCTGTGTGGTCTGTCACCTTCATGACTCATTTTGCACTATTGACTCCAGGCTTTAGAGGGACCCTGATGAACTGTCAGCAAGTCATTCAGTGCCACTTTGTTATTAACAATCCCCTCCCCATCCCCCAGACAGAGATGAACGGAAAAATCCCACGTTTGTTCATTTTGTTGAAGGTCACTGTGTCTGCTATTTTTATGTTATCTTCTTTATTTTTCTGAGATCACATCTCTTTTTTTTCCCTCTGAGATTCATTAACACCATGATGGAAAGGAATTCATTCCCTTCATAGTTGTTATAAAGAGAGAGAAGGAGACAGAGAAATTAAAAAAAAATGCCAGCGTAATGAAGTATCTGAAGACTGTAGTACTGGCTGTGGAATGCACCCAGGGGGCCTACGTCTTCATGGTGGACCCAGAGGGTTACAGGCTGGTGGCATTATGCGCCAACTCTTTGATAGTCTCCGTAGCTTCTGCCCAACCTGGGCCTTTAAAGCTTCGGGTGAGGGATGCCTGGGTGGCTCAATCAGTTAAGCGTCCAACTCTTGATTTCAGCTCAGGTCATGATCTCACGGTTGTGGAATCACGGCCATGATCAGGCTCTGTGCTCAGCGTGGAACGTGCTTGAGATTCTCACTCTCTCCCTCTGCCCCTCCCCACCTCCCATTTGCACTCTTTTTCTCTCTAAAATTAAAAATTTTAAAAAAAATGCTTCTGGTGAGCAGCAGTGAGTGAAGTGCATGGTCACCTGCAGAAGAGGAACCTGGTGATCTGCAGCCAGGTCAGAGGCTGGGGAAATCAAAGGCGGCCCTCGGGCCCCTCCTCTCATCCATAAAACATGCCTCACAAAGTCATTTCACGCCCCAGCATCTGCCTGCTGTTCCAGAAAGGTACACCTATTCATCTCTCTCAAAAATGTTTATGGAGAGAAATTATCAGCAAGAGAAAACAAATTCTCTGGTGAGATATGGCCCTTTGTGAGGTAATGATTTCTGTAGAAACATTGACAATGGGGATGGTGTCTGGCTTGAACGTGGTGTGCCTGGGAGGGCTGGGAGGAACCCATGCTCACAAAATCTCCCGAGCAGGGAGATTCCGCCACCTCCGTGCCTGGCTGTGTGACTTGGCTATAAGATATGGCTACAGTGAAGTTTCGGAGATTAAAGGGAAGTAGGAGGGGGCGTCCTTTCTTGTTGATGCACTCACAGCTCACTCAGGCTTCCAGACCAGGAGACATGAAACAAAATGTAATAACTGATAGAAATGACCAACCCCCCAACTCTGTCTCAGCTGCCTCAGGCAGGAGGGTTTTATTCATCAGTGCCATACACTCAGGACTGTGGATACATAAGCTTTTCAAGAGCCTAGAAAATAATTGCACACCGCATGCATTCTTGTTGACTCAGAGATGCAAAATGAAAATCCAAAATCAAAAATTAACTAAATGTCAGGGCACCTGGGTGGCTCAGTCGGTTAAGCATCAACTCTTGATTTCGGCTCAGGTCATGATGTTGAGGTTTGTGAGATTGAGCCCCATGTAGGGCTCTGTGCTGACAGCACAGAACCTATTTGGGATTGTCTCTCCCTCTCTGCCCCTCCCCACTCATGCTCACGCATGTGCACACTCTCTCTCTCTCAAAATAAATTTTAAAAACAACCTAAATGTCCACAAAATACAGTATTATGTCAACTCCCTAAATTGCTCACTTTGGTAGGCATAAAATGTTTA
Organism: Cryptoprocta ferox; assembly: GCA_028646485.1. Classification (NCBI taxonomy): domain Eukaryota; kingdom Metazoa; phylum Chordata; class Mammalia; order Carnivora; family Eupleridae; genus Cryptoprocta; species Cryptoprocta ferox. Next base: position 32,893,717 of record CM053568.1, read on the forward strand.
TTATATTTGAAAATAATTAGTGTGTCCTTTCACTTCAAGGAATTCCTAACTATACACTATGATTTTGAGAAATCATAGCCACTGGAAATTAAATTAGCAAAATAATCTTGAAAGCAAAATTATAAAAGCACACTCAAGATTATTTTAAAGCACAAATAACTGCATTTACTATGGGATGTGGGGACATTTTGATGTGTGCTATGACATGGGGTGGTGCATCTAAAAGTTAGACTGCTTAACTCCTCTAAAGGTCTTTGAATAGCCCTGATCCCATGGGTCAGAGCCCATCAAAAATTTTAAAGAGAGCAGGTGTACACACATAGGGGTAATGAAGGTATGTCTTTATGGCCAACTGAACTGCTTTATTCACATAACCTTAGAGACCATTCAATCGAGAAGGATCCCTGGCCACCATGGGGCTCAGTGCAAAGATAGGGCTGGTCTCTGAGTCTCCTCTTTGTATAAGATCAGACACCTGAGGCTCAGAGAGGAGAAAGTCATCCCTTAAGTCAAGCAAAAGCATTCATCAGGGCTGAGGACCTATAAGTGTAGAGATGAAACTCTAAGACTCGTGCTCTCCAGTCTTTGCCCTTACCACTATACCACATTTGGACTTCCTGCTTCCTTTACCAAGGCACTGAGGCACCCCTCTGTCCTTAAGAGAATATCTAGATCTCTTAAAGTTCACTCACTTGCTTTGATTGGGAGGGTTCTGATCATTCTTAGATGCCTATTGATGTCCACCATCCACCTGTTCATCCTTTGGCTTTCCCAACCTTGGTCCAGGTACCCTGCTTTCCAGGCTCTCTGCTAGGAGGCCCACCTCATCCTGTGCAAGTAACTTAGACCAAGATCTTCTTTCCAATGCAGCTCATCTAGCTGACTGGTTGGCTGATCCAGCCGCCCTATCTACAGCTTACACCTGGGCCATACCTTCTGCCGCCCCCCTGTGGCCACTAGGATAGGTGCACTGCTTGGGACTCCAGGTCCACCTCTTCATGCCAAGCATATTTGGAAAGGCTTCCTTATTCCTGGATGGCTAGTACCTGAACAGCATTCCTCTTCTCCACTCCTACTCCTCCAGTTAATTGCCTATGGCAACTTCAGCCTCTCCACTGAGTAAATCAATCCATCAACTCCCAAGTATCAACTAGGCACCATCAATGGTGATAAACCTGGGGACGGGGATGCAGAGAGGATATAAGATGTAGTCCATAGCCTTGAGGAATTAGTTTACATCTAATAAAAGAAGTCAAAACACACACACACACACACACACACACAAATTAAAAATAATTTTATGTTCAACTGTTCTGTGCCAAGAACTTCAAGAATTTAGAAACAGGGTAAACTAGGTAGGGAGGTCCCTGGAGAGAGCAGATTTGAACTGGTATTTGGAAGACAGGAAGTATCTTGAAAATAGAAGAGTATAGAAAAAAACATTTCTCTGTGTTTCCTTTACTCTCACAATACTACCACACTACTTCTGACACCAGATGTGTCGGTTTTCCACATATCAAGCAATTCTACGACATCAGCTGGTTATCCTATAATTTAACTCAATTCTGATGCTAACTACCTGGAGATAGCGTCAGATCTCACAGGTTAAATGCTCAATCGCACAAGACTACCCATCCCCTTGCCCCACTTTGGATACCAACTGCAATTACAAGTCCAAGTTACTAACCAGCCAGTGTTTCTAACCAGCCAGTTGTAACTGGGAGGTTCTCACAACCCCCTCCTTGGGTTTGATTAATTTGCTAGAGCATCTCACAGAACTCGGGAAAAGTTAACTCATTAGATTACTGGTTTACTACAAAAGGTTATAACTCAGGAACAGCTAAATAGATTATGCTTAGGGCAAGGTCTGTGAGAAGGGGTGAGAAGCTTTCATGACTCTCTCCCTGCATTTCCATGTTGACCAACCTGGAAGCTCTCTGAACTCCATCTTTCTGGGCTTTTAGGGAGACTTCATTACTTAGGCACGACTGATCAAACCATTGGCCATTGGTGATTAATTCAACTCTAGGCGCTCTCCCCTTCCTGGAGGGGAGGGTGGATCCTGACAGTTTCAAGGCTCTAATCACTAGGTTGGTTCCCCTGGCAACCAGCCCCCATTTTTAGGGGCTTTCCAAAAGTCACCTCATTAACATAAACAGGTGTGGTTGAAAAGGGCTTTTCTATGAGTAACAAAAGACAACACTTCACTTTTATGCTGTTAACACTTAATAAATTCCAAGGATCTTGGGAGCTCTGTGCTAGGAACACGATAAAGACCAAATATATATTTCTTATTATAAATCACAATACCACAAGAAGAAAAGGAAGGGGAGTATTCTGGAAGGAAGCAAAGGCCAAGAGAAGTAACAACTGAGATAAAAGCTACAGCTAAAATAACATTTCCAAGATAAAATGGAGATGAGCTCCCTTCTTACATCGTCTCTGGGTGCTCATACCACTTTGTTAGTCTTCTTTGTATAGCACATACCACACTCTGAGTAATGTTTACATGTATCCTTCCCACTATTCATTAGGACCCTTTTGGTTGTAACAGAAATTCAACTTAAATTAGCTTAGGTAGAAAAAGAAATTTATGGATTGAAATAACTGAGAAAGACATGAATAGTACTGGCAAAAGATCATATGACCAAATCCAGGGCTGATACAATCTCATCAGCTTGGTCTCTCTCTCTCTCTCTCTCTCTCTCTCTCTCTCTCTCTCTTTCTGTCTCTTTGATCTCCAGCTCTGTTTTTCACTCTGTTATATTTTGAGGGCCCCATTCCCTCCTACCACATCTGAGCTCCCTCCAAAAGTCAGGAAAGATATGGGGCACCCGGGTGGCTCAGTTGGTTAAGCATCTGACTTCGGCTCAGGTCATGATTCGTGGATTCGTGGGTTCGTGGGTTCAAGCTCAGTGTCAGGCTTTGTGCTGACAGCTCAGAGCCTGAAGCCTGCTTTGGATTCTGTATCTCTGTCTGCCCTTCCCCCACTCATACTTCATCTCTTTCTGTCTCTAAAATAAAAACACATTTTACTTATTTTATTTTTATTTTTTTAATGTTTTTTATTTATTTTTGAGAGACAGAGACAGAGGGAGATACAGAATCCGAAGACAGGCTCCAGGCTCTGAGCTAGCTGTCAGCACAGAGCCCGAAGCGGGGCTCGAACCCACGAACCGTGAGATCACGTCCTGAGCCAAAGTCGGACGCTTAACCGACTGAGCCACCCAGGTGCCCCTAAAAAAGCATTTTAAAAAAAAGTCAGGAAAGATGGCTTCCACAGTAAGCAGTTTCATATACTTGCAGCTGTAATTTCAGAAAGCAGAGAAAGTTTTCCTCACTAGCTCCATCAGCAGAGTGGAAACAGGGAAAGACATTTATTGACCCAGCATTCCTTTTCTGTGTTCTTCCCTATATCGCAGTGTCTAGAAGTTTGGGAAGGACATGTCCCAGAATCCCTATCTATATATCCTAGAGTAGAATATATGAATGAGAAACACTTGCCAAGATGTGGAAGGCAGAATAAGGCAGAAGCCATATTTTTGCTCCTCTGGCAACGTCAAACTTGAGGCTTAAGGAGACATGACATTTTGCAGTGGCCTTTAAGCATTTTCCTGAAAATCTCAAGGCCTCGAGATTGAAGGCAGCTGCGATCATCTCTCTTGGTTTCCTGAGTTCCTTCAAATTCCTATCTATGAGAGCTAGTGACAAAACTGGTGACCTTCCTTGACCTTTTTGCAGATTTTCCAATGATTTTGTAAGTACTTAATTCTATTTATTAAATATCTTACTTTTTTAAATGTTTATTTATTTTTGAGAGAGAGAGAAAGTGTGAGAGAGGGAGGGGCAGAAAGAGGAGACATGGAATCCAAAGCAGGCTCAGGCTCTAAGCTGTCAGCACAGAGCCTGACAATAGGACTCGAACTCATGAGCCATAAGATCATGACCTGAGTCAAAGTCGGATGCTTAACCAACTAAGCCACCCAGGCACCCTAATACCTTCCTACTTTAAATTCCAGCAGCTCCTGTTTGTGACCATACTCTAACTAATACATGCATATATACCCAACAGTGGAGGAGAGGGAAGGGCCATCACTCCAATAAAGGAAAAGATGTGCTAGCAGCCAAATCAAGAGCAATCACATTTCCCGATGGGAAACATTGGGAGGTAAGTTCAGGTAGGTGGGATGAGGTCAGACTATGGAAGGTGTTGAATACCAGGCATTCAGAGTTGATGTACTGAGGAAGAAGGAAGTCAGGTGAATATGACAGCAAGGGACACATTTTAGGGCAACCAATGGTAGTACGTATGGGGCAGATTAGGGCATGGGTGACAGATAGGAGGTGGTAAGGACAGAAGTGCCCTAGAATGGGAAAAAATGTGGAAGCACAGAAAAAGGTGCAGCTGAGAGATGTGTTAGAAGAAGAAACAGGATATTTTGAGTTGTATTTAAGGTATTTTGGTAGGTTGTGTTTAAGGTCAATCAGCTAGAGATCAGAGCCAGGACTTGAACTTGCTTCTGTTGCTCTTCAAAACCTGCCTTCATTCCTCAAAGCTATGCTGCTTTTCTTCCTACCACTAGTCTTTTTAACAATTCAAAGGGTCAAACTGTATCCTCACCTGGTAAGAGACTGTGGAGGATAAACCAAAAGGGCATGTCTTTTGTCTCTCTGACATGAAGCCCTGAAAAGATTATAGTCAAGAGGAAACAATCCAACAAATCCAAATTGAGGAATATTCTGCAAAACAACAGGCCTAGTCTTTTAAAAAATGTCAGGGTTACAAAAGACAAAAACAAAAAACTGGAATGCCATTCTAGATGAAAAGGCACTAAGGAGATGTGACAAGTAAACACAGCAAGTGATCCTAGGTTGGATGCTGAATCAAAAAAAAAAAAGCTATAATGGGCATTTTATAAACAATTGGTGAAGTAAACCAGATATTAAATAGAAATGTATGTGTGTCTCTTTCAATGGCATAGGGACCTCTAAAATATGGGGCGACGATCAGGTAGAAGCTGAAGGAAGGTCGGGGTCCGGGCCAGGGAAGGGACAGAGGTACCTGGCTGGCTCAGTTGGTAGAGCATGAAACTCTTGACCTCAGGGTTGAGAGTTCAAGCCCCACATTGGATACAAAGCATACTTTTAAAAAATGGGGAAGGAAGTATGGGGACACATAGAATTTTCCCTTTTTTGATAACCATACTTGGTTGTAAATAGCCCATTGGTTAGTTAGGTTCTATGGATATTTTGAGGTGGGTGGCCTGATTAACCTGCCTGTATTCAGCCAGGGGGTTGCTGTGGGATCTTTTGCCTTGATCAAGTTTCCATTGCTCAAGGCTGTTGTCTAAAAGCAGCCTCTACAATGTATTAATGTTAAACTTCCCAAGTATGATCATTTCATTGTGGTTTTGTGGAAAAATGCCCTTTTCCTTCAGAGATGGACTGAACTATTTAGGAGTAATTCAATACTATGCTTCAAAATTCTCAAATGGATTAGCACAATTAGATAAGAGTGAAGATGTGGCAAAATGCTAACAATTAAAGAGTCTGGGATTGATTGTATTATACTTGCAATTCTTCGGTAGTATAAAAATTTTCAAAATAAAAAGGGAAAAATTATAAATGCATCCATTCCTCCCAACCCCCAAGAGAAAGACAAGAAAAGAGGAAGGCCTTTAAGTTGAACATACCTGAGTCTACCACAACTAGCTGTGTGACCTCAGAGCCCTCATCTCCTCAGCTGGAAATGGCAGTGTTAATGCCCATCCTGAGTGTTTCTACAGGACGTTGGCAGATATCATTGGTGTGAAGACTGGAACACAGTGGCGAGTACACTGTTCTCTGTGTTCTCAGTGTTCACATATGTTCTCCCTTCTTCCTCCGGCTTGGTCACTGAGGAAGATTTGTTCAGGATAAACAGGAGTGCAAAACTGGAGGCTACACGGTACCCTGCAGGGACACTTACCACAGCCAGCCTGCCTGCCTGCTTGAGTGAAATGCAGGCAGGCTGACCCTCTGAACATTAGACCACAAGATCGAAAAGTCAGAAATGCCTCCATATACAACTTGTTGGCCCATGCCATGGATTGGAGCTCAGAGATGAGCCGGAGCTTCTCAAAGTAGGGTCCCTGTCCCATCTGAGCAGAATCAGCTGTGGTTCATGTAAAAATGAAAATTCCTGGGCCCTACCCACTAGGATCTGAGTCAGCTTCTCTGCAGTGGTTTTGGGAGTATACATTCTGACACTGTTTTCTAGGTGCTTCTCAAGCCTGAGTTCCCGGACCCACACTGTGGCCATGGTGGATGTGCTATGTTATAGGAAAAGTGGTCCACTGGAGAAGGGAATTCCTGTGGTGAGAGCCTAACAATAACATAAAAAGGTCATCCACCACAAAGATATCCACAAATGGGAGCAAATGGAAATACAAACAGAGCTATAAAGATAAAAGCTGGAAACTCATGAAGAAAGCAATAATTTTCTCCGGGTTTGCTAGCTCCAGACCCAAAGTGTATGATGAAATGCTGCTCCAGCCTTGGGGGTGAGGTGAGCCCACAGTCTAGAGCCCCCAAACTCATCACTGTCTGAACATTAGGACCAAATGAATCAGAGTGGGCTCTGAGGACTAGGAAGAAGGATCCGTTTCATTCACCAAGACTCTGGGAAGCTGAAAACCAACAGTTCCCTCCTCTGAATATGTACAATAAGCAGTGATTCTACAGCACCTTGTAAACTCCAAGAGCTCCAGAAATTCCAGTGAACTAGAGGCTCACTGAGATTTTGGCCCCATCTGTCCTGCCTCTCCAAGCTGTGCCCACTGTCCTTAAGGGACTCTGAGTATGATCATTCTCTTGGATGTCAGCTGGATGACAGAAGCTGATACCTGGTTTCCCTGTGACTTGGTAAGGACTGGTTAGTGGATGTTCAGTGTAGAAAGTGGCTGGGTTCCTCTCTCTTTTAGCCCAGATCAGATCTTTTGGCCTCAAAAATTCCCCTCTTATCTAGAGAATCTCCTATTCCCAGCAGGTACTTACCCCCAGGATCTGAGTTATTTTGGGAGACTCAACATCCAGCACTCAGCCCTAGGGAGGGAAAGAGAAGGACACACAATTGGGCAGTCTCCACCACCCCACCACCCCAAACTGAGACAGAAGACAGATGCCATTTGCAAATTTAACTCTTCCCTGGCTTTGGCTAAGACCAATGTATCCCACTTAGGAAAGGCTCAGATGGCAGCATGGTAACCATTTTAATTCAAGAAAAAAAATAAAGCATAGTGGGAGAAAACTATGCGTGGAAACTGATTTTTAAAAATTGTCTTTAGGGGCGCCTTGGTGGCTCAGTTGGTTGAGCATCCAACTTCAGCTCAGGTCATGATCTCATGGTTCTTGAGTTCAAGCCCCACATCAGGCTCGCTGCTGTCACTCTGTCAGTACAGAGCCCACTTTGGATCCTCACCCCCCCACCCCTTCCCCACTCACGCTTTCTCAAAAAATAAATAAAACATTAAAAAAATTGTCTTTAAATGTTACAGCCAAAGTGAGAGACAGAAACTGCATCAAAAGAACATTTTTTTGTGCAGGTTATAAATCACTTTCCCAACTGTGAGGCTTAAAGCAATAAATTTTACCTTTTCAGGAACTCTGAAGTTTACTTTGGAGATGAGGAGAAGCAGATTAAACTCTTCAGATTTACAGTTGTACACACTACCACAAAGTGATTCACATTAGAACCCAGGTAAGTGTGATCATGGAGGTTTCAATGTTTGCTGCCTCTTGCCTTCTTTTTTCAGTTGTTTCCTACAGAGCAAAAAGCCCTCATGGCAAAGCTGGTCAGTAACATCTGGCCTTGCACAGAGGAGGTGTTCAGTGGAAGGAAGATAGAAAGGAAGGCAGCAAGGAGGAAAGTCTGCAATGATTCTCGAAGGGTGACAAGTGCCCTTTTGCATGTGGAATGTCTGGGCTTTCTCAGTGGTGTGGTTTATTAGGGCCTGAGGTGATAACTCATACTTAAGAACGGTGATTTGTTGGATCTCTATTGGATTCGATTCCACACACAGTCATTCAGGGCCTAGCATTTGGCAGGCACTGAGCAAAGCCTGAGGGTGGACAGAAATGAATAATGCACAGTCCCTGCTACCTGCCCTCCAGATGTCTCTCAAGGACAAGAGAGTTACATATCCTGGGCACCTGGCATCCCAGAAGCAAATAAACCTGACTGTGAGACCCCCAGAGAAAACCTGGTATGTTAGTAGGCTTGCATTTAAGTCCTCCTCCACTGCAGCAAAAATGCTGCTCTGTTCTTTAACACCACTTGCCTCTTAACACAGAATAAAGCAAAACAAAGCAAGGATAGCCCCCCTTCTCCACCTCTGATACCCACCTGCTCCAGTCTGCATCAACTTTGGCCTGCCCTGGTGCTGGTTCCTCCCAGAAGCAGTGTGACTTGGCCTAACCAGCCCTGGAGATACCCCTGATAGTCACTGCTCCAGCCTTCTTGGGCTGACACCAACTGTGGTTTCTTTCTGCCATACTTTCCACTTCCTCCTTGCCCATGGGCTCCTCAGCCCCCTTCTGTTGGGCCTTCAGGTTGCCCTACCCAAAACTTTATGACCTCAGACACTTATAGTCCATTTCTGGCTCTTCCTGGCCTAACCTGTCCTACTGGCAATAAGCTTCAGGTGTCAATGGTAGCCTTCAAGACTACCATCAGACTGATAGTCTGAAAAAGCTATTGTACCCAGTGGGTTTGCAAACTCTATAATTTATCTTGTAATTGCGAGAAGACAGGCAGTTTGACCATTAGGATGCATCACTGCAAAACAATTCAACTAATTTTCTTTCCTAGCACCCACATGTAGATCAGGCCCTAGAAGACAGGGCCCTGTTGTTATCCAAGGAACTTTCAAACTGGTTCTCAAACTTTAACTACAGCAGAATTACCTGGAGGGCTTGCTGGGCTACAACGCCTAGCTTCTAATTCTGAAGGTCTGGAAGTCAGAATCACAATTTGTATTTCCTTTTATTTTTTCCCTCCTTCCTTCCTTCCTCCCTCCCTCCCTCCCCTCTCCCCTTTCTTTCTTTTCTTTTTCTTTTCTTTTCTTTTGTTTTGTTTTCTTTTGTTTTGTTTTGTTTTCTTTTCTTCTTTCTTTCTTTTTCTTCTCCCCCTTCCCTGCTAATAATTTGTATTACTAACAAGTTCTCAGGTGAAGCTGATGCTCTGGCCCAGAGACCTCACTTTGAGAACCCCTGCTCTAGTCCAGTAGTTTTCAAACTTGGCTGCACATTGAACTCACTGAGGGAGGTTTTTTTTTTTTTTTTTTATTAAAAAAAATACGATGCCTGAATCCACCACCAGAAATTCTGATTTAACTGGTCTAGAACACAGACTGGTCACTGGTACTATATAAGCTGTGTAGGTGATTATAATGTTCAGCCAGTGTTAAGAACATCTGCTCTTGTCCATTTCATTAGTAGAGGCTGGGCTAGGGGTTGGGAGCCTTTTTTAATCTCCCACATGGACAGATAAATATAGGATACCAGTTAAATTTGAATTTCAGATAAACAATGAATAATATTTCACTGTAAGTATGTCCCAAATATTGCATGGATGTCCCTTTTTTGCTACTGTTGTTTTGTTTTTTCTAAATTTGGCAACCCTACCCTTAGACACTTCCATAACACAGAATGAAAAACAATGATCTGCCAGCTCCTATTTTATAAATAGTAACAGCAGTCCTCATAGGTCACATAGGAAATCAGAAGACAGCAAGGATAAGAACTCGGGAGTCTTGACCTCAGTCCAGAGCTCTTTTCCTTCCATCACACTTAACCGTGCTAATGACACTTGTACCTTTTCTTGTTAGGAGGTCATTGTCAGTTGCCTGGAAGTGACTTCAAAGGAATCAGTATGATTTATGTTCTCTCTGCTCCCATGCCAATCCTCACCTCCACCCCCTTTCTACTGCTGCAGGTATCATAGAGGCTATCCTAGGATGTGGCCATTCTCAGAGCCGTATCTTTAATGGCCACCTCAGGGAGGAAGCGGACTGAAAGTGGTACCAGCAGAGATAGTTGTGAGCAAGAGTCCATAATTGGGTAACACAAGGACAAGTGGGATTTGGCACGGGCAAACTATGGGCAAAGCATGTTGGGAGAGGCCCACTTAATTCACAGAGACACTCAGAATTAGTTGTAAATTCTCTGGGAAGAGATCAAGGCAGCAACATAAACAGTTCAATTAAACTGTCGGCTCAATGCTCAATGTGCGGTAATGGTCAAAACACAGCCTTTAATCTAGATATAGAGGATTATCTTTCCACCCATAATGAGATTCCTAAGATTAGTTGTACCCAAGGTGGAGAGAATAGAGCTGGCTCAGTGACACGCAGACAGGCTTGCATTTCAGCATGACTGGGACTCTTGTGGAAGGAGGCTACCTGGATGCCACAATCTTCTTGGAACCCTCTTCGGATGTTGGGAAGACAGGCATAAACCTCATTCTGCTTCCTCCACTTCAGAGACACAGCCCGGGAACAGAACACCAGAACACACCTGCTTCAAAAAGGCAGCAAGTCTGATACGCTCCCACCTCCAGATCAAAGTTGATAGCCACTAGCACCAGGTCCGAGGCAGAGATGTCAAGCTTTAGCTCTGCCATTCTACCCTTCGTAATCACCCACTCACATTCACTCGTTCACTTGAACAAATATTCATTGTGTGCCTACTAGGTGTCAGGCGGCGTCCTAGACACTGGAGATATGCAGTAAACAAAAGCAAAGATCCCTTTCCCATTGTGGGGAAAGATAAGGAATGAACAAACAAACAAAAATAAATAAAATATGCTGTGCCTGAAATGGAGTTGAGTGATTCTCAGAAAAATAGAGGAGGGAGGATAGGAAGTGTTGAGTGGGGAAACGATTCTAGAAATGGTGCCCATGGGAGGCCTCACTGAGCATGTGACATTTAAATACAGACCTGAAGGGGATGAAGGATGACCCACAGGGACAGCTGGGAGAAAGCATTCCAGGCAGAGGAGATGTAGTAGGAAGTTTCCAAGGTGAGATAGTGTTCAAGAAACACCAGGAAGAGGCAGCCTGATTGGAGCAGGAGAGAGGACTGTACAAAATGAAGTCAGCAATTTGAGGGGACTAGGTCAAGTAAGGCCTTGTGGGCCACTATAAGAATTTTGGCATTTACTTTCAGGGACATGGGGATTTAATGAGAGATTTGAGCAGAGGAGGGACATAATCAGATTCAGTTTTAATAGGATCACTAGCTGCTGTGTTGAGGCAGAAGCAGGGAAATGGGTAACAGATGCCTCTGATGATCCAAGCAAGAGATGGAGTGTTGGACTGGGGTGGGAGCAGTGAAGGTGGTGAGAAGTGGTAAGATTCTGAATATTCCTTGCTGAAGGGCTGGATGGAGCAGGAATGAAAGAAGGTGTCAAGGATGACTGAAGATCTTCTCAGAGCACTGTTGGCTCCCAAATTTATGCTTCCTGGACAGACTCCTGCCCTGGGGCCCAGCTCACAGCAGGAGACTGACATTAACATTTGATGGCCTGAACTGAAAGAAGTAGTTAAGTCTGTTGGGTTGGTGGCATCATTTTTCCCAGGCTTCTATCAATGACCTAGCTACTTCCAGATACCAGAAGGAGGATGAAAAGAGCTGCAATGTCCCCAACTAGGTCTGAAGTGAGAACTAGAGACAGGGCAGAAACAGAAACAGGATCATACCCAACCCTTCCATTAAGAAAATCGAGGATAAGTGTTGGTGGGGAGGAGAGCTAAAAGTAAAAAATGTCAATGACGGGCATAGTGTTGGGTTTGTGATATCAAGAGACTGGGTACCAACCCCAGGTGTGCCTTTGGATTCAATCTCTTCCCTTCAGTCATTTGTTTTCCCTCTGTGAAATGGGTGGCTGGCTCTCTGAAAGGAGAGTCTGTTTAGCTGTAACCCCCTTATAGTGCTCTCATCCTTTCCCTATAAGTTCCTGTCTCCTTGAACCATTTGACATACTACTTCTCCAACATTGTCTTTAGGAAACTTTTCTCTTTCCTTTCAGAATGATTATTTCTGACTCTGCCCTTTAAGTTGTGTCTACACTAATTCCCAAAGGAAAACACCCATGTGTTTTTGACTGCTTGAAGTAAATACTACCTTAGTCCAGTTACCCCATCTGTAAACTGGGAATAACACCAACTTGCAGGGCTGATGAGTAGGGTTAATTATATACAGAATGTGTTGGGGTTGAGCAGATACACGAGTGCTCTGCAAGTTCTTGGCATAATACTATAGCATTACAATAATTTTTGGCTTGCAAATTATACCCCAGCAGAGGCATCACATGGAAAAGTGGGTCTAACCCCATGGTCTGCTGAAAGTGAAATAGAAAAAATAAGTTGTGAAATATAACTTCTCTTCCTAAACCTAAACCTAAAGGCAGAGATAATTTTTCCATGTGCAACCCACATGCAGGCAACAAATTTCCAGATCCTGGAGAGGACTTTCTTGTCCTGAGTGGCCTGGCCTGTTGCCAGGATCTGGCTGCTCCTCCTTTGGAGACTACAAGCCATTTAAATGAGAGGGGGAGGGAGCCAGAGAGGATTTGTGGTTGGTTGAAAGGTGAGGCTTACAATGAGGGTGTCATTGCCTTTTGTTTTTCTATTTGGGCCTCCCTTACTTGCACAATAATTAAGTGTTTATATAGCAGATACAGCAGAGGAGTGATTTGAGATATTTAAGTTTAGGGTTACCCAAAATAAACATCCTAGCCCAATCAATTTCTGGGTCTTCCACCATCCCCCAGACACATCACACACACACACACACACACACACACACACACACACACACCATCGCCCAGACACATCACACACACACATTTCCTGAGAAATGTTAAGTAGGTACATCGCAGGCAATGAAGAGGCTGCGTAGATGGTGTTTGTGACTGTGGGGGTTATAATGGCGGGTTTAAAAAATTTAACTGGCTCATGGAGGATGACAGTCCTGTCTGAGAAAGCGGGAAAGAGCACATGGCTTGATCCTGAAGGGACGATTTGCAGTCAATTCCATTACATCACTGTGTGCAGCTGAGTGGCCAGAACACAGCCTTCAGAGGATCCAAGTTGGAGTGCTGGCTCTGCCACTGTCCCACTGTGGCCTCAGGCAGCCAAGAGGCGGTGACAGCTCTCAGACAGTCCACCTCCACCTTCGGCACCGCCAGGACTGTGTCCTGACCAAAAAAGCCTCTGGCCTTCCGCCTGCCCTAACAGGTCCCACTTTTCCTACAGGATATAGGAAACAAATAGACTCCCCCCACAGCCCATCTAGTCCAACATAGGTAGCAAGTGGAGATGATTATTGATTTGGGCTATTGTCCTAATAAGTCAGCTTTCCTAGAGAATTCCTCCGACTTCGGATCTCAGTCCTCACACCTTAAGGTTAATCATACTCTAGGTCTTGGCGGCCAAACTCAAAGGAGCACCGGCTCGTGGCAGTTACCTCGTTTCCAGGCAGCTCCTCTGGCGCCTCTCAGGAGAAACTTCACTGGGCAAACTGGCCCCCTCCCTCGGCCTCAGTTTCCTCAGCTTTGGTCAATAATCAAAGGACGATCTTAAGTTGCAAAGTAGAGATTAGTGGAGATGACAGCATTTCGGCGCCACCACTGGGAGGTGGCAGCCAGGCCCACCTGGGTGGCCCTCCTTTGGTCCTCAGGTTGGCAGTGCGCGGGACTAAAGCCCCGACTTCCTCAGAGGTGAGAAGGTAAGCCAACGTCCGGCGTCCCCAGGGCCTGGCGCGGCGATTGGTGCCGGGCCAGCCCGCCGCCCCTCACCGCCGCAGCCGTCATCCGGACTGCTAACACGCTCATTAGCATAGAGACTCCTCCGAAGATCTGGCACGCGGGGGCTGAACCGGAGTCTCTGTCCCTTCAAGAAGGGGATTGGGCACCCTGTCCCGGAGGGGTCCTGGGCCGCACTTCCCTCGCGCGGGTCATGCTGTAAACTAATGTCCGGGGGTAATTCACCCCCCCAGGGTCTCCCCAACAGTGGGTCGCCGGCACCCGGAGAAGCGCACGGGTCTGGCCTCTGAGCGTGGCGGGCTCCTGCTGGCAACCTCACGCCCCAGGCGGCGGCGGGCCGCGGGCGAGGCGGAGCCGGCAGCGCCGCGGGACCCCGGTGCCCTCAGGCGCCACCCCGGGGCTGGCGCCGAGGTGGCCGCGGGTGGCGGCGCGTGCTGAGGTGGAGAGCTGCGCCTGCCGTAGACCCGGGCACGAGGAGGGCGGGGCTTGGGCCTGAAGTCCGGCGGCCTGGCTCTTGGGGGTGGGTGGGGTGGGGCCTGCGGGGGCGGGCTGGGGGGCGGGGCGCGCGCAGGCCCGGGGAGGGCGGGGCCGCGGCGCGGGGCGGGCTCTGGCGGCCCGGGTGTCACACACGCGGCGGTTCGGGAGGCGGCGGAGGCAGCCGCGGCAGGCGCCGCCGGGACGGGCACCGGCGCGCTGCTCGGGCGGGCGCTGGCTGCCTTCTTCCGTCGCTCGTTCGCTCTCCCTCCTTGCTCGCCGGCTGTGGGGCCGGGCTCTCCCCAGCGCTCTTGGGAAGGAAGAAGGGGGGCCGAGGACGCCGACAAGTTCCCGCAGCAGCCGCAGATCTCGGCCCAGGCGGAGGCTGCGGCTCCGACGGGGCAGGAGCGCGCTCCGCGGCTGAGCGCACGGCCGGAGTGTCCCAGACGGGGGGCGCCCGGGCCTTTCGCTCTCTGCGGGGCCGCGGGCCGGGATCCCATGAGACGCGCCCGTGAGGGGCGAGAGATCCGAAGCCGGGGCGGCGCGCGGCAGAGGCGGAGGGCGGTGCTGCAGCTGCTGGAGGTTAGGATCCGCCGGCAGGAGGCGGCGGAGAGAACTTGAACTTGGCGTCGGGAGCGGGCGCCCCGGACGCCCCCCGCCGGGGCCGGGGCGCTGAGGGACCTGGGCCGCAGCGCTGCTCTCCGAATGGCCGCGGCGGCGGACCGGGCTCCCGCGCCGCGGCCCTAGGCGGCCTCTCGCCATGGCCAAGTGGCTGAACAAGTACTTCAGCTTGGGCAACAGCAAGACCAAGAGCCCCCCGCAGCCGCCGCGGCCGGACTACCGCGAGCAGCGGCGCCGGGGCGAGCGGCCCTCGCAGCCCCCCCAGGCCGTGCCGCAAGCCCCCGCGGGCGCCTCGGCGTCCTGCGGTCCGGCTGCCGCCTCCTGCTTCTCTACCTCGTCGGGATCGCTGCCCGACGACAGCGGCAGCACGAGCGACCTCATCCGCGCCTACCGCGCACAGAAGGAGCGCGACTTTGAGGACCCCTACAACGGGCCCG
Source organism: Cryptoprocta ferox (assembly GCA_028646485.1). Lineage (NCBI taxonomy): Eukaryota > Metazoa > Chordata > Mammalia > Carnivora > Eupleridae > Cryptoprocta > Cryptoprocta ferox. The sequence continues at coordinate 32,909,053 of CM053568.1, forward strand.
GCTCTTCGCTGCGCAAACTGCGCGCCATGTGCCGCCTGGACTACTGCGGCGGCGGCGGGGAGCCGGGCGGGGGCCAGCGCGCCTTCTCAGCCTCGTCCGCGTCGGGCGCCGCAGGCTGCTGCTGTGCCTCCTCCGGCGCAGGCGCCGCCGCGTCCTCGTCCTCGTCCTCCGGCTCCCCGCACCTCTACCGCAGCAGCAGCGAGCGGCGGCCAGCTACCCCCGCCGAGGTGCGCTACATCTCGCCGAAGCACCGCCTCATCAAGGTGGAGAGCGCCGCGGGCGGTGCCGGAGACCTCCCGGGGGGTGCCTGCTCCGGCGGCGGCCGCACCTGGAGCCCGACGGCCTGCGGTGGCAAGAAACTGCTCAACAAGTGTGCCGCCTCGGCCGCAGAGGAGAGCGGGGCCGGCAAAAAGGACAAGGTAAGGTGTCCCTTGGTCTCACCCCAGGTTCCTGAGACACTGTGCGTACCGGGAAACTGAGGCAACGCTCTGGTTCCTACACCAGCGTGGGGCTAGGACCGTTAGGTCAGGGGTCCCACGGTGCTTCCCAGTTCTGCCCCCTTGCACGCGCTTAATCCTGGATCCTCGGCCTCCTGACACAGTCTCTTTAGCTACTGTTCTTAAAACGTCCCCTCTCTGGGCCCACAGCCAGGTGCCCCCTTCGGAAGTAGCCTGAGAAGAGCATCCTACCAACCTAGACCAAGAAAGACGCAGCCAGCCCTTCCTTCCCCCCGAAGAGTGAAGTCTGAAAGTCAGAGCTGGCACGGAGTTAGAAGAGCATTTATTCTTTACCCCGTCCCCCCATTCTGTGGATGGGAAACTGAGGTCCATAGCTGGGAAGGGACTCGCTCGATATTACACAGCTCTCTTGGTGGCAGATCCGGACCGGCTGTCTTTAAAAGTGCATCTGTAAATCACCCTGAAAGCCCTGCCCTGCCCCACCCCTCGCGCCTGGTTGCCAAATCCGAGCGGCCTTTTGTACTGGAGCTGCACCGGGAACCCCCACGCGTGCTTTTCCTGTTGAAATGCGCTGCCTCCAGGATCTCTCCACATCGACCAGTCTGTTCCTCCCACCGTGCACAGAAGAAGTGCACAAAAGGGGGTCCGGTCAGTCAATCCCTCGGGCTGGAAGGAGACTCACCCCTCCATTCCTCACCTCTTCCTGATCCCATCCCCACCCCATGCTGTCCCAGGAATGAAGGGGATAAGTTTATGACAACCACCCCCTCCACCACCAACATATTAGGCCATTTTTATCCCTCTCTTTGAAGCAGACCAGTTACAGCCAGGCTGGGCCCCTCTCCTTCCCCTTCACACTCCTGTGACACCCTCCCTTCCCCATAAAATAATACTTGTTCTGTCTACTTATGGTGGAAGGCAGTGTTTTGATTATTTCTGAGGCCCAGTGCCCTGCGATGTCTGTCAGGCTGATGGCCCTCCTGTTCTCCTCATCACCCCACATTTTCCCAAAGGTAAACTTTTGCCCAGGCGTGGGCTGGGGAAGACTGATAGAGAGTCTGAGCTCCTTTTAGGACTGGACGTCCAGACAGAAGGGAGACAGGCTCCTACCTGCCAGCTGGTGCTTGGAAAGGGATCTTTTTGTTTTCCAGGCGGGAGGACTAAAGAGATACCCCTCTTTTAATTTTTCTGTTTGGCGTCTTCTCTCTGAGGTCACAGGTCCTGAGAGTCTCCCCTCCCACCTGGGTCTGCAAAAGGGTGGGCAGTCAGTGGAGGATCCCACCTCCCCCTGGGACCACGTAGGGGGCACACTTCCAAAGCATAAACTCAGCGCTTCCTACCAGAAGCTGGGAGCCAGGTGGTCCCCCCAGGTGCTGCCTTGGAGGAGGGGGAGGTTTTTCTGGGAGCCCCCAGTATCAAAGGCTTATGGCTGATTTGTGAGCAAAACACCAAAGAGGCTCCCTGCTGCCTTAATGTATGGCTCAGGCTTGGCTAGGTGCTGGTTTGGGAGACTCTGAAATTCCTGGGTATGCTAGGTTTGAGCAAGTCCCCACCTATGAAGGTGGAGAGATTCCCAGTGAATGGTGCTTGACTCCTGTGTCCCCCTTGTTATTCCGTGACCACCTCCCAGGTGGGCAAATCTTTCTCTCCCACTGCTTGTGGTTCTGCTGCTTGCTAAAATCTTCTTTAATGGCTTTCAAAACTTTAGTAAGCATTTTTCCCCCTAATTACAATTAAGACTATTTCAAATACTGAGGGATAATGTGTTTTATAGCTGGAATGTCAAGTGTGTTTAAGAGTTGGCTTCATTTACCATCAAGTATTTTTAATGGGTCTTTTCTGTGCCCTCCCCTACTGGGTGCTGGAGCAGCCCCCCATGAATTTTATGGCCCAGGCTGCATATGATGAGTTCTGTGATGGGAGTGCTGTTACAGCAGGGGTGAAGTGGGGTGGTCAGGGAGGGCCATTGTGGGGGAGGGGTCGTGACGATAGCTGGCTGCAGAGAGCCTGGCACTTTAAGGGATGCAGGTAAAGCCCTTGTGGTTGGCACTGAGAGGTTAGAAGTGCACAGGACCCCAGAGGGGCATCAGGCCCCAGTTAGGAAGGACCTTGTAAGCTAAGTACAGTGAGGACCAGTGAAGGGATTTAGCTGCTAAGTGAGGTTAGCAGATAGTTTTGTGTGTGTGTGTGTGTGTGTGTGTGTGTGTGTGTGTTTAATCTCTCTTGGCTGCATTTCACCTACTAGGTTGTGACTTTGAGACCTTTGATCTTTTGAGAAATTGTTCCGATCCAGAGACAGGAATTGCAGCTACCAGATGTTCTTTTTAACAAGGAAGAGGGGAGAGCCACAGAGGTCACTCTACACAGTGGTTCTCAAACCAGAACTTGGAGGGCTCTCTAAAACACTGATTCATCAAGCCTGCTGTGGGTCCTGAGAATGTGCATTTCTAACAGGTTCCCAGGTTATCTTTGCTGCTGATCCTGGTGTCACACTTTTGAGGACCACTAATGTAAAGTGGCTTCTTCCTAACGCTCCTGCTGGGTCTTCTGGTTGGAACTGCTTTGGGTTGCAGAGACTCTAGATCACCTTATCTCTGCCCTCTGTGTGGGGCTGTCTCCTCCTCTGGGGCAACACCCACCCCCCGTTCCTGGTCAGGCAGTCGGATCGCAGCCTGGTTTTGGCATTATTTTCATCCAGACAGCTTTCAGAAGGCCAGATGTACTGTAGATCAGCCCTGAACACCTCGGAGCCTTCCTTCTGCCTCTCACCCATGGATCCAGGAAAACCTACTTAGAGTGCCTCATTTAATCTCAGGCCCAGCTTCCTTTTATCAGTTGTTGGGAATAGGACATGAACCTATAAGGCTGTTGAATGCCTCCCCCCCCCCCCCCATCTGCCAGGCCCTGTGTTTGTTTTTAACATCAGGTCTCAGTTGGGAGTTACTGTGGTGTGAAATAGAAGCTGTTGGGACACAGATCTTCCTTTTTTGTGCCTCCAGTGCCACCTCCCACTATAGTTTATCTTTGGGGGCCCCACCTCCTACCTTCCTCAGTACCAGCACCTCCCTGTGTCACACACTTAGGCGTCATTTTATTCTCCCAGTGAGTTCTCTAGCATGCGCACACACACACACACACACACACACACACACACCAAGCATCCAGTCTTGGGCATTTTCCCTTTTAGAATCATGTGGAAAAGGGGAAAGGAATAAAGGCTGCAGAAGACTTGTCAGTAATCTCTAGCCCAAGTCTCTGGAGGAGATTGTCCTACACTGTCTTCATCATTTGTTCCCCAGGTGTTTATCTTGGGGAATTTCGTGAGGTCTTTTTCTAGGAGGCAGCTTTGAGCTCGATCTAGACATGGAAATGGAATCTTCTGTGCAGGGGAGGAGGTGACTTCTATCCTGCAGCACTTCTGTGTCAGTGCTATGTGTACGTGTGTGTGTAAGTTTGCATATATAGATGTGTGTGAGTATATATGTGTGTACCTGTTCATACAGAATCTCAGCGCGGACTATGTTCTTGAAAACCAAACCTTTCTTGCAGTGGGCCTCCCTTGGTGAATGGGAGATGATGTCACATGGGCAGGGAGCTGAGTTTGGACCTCACAGGGAGTCCTTCAAACTGGTGAGCCAGGAAAGGGACAGACTCAGAGCCATGATTAGCTGCCACAATGGGGGATGGGAGGAGGTGGGGGAGGTGGGAGAGAATGGGATCAGAGTTAAGGAATAATTATAGTCCGGGTGAGAGACAGTGAGGACCTGAGCTCCCTGGAAGAGAAAACGAAAATTTAATAGATAGATGCATTATTCCTTAAGGTTGTCTTTATTAAAAAATAACAATGACAAAAGAAGCCAGTAACTTGGTAGATCTCCCTTTGTGTAGCCGAACAGGTCTCATCCCGTTATGTTTTCTGCTGAAGTCTTGTTTCTTTTATCATAATTAAGTAAATGTTTCCACCACAACTGAGAAAGTCAAGATGCACGATGACATCAGTTTCCCAAGGTTTAAATACATGCTAATGTGTACCAACGCTTTATATTTTGTCAGCATCCACAGAGTTGAGTTAAATAACACATTTCCTAAAAAATAATATCATGTCTGACCTTTTTTTTTTTTTTTTTTTTTTTAAGATTCAGCAAACAGTTTCTGAGTGACCTGCTACACAAGGGATAGTCAGAGAATAAATGATGGTCAGCTTTCTAAGAAGGAAGCTTCTCAGGTTGCAGTTTAATCCCAGCTTTGCAAAGGTCTAGTCTGGGAGACAGATACAGCTAGGGAGACCTGAGGAATACCAAGACAGAAATGTGTGCAGGGACTGGTAGGGCCTCAAGTTCTGGGAAGTCAAAGAGAGCTTTCAGGAGGAGGTGACATTTAACTGACTGGAAGGATGAACGGGTATCTCCTAGGCAGGGAACTGGGGAGGAGAGCTGTCCACGCAGAAGGAATAGGAAGGAATAGAACCGCTTGTGCCAGAGCCTGGAGGCTTGGGAAAGAATGGTTGGAGGCTCAGCAGGGTAGGTGTTGTGGGGGATTGAAGAGGGGGTTGGGGCCACATGTGCCTTGCTGGGGAGTTGCAACTTGTTTTTTTGGGCTTTTTCACATGAAATCATTGATGTGTGGCTTGACTGAAGCCAGAGTCAAACATGAGTTGTCAGTTTCCATTTGGTTAACAAACACATTTTCCAGTTCTTAGAAATTAATTGATGGAAAAGGTAAGAGCCAAAGTTAGTGTCTGTGGTTTGGCTTGGGATACTCTTTTCTTTTCTTTTCTTTTTTTAAAAAAATTTTTTAATGTTTATTTTTTATTTTATTTTTGAGAGAGAGAAAGAGAGAGAGAGTGTGTGTGCAAGGGAGGGGCAGAGAGAGGAAGACACAAAATCTGAAGCAGGCTCCAGGCTCCAAGCTGTCAGCCTAGAGCCCAACATGGGGCTCAAACTCACAAACCACGAGATCATGACCTGAGCCAAAGTTGGATGCTTAACTGAGTGAGCCACCCAGGTGCCCCAGGATACTCTTTTCTTTGAATTCCCATCCCTTGAAAGTAGTGTGAGAGAGATGCTGCATATCAAACCCATTTTTCTCCATTGAGTCCCCAGAAGAGAAATCTGTTCTCTAGGCTTTGTGCTGACCACTTAATTGGTCATTTAATTCTCACAATCACCCTTGAAGAGGTTTAGATACTGTATCAGTTAACTATTGCTGCATAACAAATCACCCCAAACTCAGTGATTTTAAAAACTAGGGGTTAAGCAAACTTTTCTTCAAGGGCCAGGGGTGGGTAATTTTAGTCTTGAAAGCCAGACAGTCTCCATCACAACTGTTTAACTCTGCCCTTATAGCTGGAAAACAGCCATAGGTGATATATAAATTAAAGGGCATAGTTGTGTTTCAATAAAATTTTATTTACAAAAACAGGCAGCTGACCTATGGTTTGTAGTTTCCAACCTCCCCTTTAAACGATAAGCCTTTATTATTGTCCACAAACTCACATGTCAACTGAATAGTTTTTCCGGTCTCAGCCAGGCTCATGTAGGTGTCTGTGGTCCTTTTGGGGTGGACATGCAGCTCTGCTGATCCTTGCCGGTCTCTCTTATATGCTTGAGGGTAGCTGGTTTAGGATGCTTTTGACTGAGACACTCGGGCTCTGTTCCATGTGGTCTTTCATCCTCCAGCAGGCCAGCCTTGTCCATATGATTATGGCAGGGTTCTAAAAGAACAGGAGCCCATGAGATTTCTTGAGGTTGGAAACTGGCACACTGTTCCTTCTCCTACATTCTATCGACTGAAGCAAGTCACGATGCCAGCCAGGATTCAAAGAGAGAGGAGGAGGGTCACCTGGGTGGCTCAGTTGGTTAAGCGTCTGACTTTGGCTCAGGTCACGATCTCACAGTTTGTGGTTTCAAGCCCTGCATCCGGCTCTGTGCTTGACAGCTCGGAGCCTGGAGCTGCTTCGGATTCTGTGTCTCCCTCTTTCTCTGCCCCTCACCTGCTCATGCTCTTTCTCTCTCTGTCTCTCAAAAATAAATAAACATTAAAAAAAATTTTTTTAAAAGGAGAGAGGAGGATCTGCAAAGCCATGGCAAAGGGCAGGGATAGAGGCAGTCCATTAATCGAGGACTTCAATGCTCTCCATCTACCGCAGGTACTATTACCCTTATTTTATAGATAAAGAAACTGGAGGCTTCAAGGTTAATGACTTGCTTAATGTTACACAGGTACCAAGTGACAGAATCAGGATGACATCTGTGCAATCTGAATTCCAATTTATATGCTGTTTATCAATGTGTTGTACCATTTTCTGTGATTTAAATGGAGATAGTAGGGCTCTGATATTTACTGAAATGTGCGTTATGTGTCTCCTCCTCCCTTCACTTAATGTTCCCCTTTCTCCCCTCTGCCCTAATTTCCACCCTGTTCAGTCTCGGCTTTGGTGGTTCCCAGAAGAGGCCCCAGAGCTGGCTTTTCTCTCTCCCTCCCGCATCTGCCTCCAAGGTCCATAAATGAGATGTTAATGCAGCCCTTGAATTATTTTATAGAGAAATTCCGTGTGCAGAGTTGGCGGTTCTCAAGGGGCAGCTGCACAAAATGTGTGTCTTGTAACTGTCATAACTTCTTGAATGAGAAGCACCAAGCATTTGCTTCCTCCAAGGATTGGTGAGGCTGTATGTGCTGTTTTGGGGTGGGAGGGGGGGAGATGGGGAGACACCTGATGGTACCTTGTACTTATCAACACGGAACCAAAGTTTCCTTAAAGGAGATCAGGTGACCGTCCTCTAATATGACAATCTTAGAACAGGACTGATTTCCCCCAACTTAACCCCCCAAGACTTGACCTCATCCTCTCCCTGCCCCCAAAGCATTTCTGGCGCATAAAATAGATGTTAGAGGGCAAATTTGAAACAGGTGTGGCTTCCTCTGGTCATTTAGCAAAGCTCACCTTGCCTGTGTCAAGGGTTCCCCTGGGCAGTTTATCTTGGGCTGACTTTTAGATCTCGAGCTGGGAGAGCCAAGAGGTAGTGGCCTGTGGGAGAAGGAGGAGGTCAGGCTTGGCCCTAGAAAATAAATTGGGATTTGTAACTTTGAAGCAGAGAGCTGGGATGCTGGCTGGCCGATAGCAGTACCTGTTGGCATTCTGAGTGGTGGTGGTGGGTTTCCTGCTGGATGGAGACAGGATGCAGTGGTCTCTGCCATCCTGACTTCATAACTTCTTTGTGGCCTGTGTTGATGAAGGAATTGCCATATTCAGGCCACTGTCAGGAGCTGTGTGGCTACAGGTATGAGCCAGGGGGTATGTAGTGCCTGCCCATAAGGAGTTTCTTGGTGAGGACACAGGAACCAGGTAAGAATACAGATCTTTGTGGCAGAATTTATCAATAAAGTGGTGTGGGTGAGATGAGAGCCATTCTGGCAGAGGTTATTCTGGGAAGAACCTTGATTCCTTGGAGGAAGGTGAGGACGAGGGAAACAGAGAAGTCTTCTTGGAGGAGGAGGCGTTTGAGTAAAGAAAGAGTAGTCACTTCACCTGAGGGAGCTTTCCACAATAATATTAACCAGTGCGTGTACTCTGAGCCGACACTGTTCAGTGTGCTTTACAGGGATTAACTCTTACTCCACACCCAATTTTCTGAGATAGGTGCTACTGTCATGGCCACATATGAGAAAACTGAGGCATAGAACTGTTAAATAACTTGTCTAAGGTCCTACCACCAGTAAGTGGTAGAGATGAGATTTGAAACTGGATCCCAGAGTTTTTGTTTTTGATCACTGTGCCATTCTTTCTCAGGCTGCACAATCTCACACCTGAATTTCCTCTGCCTTATTTGTGGCTAGACTTTATAAAAAGCCCCTCTGTTAGCCTCGTAGGAAGGAGCAAATGATTCCTATATTTATGTAAGTATTCCATAACTTAAGAGCACTTTCATACTTGTAGTTAATTTGCTTCTTAAAGTCAGTCTGTAAGGAAAGTGTTATAACCCCCATTTTACAGATGGAGAAACTGAGGCTCTGGGGAGGTGTGGAGGTACTTCACAGCAGGTATTAGCTGAGCCAATGGCCAGGCTATGGACCTTCTGTTCTGAGCCCAGTGCCCTTTGTGCTGCGGGTGTGGAGGTGGTGTGGCCAAAGTTCCAGTCCACAGGAAGGGTGACAGCCTGATTGATTTCCGGTTCTTTCCATGTTTTGATTCTGAAATACTTTACTGAGACCATTAAGGAGCATCGACAGAGGGCCTTGCTTCCACAATGGAATTTTCCTTCTCTTCCTGTTTGGTATTTTCCAGTAATATTTCTATTAATGTTTCACTTTCAGAGGCACTAGCTTCCTGAGACTTTTTCGCTTTCTCAACCGCTGAGCCAGGAAGAATTGAATTTTCCTCTAAATCATTCAGTTCCTTTCCATTTTCTCCAAGGGGAGCCCTCTCTGGATTTCCCATTATGCTGTAGAGGAAGGATCTTGGAGGTGGGTCCAAGGGATGGAGAGAGAATTAGTCAAGGCCCTGGGGAATGACTCACACCCTGTGTTTTCCAAGCAGGACTTAAGAGTAATTGTCAGAAAGGGGCTCCCCGAGGTCCACAAGGGGAGAAGTGACTTGACAGGTGGGTGGGGTAGGGGGAAATGGATATCACTGGCCCACTGCTGGGCCTTTACTTACAGGCCGGACCCTGAGTCCTCAGCTGGGCCATGAGAGCTTCTATCAAGTCCTTTCTCCCCATTCATTCATTCAACAGATATTGTTGAGCACTGCTATGTGCTGGGTATTGTTCTGTTGAGGTGCTGGGGATACAGCAGTGAACAATACGGATAAAAATTTGTGCTTCCTGGGGTACCTGTTTGGCTCAGTCAGTAGAGCATGTCTCTTGATCCCGGGATTGTAAGTTTGAGCCCCACATTGTTCAAAGCATTTACTGGAAAATGAATGAATAAATGAATGAATGAATAATAAAATCTAAAAAAAAAAGTTTGTGCTTCCCTGAGTTTGTTCCCTCATGAAAGGAGTCAAGCAAATACAGTGTGTCAGGTGGAGAGTGTGAAGAAAGGTAAAGCAGGTTAAAGAGGCTAGGGTGGGCCAGAGTTTGGCATGTGGTGCAGATTTAGATGGGTTCTCAGAGGGTTTTGCTGAGGATGTGAAGGCAGGATTCCCACGGCTCCAAGGGTAGGGCATTCCGCATAGAGGGAGCAGTCAGGGCAGGAGCCCAAGGCAGGAGCAGACCCAGGGGCGTCAGAGGAATGAGCATGACAGGGTGAGCAGGTGGGGAGAGGTGGGCCAGGGAGGCTGAGTGTACTGGGCCTTGGGGGCATTGGAAGGGTCTCTCGCTGTAAGACTGGATGAGACTGTGAGACCAGAAGTTAGCAGAGGGTTCTGAGCAGAGGAGTGATGGGCTCTGACTTGGGTTTTGAGAGGATCATTCTGGCTGCCTAGTGGAGAACAGCCTGGAGGGGGGTGAGCAGGAGGCCAGCTGGGGCAACTGCGGCTGTTGGAACAGAGGCGCTAGTGGTGGATGAGGAGAAGACACTGAGCTCAGGACACATCCTTCAGGTAGAACTGCAGAATTTCCTGACAGATGGATGCCACGTGAGGTGTGAGGGGGAGGAGAGTCAAGGGTGACCCCAAAGTTTCGGCCTGAGCGATGGGGAGGATGACTTGCCGCAAGCTGAGATGGGGGCAGAGGACACCAGAGGAACAGTCATAGTTCAGCCTTGATGGGGTTGACCCAGCGGCTCAGTCCTGGGGCTTAGAGCAGTACACATTCTGCCTCCCAGGACCGTGAGGTTCCTGAGAACCTTGAGGATGCATGGGTGACCTCTGATCCATCCTGGGTGGGGAAAACCACCCTATATGGGAGGGGGGTTCAGAGGAAGGTGCAGATGGGACATCCCAGACAGAAGGCATCCTGTCCACAGTGGTTGAGCTCAGAAGGGGAGCACTGCTGGGTGCATACAGGTTTGGCCAGAGCCCGGGGCTCGCCTTGGTGAGTGACTGTGACTGCAGGTGTTGGAGGAAGGTGGCAGGAGTTGTGTGTAAAGGGCCTCACCTGCCACTGGTCTGAAATTGCCCCAATCCTCCAAATTCAAAAGAGGCGACCTGCTGTGTTGCATGCCTGAGCTGGCACTATAGAAGGGTAATGATGAGTGCCCTGGTGGTGTCTCCAGGGACAGGGCTGGAGCCTGCCCACTTTGCTGAGCAGAGCATTTCATTGCTGAGCATTCGTGATCATTGGGAAAATTCTCCCTTCTATGGGGCCCAACGGAACGTGGGCCACAGGAAGGAGGCAAACAAGTAGGAGGAATGGGACTTTCTTGGTTTCTGCAGGCCATGACTAAATGCTGAAAATGAAAATGACTAGAAAGTTCTTTGCAGTGAAGCTTCAGGTTTGTTTTTTTTGTTGTTTTTTTTTTTTTGGATGTGCACTCCCAGAAAGCCAGACAGCCCCATAATCCGTCTGGTGCATTCCAAAGCCACGCATGTGACTTGGATCCTGCGTGGCATCTGTGGAATGGTGCAGCCTCTACCTGCTCTCCTGTGGGGGCAGTTGTGAGTTGGCAGTGCGCTGAGGCAGTTCCTTAGAACCACAGCTTGGGTTTTTAAATATGTTTCAATGTTTATGGCTGTGAACTTTTCTCCCCCTTTTAACAAAACTAAGACAAGTTTGGTGTAGAAAATGCAGATAAGCAAACCTAAAATAGAAACCAACTAAAATTCTATAATTCAAAGAAATCATCATTAGCATTTTACTATTTTTCAATTAGCCATTTTTCAATGCATCTGTATACATTTTTCCCATTACAAAAACGTATTTCTTTTCATTTAGAGACATGGAAAGATGTCTCCATTATCTTAAACATTCAACAACAGTAATTTAATATCTGTAGCATGTTCAGTTAGGCTTTCCACGGTCTTCCCTAATTTTTTAAACATTTTTTTAATGTTTATTTTTGAAGGAGAGAGTGACAGAGCATGAGTTGGGGGAGGGGCAGAGAGAGAGGGAGACACAGAATCCCAAATGGGGTCCAGGCTCTGAGCTGTCAACACAGAGCCCGACTCGGAGCTTGAACCCACGGAATTGTGAGATCATGACCTGAGGCAAAGTCGGATGCTTAACAGACTGAGCCACCCAGGCGCCCCTAGTCTTCCCTAATTTAACAGTGCTCTAACGACTATCTTTGTAATGGAATTCTTAACTTAAGTCTGTGATGGTTTCCGGGGGACTGGGTCCTAGAAGCAGGATTGTTGGGTAAGAAGGGGAAATTTTTGATACATGCTTTCAAATTGTATCCTAGAAAGATTTCACACATTTATGCCTGTTTCACTCTAATCCAATTTAGTTTCATTTGTAATTTCTTGGGTTACTGGTGCCCATGTGCTTTGACCATTTATGTTTCTTTTCTAAAAGTGTATACTTATATCTTCTGTCTGTCCTTTCTACTGCAGGGCTTATCATGTTTTTGTTTTTGTTTTTGAGCGAGAAGGAGGACAGAGAGAGAAGGAGATAGAATCCCAAGCAGGCTCTGGCGCTGTCATCACAGTGGCCATTGCAGGGCCTGAACCCACAAACTGTGAGATCATGACCTGAGCTGAAATCAAGAGTAAGCCACTTAACCAACTGAGCCACCTGGATGTCCCTATAGGGTTTAACTTTTTATTGACTTGTAAGAGCTCTTTGTGGATTAAGGATGGCAGCCCCTTACCTGCCGTTTGGGTTGCAGAATATTTTTTACAGATTTATAATTTGTGTTTCAGTTCTGTGTTTGGTGATTGTTGTTGCTTACACCGAATTGTTTTCTGTTGTTAAATAACTCTCAATGGTCTTCATGATTTCTGGAATATGCTGCTTAGGAAAGTTTTCCTTACTCCAGTGTTAATCTGTATTTCCTTCTAATAGTTTGATTTTTTTTTAACACTGAAATCTTAATCTGTCTGGAGTTTGATTTCAGGGTACGAGGTAGGGTTTTAATTTTGTTTTTCTGAATGACCAGTCTGTCGGGGCATCTTCTTTTTTTCTTGCTCTATGATCTGTATTTCTTCAGGTGCCTTTTTAGGCTTAAATATTTTGACTGTCTCGCCATGACTGAGTTTAGGTCTTATCAGCTATTATGATAATGATGATTTCACCTTGTCTTCATAAAAATGACACCTTGTGTCTGCAGATACCCATGTGCTTATTACACATTCAATTCCTGACACTTGAGGGAAATAACTGGGTATTAGTGCTTCGTCTTTGGATGCCACGCGTGACACTGTGAGTGAGATGAACCCAAGAAAGCCTCGACCCACCTCTGGTGGAGTCGGCATCCCTGTCCAGGATCAGGGGACTGGATGTTTGTATATATTTGGAGTGACCACTTTCTGTGTTCTGCCCTAGTGTGTGGCTTTATCTGGGTGTGTCTGCTTCGCTTTCACATGGTGACTTTTGGAGAAAGGGATGCAAATTCAGTCATCAGTGCAGCAAACAGTTTTTAAATACCTACCGTGTTCCAGCACTAAGCTAAGCCCTGTGGACATTCAGAGATAAGTAAGTCCTATGCTCTCCCTTAAAGCCCAGGAGGGCTATTGGAAAGGCCCAGGGCTCACTCCAATGCAAAACAGAGTTCAGTGCCAGGATAGAGAGACAGAGTAATGACTAAGTGGAGAAGAGAAGCATTGGAGCCCAAGGAGGGCATAGGCAGTAGTAGAGCTCGCTGTGGGCAAAAGAGCTCAGACTTGGGGCCTGGCTTAGACTTGTAGGTGTGGCATGTGAGGACTACATTATTTTGGTCACTTGGATGCTTTTTACACCTGCCAAAATCCAGTTCAAGTGATATGAATTCATAGAGTTCTCCCTCATCCCCAACCTTTCCTGGCCCCCTTAGCCCAGGTATCCTGTGTCTTTAATCAGCAAGAGACCCTTTCTGACCCCCTGCTGCATGTTCCTCTTTCTCTGGCTCAGGCTGTGTCAGGATAATCCATCTTGCAGTGTCTGCTGTGAGGTTTATGACATTAATGAATTGGTGTTGATGGCACAAATTAAGTCCAGGAGTATTCGCTGGGAATAAACCAAGAAAAACATGCAGATTTTTGAACACTGGTGAACATTTTTATGGTCCCAAGAAGCTGAGGGTATCTACCTAGTTCACTATATTGTATGTCATAGAGCTTCACTGAACCCTAGACCAGCCCTCATAACACATTAGAATCACCTAGGGGGCATTTTTGAAAATTTTCAGTTCCCCAGGCTAACTATACATCATGGCTTCCTGGGCATCAGTATTTTGGGAAGCTCCCCAGATATTCTGATAGACAGCCAAGGTTGAAAGCTGCAGTTCTGGACCTTAGTTTAGAATTCCAGGGGAGCCTGGGGATCGCTCATCCAACCCTTTGGCATCCACGCCTGAAAACCTCCAGTGATGAAGGGATTTGTCACCTCCCAGGCCACATAACTACCCACTCCTTTGCACAGCTGGGCTTGCAAGGTTTTGTTTTGTTTTGTTTTGTTTTGTTTTGTTTGCTGTTCACTCCAGTTTAGCACAGGTTTGTTGAGTACTTGGTGTTAAAGGAGCTCTGCTGGCTGACTTTCTCTGTAGACTCTCCTGTTTTAGTTGGACTCTTTGAGGTCAAGTAGAACCAGTCTAACCTTACTTCTTCCACATGATGACCCTCAGATGTATGAGACCCTCAGATGTCTGATCGTATCTTCAAAGGCAGAGGGAAGCTGCAAGTTGTAACAGTTCCCCATAGAGCCAGGTTCCCAGCGAGGACACCCACTGCTAAGGGCAAGTACCCTCCAGTATTACAAGTGTGGAGGGCACTGATGGACCCCAAGTCCAGGACATTCCTGGGCAGGAAGTGGCAGGCTAGACCAGGTTCTGAGTGGGTGGGCTGAGGTAGCACTGAGGAATGAACAGTGCCTATGCATGACCCAATGGGGAGCAAGTTTGGATTCCCAGGTGGATTTGGGGGGTCCAAAGCAAAGAGTAGAGGAGCAGTCAGGAGTAGATTCCAGGGGAGCAGGTGGGATCTTGCCACCCAGGACCTCCATCCTGAACATGTGGAAGTGGAACAGAAGCTGCCCAGCTGAGAGTGGCATTGCGTAGCAGACTAGGCATTCTCTGTCCTGGTTCTTCACCCTTTGTGGGGGGTAGCCAACAAGGCCACGAACTACAGGTGCCCAGAGCTGTTGATTTAAACACTGTGGAACCCTAATTGTGTCCAACCATGGTGGTGTAAAATGAGCACCAGGTTTGGGGTCAGAAGTCTGGATTCAAATCCTGGCCCTGATGCTTGAAAGCTTAGTAACTTGGGACAAGTTACTAAGGCCTGGAATGCTGCATCTGTGTTTAACAGTAATAGATGGCGTTTCCTGACTGCTCACTCCGTGCCTTGCAGCTATGTAACACTTTCCATGTATGATCCTCACAGCAGGTCTTTGATGTGGTCCTGTTAGAATCCCCTTTTTTAATGTGAAATATTCTGGAGATGAGGGCCAGGGGCAGTACACAGGGTCATTGTGAGGCTTTAATAAAATCATTTGTTTAAATGGCTGTGCACAATGCCTGGCATGTAGGAAGAGCCTTATGAATGTTTTCATATTCTTTTGGCCATAGTCTACCCCAGGCCTCAGCCTAGAACTCTGGGCTTCCTCTAGTCACAATCAAGCCAGTGAGGCTGCCCTGTCTAGCTTGGTAAGGGCGTCCTCAAAAAGTAGCCCTGTCCTTATTCTGATGGTCAGTTTGTATTGATCCATGATTCCTTACAGCGGGAGAGTAAAAGTGAAAACTGCCCCTAGGTCATCATTCTATTCCAAGTTCTTTATATAGATTAATTCACTGACTCTCCCTACAGCACTCCCTAGGAGGTAAATTCTATTAAGAGTCCCATTTTACAAATGGGGAGACCGAGGCAAACAGGGCTTTGTTGTTTGTTTGTTTGTTTTGTTTTTTTAATACCTTGTCATAGATGATGCAGCTAGGAAGAGCTGCAGATGTGGGGCCCCATGCAGTTAGTCTAGCTTCTGTCTACCCTTAATCTCTGTGCTACAAAGCTATAGGGCACACTGACAGAGGTAGTAGTTCTGTATCACCTGGTGGTGTCAAAATCATGATGTCAAAGCCATTTAAAAACCAGAAAGTCGATAAGCTTCTGGTTTGGACCAGGTACTCTTTATATGTGTTCTCAGGATAATGCTGCTGAAGGAGAATCGAGAAGGCTTCATGGAGGAGGTGGCATGGTGCTAGGCCTTCCTGGAAAGGGAGTATTTGGATGTTTGGACATTGGTGGATGTGAGGAGGGCATCAGGGGTGGGGGCACTGTGAGCAGTCTCAAGTGACGGAGCGAGAGGCTGTGAGAAGGTGCAAGGGGAAAGACACCAGAATGGGAGCCGCGGCCAGGTGTCCGAAGTCCTGATGGCCAGACCACAGAGCGTGGTCTTTATTCTGTAATGGGAAGTGGTAGAGCCAGGGAGTAACAGGGTCAGAACTGTGCTTTGGGAAAACCTGTCTGTCTGCAGCTTAAGAGGATTGGTTGGAGAGGGTGGGAAGGGGGAGGCCTAAGCAGAGCTAAGAGGTGGGGACCCCAGTTAGGAGACCTCAGATGCCTCAGGCAGAGGGAGTAAGGGCCTAACCCCAGTCTGCATCCTTAAGCCCCAAAATACCACCATGACTGATTGCTCAGGCAGCCTGCAATGACATCGGTCAATGGAGGAAAATTGAGCACTTGTGAAGCACAGGTTTTCCTGGATCACCTTGTTAGTAGCCGAGGTACCTTGTGTGAGAGTTTGTGAGTTATCCAGTTCACCAGGGCCTTTCAGTCAGTCAGACATGTTGTGCCAGAGGGCCCCCTGGGCCTGGGCTGGGAATGGAGGTACATCTCCACACATGGTCCTGCCGGTGGGAGAGTCAGGCAGGAGGTCTTGTGTGAATCCGACAGCACCTCAGCTGGTTGTTGCTGCAGAGCAGGCGAGGGCAGAGCCACCACACGGGCGGCCTATCCCTGAGGGATGCTGTGCAGGTGACAGAGATGGAGGAGTGGGCAGTGTTTGTCTGGGGGGGGGCGCAGAGCTAGTCCCCCAGTCTTGGACCGAGGCTCACTCTGCCAGTGGATGGCAAAACCTCACGGAGTTGGACATTGGGGCTGTCGATAGGAGGTAGAAGGAGGCTACGGCAAAGCTGCTAGTGGTGTAGCTGGAACCTTCAGAAGAAGGGAATGCAAAAGGGCGAAGAGAATGCTGACTCTGGCTGATGCCAGGATGCTGACCTTTAGAGGACATCCTCTGAGGGGAGAAGCTCTTTGAGAAGCAGTGAGTGCTCAGGAGCCATCAGGTCCCCAGAGGGGAAGAAACATTAGCCTCGATGAAGATGTTTTCTGGGCTCCATCAAAGGGCCCCCTGAGGATCACCAACCAATTCCTTCTGCACTCAGTACTGAATCAGACAGGCCCCTCTGGCCAGCAGAACATGCTTTCTGAGCCCAGAAGAGATGCTTTGTAAATAAAGATCCAGGAGTAATGTGCCATCAGTCCAGCTCAGGGGGCCTGTGCTGCATGCATGGGGCACACGCTTGGGGAATTCAACCGTCAGTCAACTCCTGCTTGCTGAGCTTCTGTAGGGCTCTGGAGCCATCTGAAAGCCATCTGTGGTGTGACTGCCAAGTGACAAGATGGTGGGAATTGGTGTCATCACTTCCTAGTCACCCACAGGATGGCTGAGAACACTGTCAAGGCTCAGATCACACACACACAGGCCTTGGGCCTGAATGTTGTCAAAGTGCAGACACCAAACCCAAGCTTGCTACTGGGATCCCGCCTTCCTTCCCCTTGTCCCACCCCATCCTGATTTTTGTCTGCACCCTTGTTCTGATTCTTTATCACCCACGCACTAGGACAGAAGTGGGCCTTGTTGGGAAAAAACTGAGGAACATATCTCTATCCTTTCTTTTGAGAAGGCCTTAAAGATTATTAGACATGAAGCCTCCAGAGGAAGCAGAAATTGCTGAATGTGACAGCTCTCAGAGGGATGCTGATTAAGCATCTTGGAAGTAAGAAGCTGGAGTCAATGGATAGGGGTGAGGGCTCTTGATTTATTTTTATTTATTTATTTATTTATTTTTTTGGTACTATTCAGTTCCTCTCTTCTTAAATTAGAAATGCCCTTTTTACACCTGTCTGATCCTTTGGGGAATGGTTATCCCAGAAAAACTGGTAACCCTTTGCTCTTGATAGTTTCTTCTGGTTTTACCTATTTCTCCACAATCTCATAAGCACTTCACAGTATTGGATTCCTTCAAGTTCAACGGCTCGAGGCTCTGTTTGCACTCAAACATTTGTTACTCTGAGAGTAAATTTCAGTTGTACACTTACAATTCAGAGTCATTTTATTTTGGACATTTCTGATGGCCGCCTTATAGTTATGGATGGGAAAAGGACTTTAGATCTGTAAAGGGTACTGAAACAAAACAAGAAGTTTATAAATTCTTGTCTTCCCCCAACCTTTTTGTTTAAAAAATTCAAAAAGGGAAATCAGGGCTTCCCTTGTAGGAAGAAGCCAGGCTTCCTTAGAAGATCTTTGTATTTGAATTTCAAAGGCTTGATTGAATGTGAAATCTAAGGACATCTTGCCTTCACAGTGTAAATATCAGAGACTACTGAGTTAGATTGTCATTATAAAGTTTATTCCTATAACCATTAGGGGCATGACCTGTTCTCTTTAGTTCTTTAGTAGTAAATGAGAATTGTCCACATTGCTGAAATAACGAAAGAGCCCTTTTGCTGAAGGACTGTGATTTCCCTGCTTTGGTTCATGATTGGATGGTCAAAACATTGACAAACATTCACAGGTGGATCCAAAATCACGAGGTGTGTCTTGAGGATTTGTGACAAGCCGTAAGTGTTGCAGATTCATGCATTGATTTTAAAATACCCACATAGTACCTGTTCAAATGCTAGCCTGGGGGCCTATGAGTACAGGGCATGAAGGAGCACTGCTCAGGCTTAGTCTGGATTCGGAGTTGAGGGTCTGTGACCTTGGGCAAGTTGCTCGACCTCTCTGAGCCTGTCTTCCCATCTTTAAAATGAGAGTGCTCATCCCTGTCATGAGGTCAGCCGTTAAGGCTGCTGTGAAAGGACTTAATAAATCAAAATTACCCTAAAAATGTTGTACACTTAGTTCTGGGTCAGAAAGAGTGACAGCAAACAGTGAGGGTACAAGACAAAGAAGCTGAAAAGTTACTGCTCCATGACCCAGTGTGTGCCCTGGTAGGAATTTATCCTGAGGATAGAGTGAAGAGAGTCACAATGATGTAGTTACTGGTAACCGACAGCAATTGGGAAAAACGAAAAACTGGAAATCCCCTAAATACCCAAGCATGAGAAATGGCTAGCATGTGGCACATGCTAGGGGAAAGGGCAGCAGCCAGCCAAAGCGGAGTTAAGTGACTCAACTGCAGAATAGTCAAGAGGGGAAGGGGTGAGATATAAAAAAAACTATTTGTTTTCTTCCCCCACCCCATTCATACATACTTATATAGAAAAAAAGACTATAAGTAAATAGATCCAAATGTGAACAATGGTTGCCACTGGAAGATTGGGTATTTTTCACATTTTAAAAACAAACATTATTTAATGGCAAAGATACTTGTTTTTTGGTTTTTAGAGTTTGTTTGTTTTTGTTTTGTTTGTTTTTGTTTTTGTTTTTGTTTTTGTTTTTACAAGCTAATGATATATCAAGTGCAAAGGAGAATGAGAAGGTAAGCCCGGTCAGGCTCTCTGCCTCTCAGCCCTGCCATCTGAATGAGTTGTTGAACTTCAAAGCCAGGGCTGAGAGTGTCTCATTGTGTTGGAATGTGGGCAGTGAGGATCACAGGAAGTGGTGACAAGCCCTTTGTTATATAAGCTCACCAGGCTTGCTCAGTGCCAGCACTGGCACTTCATGCTCCATCAGGACATCATCTGTCTGTGTCCATGGTCGCAGACTGAGCCTGGTCACAGCCTGTATCGGAACTGTGCTGCCAGGCACAGGAAGCCACAACTGCACACCGTCTCTCCCTTAACTGCTGCTGGTGCGTTGGGCAATTATTCCATGAAAGGAGAATGGCCATTGTGGAGGGATTTACTGGCTTTATTCCTGACCTGGGAAGGTGTGGGGATTTTCCCTTGCCCTTTTGGAAGGAATCTATCCTGGCTGCCTCTAAAAGCCCGAACAACCTGCTTTTTTCATCTGCTTCTGTTTCCACGCTCCTATTTGTCTGTGCCATGTATACAACTGTGGTCGGCTGAAGGAGTTAGCTGGGAGAGGGGACAGTTCCCTTGGGCTGGGAATGTTGCTGCTCCAAAGGCAGATTGCAGTTTTTCCCCTCTGTTAACTTCCCTGTAGGAGGCAGGCAGAAGCGGCCCTTGCACATGACAGGTGCCCAGTGAAGCCTTTCAGTCTTGAAGAGTTTCCTGTATGGAAGGGGGTGTGTGTGTATGTGCTCGTGGGTAAGGATCGTAGAATATTGCAGCAAGAAAATATCTCACTCTCATGCCTGAGATTATGAGCTGCTTTTTTCTTTAAAGACTTAATTTTTTAAGTAATCTCTAAACCCAACGTGAGGCTCAAACTTACAACCCCGAGATCAAGAGTTCCATGTTCTACCAACTGGAGCCTGCCAGGCACCCCAAGCTGCTTTTTGTTGTTGTTGTTGTTGTTTTAAATTTTTTTATTGTCTAATTATTTTCAAGAGAGACAGAGCACCAGCAGGGGAGGGGAAGAAAGAGAGGGAGACACAGAATCTGAAGCAGTCTCCGGCTCCAACCCACGAACTGTGAGATCATGACCTGAGCCCAACGGACTGAGCCACCCAAGTGCCCCCCAAGCTGCTTTTTATTGAACACCCATTGTATGCTGTACTCTGTTGGGTGCTTTAGGTACATCAAATCACTAATCCTCCCAGGAGCTCTATAAGGAGGACATTATCCACTTTTCACATAAGGAAACAGATTTAGGTCAGGGGGGACATGGCCAAGGCCTATCAAACTTCCTTGTTTTTATTGACATTCCCATCTTATTGGATACCAGGGACTCCATTCCTAGAGAACATGTGCTCATTTTTTTTTTAATGTTTATTTATTTATGAGAGGGAGCACACAAGCAGGGGAGAGGTGGGGGCAGGTGGGGGACGGAGGATCCGAAGCAGGCTCTGTGCTGACAACAGACAGCCAGATGCAGGACTGAAACTCACAGACCATGAGATCATGACCTGAGCCAAAGTTGGATGCTTAACTGACTGAGCCCCTCAGTACTCTTTTTTGATGTACCCCTGAAGCTCCTGGCTCAGAACCTGGAACACTGTAGATAAACTGAACCTCAGGTTTCCATGGCTGGGTGACTTTGGACAAGTCCTAGCACCTCTCTGGCCCACAGTGTCTCCATGTATAAAATAACCAGGTGTTCTTCTCTGTCACAAGGCCCTGTCTTTTTCAAAAACTTTCCAGGATAGCCATCCCCTGCTGTAGGTTCCTGTGGAATGTGGTTGGTCTTGTAAGAAGTAGTCACAAGCAACTGAGGCTTTTTTACTGTCAGGCTCTGGCCCAAACATCAGATGACTGTTGTCCCCAATTAATAAAACACAAGAAATAAAGTTGCATAACTTTATAATGAAACCTCATCTCTCAATGCGGTTTCAATTCATCCAGCATCTAAGGCACGCGTCCTGCCCCTGGCAAGCTCGCACGTTCCATTCCTTGGCCCAAACACCCACCTTTTCACCTGAATTAGTTTGGAAAAGCCTTGGGCAGTTTCTAGAAATTAGATCTAGACGATGGAAGGTTTACCACCCCAAGATGTTCAAAGAAATGTGTGGCCTCCTATGGGGGCCTGATTCAGAGAGGAGCCCAGAGGGGCTTTGGGAATAAGTGTGTTGCCTCCCAGGGTGGTCACTTGTTCTGGTTGGGTAAGTTCCCATGTGTGTCACATAGGAGCCACTGAACTTTCTGTAGAGGGCCAGCCATTAAGTGTTTTAGGCTTTGGGGCAACACAGTTTCTGTTGCAGCTACTCAGTTCTGACCTTGTGCACAAGTGGCCAGAGACAACAGATAAATGATCAGGTGGGGCTGAGTTCCAATAAAACTTGACTACAGAAATAAAACTTTGCAGACCTCTGGTCCAAAACCTTAGACACAGGACTTCTGGCCGGCTTAGTCAGTAGAGCATGCATGTGATTCTTCATCTTGGGGTTGTGAGTTCGAGCCCCATGTTGGGTGTGGAGATTACTTAAAAATAAAATCTTTAGGGGCACCTGAGCAACTCAGTTGATTAACTGTCCAACTCGTGATTTCGGCTCAGGCCATGATCTCCGAGTTCATGAAATTGAGCCCTGTGTTGGGCTCTGTGCTGACAGCATGGAGCCTGCTTGGGATTCTCTCCACCCCACCTCTGCGCCTCCCCCACTCATACTCTCTCTCTTTTTCTCTCAAAATAAATAAGTAAACTTAACAAAATAGTAAAATCTTTTAAAAATTGAAAAACAAATAAAAACTTAGGCACATATCTATCTGCATAATCATAGCCTATGTTCACTTGTTCCTTCTGTGTTGTATACAAACCTGTTTTGACCTCCTGATTGTGTGGAAGTCCCCTCCCACAGCCTTGCTCTTACAAGCCTTCTCTGACCTACAAATGCCATGAGATCTTTGATCATTACTTAGTTGCACAGAGGCTGCCCACATTCTCATGTCAAAAAGTATATTTTTTAAAGATGCACTCTATTTTCCTACAAATGTGTTATCCCGTGTAGGATCTCTTTTTGTATAGTCTGGTTCATTAATGTTTAGGAAATTGATCTCTTGTCAGATTGCTTACTATTACAGCTTTTTCAAATGCTGTCAGAAGAAAAACCTCATATCTGACATCCCATAGTGGTTAAGTCTTGACTCTTGTGGTTGGTCCTTCATCTTCTGTCTTTCAAAAGTGACTCTGGACATGTCATTTCTTAAACACTCTTCATTGGCTTCTATCAGGTCTAGATTCATAGCATGAAGTTCAAGCTGACCCTTTTCTCTCTGAAAGGCTTCCCACTGCTCCATGTTTCCTGCCCCACCAGTTGGAAACCTCTTGCCTTCCGCCAGGATTTTACCTACATGCCCCTCTATCTTTACATGTATTGTACCTTTATCCTCTTCATCCTCCCCAGTCCAGCTCAGCTGTCAAGCCATTCAGGAAGCTTCCTGATCTCCCACCCTTCCTTTCTCTATGTACCCATGTCCACGCCACTGGCGGGAGCTGTCACACACCGTCGTGGCTCCAGGAGAGCAGCAGTGAGAACACCCCACACCCCACGCAGCCTGGAGTGGGCCCAGGAATGCTCGTCAGATGAGCGGCCTCACAGAGGTTGATTGCAGGTCCAGTGTGCTGTGAAACCCCAGGTCCTCAGACCTCCAGTAACTCCAGTGTAGGGCAGCTCCCCAGACCCCAGGGCCCTCCAGAGCAGCCAGCACACTCTAAATGATAGGCACCTGGTAGGCCTCCAGCAGGCAGAATGGCTTTGGTGCCCACTTTTCTAGCGTGGTAGTGAGATTTATAAGTGAGTGGGCAGGTGGGCATCTGGGAAGAGCAGCTTCCTCCATCCTCAGGGGTGGGTGGGAGCCATAATAGCTACCAAGTATTGAGCACCTCCTGTATGCAGAGCTTTAAGCTAGGGGCTTGTGTGTGATCTGCACAGGCTTTGGGACGGTGAAATCCAGGGATCCTTCAGCTCCTTCAGCATCATTCCCAGCACATATCAGGTGCTCAACAAAGATTTTTTGTTTTTATTTTTTACTTATTTTTTAATTAATTTTTTTTTGAGAGAGAGAGAGAATGAAAGCAGGGGAGGGGCAGAGAGTGAGGGGGCAGAAGATCTGACACAAAATCTGGGCTGACAGCAGAGAGCCCGATGTGGGACTTGAACTCACGAACCATGAGAGTATGACCTGAGCTGAAGTCAGATGCTCAACCGGCTGAGCCACCCAGGCGTCCCACAACAAAGATTATTTGCATGAATACATGCAATACACCAGAAGGAGATTTTTCTGGGGAGATTTGTGGCCAGACTGAAGGGCCACAAATGCCCTACTGAGTTAGTTGAGACTTCACCCCATAAGGAGTGGGGACGCAAGGACAGGTTTGTGCAGGGAGGGACGGCTGCACAACATGTGTCTCGCTTACCCCCTTATTTGCCCTTTCCGGTGTGGCTGAGATGCCGGATAATGAGGTGTTGAGCTGCACAAAGCTTCATTGTGCTGGAGAAGCAGGGCTGGCCTTGAAGCCAGTTGGCCACTGGCCTCCTCCCTATAATTTATGTGCAGTGGCAGGTCGGAGTGGGCTGCCAGGCATGGCCGGGGCTTGCCTGCCTCTCCAGGTCGCCGCCTCAGCTTGCTGGCTGCAGCACAGGGGCCAGGGCCCTGAGCGAGGCCTGCCCCTCTGAGGTTTCCCTGCTGCCAGCATGTTCTGGGAGGATTAAAGGCATGGGCCCCAGCTCTCCCCAGGACTTGCTGACTCAGGTGATGGTTCCTGTGGCAGGGGAGTGGGGAATACTATTGACCTTCGGCTTCTGTCCCCACCACATTCTCACTACATATTCCCAGGCTCGGTCACCTTGGGCTTCTCCTGCCTAAAGGCAGCTGGCCCCACAGCTAAGTGGTTTTGCCCGTCTGCCCTCCGAGACCACTTTTCCAGGGAGGATGCAACTCACTGTTTTCAGACTGAGAAATACACAGTTAAGATGTCAGTCCCTGGAGTCTAAGTATGTAGAACCGTTAACTCGTTCACGGGGGTGAGGGACAGTCAGCAGTTCAGTTCCCTGCACATGTACTGGGGGAGCCCACTGGCCTGGGCAGTGGAGAATGCAGAACAGGGCATTGTGGAGTAGGTGGAGAGAAGGAAGCTGGGGGGCAGGGCAGCAGACACCAGGCTTTCCACTGCGTGGCAAAATGGTCACCATTACCATGGCATCTGATTGATTGATTCTGGGAGGATGAGGGCAGGGTCCTTGGAAGAGGTGGGAGTAGGTTTCAGTCTGGCCCTGAAAAGTGGCTGGGGAAGGAATGAGTATTTCAGGCAGAGGATACAGCTTGTCGCAAATCACGGAAGTACAGGTGGGGTCTGGTGGGAAATGTGTGGGATTGGAACACATAAGGAGAACAGGTGGGACTCTGGGTGATCTGACAGAGGGACGCATTTGAGTGGCTCCAAGGGCCTGGCTACAGAGTGGTGTGGTTCTGTGACATTAGTAATGGGTCCGAGGGGCCCCTGGTTGGGCCTCTGTTACCACAGGGCTGTAGAGAAAACCTAGGGCCTGACCCATAATGGGAATTAAGAGGAATTTGATTTCTAGGCTGGGCTATGTATCACCCCAGGAAAGCCCGCCCATGCTTGGCCAGGCTGGACATGAGCCCCTGCTGTTCTGGCTGTGACATCTGTTTCCTTGGGCTGGCCTTCGAAGGGCCTGTCACAGTGATTTCTGAGGGAAGCCAACAGATGGGCAAGTTGGAAATGCCTCTCCTGCTGAGGCAGATCCCTTCTTACACTCCCAGCTGAAGTTGGAGGCAGGGGAGCACTGGCCCCTCTCTTAGGTACTTTGTAGTTTGCCCTGGGCCCTCACATTTGTATTGTCTCAGCTGCTCCAGGGGGCAGAGCGAGCCGGCCTCCTGGGGTAGAGAAGTGAATTGCTGGAAATCACCCAAAATCAGGGAGCCCCCTGAGCAGGGCTGGGCCTCCCCACTCCCAGCCCAGTACATTAGTCATCACACAGCACAGTCCCTTAGTAATTAAAGGGCATGTGCACAGTTTGGAGTTGAGGTTTGCAGTTAAATGACAACTGGAGATAATGGGTGATTTCACTAATACACACTAAGCTCCTACTTTGTGCCAGGTGCTGTGCTAAGCTCTTCTTTGCTTCCTTCTTGCAACCACCCTTGTCATAGGTATTTTTATTATCCCCTGTGAGGGGACCTAGACACAGGAGTTTATTAAGTAACATGTGCAGCACCCTAGCACAAGACAGACAGGGCAATTGATCCCATGTGGTCCCACCATGGGCCTGTTTAACCCAATGCCCCAGTGCGTTTGTGAGGCCAGACGTGGGCACGATCCCCTTGTCTGCCTTGGCACTCTGAGCATGCTTTATAATTAGAACAGACTGCAGCTCCTGCTAATGACTTCCTCAGGAGATCCGTACTCAGAAACACAGGAGAAAATTGAAGAATGAGAAAGGAAATAGGTAGAGAATGAGGTTGTTTCCACCGAGGCCCAAAGCACTATTCATAAAAAGCGTGTTTGAAAGCCGGCTGCGACTGGCTACGTTTTGGTGATCCACAGCCTTCCGCCGTAACTCTTTCTCCTCTGTGGTGCTTTGTGCATTCAGTACTGGCCCCACACACGACCCTGTCCTGGAGGACAGCTGACAATACATGCCTCCAGTGAAAGCACAACTCTGCTCTGGTTACTTGGCTTCTCGGAATCTCCGATGGTTTCCCACTGCCTTCTGGAATAATGTTGAGTTGCTATAACCTGGCATTCATGGCCCCCCACAAGGTGGTCCCTGTCTCCTTTTCCTGCTATGCTGGAGAACATCCTTCCCTCAACTCACTGAATTTCTACTGCTCTGCAGCTTCGTCCATGCCCATTCCTGAGGCCGGCATGCCTGTCCTCCCTCCCGCCACCTCTTCCCACCTAGCAAATGCAGGTTCAGCGCAGATCCTGTCCCTCAGCAAAACTCGGATGCAGTCTGTCTCTTCTGTCACCCCCACCTGTGGGTCATGCCTCTGGGCCTTGCTTGTGTCTGCCTGGCCCTCCTCATGTGTAATTGTGCCATGTCATGGCTGTGCCCCACCCCCATACAGAGCTCCTCACTGGGTGGTAGATGCACTTGTGTGTGTGTGTGGTGGTAGGAAAGGCAGCTGAGGCAGAGCCCTTACAGGCAAAGGTAAAATGATTAGTGAAGAAGGCTTTGGGGTATCAGGCACAAAGGGCCTGTTTCTGATTGTGTAGAAAAAGAACAGAGCACCTGGTGGTGACTGCATTTTGGCCCTCCTTCCCTGGCTTGAAGAAATGAAGCTGTGGCCTTTTAGCCTGGAGAAGAGGACTTGAATGAGGATAAATATCCTAAGACCTCATCTGTTCTAGCCCCACCAGGTACCAAGTCTTTGAAGTTAACTTCTGTGTAAACATCTCTGGGACAGGTGTCTTCTTTTTTTTTTTTTTTAAGATTTTATTTTTATGTAATCTGTACCCCCCAACATGGGACCCAAACAGCCCCAAGATCAAGAGCCACACACAGACTGAGCCAGCCAGGCATGGGACAGGTGTCTTCTAGATCAACCCTGTCACCTTTCCCCACTATGGCTACATTTCCGTCCCCCCCCCCCCACTCTCCCTGCCCGCCATACGGCATCCCCCCTTGTCCTGCTGAGCACCTGTTTCCCCTCCACTTCCAGACATTGACATGCTCTCCATTTCCAATGAAGCCCCAAAGCAGAGCCCTCAGAATCTACCCCAAACTGTTTCTATGTGTCTTTGCTCTGCACCCACCACACAGTCTCTGCAGCATTATTGCCTGGTCTCTTTACTGCTCTGTCCCTCATTTCCACGCCTGCTTCCTGGATGCCTTACGCTGTTGCTCCCACCTGAGCCCATGGGAGAGCTGCCCACCTGCCCACTCACTGGTGTAGAGGACAGTCCCAGCACAGCCTCTACACCTTTTAGGAGATTCTGTCTCATCCCCTTCAGCAGAGTGGTCAGAACCTGTGGACTTGTCCCCTCTCTGCATCTTCTCTTCATCTCACACAGCATACGTGCTAATGCATGTCCAAGGAGGCACCCTTCTGCAGCCCGGCTTCAGTGATGACGGCCTCCTTGACCTTTGTGTGGTTTCACACACATGGTCTCATTACTACCCAGTAGCTCTCAAGGTGACTGTCTGTCTGTCTGTCTGTCTGTCTTCCCCATGAGACTGCAGAGATTTCCCCAAGGTCAGAAGGGTTGCCAGCCAGTGGCCCAGCCAGGACCACAACCTAGACTTTCCTGGCTCTCTCTGCCTCTCTGAAGCTGGAAGTTCGGCCACTGTTTGCATATCTCTGAAGGAGCTGAGGCTGTGGGGAGGAACTCTAGGGGTGGTTTGTGAGTTTCTGAGGACAAGTAACAAGTCTTGCCCTCTGGGAACAATTGCACTGCAAGAGCCAGGCTGCCATCAACACCACTTTCTGTGGTGCACCTCTAGAGGGTGGCCCCGGAATGCAGACCAGCGATTCTGGCTCAAAATAAAACTGTGGCCCAGGGATTTGTGGAGGGCAGGGCACAGGCTGCCAAACTCCTGTTAGGAGTCCCCTGGCAGAATTCCTCCTGCTCTCCCCTGGCTGATCAGAACCATGTTGCTGTGCGTGGCCGCTGCCAGGGCTCGGGGTGTCTTGGACTTACAAGGTAGTTGAGCTTCCCTGAGCTGTATCTTACATCAGAGTTGTTTCCGGACAACTGCGGGTTGTGTGGTCATATTAAAGAGGTTGTTCAGAAAGCCAGACTGGCATCTACAGGAAGTAGGATTACAAGGGGACCTTGTGGCTTTGTGACCTCTGCTCTGTAGATGGAGGAGGGTGTGGGTAGAGAGGGGCAGAGGGTTGTAAAATCAGAGTGCTTGAGCCAAGAAGCATGGAAATCATTCATTCACACACTCCTTTGCCACAAAATAGGATGCAGTCCTTGGCCCCAAGCCATGACCCCCTTTTCTTTGGATCTTGCAACCTTGAAATCTGCTATAGCACAAACAGGCTAATGACAGAGTAATTCCCCTACTGTAATAAAGTCTTACACTCAGCTTTCTCTTGGGATTATCATTCAAAGTGCACTTTTTGGTGAAAGAGTCCATTTTGTCACTTTTCTTCTGATTTAGATGCAATGACAAATCAGAATCGAGTTTTGAATTTTTTTTTTTTTTTAAGATGCCAGTTGCTGGGTTTGGGACAGTATTTGGAGGCATAAAAGCCCAACAGCAGCATTCGACAGAACACTTTATCTTAAGGATGCTTTTCATCATTCTAACATGAAATTATCTACATTTTTCGAGGGAAGAAAACTGTGGCAAACCCTTTCCTGCACTGCATTGTCCCGGGCTGTCACGCCCTCCCGTCAGCTCTGCCTGATAAGTTTCAGGAGTTTAGAAACCTGTTCTTCACAGCTGACAGTCTGTCTCAAAAACTTCCATCTTCTCACTCCCTCTGGTCCTCTTCCTCCAGCCAGCTCCCCACCCACCCACCCCCACCTGCCTTTGTTCTCTCTTGGTCAGACACTTCCTCCCTGGGGTTTCATCTGCCGTTCCTCCTTGTCACCTTCCAGTCACCACTGCCCATGGCCTCTGCCTACTGTCATTCTCAACACCCAGCTTCTCCTTGTCCCCAAGCAGACCTGCTGTTTCTCCTCACTGTGTGACCTTGAGCAAGTTTCTTTTTCTTTTTTTTATGTTTTTTATTTATTTTTGAGAGACAGAGACAGCGTGAGCAGGGGAGGGGTCAGAGAGAGAGGGAGACACAAATCTGAAGACAGGCTCCAGGCTCTGAGCTAGCTGTCAGCACAGAGCCCGACATGGGGCTCGAACCCACGAACCATGAGATCATGACCTGAGTCAAAGTCGGATGCTTAACCGACTGAGCCACCCAGGCACGCCTTGAGCAAGTTTCTTAATCTCTCTGAGCTAGTTTTCTCACCTGTAAAACTTATTTTTTCATTTACTGAGCAACTTATTGTGTGCCAGGCCCTGCATTAGACACAGGTACCAGAAAGATGCATGGATGTAGCCCTGCCCTGGAGCCCCAGTTTAGGAAGACTTATTACCCATGATGGCTTTGCAGGTTGTTGAGAAGAGTAAGAGACACTCTGACCTGGAAAGAGTGTTGGTTACTGGGACTCCTGGGTCCATTGCTTTTATGATAGAATAAGGCCTGCCTTGTGGCCTTATTCTGGAGGCTCTTATCCTTGTGGCTCTTAAGTGTGGAGGTCCCTTCCAGCCTGGTGCCTGTGTACCCACCCTAATCTGTGGCTGCTGAGCTCTGATGTGCTTGGAATGCATGGAATGGGGCACACATCTGTGGGGGCACAGGGTGGGAGAGAGTGGGAGTGGAACAGCCAAACCCAGACTGCAAAGTAAAGGAGGGAGAAAATTCTGGGAGCCTTTTGGAGCTCTCCAAATGTGGTTTGACCTGATTTTTAAAAACTCTTATACAACTTGTCAGGAGTTAGTGAAATTGACTTTAGTCGGGGGGAAAAGAGCCAGATTTTTAAAAAAAATCTTGGGAGAGTGTGACAGGATGTGAAATGTCACTTCTAAGCCGCTCACAGCTATTTGTGAACCTGTGTCTGTCCCCCTGACTAGCCTGGAACTCCTGCAGGACCCCTGTAGTGTCAGGTTCTGCTTCATGTCCTGGACCCCAGCACGGGATCTGCCCCAAGGGCAGTCCAGGGAGGCTGAATGGAGGTGCAGACAGAACTAAGATAATATGGCTGAGCCCCTATCATTGCCAGGCACTGAGGCAGGCTCTGTTACTATCCTCACTTTAGAGATGAAGACACTGAAGCCCAGAGAATTTGAGCAACCTTCCCAAGGTGGCACAGCCAGAATTTGAACTCAGATCTAAGTCCAGAGCTCATGTTCTCAAGCACTGTCCCTTGGAGACTGGGCAGAACTTGAATGTGCAGTGATTAGAGAAGGGAGCAGCGAGGAGGGCGCCGCTGGGCAGAGATCCATGGTGGGAAGCTGAGGGCTGGCAGCTCTGAATGGGAGCTGCATGACTCTGGAAACAAGCATACAGCCCTCCCCACCTTGGAGGCGGGACGAGAGGTTCCTGAATGACAGGAGGTCTCCTGGACAGGCTGGCTCACTCTCCAGCTGAGCAGGCCCTCAGCACCTTGTGCGAGCCCATTGCTATGTGTCATCGGAGCTGGCAGGCCTCTTTTCGGTGAAGAGAGAGGGGCTGTCTGAGGGGTAGTACCTAGAACTGGTTTTGCCCAGCCCCTTACTTTCGCTGGGTCTGTTTCACCTTCCCTGCAGGGAGGCTGTGCCTGACTTCCCTGCCACCGTGTGCGTCGGTTTGTTCATCTGTAAAACGGGGACAATATGAAAACGTACTCCATAGGGTTGTTGTGAATATTAAAAGAACTGAACATAGCCCCTGGTAGTTGCTTATTCTATTATTACAGTAATGCTTGCTCTCTCCAGCCCCTGACTGTCCCCGTGGCTCCATGGAGAGGAGGGAGGGTCTAAGGCTCAGAGGCTCCCTGGCCACCCGCAGAGCTCCTGCAAGGCCAGGGATGCCTGGGTTTGCCTTGTCTGCCTGAGTGTGTTTGCTCTGTAGACGTTGAGATCATCACTGCCAGTGGCTGCCCAGCCTCGGCCAAGCTCTTGCAACATTCCCCAGGGCTCTGGGGGTTCCTTGTGCCCAAGTCCTGCGTGGGCAGAGCTCTGGGCAGGCGGCACGTTTTGGCAGATCCTTAGTGGTGTCATTGGTAAAGAGTTTCCTGTGGCTGCACTTCTTGGGACTGAGGAAATACAGTTTTTACAGTCCTCTTTTTGTTCCTCCCAGATGCCAATAAACTGTTTAAACTTTGGTTAAAATGGTGTTTCTCAAAGGAAGGGGAGAGGTTTTGGGAATTCTGCTCCTGGGTTAGTGTGACATCACTGAGGTTCGGCCTAGGGAGAGGCTAGGTCTCGTGCATTAGAGTGGGTTGGGGTGAATGTGGTTGGTATTTCTCTGGGGTCCTCACGGTCCTGGAACAAGGGGGCCTCATCCCAAGCTCTGGGATGGGAGTGTGAGCCCATCTATGTGTCTGCTGTGGTGAGGGGAACACTCATGGGCTGAGAATCCTTGCCTCTTGACTCACGGTATGACCTTGAGCGAGTCACTTCCCCTGGGCTGGGTTTGTGAAATCCTCTGGATTATTGTGAGATAATAGTTGGATTACAAGTGTCTGTCTTCTGCTAGACACCAGTGATTCTCAGTCATGGCTCCATGTACAATCATCTGGGGGAACTTTTAGAAAATGCAGATCTCAGGCCCCTACCTCTGACCACTTAAATTGGAATTTGGGGTGGAGCTCAGGCATCGCTGTTTGTGAAAAGCCCCCCCAGGTAATTCTAATGTGCAGCCTGTTGAGAACCACTGGACTAGACCAAAGGTGGGCAAACTGTGGCCCTTGGGCCAAATCCAGCTGCTGCCTGTTTTTGTAAATAAAGTTTTATTGCCACAGAGCCACACCCATTTATTTCGTTGTGTGTGCTGAATTCCAGTACAGAAGTGTTTTGAGTGTGATTCTGTGCTTCTCCCACAGTACCCAGCCTATCAGATGCGGTTAGAGGAAGTAAGCCCTGTCTTGGCTTAGGCTGAGTGAGACCCTCCTTCCACTGAGTGGCCCAGGGGCCCCCGCCTGGGAGATCCTCTGAGCTCATGCTCACCTCCTGTGTCTCCTCTTCACCTAGGTAGTGATGTTGCCTCTCCGAAGGCAGGCTTATCTAGCCTCCCACCCTCACATGCTTTTGGGGAATGAGCCAGTACAATTGGTACTGCAGAGCCGGAATGCTTGGGGGCTTTTCGTGGAAGTGAGAAAGATGCACTTTTATAAGATTGGGCCAACCCCTTCAACACTGTCTCCCACGCCCTCAGTCTCAGGCTTTGGGGTACTATAAAAATCCCAGGCGGTGCATAGAGTTTCCAATGGTGAAGAATCTTAATCTAGGTCCTTCCCCTGGCTGAGTGCTCAACCAGGTTCTGCCTAGAGAGTCCTGTGGCTGGGAGCTCACTAGGTCTCAAACTATCCTGTTCCATTTTGATAATTTCTGTCTGATCAAACATTCTTCCTAAAACTGAGTTGAAATCTTTTCCATACCTCTGCTGTTCAGCCCTCTTCTGTCCTCTCTGACTCCACAGAACACATCTACATCCTGTTTTAGGGATTAACTACCCATCCTGCACGGTGCACACATGTCCCTGAACATTCTCTAAAAACATGCGTGCTCCTTGGTCTCGTCCACTGTGCTCAGGACACATGGAGGCCAGGCTCCTTGTCCTCCCAATGGCAGCTCTTGATCTGAAGTGCAGGTCCCAGAGCTGTATGTGATAATGGGTGGCCCTCAGTTTGTTCAGATTGAGGGAGACCATCTTCCTCCTCAGTAGCACAAGTCATACTGTCAAACTACTGTCAACATAGCCAGTGGGCAGGTTTGCCTTTTGAAAGCTACGTTAGACCATGTGAGCAAAACATCACTTTAAGAAAGGTCCCAGCCAAGGGACCTGGGTTCTTGCACACCTGTGGCAAGTTAAGGCATTATTTCTCCCTCCTGCCCACCTGCAGTTGGCTCTGTGGAGTCTCAGTGGCCTTTCCAAATGGCTCTGTTCCTTTCCTGGCCTACCCCCAGGGTGTACTCACCCCCCTCACCTGACAGATGGGAAGTGTGGTCATGAGAGAGCTTTGTGGGCCCTGGGTTTATGGGTTTATCACTGGGCCAGGAACAAGGTTAATATTTTTAATGATGAAGGGTGAGCCCCATTATTACCCCAGCTCATCAATCAATGGCGGAACCTGTTTTACCTGTTAGGTGCCCTTGGTATGGGGAGTTCATGAATGGGAATCCAATTTCTCTTTAAACCCAAGCCACCTCTCCCCTTCTTAAATCTGGGAGGCGGTTCTGGGGAGGGTGTTGGTATTTTACAGCAAATTTTTCTTGGGGTAGAAAAGGTTGGGGGCAGCCTTTGAAGACCCTCCCTGCCTTTCCACACCAACTCTCCCAGCCAAGGGTGCAGGGAAGGTCTTGGGAGCTGTACAGCCTGCCCAAGCCAGTCCATAAGCCCGTGACACTCCAGTTATGGGGTCCAGGATGGATGGGGAGCTCAGTACCATCTGTTTGGACCTGTTGTCCACAGATTAGAGGATGGGCATGATGTTAATTTGGAGAGACAGGGAGTGTATCCAGATCACTTAGGTGAGCCCAGTCCTGGCCCTTTCAAAACAGCTGATCAGCTGGAGCATTGGTTTAAATGTCTTCAGGAAGTGCGTTCTTCTTGCAGGAGGGAGGGGGGTGTTGAAAGGACACCCCCTCTCAGTCAGGTTGCCCACATCACCTGCGTTATCCCCAAGAAATAGGCATGATGGAGCCCCCATAAAGATGATGGGGTGCTCACTTTATCCCAGGAGAGTGCCACTTTGAGTTATTCCTAGACCCCCTCTCAGGCACCATCTCGACCAACACCTCTGGGCTGCAACGACCAGTAGGGATTTCAGGCTGGCCACCTTGACCCCAGGCCTCCATAGGTGGAACACCTCCAGTTCCTCTGGTCCTCACAGTATGTGTGGACACTTGGTTTTTTCAAATCCAGCTGGGTTTACTCTAACAAGATGACAAATGAACCAACTCTACCATAAAATTCCCTCCCACTTTACCAGGAGAACAATGAGGCTTACTTTACAGGCCTCTTTGAAAATAACAATAACTTACTGCATACTGGGCACTGTCCAAGTAGTAACTCTATTAATGAAGCAAGAGGCGAGATCACATTCACCTTCTGGCTCTCCTTCCTCTCCTGTGCTGAGTGAGGCTTCCATGTTTGGGGTTTGGGGACGTGGGGAGGGAGGCCCGGGGTCTCATTCCCTCTAATGTAAAGACTGCTCTTGTGTTATATACTGCGCTATTTTTGGTGGTGGTGGTGGGGAGGAGGAGGAGGAGGTGGGATCCTTCAGGCAGGAAGGATGAGGCAGTAGGAGATGGAGGGAGGAAATTGCTGGAAGCGGAACACAGAGTTCCAGGCTGCAGGCGGAAGCGGGTGCTTCCCCAGGTGTGGCCCAGGCAGGTTGCAGGTGTACTCCAATTGCAGGGCGGCTGAGGAAGAGGAAGGGAGACTCCCGGCACCCAGCTGACTGAGGGAGTGTCAGGGGTGGCCCTTGCCCGAGGTTGGCACACCAGAGCCAAATTGGCAGAGCTTCCTCCTCTTCCTTTCAAACCTCCCTTCAGAGATTTCCTCCTGCTGCCGAGAAGGAATCCAGGATATTAGAAACTCATGCAACAGGCTGTGGGTGGCATAGAAGAGCCAAAGTTTTGGACGGAAGCCTGCACCACCTTACGCGCTCTATGGCCCGGGAAACTACTAAGGGAAACTACTAAACCTCTCTGAGTTTTGATTTCGTCATCTGGATGGTGTAATTAGCAAGATGAAATAAGACCCTATGTGGAAAAGCACATAGTCAAGTGCCTGGCACATAATAGGTATTTTCTTCATCATCAGCATAACCTCTGTAAGCCTCTTGCCAGTTCTAATGCTCTAGAATCCTCCGGCTCTTGGAGGGTCTAGTCTGAGGTTCTTAGGTCCTGGCACCAAAGGACCCTCATCTCCAGCAGTCAGTCCCTGTGAGTCATGCATGAGTTTAGCATGACTCTAGCATTATTCTACAGAGAGATGTGTGAAGAGAGAAAGTAGAGGGCTGGGGATGTCTTGGGACAGGTGCGTTATCAGCAAGGTGCTGGGCCTCCCCAATCACTTGATTAACGCAGCAGCAGTGGATCAAAGTTCGCTCTTTTGAATTGATAAGTCTGGGATTCAGTTCAAGATACCTTTGCCTCCCTTTAAGGATAGGACGTTTCCGGCAGTGGGTGATTTATGACATTCCATTTGGAAGGTAATTTTACCGTGTGCACCAATAAATTAGGGCCAGTTCGTGCCTGATTCATGAGGCTACTGTCAGGCCCTGTGTTGGTGTTTCAGAGGCCAGTCCTCAGTGGTGGTGTAGAATGTGCTGTTGGAGTGAGCCAGGAGGGGAGGGGAACTAAGCAGGAAAAGCCAGCCCCCTTAAGCCATAGATATACACCAGACTTTGCATCCTAAAGGAGGGCTTGACTTTCAACATAGTGTTGGAATGACTGAAATGCCCATGTAGTCCAGTGCTTTCCCTGAAACTAATTAGAAAAGTGAAAAGTTAGGGAGTTTTTTTTATGAAGTTAAATTCATTCTTTAAAGAATTGTACTTTATTCTCAATTTCCTTTTTACTATTGTTGTTCTTTCCTTTAAATTTTTTTAAAATTTTTTATTTATTTATTTATTTTTATTTTTGAGAGACAGAGAGAGACAGCACAAGCAGGGGAGGGTCAGAGAGAGAGAAAGATACAGAATCTGAAGACAGGCCCCAGGCTCTGAGCTAGCTGTCAGCACAGAGCCTGATGTGGGGCTCGAACCCACAAACTGTGAGATCATGACCTGAGCCAAAGTCAGACGCTTAACCGACTGAGCCACCCAGGTGCCCCAGCCTTTAAATTTTTTTAACGTTTATTCATTTTTGAGAGACAGAGAGAGACAGAGTGCAGGTATGGGAAGGGCAGAGAGAGAGGAGACACAGAATCTGAAGCAGGCTCCAGGCTCCGAGCTGTCAGCACAGAGCCTGACGCGGGGCTCAAACTCACAAACTGTGAGATCATGACCTGAGCCAAAGTCGGACGCCCAAATGACTGAGCCACCCAGGCACCCCTGTTGTTCTTTCCTTTAGAAAATGTCAGTGAGGACAGATGGTAGTTGGGTTTTAATGCTGTGATCCTGTGTCTTTTCCCCTCCCTCTTTTTGTATTATAGTGGTCTGTGAAATCCAGAATTCTGGCCCTGAAATTTGCTCTCTCCTTCCCATTTTACAGACGGGGAAACTAAGGTCCCAATGGGGAGTGTGACTTTGCCAATGGTGCCCAGTTGGAGAGAGGAAGGAATTAGAGTTTGGGTCTCAAGTTTCCCATGAGAACTTCTGGATGTGGAAGACCATCAGGATCAGCAACATAATTCATGGGACCCACTCCACTGAAAAATAAGAATTCATGTGGGCCCTCATTCAAAAATTATTGGCAGTTTCAAGATGGCAACAGAGTGTGAAACCAAGTTCAGAGTCCCATGTGAGTGCAGAGGCCACATGTTATGTGGCTGGCCCTGGGGACCATATATGTCAAACTCCTGAAGTACTAGCATGTAAAAATAAGAACCTGTCATACTAAGCCCAACAAATAGAGTGCTTTGGACTGGGCCTTTGAAACTCCCTGAAATCCCCACTTAGGGCATCTCCTCTGCTCTCCCCAGCCCTCTGCCCAGAAGCTTGAGGTCAGATAAAGAGAAGCCCGTGGGGAGGATTATAGAGGTGAGTTCTCTTATAAACCTACAGGAAGGAGGCAAGGTAGGCGGAGTTTATCTGGGCTTTCTGTGTGTTCTTGCCCACCAGTGTTTGCTCTGGTAGCTCCATATCTCCAGGGAGAGGTGTTGTGCGTGGCTGAGGTCGAGTGGGTCTGGGGTCACCTGTCACAGCGTTGGGTGGGGCAGGTGCTCTGACTGGAGCAGCACGCTGGTGTGGAAAAGCCTGGACCAGGCGGATAACTGGATTGGTACAAATCACCAGGGTTCTCAGTCATGCCTGTCGGTCAGTACGCTGGCTAGGCTTTGCTCAGTGGGTTATTTTTATTTAGGGCAGACTGTAACCCTTCTCTCTCTACCCGTTGGCTGTGGTAGAGTACACATTTTTGACCTCAAAACACATCTGGACAAAGCAAGTCAAGGTCTGTGCTCTGCTGGAGCATGTGGGAGTGTGGGCATGTGTGTTTCTGTGGACATTCGTGTGCATGCATGTCTAGGTGCAGGTGCACATGCTACGCATGTATCTATATGTTTACTAAATACTTCAGTGATGCTTACCTTTGTTGTATGCATGGTTCTAAGCATTTGACAATTTTTTAATGTTTTTATATATTTTTGAGAGAGAGAGAGATAGCGAGAGACAGAGTGTGAGTGGGGGAGGGAAAGAGAGAGAGGGAGACACAGAATCTGAAGCAGTCTCCAGGCTCTGTCTGAGCTGTCAGCACAGAGCCTGATACAGGGCTCAAACTCACGACCCGCAAGATCATGAGCCAAAGTCGGACGCTTAAGCGACTGAGCCACCCAGGCGCCCTAGCATTTTACAGATACTGAAACAATGCTCATAGTGAACTCATAGGGGAAAATCTTAGTATTATTCATGCTTTATCAATGAGGGAAACTAAGGACAGACAGGTCAAGTAAGTCATATGGCTTCCCTAAGGTCATGCAAGCTGGTAAGTGGCCAAGCCAGGAAGTTTACAAGTGCTTGAGTAAAAGTGTGCTTGTTTATAGTGCCCTACTGTGAGAGGCCCCTTATGGTCATGGACATTGAGCTTCCCTGGGAGAGAAATGGCCCAGTAGACCCTCCCTGGATTCATTAACTCACTGACTCATCTAGCATTTGCTAGATGCCCCTTTATGCTGTCACTAGACAAGGGTGGGGTGGGGATGGACAGAGCCAATCAGGCCGCCCTGCTGTTGAAAGCTTCTGGCACTGTGGCAGCACTCGAGGGTTTCCAGGGCAAAGGCCATAGTGGTCTGAAATCATCACATGTTTACAAATTAGGCATCTCTGGGTAGAATACAGCAAGGGGTCCAGGTCCACAGAGGGGAGGCTCTGAGACTATGGATCGGGTATGGAATAATGTGTTCCCTGAGCGTGGAAAGCTCAGTGGTCCTGTGTCTTCTAGTGCATTGCTCAGATGCTGGAGGGCTTGATCAGAGAGAAGCCTTGTGGACCAGCAGGTGACAGGTGCTGTGCTTTACTGTAGTTTTTCTAGTCCTTTTTCTATGCACATCAGCACATTTCTCTTTCTCCCTCTTTTTTTTTTTGTGTGTGTGTTACATTTTAGAATAATGGATTTCTCCTAAAAGTACTCTTTTGAAATCTGATTTTTGTCACTTGCTGAGATGCCAAAAAACAATTTCTCTTAATCCATAAAGATTCTGTAACTTCTTTGCTTGCTGCATAGTGGGTGTCCTCAGGTAACTCACCCCATCCTAGGATGGGCATTACCAGGTCAGAGTTTTTTCCCTTCTGCACTTCGGGTTGTGCCCTGAGATATATATGTGTGCACAAAGGAGATTCATTTTTAGATTGTCTCACTGGAGGCCACTTGCTTCTCTGTCTGGGGGTGGGAAGCCATCACCCCTGGCTGCGGGGTGAGAGATGCGGGGACGCTGCAGTGCTTTGATGCCCCACCAGCCAGTCGTGAAGAGCTGCAGCCTGTCCACACACAGGCTCACCATGGTGCTATTACCCCACGTGGCCTTCCCAAGTACTCACGGGTACACCAGCCTACCCATTGGACAATAGCTCTTCACAGACAACAGCTGTCATGCCGGCATTTGGTCCCCCAAAATTGGTTTTGTCCGGGTGCTTCTTCGGAGCTGCCTGCTTGATCTCTAGCCCAGGAGAAAATGACCCATGGGACTTTGTGTAGGGGGGCTACCTGCACTAAGAATGGTGGCTTGTGGGGATAGCCTGATTCCTAGATTCAGTAACAGTCCCCATTGCATTTGCAAAACCATTGTCTGCTT
Source organism: Cryptoprocta ferox (assembly GCA_028646485.1). NCBI lineage: Eukaryota > Metazoa > Chordata > Mammalia > Carnivora > Eupleridae > Cryptoprocta > Cryptoprocta ferox. The sequence continues at coordinate 32,947,885 of CM053568.1, forward strand.
GAAATCCCCAGAGGGAGATGGGACAGGGCGATCCTTCATCCCATTTCACAGATGAGGAAACTGAAACTCAGAGGAAAGCAGTGAGCTGGGCAGGTGAGGGGCCAAGTGGCACAGGAGCCCAGGTCGATCTTACTGGCCCTCCTATTGCTTCAGTTGGGTGAACTTACCAGGTGGGACCTCTCCTCTGATCTCACTCTTTCTACATGAGGCTTTTCCCCAGCCCTAGGCAGCTAGCTGATGCTGTCAGGCCACACCAAGTCCCTCCCGCCCCTCCAGTCTGACCTTCTCTAGAGGGCTTGAATCTATATCTGCCCCAAGGCTTCATGCAGAAGCTGGGATGCGGATAGCCACCCTTCCCGCACACACCAGAGGGGCCAGGGGCAGGGACCCAAGTGTAGCCTCCACTGGTGACTTTGAGAGTTAGTTGGTGTTGTCCCACCACCCCACCCCACCTCAAGCTCCCTCGCCCTTGGTAAAGTAATTCTGAGGAATGCGTTGTGCGTGATTTCCCAGTTTCCCTATTGGATGAAGTTCTAGTTGCCCACCTTGGTAGTTGGCTTGATTATCCAGCTTCTCTGCTGCCTTCCTTCCCTGGCCCATTTCCACACCCCTCATCAGTTTCAGGTCCCAAATAAAGGGCTTGCACCAGAGTCCTGGCTTCCAGGTCTGTGTCTCAGGGAGCCCAACCTAAGGTATGCGCCCTGTGGCATCTCAAAGGTGAGAACAGCATCCTTTTCATGTTCTCCAGTGCCTTCCACCCTTGCCGACACAATGTGTCAGCCATTATGTTACCGTTTGGTCCATTGACTCAATCTCCTCCTGCTCCAGGAGGAAGATGTTCTCCCAGTGAAGGTGGGTGAACTCAGTCTTGGAAAAGGTAGGCACCCACCCAGAGCTGGTGAGAAGCCAGGAAGCAGTGAAGCTTGAACCTCCGAATCCAGTACCACCCTCAGCATCCCTGCCTGCCCTGGCTCCTGCCTGGCACAGCTTGCAGGGGCCCTGCTGCACATCGGGGCTGGTATAGAGGAAACTGGCTCCGGAACCTGCCTCCCAGGTTTGGCGAAGTAGACAGGTGTTCACATAGCTGCAATTCAGGGCAGGCTGTGAAGGGGCTTCAGCCGTGCACATACTCGACTGCTTCGAACAAGCCTGCTGAGTATCTCCTGCCCTCCCCGGGGAGGTAAGCTGATTAATACTGCCCTCCCTGGGAGACTGGAGGCTCTGTGAGGCAGGAGTGCAGGCCTGCCTTTGCCCCTTGCTGCATCCCAACTCAGGGCTCATTGCCTGGCATGTTGTGAGGATGGGGTAAATGTGATTGAATGAACCCTTGACACCGTTACAGACAGGTTTGTTGTTGCAAAGCTCTGTTCGCAGTAACCTTCCTGTACATTGGAAAGTGCTGAGTACATATGAGAAGTGCTTTGGGGTTCAGGGACAGTTTCTTAGCCTAGAGGTCTGCATGTGAGAAAGAGTTAATTGAGGCTTGATGGCATCATTTTAAAAAGTGAATCACCATTTATTACTGAGCACCCACTATTAAGCGGAATATAATTGGGAACCCTCAAATCTGGTGGTGGTAATTACGGCCAATGCTGCGTGTCTTCAATAAAAAGGTGCTGACTTTTGGGGGAGGGCAGCTGTTTAGTGCTGCTTGTGTTTTAAGATGCTCCGGCCTGCCTTGCAGCTCTTGTGTTAGAAATGTGTATGTGTCATCCTAATGGGATCCATTCAGAGAAAAGTGCCCCTTCATTTAGTATGGATCCTGGGGCCGCCGTTGCCAATCATATGGACTGCACCTGGCCTGAGCCCTTTCTCCCCTTAATCTCAGCTCTGGGCATGGAGCTCACAGGGGCTGGAGAGACCCCCACCCCCTCTTACACAGCCACTCCTGCTCATCTCCACGGCCTGCATGGAGGCCTGGCTTTTAAAGGTACCATAGCTCTCAGGAAGGTCTTCAGCTTCTAGGCTCTGCTGTTTTGCTTTACATACTTTTCCTATGAGAACATTGGAGAAGTTGTTCGTACTGTACGGAGTCTTCTGTTAACCGTGAGAAAGCCTCACGGGCATTCCTGATCCTTTCTTAGGAAGGGAGCAGCAGAAGGGCCAGGCCTACCAGGAGTGGAAAAATAACTTAAATTCAGTTGTCCAAAACCCATATTGGAAGCAGGCAGGCTATACATACATAGGTCACCAAATGACAGATTCTCCTGTGGTTAGGATTTGGTGAGAGTTTGGTTTTGTCACTCTAGGAATGAGCATTCTCTTCCTGGATATCCAGGTGACCTCCGTAAGCCCCTTCCCCTCTCCAGTCCTCAGTTTCTTCCCCCATAAGACGAGGGGATCCATCAGGCTAGATGACAGTTGAGATGATGATAATCACACCTGACATTTCTTGAGCACTTCTGTGTGTCAGGCCTCTTCTAAGTCCATCACTTAATACTGGTCCATTTAGTCCCTATCCTGTTGTCACTTTATAAACAAGGCAGCTAAGGCATGGAGCAGCAAAGGACTTTCAGAGCCATCCTGTGTCCCTGCTCCAGATGGATGATATGTTCTCCTACCCTAAGTGTCCCTAAGTGTCCTGCAAAGGAAAGAAGAAAATCCTGTTCTTACCCTTCTTGACCCAGGGCTGGTCTGAGAGCATTTTCTAGTCAGTGACCCCAAACTCCAGGAGGAGCACTTGTCCCACTTGAGCAAGAAACTTGCAAGAAAGAACTGTCTGGGAAGCTAGGTGGAAGCTGATGGGGTTTGTCAGAGGGCTGGGCAGTGCTGAGCCAGAGCCTAGGGGAGGACAAAGGGAGACTCAGTGGATGCTGCCCCCCTCCCCCTGGGGCCCACCTCCCGCAGGGAGCTGTCTTGTGGGGGGTGGGGAGATGATGGATGAATGATATGAGTGGTGGTCCTTGCAAGAGGAACTAAGCTTTTCCTTGGGGGTGGGGAGAGTGATTGTGCAAATTGACAATGTTAGGAACTATTTTTTTAGTTTATTTGTTCATTTGTTTAGTAATCTCTATGCCCAACGTGGAGGTCAAACTCAGGACCCCGAGATCAAGAGTCATGCTTTTCTGACTGAGCCAGCCAGCTGCCCCATGTTAGGAATGATTTTAAGAGAAACATTAGATAGCCATATAGGTACTGCAGAAACAATGTGGACCTGCGTGTTAGGAAACGTTGGGTTACCTGTTTTGGGCATTGACCTTTGCCACCACACCCCCCAGGACTTCTGCTCCCCAGTATATTAAATGTTTTCAGACTGTGGGTACTGGTACATACTGAGGTTCCATGTGAGGTTTCTCATACACAATTCCACAGATAAAAAATTGAAACTCATTGGACTTAGATTATCTCCCAGGGCTCTTTCCACTCTGACCTCACATGTAATGACACTGCAGACCCCTGGGTGCTTCTGTCCTTAGGAGGGATGCAGTGAATTCTCTGTCTCTGGCCCTAACTGAAGGCACTGAAGAAATTCTAGGATTGAGCTATTTCTGAATTCAAAATAGAACCTTCCACTGCTGAGAGATGCTGAGAAGCCAGTCCCTAGCACTTATCGGCAAGCTTCTGAGGTAAACACAGGGCTGAGCTGGGCTCCACTCCAGCAGCCTCCCACCCAGGATGCAGAGCCTTCTCGATGGGGTTAAACTGAGGGAGGGTGAGGAGTTTGTGTGTATGTGACTGTGTGTGAGAGAGAAAGAGAGAGAGGGGGGCTGAGCAAGCAGGGCCTGAGAGTAGCTGACAGAGGCTATAATTTGAAATGCGTTTTTCCCAACAAGTTGGAGCCTGCAGGTGTCTAGGCAAGCAGCTGTGGCCGTGGGAGGGGCAGGACTGGAAAGACCAGTGGAGACCACTTGAAACACCCCTGGCCTCCTGACATGCAGGGCAGGTAACCGGCTGGTCCGTAAAGAAATGTGTACAGTAGAGCCCCCAAGGTCTGCACAAAGCAATGGGTGGTGCCTGCCGGAGGAAGACTGCCCAAATGACTGAATTATGAACTCCTGGCCACTGGAAGCACTTGACCTCCAAGCATGAAAAGAGGGGCTTAGAAGTTTGGGGTACTAACTCTGCATGGCTGAATCGGACCTCAGAGGAAAGAAAGGGAACCAGTCCTTGGTTGGTGTGAAAAAATGCTCCCCTCCACCTGATTTCCAAGAGTTGCTGCTGAATACGAGAATGTAGCTAATTAATCTTCCTCAAATTAATTTCCTTACTATGTCAGAAATGATTTATTGGTACGCCTGTAAGGAGAGTTGTCTGTGATGGTCAAAGCCAGGGACGGGGAGAGGCGAGCAAGGGGGTGCTTGCTTGCATCTCCACAGTTCCATGTGTGTCCCAGCCTAGTTCTCTGGACCAGGAGCACACACACTGCTGCTTCCCAGAACACAGATGGGATGGCCCTGAAGGTCCCAAGAGGTTCTCTTCTTTTTAGCCAAGTGCCCCCAACCAGGAGGTACATCTTGCCCAAAGCATGAAAGGAGAGAAAAGGATGATTCACACACATTTTTCTTTTCGTGGTTGAGAACTCTGACAGCTGTTGTCCTGCCTAATTGCAGCCAGTTTTCTCTGTCACCACTGGGGCCTTGATGGGTTCTTCTCAGGTCTCTGTTTTGTCATCTTCATTAAATCTCTGCCCCTTGCAAGCAGAGACTCTGCCCAGCACTTAGCACCATCCTGGGCCCTTAGAAGGTGCCACCATAGCTTTTCCTTTATAAATTTCTGACACATCCCCATATCATCTCGGTGTTTTCTCCTCATAACATTCGTGTGAAGCTGAGAAGGGAAAGCATCTTGCTCAGTTCCACAGGTGAACTGCGGAAGCTCAGAGAGAGAAAGCAGGCTGCCCACAGTTTACCCAGCAAGGCTGTAGCCGAGCCGGCTCCACTCCAGAACTCTGCAGGGCTGTCCTTGCTTGTGATGTCCTTCCTTTCTGCGGTGCCACTGCCTTTTCTGTGTATTTCCACAGCCCCAGGCAGCTACCGCTGGTCAGCCTCAGGCTTTGGAAATACTGCCTGCCTTGGTCACAGTGGGGGTTCTGCAAACAGCCACCCATCTAGGCAGTTCTGAAGCTGAACCTCTGCTGTGGGACAGCTGAATCGGTGCTAAGAAAACAGAGCACAGAGAGATGATAGCCAGTTAGCTGAGCTCTACCCAAAGCAGACACCCACCTTGGCACCTCTTCTTGGACACTGTTATGATAGGAATTCTGGTTTCCAGGCAGCACATCCCTTTATGGTTCTTAGATGTCCTTTCTGACTCCCCGAGCTTGCTTCTGTATAGTTTCTGGGTCTGTGCAGAACATTTGTCCACTGCCTCTTTCCTGGACAGCCTGCTGGTCATTTGAAGCCCTCTCCAGACCCCCACATTTCCTGTTCCTTTACTGTCCTCTTTTAGGTGGCATGGCAACAGAGCCTCCATCATGGGGACATCATGCCTGCCAGGGTCTGTGTCAAACGGGGACCAGAACTCCAGTCTGCCCACATCCCCTACTAGGGAACAGAGGCGTGGAGCCTTCTGGCTGTTGCTACCACCTCATGCCCTGCATTCCTTTTGGTCACCTTCAAGGAGCCCTCCTGACCTCCACAGTGAGAGAAGGAGCCAGGTTGCCTTGGGTGCTGTGTGGCTGTGAACCAAGACAAATGGCCTCAGGCTGTCCTTTCCTGTGCCCCCCACTCCCCACTCCCAAATGAATAGCAGGCCAGTCACACACCACACTGTCTTTTCAGCCAGGTGAATGATGTGTGTTGAATAATGATAGAGTCCTCAGTCACTACCTATATAAGAAACAGAGAGTATGTCTCATCTTAGCTATTCTTTAAAGTGGCTCAAATGCATAGGGACTTGGTCTTAACACAGTACTCCTGACCTTTCTGACGTGTGCCCTGCACTTTGCAGACATATATAAACATGGTGGAGGGAGCCACAACTTCAGCTATCACATTTCCAAAGAGGTCTGTGACCCCCCCAAACTGTTAAGAAAATTTGTACAGTTTTAATGGCAAACTGACTGGGAAATGGTCCGACTGGGAACGTGTAGAACATTCCCAGGTGTGTTCAAATGCAGTTTGCTCTGGGGTAGAAGTCATGGGCCTGGAAAGGACCCAGGACCTCATGGGGTGCTGCCCCCTCACTTCCCAGGGAGAGAAAAGCAGCACAGAATGGGGGAGACTTATTGCCTCATCCAACAAGTGGTTGAGCTGGGGCAGCCCGATGCCACCAGTTCCCACAGGCAGCAGAGTTCGTGGAAGTGACCACAGGTTCAGAAGAGGTGCCCATGGGACAGAGGGGGCAGTGTGGGTCACCCACTCCCAAAAGGTGGTGGCTATTCCGCCTCTCTTATCACTCCTTTTTGTTTGTTTTTAAAGCAGGGATGCCTCACGCATTTCAGCAGTGGCTACTCTCCACATCCTGTCAGCCTTTCCTGGGGCTGTGTGATCTCCTTGCAGAGTTTGCTGGGAGCCATGGTGACATGGCCTAAAAGGATCTATGCTTCAGGACAGAGAACCTTGTACATCCTCATGGCCCAGTCTCCCCTCATGGGGCGGGGCAGGGCAGAGTCTTGCCTGGTAACCCTTTCCCCCCTGCCCAGGCTCTGTTGCTTAATCTGGGGCCAGCCCTCAGAATTGCATGGGGAATGCCATTACCTCTATGTCTTAGATTCTGGAGATGGACCAAGGCATGTTGGGTCATCTCTTACTCCACTTAATCCCCAGGGAAGAAAGCAAGAGAGAGCTGCATTTAACATTGACTTCTTGCCTCAGTTTAATGAACAGGGCTGAGAAGTACCTGAGGAAAGTGAAATTCCAGACTAATACCTAGAGGTTTAGCTTTAGATTGGTGGGGGAGGGGGCTGACTCTAGCTTAAAGCTTCTCAAACTTTCCTGGTAAAATCACCTGGGTTACTTATTAAATATACAGATTATTGGGGCTAGGGATCTGTTTTTTTAACAAGCATTCCAGGCCATTCCTATCTTCAGGCAAGTTTGGGAAACAGTTTATCTATTGTACCAAAAATAGCCTATGAAAAGAGTGCTTTTTTTTTTAATTTGAATTTTGTATGTAACACATTAATAAGTTTTCCTTATTTGAAAAATACGTTAACATTACAGACAAATTTCCTTTGATTTCCTCAGGCCTTCCCTGCCCCCAGAGGAGGTATCTGTTTAAAGTTTATATCTCCCTAGGGATGCCCAGCTGGCTCAGTCTGTAGACCACGTGACTCTTGATCTCAGGGTTGTGAGTTCAAGCCCCATGTTGGGTGTAGAGATTACTTTAAAAAAATGAAATAAAATCTTTTTTAAAAAAAGTTTATATCTCTCTGGATCTTTTCTTTACATCAGTAGAGCTTTCTCTTTCATTTTTCATAAGCAGGTATCATGTATTTATCATTCTACAACCTGCTTTCTTTCCATTCAAAGCTATGTCATAGAGAAGTATATTAGTGCATATAGAGCAACTACTTTTTTTAAAAAACCTGCTGCATAATATTTCATAGTATGGAACTAGCACAGTTTATTTAGCAATTCCCCTATTGACAGCTATAGCAGTTGCTTACAGTTTCTCATTATTATGTGCTCCTGTGAGCATTCTTGCCCGGCTCCTTGTGCACATTTGGGAATAAATACCGAGAAGTGAAATTGCTGGTCAATCCATGTGAATTTTTGGATTTTCATGGGCTTTGTCAGTAGCTGTCCCTTCAAAGAGGCTCTGCCAATTTACCTTTCCATTGAGGACCCAGCTCTCCCCACAGGTGTGGCTGTCTCAGAAAAGCATATGGCCATGTGTGGTCAAGTGGCAACACCCATCTTCCTCTAGTGCTTCCCTTTGGGCGTGAACAGGAAGACTACTTCCTATCACAAAGCAAAATTCCCAAGATAAAAACACCCAGGCCTCAGACTACTGGAAGGGAGGGACCAGTTTCACATAGCAGTGTGTACAAACCAGAAAAGAGGCATGTGGAGCCAACTCCCAGTCTGCAGCCAGCTCACAGAGCCTTGTCAGAAAGGCAGCAAGCATGGTGGGATTCTGAAACGCTCTGGGTTGCAGTGAGCTATTACAAAATGAGAGTTTAAAGGAGGTCTCTCAAGGACCCCCTTGATCCCACTGCTTTATGAGCCTGTGAAAGTCCGTTGGGGCACTGGGCTGACCTGAGGTCTCTAGTTTGTTTGAAACCAAGAAAAGCCTTGCCTAGGGTTTAGCCATAACCCTCTTCCTTTTTCGGAGATGGACCAGTGCCCCCATCCCGGGAGGCTAAGAAAGTGAATGTGACCTGCTGGTTGGAGAGGCTCCAACAGCCCGCCTTTCTGCTGCTGCTCAGCTGCATTGTAGAGTCGTGAGACCAGGAGGCTGGCCCCCTTTCAGCTCTGTGCCTGTGGGACCATGAGCAGGCCACGTGAAGGGGTCCCATGCCGGTCAGGTCTTTGCCAATCCAAGATCGAAATCAAGGAAAACTTCTCACGTGCCCCGGTGGCCTGACCTGCAGAGAAGTCCCAACTGGTTCCCTTTGGGTTGAATTGTTCTATTAGATTCGAGGACATTTTAAAGCAAAGCAGCGTCAGCCCCAGTAGGAATCCAAGCCCACATCTGGGGAAACTCCTTCCCTTTCTTTTAACTCAGAAAATCTGCAGCCTTCACTCAAGCCCCCTGCCGGCGCTCCTAACTTGCAATGTGTGGTGGGCAGCTCGGACAGCAGTTACAGTTACGCGGCCCAGTGCTTGTGGCCCAGGGCCTCTGGCAAGTCACTCGGGCACTCTGGATAACTGCCTGCTCAGCTCTCCCAGCACCTGGTTAAACTTTTACTCCAAAAACCAGGACATGATTTTGCAAAAGGTCAGACAGCTCAGTTAAGTGTTTGCCAAGTTACAGGTTGCTCAAACCTCAAATTCCCTCCCCTCCACCATCCTCACTTTGAAGTTGGAAAGCAAATTGATTAAATATACATTTTAGGAACCTTCCGATTTGCTTCTTAAACTAACAGAATTCTAAACTTTTTTTTCCTAATGGAAGGATTTTCAACTGTCAGCAGGTATAACTGGAACCATATGTCAGCAGAGACCAAGGGCTTTTCCTGGTTTTAGGATTTGTAAATTCTTATTGAAACGGAAGTAAGCAGGGCAGGCAGCTGGGGGCCCCCTTGACAACCTGAGCTCAGATCTCGTTTTAATTAGAAAATACAGATAGTGTCTGCTGAACTGAAGGCCTCCCAGAGCTCCTGTCCCTGGGCGAACAAAGATTTGGTTTATATCCTGCAAGCCTTCCCTGTTTGCAAATTACAGGGCACTTCCGAGAGAGGAGCTGGAATGTTGATTTCTAGATTACGGAGACTTGCAGCCCACTCCCTCCCCTGTCTTCCCCTTTGTCAGCTAATACCCCCAAAATGATTTGGTTTTCTTGGGGAAATATTTGCTCCCTTCCTGGACTAGATGGAGGATGTTCCGTTCATGTTGAAAAGAGACGGTAAGGCCGTGTGGAATAGATGTCATCCACAGCAGGCTCATGGTTTTCTCCATTTAGACTTCTGGTCCCTTGAACTCTGAGACACAAATACCCTCCAATAGATCAGCCTCTGAGCTGTTCTATTTGACAGTGGTTCACGTGTATAATTTTCTCCTAATGTATTCTGCAAATGGTAGAGTAGAAATATCAAATGAAAGACATTGCCAGACCCAGCGCTCCCCCCACCCCCATCTTTCCCCTGCCTGGTGTCATTTGAGCTCAGGGAGTCTCAAGAAAGGCCACGATTACAATGTCAGCATCTGGAAGTGTCCCCGCTGGGACTCTAAGCCTGCCCCACAGCCACGACGAAGCGGTGTCAGAGCAGTGGCAATGGGGTCACACATACTCAGATTTCAGGCGTTCCAGCCCTGGGTCATTCACTGATAAGCTTGCTCTTGTTCTGGGAGCAGTGACTGCTGTGTGCCATGCCTCCCATCAGCCCCCGGCCGCACGCCAGTGACAGGGCTGCTGCCCGCTGTCCCTCTGTGGGCATCACATTCCTGGCAGCTGAAGGTCACTTGCTCACTCTGCCAGGGCTGCTGCCACAAGCTGCCATTTACCAGGCAGACAAAAGGGGATTTTCCCTTCCCCTGGGTTTATAGGCCCCTCAAATGCCTTACATTCCAGGAGCTGGGAGAGAGAAGAGGCTCCTGTGGTTTCTAATTAAACCCACAATTTAAATAACAATTCATGTAACCCCAAGGGTTGAGAGAAATGCTAACCTATCTCTTCCCCAGAGAGGCAGCTGGGTGGCCCTGGCTGGGAGGCTGAGGACTCTCCCTTTGCCAAATGTGACCAAAGGGGCAAAGAACTCCACGGAGTTCACAGCAAGTTTTCAGTGGGGCTAAGGTGCTGTGACAGGGAGTGGGTTTCCTCACTAGTAAGTGTGCCCCTCCATGAAGCGTAGAAAGTAAGAAATGGGAGGGAAAACGGCCATGTTTACTCTTAGCCCAAGAATTTTTACCTCCTCCAGGGAAAATGTGGAACCTTGTCTCTGAAGTGTCCAAATCCCAGATTTTCACGTGGTCCAAGGACTCCCCTCCTGCCCCCACTGCTACCCCAAGGTGACTCTGTCTGTCTGCGGTGGAACTTTGCTGTTTTCTGAAATGTTGACAAGGGAGGAGGCCAAGAGGACAGCCCTGGGAGACAGAGGATCTGGCTCAGGGTTTTAGTCAAGCCCCTAACCTTGCTGGACCTCAGTTTCCCCATCTGTTATAGAAGAGTCTCCCAGTTTACCGCTTTCAAGCCCCTTTCTGACCATGGCAGTCTCTGGGTCCCTGAGCTGCTTTTGTATTTTCTTTGGGTCTGCCTGGGGCCACGGTCATGTTTGCAGTGCGTTGATCTCACCAAATTGTTGTCCGATTACCCAAGGCATGCTTGTGTTCCAGATTCGGGGAAGATGGAATGCTGAACATAATTATCTCTAGACAGGCTCTTCTAGGCCTCAGCCAGCACCAGGAGCATGTCAGCATCTCTAGGCTTACTGCTATCTCATTTCCAACTTTCCTCCATTTCCATTCCATTAAATTAAGCAACTCACATTCCCCAAAGACGCCCTCCAGGTCCTTGCCTTTGTGCTTCTCTACCCAGATGCCCTTCTGTTCTCTTGGCTGTGCCCAGAGCACTGAGGCTGCCTGCTCAGAGGCCCCCACCTTGTAAGGAGCACTGCCAGTGTGGGTCTCTTTGTTAGGGGTACAAGAATCGGAGCTCCCCAAGGGCAGGTGCCAGCTCGTTCCCGTCTCCACCTCCCCCTCCTTGCTGGTATGATGCAGGCTCCATTTACGTTTGTTGGGGCAAAGCCTGATTGTGAACAGAAGTGCAGCAGAAAGCCAGAGGTGGACTCATGCTCCTGCCATCTTGCTCCCTGCAGGTGACCATCGCCGATGACTATTCTGATCCCTTCGATGCCAAGAATGATCTCAAGAACAAAGCAGGGAAGGGAGAGAGTGCTGGCTACATGGAGCCCTACGAGGCCCAGAGGATCATGACAGGTAAGCAGAGCTGCTGGCACAGGGACTTAGCAGGGAGGCAGGGGGACCCGCTCCTGGGCGGTGCCCAGCCAGCCCTCTGCAGGGGAAGGTTCACGCTTTCACCACGGAGGCTGGAGGATAGTGCTGTGTTGAATCTTCACTACAGTTGGCCAGCTCATGTCTCACCTATGTCAGGAAGGACCTGGCCGGGCACTGTGAAAGTCTAGATATAGGGCACCAAGGACAGTTACCCAAGGTAAGAACTAAAAAATACATCAGGAATTTTTGCTGAAGAAAACTATAGCATTTGAGTTAGAAAACATAGCCTGGAGCTTCCTAGCAGCCAGGGCAATCAAAGAAGCATGCTGGGTCACCGTACTTTCAGTACCTAGTAGAAGAATGGGGGTCAGATCGTTGGGGACAAAATTATCCCTGGCCTCATACCAGGAAACCTTTGGCATGTGGCTGGAAGCAGTGTCAAGTCCCCTGGTCTACATGGCAGGTTTATAGAAAATACAGACTTTCCCCCCTGTGTCTGTTTTCCTATTGGCCCCAGATGGCAAAACCTTGTCCAAATAGTTGTGTGGGACCCAGAAGAAAGTGGCCATGTGTGCAGTTACCCTGCTTAAGGCATCTTTAAGGAGTGAATGGTTATGAGTTATCTGCCATCTCAGACAGACCCTCGGCATGAGCAGGCAGTGGGGAGAAACCACCCACGTGGGTCCTCCTGGCTCAGGACGGTCCGGAGACAAAAGAGCAGCCATGTGGGTTGGCCCCTCTGACCCCACACAAGGCAGGAACATGAACAGGGACACCACATGGGACTAGAGTTGGGGGGGGGGAACCGGGAGCAGGTTGAGAGCCACTCTGACTTGAGGCCTAGTGAATTGGTTCCCTCTGTGTCTTGGGACTTGGGATACAGATGCCACTTTCTAAAGTGACCCTCTTAGTGTTTGCTTGGTGGTCAAGTCTTTGAGCACGTTCTCTTGATTCCTTTTGAATTGGAAGAAGGAAGGGAAAGGAAGCAACACTGAGCACTTAGCGTATGCAGCGCCCATGCCGAGTGTAGCTCATAGGGCTGAGGAGACCGCATAGGACAATTGCTGAAAGATATGGGCACAAATCCAGACCCTGCCTCTAAGACTCTGCTTCGTGCTCTCCTGTTCCTGGGTACTGATTCTCTGGCCGCCAGTGTGGCCTCCAGAATGTGTGGCCACTTTGCAAAAGGCTGAGGCAGGGAGTGATTAGGCCAGACTTCTCTAGGGCCCCCTGCTCTCTCCTGGCAGAGTGGCCTCTGTGGGCTGCAGGAGGCAGAGAGTTGGGACTGGCACCTGATGGTGCCTGCTCTCCAATGACTCAGGGAAGCAGGTCTGCTGGTGGAGTCTTCTTCACCCCAGGACTGTAGTGATACCCACTCCCACTGCCACATGCCATCACCTCCGCCGGGCTTGGTGAACCGTCAGCTCTGTGGGACCACTGGGGGCATGTCGGCCTGGGAGTAAAGGATTGGTGGTTACAGGAGTGACTTTGGGACACTGCCACATTCAGATGTCAGGCAGCAAAGGATCTTCAAGTTCACTCGAACCCAACAGCCTCATTTTATAGATGGGAAAACTGAGGTTACAGAGGGAGAGATACTTGCCTGATGATATATAGTAAGTTGGTGGCAGAAGTGTGGCCTGTGCTTGGCAGGGCAGCCTGTGGGGTGGAGTCCTGGAGGAAGTATATGTTTGTGCTTGACGCTGGGGTATCCGGGACACAAGGAAATGGCAGGAGCCATCCGAGGCTGGAGCCCTCTCCAGGCTCCAGGCTCTGCACTGGGCCCTTTGACGTACATACTTTTAGTAAGCCTTACCATGTCCCTGCAAAGGAAGTGGTGTCTCAATTTACAAGTGAGGGAAACAGGACAAATCGCTTCCCTGGGGTCACAAAAGTACAAGTGAGGGGCTCAGACCTATATTTGCAGAGCATGGGACCTGGTTGGAAGGCGACATCTGAGAATCCAGACATTGTGGACACTGCTGTCTTCGGAATGGAGCTGGTTCCTCCTGGGTGCATCCGTGGACCTCAGTGTCAAGTACCTGCTTAGCTGGATAGAACTCTCCTGTGGGACTTTGCCCTTTTAATGAGACACACCCACGGCGGCCAGGTCCAAGGCAGGGCAGTTTGATTTAATTAGAGATCTGTTCCGATCTCATACATTCTGTCTCCAAAGAGGCACGCTTATGTTTGCTGCTTTGGACGTTCTTCCTAGCTTACAGACTGTGCCCAAATTTACCCACATTTTCGGTTTCTAAGGAAATAGGTGATTAAACAGAACGTTTTCTGGCTGTAACGACCTTGCTGCAGCTCCCTTTGACTCAGAATTCTTTGTGGGTAACGTCATCGCTCTGACTGATGGGAGGGATAGGGGGCTGGGGTGAGCCAGCGCCGTGTAAGCGTTCTAGGAAGCAGCAACTCCTCAGGGGAGAAGGGGGCAGTGGATCATGGGGTGGCATGCTGTAACATTTATGTGTGCATGCAACTTCTAGGAACAGGGCAGGCGCCTTTGGTAGATGAGAATAACCCTGCTAGGAAGAGCATGCTCTCTCTGCCTGAGATGGCATACCTCTCTACTACTGCAGAAGGAACCCAGGTGGAGTCAATCTGAGAAGGCCGCTTGCCACCTGAATGACCTTGGGCCTCAGGTTCCTCCTACAAAGCAGTAGCCTTAGAGCAGGCAGTTGGTCATACTTCTAGCTACTTTTGCTTGCAAACTGGCCGTTTGAGCTTCAGCAACACATTTAGTGCCTCTGTTTTTACCTGTTTGGGGAGGTCGCTGCTAAGCTCTCGTACTTCTTTAGAGCACTTGATGTAAATTCTTGTTGGATACTCACCATCAACCTTTATTTATTTATTTAATTTTTTTAATGTTTATTTTTGAGAGAGAGAGAGAGAGAGAGAGAGAGAGAGCGACAAGTGGGAGAGGGAGAGACACACAGACAGACAGACAGAATCTAAAGCAGGCTCCAGGCTCCGAGCTATCCGCTCAGACCCCAACACGGAGCTTGAAGCCACGAACCGTGAGAACATGACCTGAGCCGAAGTCAGATGCTTAACCGACTGAGCCACCCAGGCGCCCCTCACCGTCACCCTTTAAAGTGTAGCTACCCGTTTTTACTGATGCAGAAACTGAGGCACAGAGAGGTTAAGTAAATAGCCGGATAGTGAGTTGTGGGGCTGACTGTTGAGGCCCTATTTCAGCCACCGTGCAGGACATTCTGTCCAGGGCCTGTGCAGCCCTGGGGTGGAGCAGCTTGATTTTCAGAACCCACCCTCCACCCCCCCCACCCTGCCCCCCCATCCCCTGTCCCCAGTGGCTGACATGGCCTGTGATTAACTGATAAGGTTTTGTTCTTGCCTCCTCGGCTCCATGCAGCAGGTGGATGGGGGAGGCTTTGGGGAGGTATGCTTTTGTGAACAGAGAACTCAGCCTAGCCCCACAGGCTGTGGCTGAAAAGAAGGGTGAGGAAACGTGTACCTATTTCCTCAGGGGCTCCTTTCACATCTTCCCTCTGCCTTAGTTTTCCTCTCCATAGATTCCCTTCCCTAGCCCACAGAAATTAGGTTCTGGTTCAAGATGGAGGTGAAGCTCTCCATAGAACCTTAAAACCCAAATGCCCATGAATTGCCTGGGCCTCACTCTCTGCCCCCCCTTGCCTTTCTCATCCCAAAAGCATCTTCAGAGGTAGTTCCTGAAAACCCGAGGGCTCTGTGGAACCCAGTGGGGAAGCTAGTGACCCAGTTCAAGCTTTCCTTTTTATAGGTAGAGAAACTGGGGCTCAAAAAAAGTCATAATCCTTTTGAGATGTTTTTGAACCCACTGATTAAATATGAAGCTGTCCTATGAGGCAATGCGTTGCCCATCCCTACAGGTATCCAGGCAGAGGCAAGACAGCCCACATTGAGAGATGACATAAAGATAGTCAAGTTACAGATGGGTGGTTGGCTTAAGCCACCCCTGAAGTCTGTGTCAACTGTGAGTTCCGAGATGTCATGATTCACTGTGTATTGCATCATCATTAGACACCTAAGACCAGGCCCACAAAGGCAGTACCGGAGACCAGCTGTGAATAGGAAAGGATCTGGCAGCTTCCTTTCTCAGTGCCAGCCTGGCTTGTACTAACTGTTCAGCCCTAATTCCCCTTTTCATCTTGCATGGCCCCTCTCTCAAGGTCAGATCTGGCCTTGACCTTTTCCATGCCATCTGGGCCTCAGTTTCCTTCCTGCACCAATGTCTTTGGTGATCCCAGGCCAGCCCTCTGTCCAAAGCCCTACCTCACAGCCCAGTCTTACCCTCTTCCCTTAATCCCAGGCTTGAGGGCCTGCTGATTTGGTGAGAAGGGTGCTGGGCTCCCAGTCAGGCTGACTCCAGTGCCTGCCTGGGTCAAGATGCTTAGCCTCTTGAGGGCCACAGTGCCCTCATTGTGAAATAGGGCACACAGCACTAATGTGAGTCTCAGGTGGAAAACAATGCTTTGCACATGTGTATGAGAGTATTGTTACTGGGGAGCAAAGGGCCTATTTGGGCCTTCACTTGGTATTACGTACTGTTGAGTTGTCTGGCCATTCCCTGTAGGGGCCCCTGCCACCTGGAGGTGGGCTGCCAAACCACCAGGACAGTGGAGCAGGTGGTCCTCAGGCCCTCTGCAGTCCATTTGGTCAGCCGGGCCTGGAGCCCTTGCCCTGCCCTTGTGTTGGAGACTTGACCATGTAAACTAGGCAGATACTGTCACTGCCTTCAGGAATATCTATGAAGAAGGGAGACAGGCAGTGGTAGGTGGTGGTCAGTGGTAGGTGCTTGGAGATGAGTGGGTCCATCTCCAGGAGCTCAGAGGAGGGGTGAAGGCTTCTGGTTTGGGCAATCCAAGTGAGGTGGGAGGGGAGAGGTGGTAGGAGGTAGTGATAAGAGCTGGGTCTGGCAGCCCAGGCAGAGGGAAGGGCTTGAGCCAAGGCATGGAGGCGTGGGATCTTTCTGCTGGAGAAGAGTGGCAGGAAATGAGGCTTTCGATAGGATAATGATAGGAAAAAGCACGTGGGGCAGGAGCATAGTATAAAGACTGAGTGGATCATGAAACTCTAGTTGACCTAAAGGCGCAGAATATTTTTCAACTGGGACCCTTTCTCCCCAGGCCTTCAGCCCAAAAGTTCTTAGAGGTACCCAAGGGAGGTTGGTGATTGGGATGGATGGTGGCCATTCATTTTTATGGAAAGACTTCTCTGTGTGCCAGGCACTTCCCAAGGACTTACCATGATTAGCTCATTTATTTATTTTTTTTAAATATATACTTATTTTTGAGAGAGAAAGAGGGAGAGTGCGCCGGGGGGGGGGGTAGAGGGAGGGGGGTACAGAGGATCCAAAACGGCCTCTGTGCTGACAGCAGAGAGCCCGATGTGGGGCTCGAACTCACAAACCATGAGATCGTGACCTGAGCTGAAGTCAGATGCTTAACTGACTGAGCCACCCAGGTGCCCCACTAACCATAATTAGCTCATTTAATCCTCACAAGGAGCCTGTAAGGTAGAGGTACTTCTGGCATCCCCATTTTACAGACAAATCTACTGAGTCTCAGAAAGGTTAAGTGAGCAGCAAAAGTAGAGCTCTTAGCTGCAGCTAAAGCACTCCTTTCTGTCCTGTACTCCCAAAGCATCTACAGAAATAATCAGGAATTGTCCTGTTACTTAGGCCCCTTTTTTAGGTCTGATTCCCCCACCCCAACATCCTTTATAAAATTGTTCAAAGTATCATTTCACAGGATGAATCACATAAACATTACTTGAAAGCATTTTCCCATAATTATTATTATTATTAGCAATTACACATTAAAAAGTCTTTAGCATGTTTTTATTATTAAATCAACTTTATAGCATAGTAAGAGGAATTTAAAAGAAAACCATTTCA
Source organism: Cryptoprocta ferox (assembly GCA_028646485.1). NCBI lineage: Eukaryota > Metazoa > Chordata > Mammalia > Carnivora > Eupleridae > Cryptoprocta > Cryptoprocta ferox. Next base: position 32,965,285 of record CM053568.1, read on the forward strand.
CACAGAATCCCGCTGTCCTGACATGGCTGTTTTCCTTGGTCACAACTTGCCTTCTGCCCCTTTTTCTCCTTTGTGCTAGTAGGTACCTTCAGGTAAAGCCAGTCATGAATTTGAAAAGCAAGGGAACTGGGGGGAGGGACATCCTTTTGTATCTTCTCAGCCTCTGGTACAGTGTCTTCTAGTGGCAGCACGCTTTCTGAGAATGGTGGTATGTACCAAGTTCAAGTGGCCTGTTTCAGGAGGAAAGAGGCAGACAATGTGGGTCTGACTCTGCCCTGGTCTGCAGTGTGACTTGAGGCAGGTTGCTTTCCCTCTCTGGGCTTCCATTCCTTCATCTGGAAAATCAGATTTTGCCTTCTTCCCTGGGCACCATGAGGGCCTTTATAAATTCTTAGGTTCCCTGCTCCTGTGGTCACGCTGGGCTTCTCCATCCTGGTCAGGACTGTACATCCTCTCACCCCACCCCTGTTACTTCCACATGGCACCAGCCCAGATCTTGCCAGATCTGAAGAAGAGCTGGCCCTGACACTCTCCCAGGAGCGTGCACACTGCCCTCTCTGCTCTCCGGACAGACAGCTGAGAGCTACAGGTCTGCACCCTGAAAGACCAGCACACGCTTCTCAGAGTCTTGAGTGTCCAAGAGGCCATTTCTGGCCACCCCACCTGAAAGTTCCACATTCCTCGTGTGTTTGACTCCATCTCTGCCCCCTGGTTCCAGGCAGTGCTGGTCTCCCTCCCTGTCCTCCCAGTGGCCTTTCTATCTGGGCCCCTGAGTCCAGGCCCTTCCCAGCTCTGCAGTTCCTGTGGACTCTGCTCCCAGAATGTCCACGTCCTGTGTCTTCCTCACCTCAGCTGCGCTGCACAGCTCTGCTCCCCAAACCATCCCCTCCGCCCTTCATTTTCACTTCCCTCCACCCGCCTCACCCCCTGCTGGTACTGTGCTTCATACCCCGCCTGGCTGCCCTCTCCCGATGCTTCTCCAGGCTTCATCCTGCCCTCGTGGTCACAGCCTTCCCTGAGCTAGGGAGATGTCAGGGTAGAACTTTCCTTGAAGATCAATCAAGGAAATCTTCTTTCTGCTTCAGGCCCAGAGAGGTGTACAAGCTGGCCAAGGTCACACAGCAGCAGGCTGCAGAGTGGGTCTCCTGACTTCTAACCTAGGGCTCCTGGGCCTTATTTTGAAATGTCTTGAAACCTGCCCTTCCACCCTCTTGCCTGGCTTGTCATGGATTGTGCAGAGTTCCCTGGCTGGTCTATCATTTACCAGAATGACTTACCTACTGGACAGGAAGGAGATAATCAAGTGTAAATAGATTTTGTATTAGTCACCCAATGACTTTCCTGTTGTTGAGAAACAGCCGGGCTCACACACCCAGCCCAGTGGTGCTCACCTGCAGAGCTTGAGCAAGGAGCTGGGGAGTAGAATGCTGAGCAGAGCTGAGAGCAGGGAAGCCTGGATTTCCATGGTGACCACTGGGCCCACTCTGGCAGCCACTTGCCTATTTTCTCACTCCACCCGGCACCTATCCCTGTTGGCACTCCTCCCCCACCTCCCAATCCCCCGACCCCCTGAGCCCCCGCCCAGAGCTTGCCTATCTTTTCAGGAAAGTTGCAACAGGACTGGGACAGCCTCGGAAAACTGACATTCGTTGGCAGCACACCTGCTGTGTCCCAGACATTTGTCCCTGGTGCTCCCCATCACAGGGGGAGGTTGACAAGGATTGATATCTGTTGTATAAAACAGGTAGAGAAGACTGTTATTGGCAAGAAACAGAGGAAGGGGTAGTACTGTCTCCTGAAGACCAGTATAGACCGCACGGAAAGAGTGGCATTGCGCAAGGCCACATTTAAGGTCTTGACTCAGAATGGCCTTTCCTGCAAGGCCTTCCCTGGCCACTTATCTTAAATTTCAACCCACCCTCAACACTTCCCACCCCTTTTCTCTGTTTTATTGTGTTCCTTAATGCTGGTTACCATTTAGCATACTACCTGTTTCACTTATCCTTCATCTTGTGTTTTTAGCCTGTCTACCACTAAGATGTGGGCTTAACAAGGGCAGAACTTTGTTCCCTGATGGAACCTCAGGACTAAAGCAATAGCTGGCACAAAGTTGGTGCTCAGTAAATAGTTGTTGAATGGATGGGCATGTTAATTCCAGGGACCCAGGGCTGATGCACAGACATGCTGGGCCCCCCTCAGGATCCCAGAGACCTACCATCCTTCTCTGAAGATTGCCAGATCTGGAAAGTCTGAGTTTAACCAGTTGCTAAATGAGCGGGGAGTTGGAGAAGGAACTGGTTTGGCCTTTGGGTGGGAGTCAGGCAGGCGACCCTTGTGCCTTGCTCTGTCTCAGACACCAGTTCTGTGTCCATGCTGGGGGACTGCATGGGGGTGTCTGGTTGTGCCTCTTCTCCCCGCCTCCCTCCCTGGGCTGAGAGCTCCTTGAAAGAAGGGACTGGGTCTCACCCATCTTCATTTCTCTTCTGGGCCCAGTAAATATTCACCAATGGGATGACTGAGTGTAAGAATAAAAGTCTATATGGAGAATAAATGAAAGAAAAGGAAGCAAACAGTAAACAGCCTTTCCCATTTTGCCAAGAACCACTTGCCTAAAGTCATGGGGCCTTAGGGAAAAAGTGTGATGCATTCAGTCACTGAATGGCTGCTTGTGAGTATCTGCTATGTGCTGCTGTGTACACATTCTGTGTTCTGGGCTCTGTGGAGCGAACAGAACAAAGTCCCTGTTCTCATGAAGCTTATATTTCAGATTCAAGGGGGAAGTGTTCTCAAACCGTAATTCCCATAAACTCATTTCTGGAAGTGCTAGGACAGGAAGGTCTGTATCCAAAACACTGCTGCCTCCTCCCATCACAGCAGCTCTAGGTTGCCGAGGCCTAGAAGTTAGAGTCTTGCTCAAAGTCAAGAGCAGAGTGGAGACTTGTCCCCAGGGCCCTGGCCACCCTCAGGAGGCAGTATGGTCTCCATGCTGTCTTTGAGGGATAAGGGCCACAGCCTTGGCCCAATGGCTGACAGCTGTATTCCTCTCTTCCTAACTTTGGTGCAGGCCAAGACTCTGGGGGTTGCCAGGGAATTTTCTAGAGCAGTGAACATCATCCTGTGCTGTGGCACCCAGCCTCACGGGTGTGAGGGCCTGCAATGCTAATTGCAATATCCTGCTGGGCACTTGGCAATGAGGGCCCAGACCCCCAGGAAATCAGCCCCGAGCCCCTTTCCTTTCCTGGCAGCTCTGAAAGAAGCCAGCATTCTCCCAAAGGTAGAAATAAAGGAACAGGACCTGGAAATAGAAGAGCTCACCTCCCCACCTCTGCCTTTGCCTTTCAGGATCCCAGAGAGACATTAAAAGATCTGAAGGCACAGAAACTGTTGGTAATGCCTGTCCAGAAATAGATTCAGGGGGACTCATGTGGATCAGCAGCCTAGCTCCTGGCATCCTTCAGCCACCCTACAGCACCCTGTGCTGGGGCCAGACTATGGAGGCTGTGGGCAAGCACTGCCTGTTCCTGAGCAAAGGTGTGAAAATGTTAGGAAGTTGTTCAGGAAGTCATGCCTGCCTGGGTGCGGAGGATGGATTAGAGCCGAGAGAAGCAAGAGGCAGGGGGACTGGTTCTGTGGCTGTGTGGCTACAACAGTCATCTAGGCCGAGGGGTGGGGTGAAAGAGCTTGCCAGACACCGAGGTTCCGTGGATGAGAGAGAGGGAGGAGCTGGGATCCTGGAGTGTCAGTTACCCACAGGGGGAAAGACAGTTCTTGGGGAGAAGTCCGTGGGTTCGGATATGGGCACTTTTTCATTCAGATATTCATGAGGGACCTAGAGTTAGGTCAGAGCAGGGCCCTGAAGTGCTCCCAGTGTCCTGGGGAGAGGAGCTGGTTTGCAAGGGCTGTCCAAGGAGACCACGGGCCATAGTTCCTGCCCCTCCAGAAGTCTGAAGAAGGCGATTCAGTGATTTGCCCCACACCCTATTATTTGACTAATTAATTAGTACCCTCCTCTAACTTGGGCTCAGGCTGGCTTTCTGGAAGCTTATAGGGATGACAGAGGGCTGTATTTAAGGACGCCTTTTGTAGATTATGCCAGGAATCTCCCTAAGGCTCTAGGAGGGAGCAGTATGATTATTTCCATTTTGCAGGTCAGAAAGCTGAGTCATGGAGGCTGACTGGAACCATTCCCCATTCTGGGCCCCCCTCTCCCTGCAGGGCCTTTACCTGGATGTGTGAGGGAGGGAGGCTGAGCAACAACAGGTTTGCTGGGGGTTTTTATGCAAGCCTTTCACCTCCAGGTTAACTTGGCAGGTGTCTGAGGTTCAGTCCCCCACCCTTCACCTCCCACCTCCTCCCCCTCCTCCTCCTTCTGCCTTTCAGCTCTCTCTCACCTGGTTTGGTCCAGGTGTTTTAATGTGGTACACTGCCTCAGGTCCTTTCCCACAACAGGCAGCATGAGCATAAATAAGGAAAATACCACTTCTGTCCCTTCTAGGGCACAGGCTTGTAATTATACCTGGTAACCTAAAAAATGATGCTGACTGGAAGAAGGTCATCTCCCGGGGCCCGAGCTTCACTGTGGGTCCTCCCTGTTGTAGCTACCACAATCACCGTCCACACAATCACACTGATACAGCACTTGGTGCGCTGCGTTGTAATTCATCTGCCAGACTGGGGGCCCCTGGAGGGCAAGGACCACAGGGCTGAGAACTCTTGTCCCCAGACTGTCGGCGCCCAGTGTTTGAGATATTGGCCCAGACCTTTCCAGCAAAGAATGTCCCCAGGTCAGAACTTGCTGGTTCTGTGGAGTGTTGTGCAAATGATTGTAAACTCTTCCCTGAAGATTAAAGGCTCTCCAGGACTTGAACTGGGTGTCATTGCCTCCCTGGCCAGTTCCTCTCAGTCCTTACCAGCAGGTCCACATGCTCCTCCCTTGGGTCCTGGGCTCACCTGTGCCTTTGTAGGCTCTCATCCCTCACCAGGCCTCGAGTCCCCATGAGGGGACTAGCATATACACACATATCCCTGAGCCCCAACCACTGAGCCCTCTATGAAGCCACCTCATCTAATATCCTGTTACCAGATTGGGGGTCCTTTCAAGTCTCGGTGCCCTCCATGGCCCCCGGCATCACCACCTTCCCCTCCTTGTCCCCCTCTACCCAAATGTCTGATCCCTACTCTTCTTCAGCTGTCACCACACCTTTCTTCAGAGTAGCATCTTGTCTGCCAAAGCTGGGACAACCTCTGATCTGACCCCATATGACCTTTCCAACCAACAGTCCTGACACATAGTGGGGGTGGGGGAGAGTTTCTCCTGTTGATTTCTTCCTCACTTGCTCCCTCTTGGTATCTTTGCTCACATTCTGCCCTTCCCTTCTAAAACTCACCTGGCCTGCCAGCTCTGGGTCACCTTCCCTTGAATCCCTTCTGCATGCTTCTGTCCTCACAGCCCTGCTTCTTTTTTTTATGAATTTTTTAAAATTTATATCCAAGTTAGTTAGCATATAGTGCAACAATGATTCCAAGAGTAGATTCCTTAATGCCCCTCACCCATTTAGCCCATCCCCCCCCACAACCCCTCCAGTAACCCTCTGTTTGTTCCCCATATTTAAAAGTCTCTTATATTTTGTCCCCCTCCCTGTTTTTATATTACTTTTGCTTCCCTTCCCTTATGTTCATCTGTTTTGTATCTTAAAGTCCTCATATGAGTGAAGTTATATGATATTTGTCTTTCTCTGACTAATTTCACTTAGCATGATACCCTCCAGTTCCATCCACATAGTTGCAAATGGTAAGATTTCATTCTTTTTGATTGCTGAGTAATACTCCATTGTGTGTGTGTGTGTGTATATATATATATATTACCACATCTTAATCCATTCATCCATTGATGGACTTTTGGGTTCTTTCCATACTTTGGCTATTGTCTATAGCCCTGCTATAAACATGGGGGTGCATGTGCCCCTTCAAAACAGCACACCTCTATCCCTTGGATAAATACCTAGTAGTGCAATTGCTAGGTCGTAGGGTAGTTCTATTTTTAATTTTTTGAGGAATCTCCATACTGTTTTCCAGAGTGGCCTCCCAGACCTGGTTCTTGTCCCAACACTCCCACAGTTCCAACCAGAACTGGACTGGTTAGCATTCGGTCATGAACCTGGCCTGCAGAACACCATCCTCAGCCTCCCCAAGGCCCAGGCAAGGCCGTTGCTGGGATTGTTTCCATTTCACTGGTGAGAAAGCAGGATTAGAGTCCTGAGCAACAGCTCTGGTCACAAGGGAGGATTTCTGGCGTCCTAGGAGCTGTGTTCCGAAAGCCAGGCAGGAGCAGGTCACGTGGTCAGTGGGGTGGGGAGGATCCCGGACTGAGGGGACTCCGTGGGTCTGAGCATGGTAGAGACAGGGACAGGTAGCCATGGGGTCAGACAGGCTGTATCCATGGGGGCCAGATCCTGCCCTCCTGAGTAACAAAGAGCAGAAGCCTGAAGTGGGACAGGGACCACAGTGGCAGTAACTTCACAACCTAGCTGAATTGAAAAATAGCCAAAGTAGCTTTGCCCAGCATCTGTTGAGACCCTGCTGTGCCAGGAGGTGGAGCCCACCTGGCCTTGCCCCCAGGAGGGTCATTCTCATAGAAGGTGGCCATGTGATGTGTAGTGGTCATCAGTCTTTGAGGTATGTCAGGTGTGGGCATAGGAGCCTGTACCAGGGGACTGCAGGGGCAGGCATGGTCTGGTCTGCTTGGGTTGGGGGACGTGGGTTAGAAGAGAACTTCATCTGGAGACTGGGCTGGTGAGGATGATAGGAACAGAGACAGCGAGGGGAGCGGCCCAGCCCCGTGTTCTAAGGGTAGACCTGGAAGGAAGAGCTGATGGACTGGCCTCAGTAGGACCCAAGGGGGCCTCTGTGTTGTACTGAAGGAGGCCTAATCATTGAGAAAATCTCCCATCTGGAGAGGTGCTTATGAGGCTGTTGGCTCGCCCACCTCTGCCCCATCCCCAGCTCCACCCAGGCTGCCATGGAAAGGAGCCTTGTCAAATTAAGCCTCAGAGGAAACTAGGCAATGTTTCTATTATTTTCACAATTTACATCCAGAGATTAGGAGGAAAGGTTTGTTTGGAATTAATGTACTCAGCCTGGTTACTCCCTAGACTTGAAACCAGTTTTCCTCTGGACCAAGATTTGCCGTAAATTCCCAAGGCTCCTGGTACTAATGAAAAGCTCTGAGCTGCCTTTTGGGCCCCAGCCCCATGCCCCACGCTCAGTCCCAAACATCGGCAGAGGTGGGGAGTCTCTGGGGCTAAGGCTGAGGTGGTATTGCCTGTGGTTCTATCAAGCTTTTGGGCCTCACAGCCTCCACGGGGACTTGATGCCATGTCCGAGGGACCCCAGAGCTAGCGCTGCTGACTTTGGCCTGAACTATGTGTGGTGCTGTTGGGAAACCATGCACTCAGGTGGTAAAACCTTTCTACTCTCCGGAAATCTTCCTTCACAGAGGAGTTTGGAGCCAGGAATATGTGGCCACCTCCCCTTGTTTTATCACTGAAGAAACAGAAGGCCTGGGGATGTGGAGGGTGTGTTGCCTGGGCAGGAGTGGAGAGGGCAAGTCCTCACCCAGGCCTCCTTCTGGTCCCCACCACGTGGTTCCATAACTGTTCAAGGCCTCCTACAGTTGGTGTCCCCTTGCTCCTGGGGAGTTCATGACCTGGAAACGACCCATCTTCTCTCCTTTGTGCACCCCTGGGGCTTTGCAGCGGCTCACACCCTTGGGAGTTGTCACCTCTGTCCAGTCATGGGGAAGCATGAAGCAGGCCCTCCGCCCGCCTCCCCTCCCTGGACACCCCATCTTGGTGGGTCTGTCACTCTGGCGCCAGGGCCTCGTCTGCAGAGACTAATGTCTTTTCCCTCTTCGAGGCTTAAGAGTCCAAGGAAAGCATTTTAGTTTCAGGAAATCTGTTGGTCTGCATATATTTCTTATTAATATTGTCAAATTAGCTGGCCTTTCTCTAATTTTTCCAGGACTTCTGCTATCAGTTATATGTGTGGGGTTATTGTCATAACGGTTAATATTTACTTTTCCTTTTACCGAGTGCTTTCTTAGACATTATCTCATTTCATCCTCAGAACAACCCTGGAGGCAGCCCTGTTATCCTTGTTTTTAAGACAGATGAGAAACTATAAACCAGAGCAGCAGGGCAGCCCGCCCATGGTCACCCAGCAGCGGGGCCGGGGTGTGAGCTCCAGTCTCGGGACTCCCAAGTCCAGTGCTCGTTTGGCTGTATCACCTCAGTCTCTGAGCCAGATCTTGCAGGGAGGAGTCAGGGGAGACTAAAGACAGTCACAGAAGCTTCTGCCCTCCAGAGCTCACGGAATGGAAGGGAAGGGGTCCTCTTATCTACAGAGGCTTCGGTGGCTATGTGTGGGGGACTGCCAAGTGCTCGAGTCCTTGGTGGACACTGGGAGAGAGAGCCCTGTGAGCCCGCCAGTCCTTTATCCTGCTCCCAGGTCAGGGACTGCCTGTTGCCTCTGTGTCCCCAGCAAGGGAGGACTGCAGGGGACCCAGCTCAGAGACTGCCCAGCCCAACTCTCCTGGACGAGGCTTTCAGGTAAAGCATCCAAAGAGCTAGGCCCCCCACAAGCCACCCTTGGCTTCAGGATGGAGCTGCGCAGTCTGTCCTGTCCACAAAGAGCCTTGTGTCTTTTCACACACAGGGCAAGAAAGCCGCAGTCGTGTCTGGAAAGAGCCCCGGGTTTGACACTAGACGCGGAGCTATAATTATCATCTTTAATTACACGACACAGCCTCTGCCAGGGAAACGTGCTTGACGATTATCTCCTCTCCTGACAAGGGAGGTTCCGTCTGCCTTTATAAGTACTGACATAAACATACACGCTCACTTGAGATTTCAGAATTATAAAGGGCCATTCACAGTTGCCTGCTGAGGACCCCGGGTTTCTTTTCCAGGAGAATTGGGCGAGTGAAGTATAAGCCGTGCAAATGCTCTCTTGCCTATTGCTGAAAAATAGTGCCCGTTTGCCTCTGAGTTGACTTGACCTCTAAAATTGGAAGAAAAGAATAAACCTTTTCCTGAAGTCTTTAAAAAAAATAATAAGGAGAGCAAAAATCTGTGTAATAGCAGTGCTGTGTTCACATTGACACACTGAGTCAATCTGTGCTCTTTTGATTTTCACACCCCCTGGGAGGTAGACCGGGCATGTGGTGCCATCCCTGTTCTGTAGGGGGGAGAAGAAGGCTCAGAGAGGGTAGGGGACATCCCTTTATTCCCCGTAAGCCAGGCTTCCATGCTCACGAGGTGGTTTTTGTGGTTCATTTTTTGAGCTCCCCCTACCCTCTACTTAACTCTGGAGCCCAACTATGGTGAGTAAAGTTTAGAAGGCAAATGGCGCTTGAGTCCCCAGATGAACTGCACAAGTTAGCGGCGAGTTGGTCTGCCAGGCTTCAGAGCAGGCCCACCAGGGCAGGGGACACAGTGCAGGGGATGTGGAGGCTCAGTGGGACACCTACCTGTGCCATCTGTCCCCGACTGCTCTCCCAGAGGCTCCTCACCACAGCCAGTCTTAAAACTTAAGGAGTGTTACCTGCCCACCACCCCGGGCCAAGGTGAAAGGTAAGCTGCCCTCAAGACCCATGAGTACAGGGCCCCCCAACATCCATATGTACCATAGTCACATGGGGAAGTGAGGGTGAGGTGGGTAGGCAATGTTGAGAATGCAGGTCCCTAGGCCCTGTCCCTTACAGGCTCTCAGTGGAGCCTAGGGACCTGCGTTTTAATACAGGGCTCCATGATTATGGGGCGAATGGTCCCATGGTTTGAGAGGCCCTACTTTAGCCTGGGGCCTCCTTAAATTCTTGAAGCCCTGGTCCATTCTGCCAGCTGCATCGTTCTCTGACTTCTTGGCTCGTTTTCTTTCTGCCTCCATTGCAAGGGCTTAGACATCTGTTCTGGTGTTGCCTTGACATTCCTCGTGCACATCCAGAGCACCTGGGACTGCAGAGAGGTGCAGAAACCTTCACTGAACAAGTGTGGGCCGGGAGTGCGGGAGCGAGGGCCCAGCTTTGCAAGATCATCTTGTTAGCTTCGCAGAGCTGTGATCTTACAACTAGAACCTTGTAAATCTTTGAATGACAAACAGAGCAGGGCAGGGTGCAGGGTGTGGTATGGTTAGGGGTAAGAATCTCACCATCTCAGCAGCTCATCCCAACTCATCTACTGATTTCCTGGTTTGAGCGTGGGTAACGCACTGCCCCTCTTGGGCCTCAATATCCCCATCTTTATAGTCAAGGCTCCAACCTGATCCTGAGGTGACTTTAGTGCTCACCTATTCCAGTGGTTTCAGTAGTAGCAATAAGACACACTGGAGCCCTCAGATCCTACTAGGCTCAGGGACAGCCCACAAACAAAAAGCCTTTTGTGTCCTGACCGTTGAGTTTGGCTAAGTCTATGGGTGTCTTTCTGATCAGATCTTTGCACAGGTGACACTTAGTATTGGCAGCTTCTACTCAGCACCCAAGAAACCTGTTTCTGAGCTAAAGTCACACTTGACTCCCTGGGGGACCTTTTCACGGAAGCCTGCTTCCAAATGGAACATAATTTCACTGTGCCTACTTAAACAATTTTTTTTCTTATGTATTTTAAAGAGCTGTCATTTTGCACGTGCACCATCCTAGTAAACAGAAGCAGCCCTTGAGCTCCTGGGTACCCCATTAAGTGCAGCACAGTGTCTTTCATCCTCATGGCAGGGGGCCGGGGGGGGGCAGCTCTCAGAGAGGAGAGCGAAGCCAGATAGGGGAGGTTCAAGGACCAAGTAAGGGGCCATGTGCCATTGCTTTCTCTCACTGTCACCAGATGATTTTCCCAAGCATGGTCTTCATTATTTTCCTGCTCATAGACCTTCAGTGGGTCCCACAGATCCAAGTGCAGACTTTCTTGGCCTTGCTCAAGCCTCACCTTCCTCTGCATTCCCCTTGGGGTGCCCCAGGCTCCAGGGTTCCTGGCAGTACCTCCAACAGCTTCCTGCTTTCCTAGGTCAATTCTCAATGTCAGCTCCTCCCAGGAGCCTTCCCCAGACTCCTCACTCCCACCATTTGCTGAGTACTTCTCTTCCCTCTCTCTCATTCTCGTTCTTGCTTCTGAGGTCCGAGCCAGCCTCTGTCTCCACCAGCAGCATGGGCAGGGCCCAAGTGACTCATTCAGCTCCTCAGAGCCCAGCACGGGGCTTGGCACTTGGGCAGAGCTCGTTGAAACGGGACGAAATGAGCCTCTCCTCTGCATCCGTCTTAGCCTTGCCTTTGAAGTTGATTTAATGGCTGCAAACATAATAATCAGTTGGGCTGTTGGATCTCCTGTTTGTCCCTGAAAAATGAGCCCGCCTCCACCCTTCCAACACACACAAAAAGGAATGATTTTGAGCTTACCGGAGCACGTGCTCTCCTGAATTTGAAAACAGTTAATGCAGTGATAGTTAGTCTTGTTCTGGGGGGAAATGTTGTGAGTCTCTAGGGCGCCTGTGGTTCTGGGAAGTTTACAGTTTATGGAGCTATTCGTGGTCGGGAAGCTCAGGCCAGCAGGATAATGGTCTGGTCTGGCCCTGTCCCTAGTGCTTCCCTTCCCTCCTTCCCCCTCCCTCCTTCCCTCCTTTCTCTTTTCTCCTCCCTCCGGCCCTCCTTCCTTCCTTCCCTCCTCCCTCCTCCCCACTCCTTCCTTTCCTTCTTCCCTTCTTCCCTCCTCCCTTTTTTCTCCTCCCTCCTTCCCTCCTTCCCTCCTGCCCTCCTACCTCTTCCCTCGAAGCTGGTCACTGGTGCCTTGGAATTATAATTCTGAGATCTTAGAGCGATAGGAATGCTGTAAATCCCCATCACCTTTCCCTTTACAAGAAGGCAGGTGAGCAGGGTGTTGCTTTACAAGGGAAAGAAGCTCTGCCACAGCAAAATGCAAAGTGCCTGTCACACAGCTTTCCTGCATCCTGTTTCCCTTTGCTTTGTTGTATTCAGTGGATACCATAAGCCAGGAAGAAACATAGCTCATATTTGTCCCTACCCTTCTTTCAGGGTCTTCTGTTCCTCAGCAGGGTCTCCAAGGCCCTGTTGTCCATTCTCCCTCTTGCCCCTGTCGCAGTAAGAAACTTCTGTCCACCGTGGACAAACTGACCAGCAGCCTTGGGATAAAGGAGCAGAGATGCCTCTTTCTCTGTGTGTGAAGTGAAAGGCACAGGACTTCAGGAACTAGACAAGAGAAGGATGGAGCTGGACATCACCTCTGGGGCTTCTCAGGCAGCCACAAAGATAGATGATTTGGGGGTATCCTGGCAGTACTCCAGGAGAGCTGTGTCCATTTGGTGGTCATTTTGCAGCCCCCCATGTGCCAGGTACCAAGGACACTAACATAAATGAGACCCCGGGAGGTAGCTGTGGACTGGGTCAGGCACTGAGGTGTCTCAGAGTTCACTTCATGGGGTGAAGGTCTCCACAGAGATGGCACAATCATACAGATTCCAAGGTAAGATGTAGGAAAGGCTTCCCAGGAGTTGAAGCTTGACCTAAGTCTTAAAAGACCAGCGGTCCAGGAGGAGAATATCAGTATGATGGCCCCGGGGACCCACCAGCAGGTTTCATGGGTGCTGAGCTGGGTCCTGAGGAAGCTCAGAGGTGGGTGCTGTGTGGCGAGGAGGGAAGGGATGACCTTGCGGGGGAGAGCGAGACAGCCTGTGCCATACCCAGAAGGGAAGAAAGCAACCCAGTAGCCAGTGTGGCTTCAGCATCAAGGTACGTGGGGAGATGTGCACCTGCCAGGTTGTTTGATGGCCAGTTCCTGGAGGGCTCTCTGAGGCCCTGGAAGGAGTTTGGGCTTTAATCCAAGGACTGTTGGGAGTTTTTGAATTATAGACTGCCCCCACCTACTTCCCATCCATCAGGTTATCTTTTCCCTAAATCAAATCATGGAGCTTCTTGAGACCTTGCTGGTACCACATGAGCTCTGGGCCACTTGAGGCACACAGATTGATCCCATTAGAGCCTCTAAAACTGAGGTCAAATTGGAAAGTTAGTCCAGGATATGAAGTTGAAGAAACAGAGTCACATAGCAGTTAAAGCCAGCACTGAAAGAAATGTCTTAAGACTTTGCATGATTAATTGACATATGAATTGGACAAATAATCAATGCAAGAGTGGGCAGCAACAGGGGCAAAATGCCTCCCCAGGGTGGCTAGGGTCATTACTTGAAGGAGGTAAGATCTAAGCCTGGCCCTGAAGGCCTTTGGTGTCAAAAGGAGGAGCTGAAAAGAAAGGTCATTGCTGGTCAGAGGGGTGGGGAACGGGCTCTGACCTTGGCCGAGGGCCTGACACAGAGTGACATGCTGATGTTTATGATTCTGAACCTATATAGTAATTCAGGATTTGGGGAGCTAGCCAGTGTTGGAGAGATGAGGGTTTTAGACTCTCGTTTAAGTGTTAGTTGAATTATTTAAGAACTGTTTAAGTACTCAAAATAAGTCTATACAGTCAAGACACCATGTGCATTAATCACAGATTCTACACACAACCCAGGCCTTGGGATCTGGTTTAGGGACCCTGCATCGAATGACTACAAGGCCATTGTCCCAATATGCTGCTCCTGCCTCGTGAGCAGGCTTCCCCTGGGCATCCCAGCTGGGCTCAAAGGTTGTGGTGAGAGCCTGGGACAGAGGTGGACTTCAGATCCTCCTGCAAATCGAGATGCTCACCCAAGCCTATGGATGGAAGGTCGCCCCATGTCTGCTCCGGCGCCGTCTGCAGACCATGGTTGGCTGTGGGCTCACAAAATGGCTGCAGCCATGGTAGCTTGGACACTTTTCAAAACAGCCATTTTGTGTTGTCCACCACAAAGAAAACTCTTCATAAAGCACCCCAGTATGTATGTAAAACAGCAGGAGCTTCCTGGTGAGCCCTGTAAGAAGAATTAGTTGCAAATTAAACCCCCAGGAAACAGAATGATTTGACCTATTGTATAGAACTGTTGGATGTGAGCCAATTACATGTTGAAAGACATCTGCCTAAGATGATGATTTGGCTCTTGGAGCAATTGATCTTAAGCCATTCCTTCTGGTAGATGTAAGGGGGTGCAATTGAGGGTCCTAACAACAGCGACCTTCTCCACAGAGTAGATAAGAATGACAGGAAATTAGCCGGTTCCCTTTTGGTGTATGACTAGGGCCCCTGCAGGTCCTGGTGGGTTTTCACAGTACATTTGTTCTCCTCCTAGTTCTGAGCACCCCTCTTCTCTCTACTACCCCTGCCCTATCCCCCACAACGTCACTCCTGCTATTAATTGTACTCAATGTTGTCCCTGAGGAAGGCAAGAGAGGCAGAGGGAGCCTTCTTCCAAGTGGAGATGGATGAGACTTTAATGGACTTCGTGACAGGAGTCTCCTCAGCAGGACCCCTGAGGTCCCGTCCTGCCTCAGGCTTGGAGCACACTGTGACCACTGCCTTTGGAGGGGCATTTTTACAGACCGCAGCCAGTGGCCAGCCCCGCCTAGTTGGTCGTGAGGCTCAGCACAGCAGAGCCTTCTCCCAGGCGGCTGACACATCAGGCCCAGAGGCCAGCAGGTGTAAACACCAGAGGAGACCTTGCAATAAAGGGGAGTTGAGAGATTCCTCAGATGGGTGGGACATCTCTGGGGAGGCACAGCCTCTTTGTCTCACCAGGAGGATGAGTGTGGAGTCCCCAGTCATGTGGCCTGTGGCTGGTGCCTCGTCAGGGGGACGTGAGTGAAATCTGAAGTGTGTGTCTGCGTGGCGCGGCTGTAACGTGACAGCTGCCACCCTCCCCCCACTCCTCCTTCCCAGCCCTTGCCACCCCCACCCCATTTCCGAGCGAGGAAGCCTGTCTGGCAGCACCGACTCAGCTGTCATACCACATCAGTTTTCGTAGGTTCTCAGCTAGTGGAAAAGTGCCAAACGTGAGCAGATGATCTACTTAATGAAACGCTCAGGAAGAAAGCTTCAGTTCCAGTTATTAGGGGGTTCACATATGACATAAAGGCAGTCCTTTTTCCCATAGCTTTACCGAATTGTTCGTGCTACATGCCACACAAAAACTGTGTGATGTTTCTAAACCCTGGAATCCGATCGTGCCTTCCCAGAACCTTGTCACACATTGCAGCATGCTTCGCTTTGGGGGCAGACATCGAAAATAATGCATAGTGAGAAGAAGTTGATTCTATTTGTTCAGCATCAGTGAAAGGCACTGTACACGACTGATACCACAAAGGAAAAATGAAATGAGACATCTCCTTGTGGACATAAACCAATTGAACAGCGAGTCATTTATACCAGATGTCAGCTCGAAATCAGGTTGTGTATCTATCTGTGCACATGTATGCATATGCCTCCCTAATCTGTAACATCTGCATAGGGTTTTATGGTTTACAAGGCTCTTTTATATCCTTTGCCTGGTTTTATTTTATAACAGCTCCATGGAGTTGATATTAGTATTCTCCCCACCACACAGCAGAGGCTGCAGAGGCTCTGCTGGGGCAAGTAACTCCCCCCAAGGTGTGAGCTAGTAAATGGCAGGGCCTGAGCTTGAAGTGAAATCTCCCAAGTCCAGTTCCAAAATGTGCACACCAGTATCCAGAGTTGCCAATGCGTTCGGTGCTTGGGATTGAAGCGCTGTGTTATCGGGGAAAGTAGGAAGTTAATCACTTGCATTACATTTGCATTTATTCCAAGATAGTCAAGATCTGAAACCTACTGGAGTGAGGCGTGGGGCAGAGGACAGCATTCACGTGCACAGTGCTCTTGGCTTGTTACTCATTGCAGTCTAGTGACGTCATTTGGCTGTTGAGGAGCTGGAGGCCCAGAGAAGTTGGAGGACTCACCGAGGTTACCCAGTTCAGAAGTAGCCATCTGGGAGCGCCTGGGTGGCTTAGTCAGTTATGTGTCCAAATTCAGCACAGGTCGCGATCTTGCGGTTCGTGGGTTTGAGCCCTGCATTGGGCTCTGTGCTGACAGCTCAGAGCCTAGGGCCTGCTTTGGATTCTGTGTCTCCCTCTCTCTCTGCTCCTTCCCTGCTCATGGTCTGTTGGTCTCTCTCTCTCAAAAATAAATAAAAACAAACATAAAATAATAATAATAAATGCTCTCTTTCCTAACTTTCCTGTTTAAAAAAAAAAAAAAAAGAAGTAGACTTCTGATCCCGTGGACACTTTTTCT
>CM053568.1:32981597-33091626 GCA_028646485.1 Cryptoprocta ferox
CCCCCCCCCCCCCCCCCCGCCCAGCCCAGGTCTCAGCTTCAGACAAGCCATCGGGTGCTGAGTTTTCCATTGGTCTTTGAGCTGGCAGGTAGGAAGGGTCTTGGGATTCCTCCAGTTCTCTATCTCTAGCTCCATAGTTGGAAGCGAACCTTACATTCCATGCTGCAGCAACCCTCCCTGACAAGTGAGACGGTCATCTCAGGCTCCCATCAACAATTCCGTATTTCTCAATGGTGAGTCCACACTAGGACTCCCTGTTATTTTTAGACAGGAACTTGATATTTTCTGTTTCACCCCACTTTGTTTTCCCGCCTAGCTGGGGTGATATTTTCTGTCTAGCAATAATTCGGAACTGCCTTATTTTTAGCTTCGTTTTTCTTCCTGCGATTTCCTTTCTCTTCCAACTTAATGCACACTCAAATAGGCTCCCTCTCCCACCCCGCCTTCCCCCAGTTCTTGTTCACTGGGTCACAGAACTTAATCCAAACAGCAGGTGCTCAGCCTCCTCTTGTCCTAGGCACAAGCAAGAGGGAGAGTCTTACGCAAGCTCTGAGTAGCTGCTTGTAACGTGGGCTGCTGCTTGTCACTTTGTGAAAGCTTCTTCACCTGTCACTCACACTGTGTGCCCCCGACTCCCTGCACGGGCACACACCTGAGAAAAAAATGCTTCCGACTCATGCACCCCACCCACCTCCAACCCACCTCTGCAGAAGAACCGGCAGACCAGGGGACCCGAGGGGCTTGGGCATTGGGCTACTAGAGCGCCTAACACATGAACATATAACTCTGTATATGTGTATCCATATATAAATACACACACATCCATGCGCACATACTCTGGTGCTGCATAGGACCCATAGTTGTTACAGGACATTGCCTATGTTTACTTCATTTACACTGCACCATGTGCGGCAGCAGAGCAGCAGTGAAAATCTAGTTTAAAACTTGAGGAAACAGGTCCTGGGGGACCTGACCAGACCAGCCCAGCCCCAGGCACAAGCTAAGGACCCGCGGCCCCTGAACACCAGTTGGCGTCCTCAGAAGCCTTTGATGGCTCCCTGTTGCGTCACCACTAAAATGTGAGCCTCTTAGGCTAGCAGTACTTGAGCAGATGAAACACTTAGGTAAACAGCCCCAGAAAAGATTGTGTTTTAGACTGTAAGCGTCTTCTTTAGGGAAGGCACCAGGTTTGATTGATCAACATGTTCCCATCAACCAGCGGCACAAATGCTCAGTCGAGTGAGTGAGTAAAAGAACGAACTAGTTAAACTAGTTGCTATATCTGGCCCTCCTCCCTCATTCCCTCTCGCTGTAGGGATTTCCAGAGTATGGGCTCTCAGTCCATTTCTCAAAGTACATTTCTTATGTTGGAACCTAGAGTCCTGTGAATAAGAACTTTTGTACTGCTTGTAATCCCTTCCAATCCCCTCGGCAAGGAGCCACCTTTCAGGAGGCAGCCACTTCTATAACTGGGCGTCAAGGTGTAAACCCCATTCATCCCTGAGCACACCCTTTCCCCAAAGGGTGACCTCTTTGCTTATCATCCATCTTAGGTTGATTTTGGTTCACGAGTTGCTGATCAACATTGGTTGATGGGAATTAGCTTGACTTGTGACTTAGAAGAACAGGTACGAAGCTCCTGGGAGAGTGGGGACCCTTTGCGGTGAAACCACAGGCCCCCAAAAGTGATCAGGCTCACCCCTGCAGCTGTGTGTCTTGGGAAAGCCTTCATCATTTGTGGTGCCCAGACTGTAACTGCAGATCTTTCACATGTCTTTTAAACTCCCTTGATGACCAGGGCTATGTTTGGGGGTCTTGTTAGAATTAAAATGCACATCTTAGAGCTAAAAACCAAGACAGAATTTCTTCTGAACTCTGTTTCCTAAACTTCAAGTGTGTAAACATGACATGAAATGGAAATTGTTTAGAAACAGTCACAAAAGCAGAAGCTGTTGATCTGAAGCCTGTTCCACCGGAATGTTAAGTAGAAGATGAGGGAATTCCACAGCCGGTGCTTCCTGAAAGCAGCAGGGAGTGAGTGATAAGGACAGAGCGCATTGGCTCTGAGGAAAGCAGATGAAAGCAGATGTGGCAAATCCTAGCTCCCTGAGCAACCTTAGTTCCCTCCCCATCCTGACACAGCCTCCGTTTCCTCATCTGTCCAGGGTTAATCTAAAATTCCTGGCACAGAGCCTGGTGCAAAGCAGACCCACAACAAGTGCCGTCACCACCACTAATAATAATAATAACAACAACAACAACAGCAACAATAATAAAGAGGACGGTTTCATGTGCCACATCTGCACATGAAACTTCTTTTTCTTAAATTTTTTTAAACATTTATTCATTTTTGAGAGAGAGAAAGACAGAATGGGAGTAGGGGAAGGGCAGGGAGAGAGGGAGACAGAGTCCGAAGCAGGCTCCAAGCTCTGAGCTGTCAACACAGAGCCTGACATGGGGCTTGAACTCACGGACTGTGTGTGAGATCATAACCTCAGCCGAAGTCAGATGCTTAACCGACTGAGCCACCCAGGTGCCCTGAAACTTCTTTTTGAAGTGTTTTTCCGATTTTTTTAAATGTTTATTCTTGAGAGAGAGGGAGAGAGAGCACTCACGCAAGTGGGGGAGGAGGAGAGAGGGCCTGAGCCACCCAGGTGCCCTCAATTTTTAAGAAATTTTAAATTTAAAATCTTTTATTACACTAAAAAAAATACATGCTCTGTGCAAGAAGATTCAACATGCAGCAGCACAAAGGAGGTGAAAAGTGAAATCTCTCTCCAGAGATAAGGATTGTTAATAACTTGTTGTGTATTCATTTGGCCTTTGCCCATTTGCTTACAGAACTACACATCTCCACGTATTACAAGCATCTTTTCCACATAAACGCTCTCCTACTAAACATCCTTCTGCGTCACAGACCTTGTCCGAGGTCACTCGTTCTCTTGAATGCTTCTATACTATGACTGTGGCACTCTGCATTTGTCATTTCCCCATTTGTAAACTTTTAGCTTGTTTTCAGTTTTTCCTTCTTACATTACAAAGCAACCATCCATGTACATATAAGTCTTTGCACTAGGGTCTGGGCATTTCTGTAGGATCGAATTTTCAGAAGCGGAACTTGAAGCCATAATATTTAATTTTTGTTAGATCTACCAATTTTATCTCTGAGAAGGCCATTTCCCAGTTTCTGCTCCCTCTACCAGTCTATGAATAACATTCTCTTCCTCGGGTAGACAAATATTTTTAAAATATTTTTTTCTGTGCTAATTTCTGCATTTGGAAAAGCCTCTTTGTTTCTGTTCCTTCAACCAGTATTTACAGAGCATCTGCAGAGCCAGGTTCTGTGCTAGGAATTGCAAGGGTTGTGTCTGGATGGCTTGGAGTTGAACTTGGCTCTCAGAAGCTGGGGTGATGGGGCACCTGGGTGACTCAGTCAGTTGAGCATCCAACTTCGGCTCAAGTCATGATCTCAAAATTCGTGAGGTCAAGCCCCACATGAGTCTTGCTGCTCTCCACTCAGAGCCTGGTGCCTGCTTCAGATTCTGTGTCTCCCTCTCTCTCTCTGCCTTCCCCCCACACCCCCACTTGCGCTCTCTCTCACAAATAAATTAATACACATTAAAAAAAAAAAAAAAGAAGCTGGAGTGAGCCTGGGAGCTGAGCATGCAAATGGCTAGAGCCGTGGTGGACAAGCCTGGGTCCCTGGGCTGACTGTGAACATTGAGGAGGTGGGCAGCAGGAGGCGGGGGCAGGGCAGTGGTAAGAGATGTCAGGACACCTTCCCAGCTTCTTGAAGGGAAGTGCTAGTGAGGGCGTTGGCTTCGTGCTTTAGCTGTTGCACCACCACTGGCATACTGACGGGGTTCATTCAGTACATGGTGTCCCAAACTGAACAGAAGCCTGGGACTTGGGGCTCTGGGGCAGCAGTTCAGGCCTATGTGCCATGGAGGGAGCCAGATGGAAGAGGCAGCAGTGGTGAGGTGGCTGTCTCCACCAAGAATCTCGAGGTGCCTTTTAGGCATTGATGACGCCTTTGGAGTGGTATGGAGTCTCTTCAGGACAACTTTTGAGGGTCCTGAGGAGGGGCTGTTCTTGTGTTCCCAGCACAAAAACATTCATCATCCAGATGTTTCTTTCCAAATACTTTTTGAGATGGTTGTACAGATGGTGTAATCTATAAAGGATGCTGATGGGAAATTGCTGCTTGAAGGTAATTCTGAACCGTGGCAGTTTTCAGGTTCCTAATTCTTGTGCATAGCACCACCCACACATTTTCCCCTTCCCCACATTTCTTTCAAACAAAACAAAAACCACTTCATTGGGTTTTTGTGCTGTGACACCAAGAAATACAAGATGTGACAGTAAAGTCGGAAAAACCAGCCGGGTGGGAATTGTGCTGATTTCTCACTCTGACTTTGGCAAAAACCTTTCCATTCTGGGTTTACCATTTCCCCTGTTACGTGGGGGCCCTGTTACATGCTGGCTCCACCTATAGGATCTGTCTGCAGTCCAATGATTATAAGAATCAAATAACACAGAGGACTTTGATGACCAGAAAGTACTGTATGAAAGGAGGGAGTCTTGCTGTTGGTCTTTTTATTAAAGTTGGGTTGGTCCTTGGCAGATGGTCACTCCTGGGCCAGGTAGGGATACCTGCCAAAATTCCGGTCTCGTGGTCCAGGATTCTCATTGTATATTGTAGTTGAATCGTTGAGCAATTTCTGGAAGTTACTTAAGGATGCCAAGGTCAGGGACCCCACACGCTGGTAGGGTACTCTTGTATATGTCCCCTTCTTCTTCACATGCCGAAGCCACAGCACTGGAACAGGATGCACGTGTGAACACCCACTCTTATAGAAGCAGATTGAGAGGCTCTGGAGCCAGAAAGTCCTCCAAGGCCTCTGCTTCATCCCCTCCCATCTTACCTGTAGGAATCTTAGCCCCCACGGATCAGGCAGCCGGCCAGGGTCACACAGATGGTGAGCGGAGGGCCAGGCTGGTCCCAGGCCGGCCGCCTCATCATCACCATCCAGAAGGCTGAGGTTGTCTACAAGTCCCCAGGGGGATTAGTCCCTCTTGAAGCAGTTCCAGATTGAGGAGGGCTGGGGCAGAGAGCTTGCCAGATCTCAGCAAGTTGCTTCCGGCCAGGCAGCTGCACTGGGCACAGGGCACAATGCCAGCAACACCCCTCAGCATGAGGCAGTGACCCCACGACTGGCTTCAGGGCTGCCATCACCACCAGATGGGTCTGGGTGAGATTTGACCAATTTGGCTGCAAACCTGGCATGGGGCAAGGGTGCTGTCAGATAGAGGTGGAGGGAAGGGTGGTGCCTGGAAGAAGTCCTGGCTCTGCCCTGTGAGGCTGGCACCCTGTACCTGATGCCAGTTTGTAATCCCTTGTTTGTGGCCAGCCAGATCGGAACCAACAGCATGTGTTGGTTGATCAACCCACTAAAGATTAGAATGCCCTGGGGGCACCTGGGTGGCTCAGTCGGTTAAGCATCCGACTTCAGCCCAGGTCATGATCTTGCAGTTTGTGAGTTCGAGCCCCGCATCGGGCTCTGTGCTGATAGCCTGGAGCCTGCTTCGGATTCTGTGTCTCCCTCTCTCTCTGTTCCTCCTCCTGCTCGCTCACTTGCTCTCTCTCTCTCTCTCCCAAATATAAATAAAGATTTTAAAAAAATTTTTTGGAAAAATTAGAATGTGCTGGAATACCTCTTTAATGGGCATTTCTCTTCCTCGTGACACCTCCCTTTGCTTTCTTCCCAAAATGCCTGACCACAATGATTACCTTAGGGACCTGTGTGTGGTCCTAGTCAGATAAACCCTGAGGTGACCCAAGTTACCCTTCCTAATGAGCAAACCGACGACCAGAGGGAGGCAGTGACGCACTAGCATCACTCGGTACAGCAGAGCCAGGACTCCGCTCTTCCGCTCCTGGCTTCCTTTGCTGACCTGAACTCATTCATGCAATTGTGGTGCAGGGAACACCGAACTGGGTTGGAAAAGCAGTGTAGACATCTGCACAGTTAAGAACATGGGCTTTGGAGCCAGGCTGCTTCCATCACTGGCTTGCCATGTGACTTCATTTAAGGTGGCGATGCCATCAACACCCCCTAGAAGAGCTGTTGTGGGAATTAAATGGGGAGCCAGATGCAGAGCACTTAGTGTAGCCCCTGCACACAGGTGCACCCGTCTTGCAGGCACTCTTAGAGTGCATTAAGTGTGGAGCCTTTGCGACCATGGCTGAACCACTCAGCTTGCCTGACCTGCAGATTTTTTATCAGTCAGGTGGGGAAGGGGCTTGGGTTTGGTCATGGCCCTTCCAAGGCTTGCTCTGTGAGGTTCCGTGAGAATGGACCGGTGACACTGCTCAGTGAGGGCAATAACCAAGACTGATGTGGCATGAAAGTCTGTCCCCTGTGGCTTTATCACATTAGTGTGTGGCCGGAGGCCTCTGTGGAAGCTGGGACCACACCGTGCCCAGCAGACTGGAAGATTGCACTAGGGGGCAACTGGCCCTCTTGTATAGCCCATCAATACTGGGAGGACACAAGATTGGATTTGCATCTGCCTCTGTTTGCTGAGGCCCCAGGCGGTCCCTGCAGGGCCCTCATCTCTGCAGCACAGGAGTCGGGGATACCTGCCCCTCTCAGGATTGACTGGAGGATGCTGGTGCCACCCTGACCTCTGCCTCTTATCCTGATGGAAATGCTCATGTTTGGGTTGTATGCTGGAGTGTGTCTCTTTCTGGAGCACTGGGCATCCTCTGTCCACTTCTTGAAAGGATGGAGCGCTAATTGTTTGGAGGCTCAGACCCTCAGATCATCAGCAGCTGATGGCCACACCCTGGTGGTTCCTGTCAGCTTCTGGAAAAGGCTTTTTGTGTGAAAGCGCAAACCTGCTCAGAGCTCCTGAGCCAATTTTCCCAGTTTCCTCCCCTTTCAAGTGTGCACCCCTCTTCCTGACATTCAGGGCGCTCCACAGCCCAGCTCCAGTCTCCTTATCCAGCTACTCCGTGTCCCCTCTTCTTCATGAGCACCAAGCCCAAGGCAGCTCACAGTAGTTGGTTTTACCTCAGAACCCCTCGAGCTTTCCTCTGTCCACAACTTTGCTGCTGCTTGACCTGCCTGGGTTGCCCTTCTCCTGGTGCCCCTCATCTTTACCTGTCTGTCCTTTCCTTGACTGTATTCTACCCAGGGCCCGCCATTCGCTGTGTGTGACACAAGGCAGGTCCCTGACCCTTGAGGGGCCTCCTTGCACTAGGACTTGAGATTCTGTGAAGTGCCACCTCCCTGAAGTTTTTCAAAATCCCTGGGACAGCATTTGCTTTCTGCCCCCACTGAGCTGCCCCTGTGTGTACCAGTTTAGCGTACTTGGGGTCAGTCAGAACTGGGTTCATCCCAGCTGGGCCTCTGAACCTGTCTGATGTAAAATGCAGTCACACTTTCCTGTTTATTCCATGGGAATGAGGAATGCTATACAGCCAATACCCAGGTTAGTGCCTGGCGTAGGCAAGTGCCCACTAACTTGTAGCTGTTATTAACTCAGTGCTTATGGAATTTGGCATCCCGATTCTCCTGCTAAACCGTAAGGTCTCCTGGGTGCGGGACCGTTGTCTAACACCATGTGAGTGCTCAGCATTTGGCCTGGGGCCCACCTTAGTACACAGTAAGGGCTCAGTGGATGATTGAGAAAGAAAAGCAGGCAGATTCCTTGATTGCCTGTGAATTGGGGTCTTGCAGTTGACATGGAATCAGAAAGCTGTCTCTTGAGAAAGTTGCTGCTCTAAATGGAGACTTGTTTATGCACGGCACTGAGTCCAGGGCAGCCAAGATCCTGGAGCAGCAAGTTTGCCTCAGTGAGTCTCCACAGGGGATGGCGACAGACCTCTGGCCTGCAGCCTCTCAGAGGCCTCAACACGCCACAGCAGTCCCCTGGTGCAGAGTGACAGGCAGGGCTGACGGACTCGGCCGTAATTGCAGAGAGGGCCTAAGAGCTCTGTGAAGAGACCCGCATGGCGTCTCAAATCCCGAGGAAAGCATAACTGGTGTCATCAGGTGTGCGTGCTTGTCTCCCCTCTGGTGCCACAGAACAGCGGGGCTACAGGAAAGACCCCATCACCGCAGATGACGGAGGGAAGGGAGCACACTGGGCTCCCTGACTCAGACATGGGCCTTTCCCTCGCCCTTGGGCTGAGCACAAAAGAGCAAGTGGTACAGGTTCTGCCGGCCAGTGACAGGCCCTCTCTGCTCCCTCCAACGTGGCCATTGTTCTTGTCCCACACCCCTGCTTCCGCAGATCTCACCCCTTGCTTCTTGGGTGTTTCTGTGCACGCCTGGAAAAGATGGTAAGAGAACTCCAATTAGTCAGTCTCCTGGCTTCTAGACAGCTCCGGAAACCAGACTAGATAGAGGAGGAGGAGGTGGGGCCTCATGCTTGTGTTACATTGGGTTTATCTCCAGGCTTTATCTCCGAACCTCCCTGCCCTACCCTTGCTGGCCCTCAGTGTCCTCCTAAGAAGTCCCCTGCTGCCCCGTGCCACCACCTCGGCCTCTAAAGGATACCTGAATTCAGACGTCTGTTGAAGCACCTCAGTCAGGAGTCGGGCCTTTTTCCAGCAAATGTTTTAACAGTTCAGATGGGGATGAACGTCCCCTGTCTTCCCTTTGATGTGGTGCCCTGGAAGTTGGCTGATTTTCAGCTGCATGCCTAATTAGGAACAGCCACCCGCCACTCCTGTGCAGTTCCTCACTCGCTCTGTGGTGCTGGGTGTGATTTTAACACCTCAGACCTGACTGAAATAGATGCCCCTGCCTCCAGAAGATTAAGAACTAGACAGTCTGATAAAAGAGATGTCAGGAAGTGTCTGGAAAAGGCAGGAGGAGGAGTCCCGGCCCAGGAGTGAGAGGACCTCCGGCCTCATCTCTGCTACTTCCTCCCCTTCCCCAGCTCTCAGGTTCCCCAATCTGTACAATGTAGTGACTACCCTGCCGATCGTTGAGACCTTCATGTTGCACACAGGAGTTGATCCAGAGCAGAGCTCCCACATGAGGGCATGAGACAGCCCAAGCAGCAGTGGGAATTGGAAGTTTGGGATCCGGAAATGAAAGTAGGTTTAGAGGTTGGTGTTGAAACCCTCCAGTGCAAATGCAGGGTTGGCCTGTCAGATTTCCGTGAGCAGGCCTTCTGTGGCTCTGGGAGATAAAGGATCATCTCAGAGCAGGAGGGGTCTTAGGATGGTGGTGTTCCCAGGAAGTCCAGCAGTGGCACCTGAAATAACAACAACGTCCACAGAGTGCTTTCTGTGCATCAGGCACTGTTCTAAACACGGAAGGTATATGAATTCATTTAACTCTCCTAAACGTCCTTCCAGGGTGGATACTGTTGAGCCCCCATCCAGAGGTTTGGAAGCAGAGGCAACTTGCTGGAGCCTCGGCTGGAGCCAGGCCTTGGGCCCAAGCAGTCTGGCAGGATCCTTGTTAGCAGCCACCACACGGTGTTGCTGAACTGTCACTCACCTGGACCCACGGCTTTGCCTCCCTCCAGGTGGGTGGTGCAGGGCAGCCTGTCAGTGGAAGGTGCATCGACCTAGTAATGCAGCCCTAAGCTTCCGTGTCTAGTCTACCCCCATCCCTGGCATCTCAGGCACGTCCACACTGGCTGAGTTGAGGTTTCTTGGCCTGGGAATGGAGGCCTCCATGGGCCACATCCCTACTAGGCTCTGCCACCCTGTGATTTGGCATCTGGTATGGATTCCCAGACAAGCCCAGCTGGGAAAATTAGAGGTGAGGGGCCTGCAGGCCAGCGTCTATCATTTCCAGCTAGGCTTCTGCACGTCTGTGCCAGCCTCTCCCTGCCCAGCTCCACCCTGCCCGGAGGTTCTAAGACACCTCTCCTTAGACACTCTTGGGGGTGTCATCCTGTGACATTCAAGATCATCCAGAACCCACTTCCACCCTCCTCCAGCTTCCTCTCCCACCAGGCCTCCTGAACTGCCCATCTTCCCCATGTATTACCTTGTGCGTCCAGCCCCCGTGCCTTTGCTTCAGTCCTTTCTCCATCAAATGGCCATTTTCCTTGCCACACCACTGTGCAGTGACCTCATGTCTAAATTCCTTAAGCATTCCCACGTTTCCCCCAACTGAGTTGTAGTATTATGTCTGCTCCCTAGTGAGGATCCTGAGCCATTTCTGTGCTGGAGACTCGGGCCCTCCCTCACCAAGGGCTTCTTAAAGGCCAGGATCGCATCTCTGTCTGGTTCTTATGCTGGGCATTCAGTAGATGCCTGGCCAGGTGCAGGCAGGGGTAGATGCCAGTGCTGCTGGAGGAGGCTGGGTGTACCAGGGATGTACACGGATTTCCTCGGCCTCCATCTCTCAGAGACCTCCTTTTCCTGTTCCCAAAGGGAAGGTAAAGAGGTATAGAATAGGTTTCTCTTTTCTTCTAGTCTTTTTATGAGTAAAAGATATTAACCTTAAAGTATGTTACACTTTTTTTTTTCATTAGATGTGTATCCACCTGCTTTCAAAATATAGGTTTGGGGACGCCCAGGTGGCTCAGTCGGTTGAGCGTTCAACTCTTGATTTCCACTCAGGTCATGATCTCACAGTTTTGTGAGCTTGAGCCCTGCATTCAGCTATGTTGACAGCATGGAGACTGCTTGGGACTCTCTCCCTCACTCTCTGCCGCTCCCCTGCTTGTGCTCTCTCTGTCTCTCTCAAAATAAATAAATAAACTTGAAAGTACAGATTTGAAGTTGTCCATAATTTTTTTTAATGTATATAATGAGGCCATCACAATGGAAATCAAACTCCATATAGAAGGAAGGCGAATGAATGGATACAATATCTAAGATAATACACTTATTGAAGTCGAGCATCAGAATTAACTCTGAGCTTCCTGGCAGCCAAAACAAAGAAAAGGGAGGTGAGAGGGAAGCAGCACAGAGGTGGTAAACCCAGGAGCAAAGTGTAGCTTGTTGCTTATGGGCTTGGGGAACTCTAAACCCTACTCAGATCCACTCAGGAGATTCTTGGTTTGCCCCAAGCTCTGTCCTGGGCCCCTCACTCAAGATGATCCCCGGCCCTTCTTTCTCCATAGCTGCAATCCTTGTGCAGCACACCCGCCTCCCTCCCCTGGCCCTGTGCCTTTGGTGAGTGCTCCCAGGATCCCTTCCAGGTCTCAAGTCTCTTAATTTTAGAGAAAGCACTGTTTTATTTGTTTGTTTGTTCTCTTTCTCTGTATGTAGTTCCACGTGAAAACCTTTCTATTCCCGAGATTAACAGAAATCCCCCACCTGTCAATTTAATGTTTCTGCTCCTGCCTAAGAGGCATGAAATCACAGCCTGCCTCCAATATTAAAGGTCATTTTTCATGAACTTATAGATGGTGAGGTCCAGATAACTTGTGACTTAAAACATATGGTCCCCTATTAGATCAGTCTCTGGACCATCAGAGATCGGTCTGGGTAATAAGGAGGATGGGCCTGGTCATTAAGCAGGAGACAATGACGTCAGGTGAACTAGCGTGATAGAGTGGCCCTTGACTTCTTGAGCCCCTGGCGAACCTTTTCTGGGGGAGAAGGTGCTCCCTAAATGAGCATCTTCTCAGAGAAAGGCAGCTGCTTCCAAAATGCACATAGCGGCTATAAGCCCAACTTGCTTAAAACTGTATTTACTTTCATGTTCTCCTGTCTTAATTACCTTTTTTCTTTACTGGCGTCCTTATTCTTCATTTAAAACAACTTTCAAAAATAATTGTGCAATAATTCCTTCCTCCAAGCACAGTAGCTGTTTACCTTCCTCTATCCGGCTTTTGGCCCTTTATTCATGTGTATCTGTAGTGACAACATTGCTGTCATCTGAGTCTAGATATTGTGGGCAAAGTGTGATGACAGTATTCAGCAATTCCTAAGCAAGGACTAGAATTCCCTTTGGGGCATCGTTCACATTGGCCAGGACTTGCTTAGAAAGCCCACATTATACGGTTTGCTCAACACATAAACAATCTTGTATTTTACTTTTTAACTTAGCATAATTTCATGCACGCTTTTCCATGTAGCTACATAATCTTCAGATTTATCATTTTAATGGCTGCTTAATATTCCATCCAGTTAGCGTGCCATAATTTACTTAACTGTTCCCAATTGTTGCAGCCTTAATGAAAATTTGAATTCACCATGTACTACAGGGGGAAACTCATTTTAATGATTACCATTATAACATCCCCTGCCCTAACTGCATGCCATTAGTAACCCAGCTTTAGGAAGGCACAGATGCTTTTGGAACAATAAATTCTGTAGGAGAGGTGTATGCACAAGTCCCTCTGATTTAATAGCTAATCTGTTCACTGCACATGTTTTCCTTTTATGTGGGTATTTATGTAGAATATCCATCTCTTCTGCATATTGTGTAATACTAAACTATATGCATTTGGCATATTGCTCCAGATACTTTATCACTGCTGTCAGGGACTTCCATAAATTAACAAGAATTTGGGGGTAAGGAGTGGTTTCTGGCTGTCGATTGTCGTTCATTTATCCCACCCACACTCTTTGAAGATCTGTTTGTAGCCAGGCTTTGTGAGGGAGGGAGTAAAGGCACTCCTGATTATTGGAGGCTCACAAATGTGCCTCTATGAATTGCTTTGTTGTATCCACGATTAAATGGTGATTCTCATGAAAAGTGCTTTGTAAACTGTACAGTGCATTAATGGTTGCTGGTCCTGCTGATAAAGTAGGGTGAAGAAGGAGGTGGTTTTCCTGGGTCAGTGCCCATCAGCTGTATCCCCAATATCCTCAGACCTCAGAATTTTCCAAGAACAGAAGGCTAGACTGTGCTTCTCAGAACCAGCGAGAGTGATGCTGATGATGACAACCCCACAGAACAGATTAGATAGTTTGGTAGGTTCAGTGAGTTACAGAGTTGTCTGTAGTGCCTTACAGTTGGTATTCACTTTAAAATGACCAAGTTCTACCTTTCTTTTTTTTAAAGTTTATTTATTTTGAGAGAGAGCACAAGCAAGGGAGGGGCAGAGAGAATGGGAGAGAATCCCAAGCAGGCTCCGTGCTGTCAGCACAGAGCCCAACCCAGGGCTCGAACTCATGAACTGTGAGATCATGACCTGAGCTGAAATAAAGAGTTGGTCACTTAACCAGCTAAGCCACCCAGGCGCCCCCTGAGTCCTACCTCTTATAGCTCTTCTCTTTTCCTCTTCCTCCCCCATAAAAAGGGAAACATCATCCCTAAAAGTAGTAAACGATCCTAGTTACTCATGGGACCCAGTAAAGCCATGTTTTGCCAAAGTATGGGACATCTTCTCAGATGGGACAGGATTTTCAGGGGCCTGAGAAGGTGAGAAGGTTTTTCCATTTTCTTCCACTCTCCTTATAAAAAGAGAAAGTGTTTGCCAAAGGAAGTATCTCTACGTGCTGCCTGCACCCCCACTGGCTCTCCACCTCAGGTCCGTTTCCAGCAGAGAGAAAGCAAGCCTCGGGATGGTACCCACCTACTTGGTTTTGTTCTCATTCATTCTTTTTATGTGTTATCAACTGTTTCTAATAAAGGATAATGACTTAAGGATGGTGGTGTAAAATTTTTGTAATGAATTTACTAACTCTAAAAAGTGAGGCAGCATAAATAAAAAGGGCAAGTAAGAACCCAGGTGGTACCTGCAAATAACAGAATCAACAGAAGCTGGTGTGCATGTGACTTAATGAAGTCTGGGAAACATTACGCTACCGTAATGTTATTTAACATCAGCACTAACAGCCCTGGCACGGCATCAGCTGGCTTCTGTTGTATCAGGGCATGTGCACACGGAGTTTTGCATCCCCACGAGCTGGCCCTGGACCATGAGCCCCAGCCTAAAAACAATGCTCTTGATCAGAAGGGCTGACGTCACCATGTGTTTTGTCCGCTGCTCTTCAAGGCATCTAAGTCCCGTGGGTTTCTACCGTGTCTTTATGCCATTGGAACTCCGATTTGGAGAATGCCTCGAGAGTCCTTTGAAACAGCTCACTCTCAACGATCCTCACCCCTTTTATATCAAGCCTTACCTCTCCCCTCTCATCTCCTTGGACCCGGTGCTCCAGCAAAAGTGGACAGTGGCTAGACCTATTCAGCCTTAAAAGAGACTCAGCCTTAAAAGGAAAAGAAATTCTCGCGCACACACACTACCACGTGGAAGAAAGTTATAAACATTATGCTAAGTGAAATAAGCCCATCACAGAAGGGGACAAGTACCATATGATTCCCCTCTTATTGAAGTATCTAGGGTGGTAGAGTGCTGTCTCCTGAGGGTAGGGGGGTGGGGGAGGGGGAAGTGGGGAGTGGATGTTTAATAGGTACAGAGTTTCAGTTTGGGAAGATGAAAAAGTTCTGGAGGTAGATGGCAGTGATGGTCGCACTACAGTGTGGATGTACTTAATGCCACTGAACTGTGCACATAAAAATGGTTAAAATGGCAAAGTTATGTGTATCTTTTACCACATGAAACAGAAAGGCAATGAGCCGGTCCCCTCCAGCCACACTGCCTTAGCTCACCGTGGCCCGACCTCAGTGAGGTCCCCTGTTCTCACTCCTCTCCCCCTGCCCCACCCCTCACAGGCCCTGCACTGAGCCCCTTTGCCACAGAGAATTATGATGATTTAGATGCATATGTCTACCTCTTCTGGAAGCATTGGTCTTCCTGAGAACAGCCTTTCAAGCAAACTCTCCCTTCCCTGTATTCCATGCAGGCCCTTCACACAGGGGGTGTCTAGGATCAAAGCAGGTAAAGTGTCACTGTTTGGCTCAGAAGCACCTGATTCTAGAGCATCCTAGCATCCATCTTCGAGCCACCACCGACCTCTCAGAAATGAGCAGAAGCTGACATAGAAGCCCCTGTCTGGGGCCTGGTCTAAACAGGTAGTCACCCCTCAGCCCACAGAGGGCCAGGCCTCAGCCTCCCCTCCAGAAGATTTGGAGCTTCCCGCCTTATTCAGAAGTGAAGCTGGGGGCGCCCGGGTGGCTCAATCAGTTAAGCATCCAGCTCCTGATTTCAACTCAGGTCATGATCTTGTGGTTCATGAGTTCGAGCCCCACATCAGGGCTTGTGATTCTCTCTCTCCATCTCTCTCTCTCTCTCTGCCTTTCCTCTGCTCTCACACACTCATCTGTGCGCTCTCTATCTCTCTCTCTCTCAAAAATAAAGAAGGAGTGAACTTAGACGTCTGCTCTCAAGTCCCTCAGATGTGCTAGTGTATTAGACGAGCCTAGTGGGGAGACCCCCTACTCATCTGTAAAGCAAGGGAGCAAGGGCTCTTCATGATGTCAGAACACCCCTGGAACATCATGTACACATCTGGGCCTGCCCTCCCAGACAATAGTGCACAACCAGACGGTGGCAGTGAGCCTTCTGCTTCCATCATTAGGCCCAGGAGCCTGAGATCTTTGTGAGAAACCTTGCCCTGTGAGAGCAGAGACACTGCCTTCAGGAGGTGGGGAGGAACAGGTAATTGCAGAAATGGGCCTGTTCCTGTGCAGTCTCACCTCCTTGGCTCATGACTGAATTCCTGTGGGTGTCACCTGGCAGATCCTGGTGAGGAAGTACGTTCCGCACATCCATTACATCCCTGCCTCCTTCCTTTTTGCCTGCAGAATTTCAGAGGCAAGAAAGTGTACGGTCCCAGCACAAAGGCATCCAGTTATACGACACCCCTTATGAACCCGAGGGCCAAAGCGTCGACTCGGACTCAGAGAGCACGGTCAGCCCCCGACTACGGGAGAGCAAGCTGCCCCAGGACGACGACAGGCCCGCCGATGAGTATGACCAGCCCTGGGAGTGGAACCGGGTCACCATCCCAGCTCTAGCAGGTAAGGAGCCGGTGGCCCTGCTCAAAGGGCACTGCTGACCCATGCTCAATATTTGCCTTTGGTAAAGGGGGTATGTGCACTGGTCCTTCTGCTCAGGTAAACCTGCAGGGCTTTGTTGGATAGTCTGGCTGGACCCCTCAAAGATGATGAGGGTCCCGGAGGGAAAGGAGGCCAGGCCGGGCCTCCAAGCCCTCCATTCCCGTCTTTCCTAGTCTTCACAGATGGCCCTGATGATCTCATTGTCTGACTGTGTCTTTTGTCCTGTTGGTAATGCTCTAGTTCACTGAAGCCAAGATTTCAGAAGGAATTTTCTTATAAACTAAAAGAAAACCAACCTGCAAAGTGGCTCCCACTGGGGCCTGAGGGAGCTTCCCTCTAGTTGTGCAGCTGTGATAGGCCTGCGTGCACCTAGGGCCACTGCATTTCCAGTTCCGGCTTTGGCATGCAGCCATTCACAGAGCATAGGCATGGGCGCATCCTGACCTCAAACTGGCTCTCGCCCTGGCCGAGAATGACTCAGGTGCCCGCTTCCGCCTCACTCTGAGACTGGTTCTCTAGAATCCGGGTATCTGTCACAGCACTAAAACTCCTCCCCCACAGCCTTTTTTGCAAAGCTGCCTGCCACATGTGTCACAGATCTTAAACTTATGTGCTCACCCTCTGATTCTAATCCCAGCCTTTTGGATCCATGCCAGGGTTATGATATAAAACTCAGAAACGGCATTGTTTATCATCATGAAAGGTGGGGAACAACCTGAATGTCCAGCAAGCAGGGATTGATTCAATGGAATACTGTGCAGGCACTAACAAGCGATGTTGACAGAGAGTTTATAACAACTGAGGGAAATGCTTATGTTTAATGTTAAGAGGTAAAAAAGAGATGCAAAAAATTTCTTATGCATCTAAGAGTTTAAGCATGTGAAAAAAGAGTCATTGAATTACTCATTTAATTCTTGCCACACTGAAGGTCAAAAGGGGGGGTGGCTTTAATTTTTAATTTAAGATTTATTTGCCTGAAATCTCTCTTTTTCATACCCAACTGGACCCTTCCTTTCTAGCCTCCAGCAGCGAGGCCTCTGCCCTATGCCCATCCTGACCCCCTCAATTGATGTTCTAGCTGCTCAAGCACATACTACTCCCAGTTCCCTGAACGCAGTGTGCATTGTGCAAATTCCATTCTTTCTGCCTAAATGCCCTTCGCTGCCATGGGAAACATCCTGTGCCTCCTTCCAAGTCCAGCTCACATGTCACCATCTCTGTGAGCCCTTTCTGGGACACAGCTGTGCGTCCCAAGGGCTTTCTTACTGCATCTCTGGGCCTGTTGAGCTTCTTGCACTCAACCCTGTCAGGACGTTTCTCTCATCGTACGGTCAGCCCTGTCGGTGCTGGTCTCCGCCTGTCAGGCCGTGAGCGCCTGGCTGAGAGCTAGACACGAGTAGTCGTGAGGTTGAAGATCAGGTCACCCCTGTGCATTTTGCAGCCCCCTGTCTTCCCTGGGCACAAGGGAATCCAAGGATTCTCCCTATCCCCTGGCATGGCCGATAAGGGGCTGTGCTCCTCCTCCTGGCCATGAGAGGAGCTGGAATGGGGCCATTGCCATCCAAGAAGAGCTTACTCTCTGCAAACACCAGTATGATTAAAGGGCTCGTGTGGCAGCTCTCCCAGACACCCAGGGCCTGTGGCATGAGATAGCAGCACCAAGACAGGTGGAGGGTCTCACACTCTCCTGGACTGACCACCTGTAGGTCCCTCGAGGGTCGTGTTACCTTTGATGCTCTAGTCTGGTCTGATACCGTGCTGCTCACATCGTGGTCCCTGAACCAGCAGCATTGCATCCCCTAGAAGATGGTGAGAAATGCAGGGTCTCATGCCCCACCCCAGACCTACAGAGTCAACTGTTTAAACAAGACCCCCAAGGTGATTTGCGTGTGTGTTAAAGTGAAAAGCACTTAACCTATAGGACTTCAACTGTTCTTAAGGATCTCAGACCAGAACTTGCCCACTTCTGCCCAAAGGTGGTTTTAGAACTCCTGTACATTCTATACAAAAGATCACAGCTAGAACTGTCTCCTTCTAAGTTTCTGGGCTACAGGTGTCCATTCTGGACATGGCTTTATGTCACTGAGTTGCTATTACAAGTGTCATTATAGGTCTACTTCTTAGGCTGCCGAGAGAAGACAGACTTAGAATCTGGTCCCTGTCTGTGTCTCATCAAGTCACTTATCTGTGCATGGCCTGCTCCAGAGTATAAACCGGCTGTCCTCTTCCCAAGAAGCTTTTGACTTCATTCTGATTTCTAGGGCCTAGAAGGAAGCCATTTCACTCGGGCTGGAGGGACACTGGGAGCACCCATCATCAGTCATGACCAGATGCCTCCCCGTGTCATGGACAGAGCCCGCCAGGGCAGTGTTCGTGGGTGAGGGGCGCCCTCTGGTATCCTAGCCCAGAGTGAAGACAGAGTAAGAGGTGGATGGGCCACTTTCCAGGTAATGAGGATGAGTTGAAATGGCTCAAGTAGGAAACTCAAGGGCTGCCATGGTCCCATGTGTACACCCAGAAGTGTGGCTGCCCAGGACTGAAGGTGTTCCTGTGTGAGTCAGCAGTGCACACGCGTGGGTATGGCCGGACACACATGCTTTAGCAAGTCATTGTTGTCATCAGGGAGCATGGCAGTGCTTGGCTAGGCCCTGTCCTTCTTACAACACCCATTTGAAATGGTTTCTCTTGACTCTCGGGAAGCTCTCTAATGCCCCCTGAGAGCCTCGGGTACAGGAGCTGGGGAGCGTCTGTGTGTGGGATAGAGCTGACTGGGCAAAATCGTTACCGTCTCTCCTCCCTTTGTGTTCTCTGTTTCTGCATTTTTAGCCTGGATGAGGGAATCTGGGCAGTATTTTCAAACTTCCAAAGGGTATGGATTGTGAGGGAGCCCCAAAGGGCAGAACTGGGCCCACCGAGAAGAAGTCACGGCATTTAGGGTCCAAGTGAGTGGCAAGAATTTCATTTACACCTGGAAGTATATATAATGAGCTTCCCCTCACTGGGAATTTGCCACCAGCAGCTCGGTTGAGGCAGGAATGATGATAGAGGCTTTGCCCAGTAGTGGGGGGTTAGTCTGTCACCTCGAGGGTTGTGTCCATCCTTCAGCACTCCACCATGCTGATCAGAGACCAGGAGAAAGGAAGGCTTCTGAATGATCTCCTTGATTCATTCTATGAAGCCAAAGTGCTTCCTGCCTTTCAAAGTTCTGTCCTATATTGCATTCATGGAAAGAGGCATTCTCAGAGGAGTCCTTTGGCATTCCCCATAGAAGTAACCCTTCCCAGCCAGCAGCTCCAGACCAGCCTTTATGGAAGTCAGGCCCTTCCCAGCTCAGCCACACTCTGACAATCTGGGGGCTGCTGCCTCGGCTTGATTATCACTCCCCGGTTGTCATGAAAACAGCTATTGCAGGGTGCGAGGTGGTCTTAGCTTCTTGGGAATGAAAGTCTTCCCTCCTAGAATTCTCTGGCCAGGTGAGTGAGAAATACAAGCTCTCCAAAAGCCTTGGGCCTTCCTTGCCTGCTTTTCCTCTGGGAAGCTGACTGTGGCGTCAGCCAGAGCCTCCACCCACCCAGACCTGGAGACCCTTCCCACACAAGTAGCCTTTGTTGATCCCAGCCCCCAGAGCAGATGCCCGGTCAGGCTTCTTTGCACCACCAACTGAAGGGAACAGGCAGGCTGCAGCCCCCCCATGCACGGAGAGGTGGTGTGGCTTCTATCAAGCCATCAGCCCCCTTCACCCCCGTCAGAGACACCTGCCTTCAGAGCTGGCTACATTCAGTTCCCAGCCTGCTTTGACTCACCTCTTGAGAGTCTTTACAGCAACAAATTGCAAGGTAGCAGGTGGGTCTAGAAATGGCCTATGGAATTCCCTGCCCAGTGGGGCAGGAAAAGCAACCTAGGGTGATTCCATACTGTCTTGGGGTGGCATGGATTGATACGAAGGGTCTAATCAGCGCTGGGCCTTGTGGCAGGGATTGTGATATGGACAAATGGAGCCTGCACAGGAAGTGTCCACGCAGGTGAGGGCAGAGGAGCTGAAAGGATAACCTAGAGAAACAGACATGGGCTCATAATGGCACGGATTAGGTGTCTTCATATTCTCTGAGTGGCCACTAGGAGGACGAGATTAGGAGCC
Source organism: Cryptoprocta ferox (assembly GCA_028646485.1). Classification (NCBI taxonomy): domain Eukaryota; kingdom Metazoa; phylum Chordata; class Mammalia; order Carnivora; family Eupleridae; genus Cryptoprocta; species Cryptoprocta ferox. The sequence continues at coordinate 33,001,632 of CM053568.1, forward strand.
TCCTTTTACTCACCCAGGAAATGTGTCGGCTGCAAAGGGTCCTAGTGAAGCTTAAAGGACACGGCATCAGGAAAGTGCTGGCATCTACTGAGCACTTTCTGCCTGCATTATCTCCTCTAATCCTCACAGCCACGCTCTGGGAATTAGTTTCCTCATTTTACTGAGAAAAAAGACTGTGGCCCAAAAAGAAGGGGCACGTAGCTAGTCAGCCACAGAGCTGGGATGTGAAGTCCACCTCCAGAGCCCAAGCCTTAACCCAGTGGATGTCTGGGCTCCCTGCTGCCATCAAAGATGCTGCATAAAATATGGTTGGAGCCCACGGGGAATGTCACATGCCTTTTGTTGCCTTGTACAGATTCCTCCGTATGTCTACATCTGGGAGGATACTCTGCTGGGGTGTGTGATCCCCCCCAGAGTGGTTCCACCTAAGGATTCCGTAGGAGCCCAAGTTCTGGAAGTTCATGCCTGCGTGGGGGCTGAGCAGAGCCATCCCACCAGCTGGTTGTGCTCTCCCACCACTCAGCTCCCACACCATGGCATCCCACTCCCCCTTGTCCAGCCGGGGAAACTGAGGCCCAGAGAGGAGAAGAGAACTGCCAGGGACCCCATAGCAGAGCCAATCAGGCCAAATAAAGAGGATAGATCAACGCTTCCTTTTAATCCAATGAATGCAGTTAACAGCTATATCCTTAATGATTTGTAATTGCCTCTGAGAAGCAAATGATCAGAGTGCTTGCTCAAGGGGCCAGGTGGCAAGGAGTGTGTGAAGGGTGCCCTTGAGATCTTTTAAAGGAACAAAGTCATTTCATTTTTTTCATTTTCAACTCACCGTCTAAAGATTCGTCTCCATTGAAGCTACTTTTTGGGCAGTGCCCTCGGTTCAGCCGGCAACAGGTCTGCCTCCCAGCAAAGATAGAAGACAGACAAATGACTCAGTACTGAACATAGTTATTTGGGTATTTGTCTGTCTCCCCACTAGCTTCTCAGCTGGTTTCTCTGCTCTCAAAAGCTCAGGACAGTGTTTTCATGTCGGGAGTCAGTGGGTCAGTAGAAGGAATCAGACAATCCCAAGTTCATATGTCAGCTCCACCACTCACCAGCTGTGCGACCTCAGACAGGCCGTTCAATCTCCCTCAGCCTTAGCTTTCCCATCTACAAAATGGGGATACTCAGAACCCTTGTCACACTGGATCCTTGTAACAATTAATGGGAAAAGATCTGGATGAAAAGACTGTGTAAGCCCTAAAGGGTCACACTTGAGAGCATGGTTATTGGTGTTCAAGGAAGGCTTACTGTACTAGATAAAATTCAATTTAATATTAAAATAGTGCCCCATGAAGAGGTACTTGGAAGGCTCTGAGGCCCCACTTACAAAGCTCATTCCTTGTTATGCCTGGTAATGAGAAACATGGATGGTGTGGAAAGCAGTACTTCTGTAGGAAACCCTAATCTCTATTCCTACAGTAGTTCTAATGACGAGCCACCTAGTTTTTCCATTCTTCAGTCCTTCCCAAGGATTGGACCACTGGTCCCTGGGTGTGAGAGGTTCCCCTCCCCATTCTAGCCATGACACACTTGTGGATTGGTTGGCTTCCCCAGAGCAAGCAGGGGAATCACCCAGAGGAAGCATTAAATAGATTGTTGGGTTGCACTCCTCAGAGTTCCTGATACAGTAGGTTCCGGGGATGAGGCATGAGAATTTACATTTTTAACAGTGTCCCAAGTATTACTGATGCCACTGACCTGAGGGCTTCACTTTGAGAACCTACAGTGTACCCTGTATATGTTACATGTTAGGTACCGGGCTCAGGGAGAGTTAGGGGATATCACAGCTCAGCTCAGTGGTAGCAACACCACCTCCTCCAGGAAGTCCTTCCTGGACATGTCCAGTCCCTTGCTCACCCTCATCCCAGGTTGGGCTGGAACCTCTGTGCTCCTACCACAGCCTGTATGGGATGCATTGGTTTATTCTGAAACAGCCAGATACATACTTGCAGGGGAGGTGCTAATGCTGTGTTGGTCACCCCACCCCAAAACTCAAGGGACACCCTCTTGAGTTTTGACACCTGCCAGGCCTCATCAAATAAGGCTGAAAGGGCAGAGAGAGAGCAAGTAAAGTCCTGGATATGTCTGTTTCCTCCACAATTCTGAGTCATCTCTGAACGAGCTCAGTTGGCCAATTTAAAATAATCCTATTAAGGTAAAGGGACAAATGGGGGAAGGACAGGAAATTCACATTTAGAGAGCACCACTTATGAAGCCCTGCAAGGTGGGTGTGGGTCACTGTCCTCACACAGGTGACAGCACTCAAGCTCAGAGAGGAAGAGCAGCTTGCCCACAGCTTGCCACAGATGAACCCAGGTCAGTCTGACTGCAAAACCTTTGCTCTTTCCACCGCTGCATTGACCTCTCAAGTGTGGAAAAGGCGGGTCTGAGCATTCCCTTTATCTTGTGCTGGTGTGGTATGTGCCTTTGGTTGCCATGAAGCAGTTGTGCCCCCTCCATGCTGACCTCGTGACTTGTCGTGACTTGTCACTGTCAAGTGCAAATGCTCTGAGGCTGGTAACGCTGATATAATGTGCAGCAGACACTTCCTCTGGGCTTGCTGTTCCCACCAAGCTCCGTGACTCATCCTCACGCGCTCAGAATAAACAGGCTCAGCCCCTGGAGATGGTTCCTCGGGGAATCTTAGACCTGCCACCATCACCTGGCACACCGAGACATATGCCACCTCCTGCTCACCATGGGCCCCAGTGGGGCTCTTGCGATGCTTCCTGTCCCTTGCACAGCTTCCCAGAATACCTTGGACCTGTGAGGAAATTAACAATTTTGTTTGTATGGGGAGCTTTTTGCGATGTAATGAGTAACAGTTGTAATTAATGTTTAACACATATGAACAGCAGGTCTGCAGAGAAAAGGGGGTGTTAAATGACGACGAAGAGAACTGGGATCACTCACTTCCTTTGGCTAATATGTTACTGGAGGACAGGTTTTTCCAGTTGGTTTTTCTACTTGACATATGAATGAATTCATTTAGTCGCCAAAAAAAAAAAAAGAAAGAAAGAAAAGGGAAACACTATTGTTTAATAGCTTTGGTTTGTCTACCAATTATATTGATAGAAATATTCCTTCTAGTGCCTTTGTCTCCTGTGTTACAAAAAACACCAAGATTTGATAGAATCTTTGCTCTTCTGTTTGGCAGGGCAGAAATCTTTCATGTGGGTAGAGATTTTTGTAAGCTCTGTGAGGTTACAAGACTCTGCCTGCCTTGTTCACCCCTCCGGGGTCCCCCACCTAGATCTGTGCCTGGCACATAATGAACATACAGGTATTTGTTAAGTTACTGAATAAATCATTGCTCAGAAAAACCAACCCCATGATTTCTTCAGCTCACTAGAATACCTAGGTAATCGTGCAGCCTGCTCACACAGAGATGGTTTATTTTCATATCATTCTTTCATGCTGTATGCCTGTCTTCTCTCCGAGTAAGCCTTAGAGATCTGCACCTGGACAGGCAGTTTTGCCTGGCTGTTAACTGCCGCAGCTGCTACCTCTGGTCTGAATTCCTAGGAAGAAGCAGAGAGTGTATCCGCCTATCTGAAGATTGACCCAGGAGTCCAGATACCACGTCGTGGGTTGAGACAGTGGTATACTAGTGGGTGGTACACAGCCCCCTGAGAGCCATGCACCTGGCTTGTCCTCTCTTGTCACTCTTCCTTTTCCACACTGCCATCTGCAGAGGGACAGCAGCAGAGACCTATAAACGGCTTGGTGCGGGCTTTTGGGTTCCTGGTTGGGGAGACCTGTTTCCACAGATGCCCACTATGCTGGTCGTCTGAGGCTTGTGGATGGGGGAGGAGTCGCTCTGCCTGGCCCTAGGATTCTGCGTGAGTGTCTGTGGGTGTCTGAACATATAAGCATCAGGGAACCTGCTGCATCAGACGAGAGCGGGATTTCTCCATCTGACAGGTGAGCCCAACTCAGAACTAGTAGAGCACACATGACCTCAGGCGCCAGAGCCACAGGGTCTGGATTTAAAGCCCTGTGCTGCCACTTGCTAACAGGATGACCTGGGGCAAATTGCCTCTGTTTCCTCATCTTAAAATGGGATGGCAATTGGTGCCGAGAGTCAGGACACAGTGAGTGCTCCGTGGATGTTGGCTTTTGGTATCACTGTCATTGTTAACTACGTTTTTGAGAACGTATTACACTGTGGACAGGATTTGTGCTGATCTTGTTAGAGGCATCTGGGATTGAGAAGACTTGGGTTGGAGTCCAAGTTCAAATTTAGCAGTTGACTTGGGGCAAATCAGTCTCATATCCAGCCCTCCAATTCTCATGTATAAAATGAGTTATGACGATAAAGATGGCTTGCTTCGGCAGCCATTAAGACCTCTGCATTTGGGTCATTCCATCATTTTCATCTGGATTTATCCTATATCGCATAGCCGAGCAGCAGCCCTTGGGGTGGGGTCTTTGCATCAGACAGCGGTGCCTGTTTCCTATGGGGGATGCGTAGTAAGAGGATGAGGACACCCCCCACCTTGTTCCAGGCCCTACTCCCCCAGACAAGGCTTGGGTGTACATGCATGGACGGCGTTCTGGAACCCAAGCAGCACCCCGGAGCCTGCCTCAAACCCGTCCAATGCGCTGCTTCTTGGGGAGTCACCCCTGCCTTCCATCACAATGGAGACCTCTGTTCTCAGGCGCTGCCCACGAAATGTGGCTGCATGGTGCCCTGGGGCTTGCATGTGTCTGCTGAGGTGAACACAGAGGCCTCTTGTTGGCAGTCCCGGAACACAAACCAAACATTTACTGAGCCGCCTGTTGTCTCACAATACCTGGAGGTGCAGCTCTCACGCACAGGGCAGGTGGGGGAGGGGAGGCGGGGAGCGGGGCCTGCTCTTGAAGTGGAAGGGAAGGAAGGCCTCACCTCTCTGGGCTTCAGTTTCTCCATCAGGAAAATGGGAATTCTAATACTGATCTTGCCATGAGGAGCAGATGAGGTAACCTAGAATGTATGTTTAGAAAGTTGAAGCAGCAAAGACCGTTGTCATGGGAACAGAGTTTCAGTCAGTTGTGAGTGTTTGCATGTTGTGAAAGTCTGTGGTGTTTCCAGAGGCACCAGGGGTCACGTGGTCCACCCCAGCTCCCCAGACCACTGCACTGTCTCCCTCCTTGCCCCCTCTTGGGGGCTCACTACTGCCTGGGCAGCAGCCCCTCATATGCTTCTCCACCCCTGCCCTCCCCGTTCCCTTCCCCCCTCACAGACACATATACTAGTGTCGAGGCCTAGCTGTTGGGAGAATGGAAGCATCAGCTCCAAGGACTATGCGGAAGGGATGCCTTGGACACCTTCATTCTATTCCCTGTGCCCTTGTGTTTTCGGAGTATATGGCAGGCCCCTCCTGTAAGCCCCATGTGGTTTACAGAGGTGACCCGTATTCATTTCCACTTCATTCACAGAAGGCCTAAAGAAGCCTCTTCAGTGGGCTGAGAACTCCTTGCAAGGCCTTGTTTTCAGTTGTCTAACCCTCGTTGCCTCTGCTTTAACAGACTCTGTCCTGCATGGATAACTGGGAGGGTCAGAGACTGCTACTGACTACCTCCACAATCCTTTATGGTATAGGTATCATCAACCCTGTTTTACAGAAGAGGTAGCTAAGGTTCAGAGAGGTTTAGAAACTTGCCCGAAGTCACACAGTAATGGCAGAGGCAAGATTCAAACGGGTCTTTCTAACTCCTTAGTCCACGCCCTTTCCATGATGCCAACCCACTATGGTTCCTCCATTCCCTAGCCTTGGTACAGCCCATAGGCTGTTCTTTAAAGTCGGCTGCATGCTGGCTGTGCAGAGGTCCAGAGGAGGCTGAGGTATGAGGCCCAGTCTCCATCTGGTTCTGAAAAGACACCTACCTACCATACAACTAAGAGACTGGGGTGGGATTAGACAACGGCATAGACTGGGGTTGCAGGGCACAGAAGAGAAGAAGGGAATACTACCTGGATGGTCTAGGTCAAAACCACCCCTAGGAGGTAGCATTGGAGCTGAATTTTAAAGAATAGCTAGGATTTGTGCACCCCAAGATAGTGAAGAAAGGGATTCCAGACGGCAGGCAAGGCAAGGCAAAGGTCTAGGGGCAGATGGTCGATTTGGGAACTGGCCATTCTTTTTTTTTTTTTTTTTTTTAGTTTTATTTATTTATTTTGAAGGGGAGAGAGAAAGCAGGAGAAGGGCAGAGAGAGAGAATCCCAAGCAGGCTCTGCAGTATCAGCACAGAGCCCAACACGGGGCTCAATCTCATGAACTGTGAGATCATCACCTGAGTTGAAACTAAGAGCCAGTCACTTAACTGACTGACCCACCCAGGCACCCCTAGGGGACTGGCCATTTGTGACTGAAGCCAAGGGTTGGATGTGGATCCCAGAGGGGGTTTGTAGGGAAGACGGGTCCAGAAGGTTGGACTAAAGTCCAAGTCACTGAGGATCTTGAGCACTAGAGGGAAGAGTCTGCCCTCCATCCAGGGGCACTGGGAGCCAGCAAGGGTTTGTGAGCCCCAGCAGAGCCGTGCTTTAGAGACTTAGTGGCTTTTTGGAACTTGTTTTCTCTGGCCAGCCCTGAATGATAAACAAGAAGGAGCTAGACCCTGAAGGAACACATTTATTTCATCTAAGCAAACATTTACTAAATACCGTCTCCATAACAAGCACTACATTAGGTTTAGGGGCAAACAAGAGATTGGAGAGGGAAAAGAGAAAGAAATAAATCCCAGGCACTGTCCCCGCAGAACACCCAGGCTGACTGGGGAAGAGTGGGAGGGGTGTCCATGGAGCTGTGCCAAGTGCTTCTGGGGAGGAAGGGGCTCCCAGCAGGCAGTACCGGGGGAGGCTTTGCAGAGGGGTAGATTTGCCAGGTCTTGGAACCTTCTAGATGTCATAGAGATGGAGCAGGAGGCTGGTCATCCCAGGCCTAGAGGCGGAAAGCACACCACAGACTGAATGAAGGAGGCATAGCCCCTGCCTGACCACAGGGAAGGAGGACCCGAGGGGGCTGAGGAGGGGCTGACAGTGGTGACCCAGAGTCCTGGGCTCAAGCCTCGCCTCCCCCGCCCCATCCCACGCTTTAGCTTTGAGACCCTTTGAGGTGAGTTCTTCCTCACATCTGAGTCCTGATCCCTCACCCATCTCACACAGGGTGATGGGGCTATTGTGAGAGTCAAAGCCAACGGGGGTGCCTGGGACGCCATCTCCATTACTAGCAGTGACCAAACACAGGACCAGTTGGTATAAAATCTGTAATACAAGTAGGAGGGGACCACCGGAGTTGGAGGCTAATGCAGAGGGAGGAAAAGCCTACTGGAAGGGCAATGCTGGGGGCACCTGAGCTGGGTCTTTAAAGGCTGAGACCAGTCGTTAGACTGGAATTTTTGGAAGGACATTTGGGGCCTCCTCATGTCTCCCACTGCCTCCCAGGGGCTGGTCCTGCCCACCTGAGCCTCCTCTCCCTCCTGCACAACTCTGACTTCCATTTGTAATTGCCTATAGGTGCAATTAATTAGGTTCTGTCGTTCTAATGACTCACAGGGGTGGCATATTTTTCCTCTAAATGCAGATATTCTTTTGAGGGTTTGTGTCTTTATCTTTTGCAGAAAATCACTAAATTAAAAGAATTGCCATTTTAAATTGCAGATTAAAGAGAAACTTAATTAGAAGGAATGAAAGCAGTTGTGTTTGGAGCTTTTGTTCTTAACATTTTTTTCTTCTTTTGCTGCTGAATCACTGTACTTGCAGTTTGTGTATTTTATTTTAGGTGAAATGATTTGCCTAATTAAGCTTGTCATTCATCACCACCTGTTCCCTCTAAATATATGGCTATATTATTAAGCTTGCAGGCGAATGTATAAATTAATTCAATGGGGAATTACAGTGTTGACTGGGATGTTATTAGGTTTTATCCAGTTTATCTGGTATGAAAACCGATATTTTTTTCCAATAAAGTGAAACAACAGCTCATTAAGCTTCTTCATTCATTAATTGGGCACCAGTTATGTTGCAGGCATGTGAGGCATAGGGCACAAGGGTAAATGTGGTACAGCTCCTGCCCTCAAGGGTCTCATGGGGCACCAGACCAGTAAACTGGCCATTAGGATGCCATAGACTGAGATCAAGATGAGTCTGGAGAGGGGGTGAGGTCAGGGAAGCCTTCCTGGAAGAGGTGGCCCCTGAAGGGCAAGTGGACTCAGGTGGAGAGGCTGGTAGAAGGTTGTGGGGTTGTGGCCATTCAGGCAGAAGAATGGCCTGGGAGTGGTTGTGGTGCAGACTGAGGCTGGAGAGGCAGCCAGGTCATTGGCTGTGCTGAAGGGCTGGGGTTCCTTCTGCAATCAGTGTCCCATGCTCCATGCCTGTCCTCACCGTCTGTGCCAGGGCGTATGTGGTAGGTAGGATTTTATATTGACAGAAATCCCCAGATTCTAATTTTAGTCCGAGGTGAACATGTCTTAAAATTCATCGGGTCTCTCCTTCTCTTTAGCCTTTGGCAAAACTAAACCTAGAGCCTCACCTTCCCCCCACCCTCCTCCCACATCATGCCACTTCCCTGCCCACCTCAGCACTCGTGGCCCCCACGGGCCAGAGGTCTGCTGAGCGGCCGCCTCTCCATTCCTGACAGTCTCCAAGTTAGCAGAGGGAGGGACCATGGAAAAGTGCACACTGGTCCCATGGTCCCTGGCCCCCGTCTCCTGCTGTGCCCCAGATCTGCTGTCAGTGGAGTGTCAGAAAGATGTCTTTGCTGGCTCAGCCCATGAGTAGTCAAGTCCTGTCAGAGTCGTCTCTTAACATCCCTCCCATCACTGAGGTACTCAGCCTCCATCACTTTCCCTAACTGGTCTCCCTGCCTCCCTGTATGCCCCCCACATCCCTTGATCTGAGGATGGCATTCCCTGATTGACCCATCCATAGGATCAAGACCCAGCTCTTTAGAAAAGGGTTGTGTGACCAGGTGCTCACCCTTGCCCAAGGTCACCCATCCAAAGCTCTGCAAGGCAGGTGGTTTATGTCTTCCTAACCCATTTGTAAGAACACATACACCATTTGGCTAGTTTCCCTGAGGGCTGGTGTGGTTCCGCAGGAGCCATAGTGGAATACCCAGGTTGCTGGGAAGCCAGACAGGGGCCCATGGTGACACGTGCCAGGGCCCCAGCTCTGGGCTACCCCCGCTCACTACCACGGTGAAAGCCCATGTTATCGGCCAGATGGAAGAGGGCTCTCTCAGACACCCAGCATCAGGACCTGTTCCTTAGAAGGGCCTTGTCATTGCTATCTGTCCCCTCCCCACAATGCCAGTCCTGGCCTCACAGCCTGTCAGTGTCTCTAGGGTAGAGTTTGGCCTCTGTCCTACTTCCTCACGAATTTTAATTATAATTTTCTGTGAGTCCTCACCTCCTGGAGAATGCCAGCCCTGTCCCTCCAGTGCTCAGCCCAAAAGCCTGTAGCCCATTGGTCCTCTTTCCCCCACACTCCACTGGGAATGCAGACAAGCCCTGCTGGCCCGTCCTGCAGTAGCGGCCTCATTGCTCTCCTTATGCCTCTCTCTCTCTCTCTCTCTCTCTCTCTCTCTCCCCCTCTCTTTCTCTCATTTATAAACTTTTTAAAGAGCAGTTTTAGGTTCACAGCTAAATTGAGCAGAATGTGTGGGGAGTTCCCATAAACCCCCATCCTCCATCTCTTTTCAGCACAGCAGTCCTGTTCAAAAATGCCAGGTCAAAACCCTCCCCATCAAAACATCTGAATGACTCTCCATTTCTTTCAGAATAAAACCAAAGTCCTTCGCAAGACACAACGCCTGATGATCTGGCACGGTTTCGTCCCAGCACCCTCCATTCCCGCTGGACTGTGTTGTTTCTGTTGCCCGTGGCATGTTCCCACCTCGGGCTCTTGAGCTTGCTCTTCCCTCTGCCTGGAATGTCCTTCCCCCGGGTTTTCTTCATGGCAGTTACAGCAGCTGGTAGGCATGTTGTAGCTCAGACGTAGCTCCCTTATTGTGTCTTTCCCTGCCCGGACTCTGAACTCCTCCGGCAGGGATTTCTGTCTGATGTGCTCACTGCTCCATCTCCAGCCCTGACCTTGCCTGGCCCATGCGAGTGCGTGTTGAGGAGTGGGGTAGGTTGATGGACAGGCTGCCGGCCTCCCCTGCAGTCATGAGAGTAAGCACGCACACATGGGTCCGGCATGTGTAGAGCCTTACATTGGCAGGATCCTCCCTTCCCATTGTTTCCCATAGTGGTTAATGCAGAAGAGTGTCTTGGAGGGATGGAAATGCTTTACAGTCCTGATAGAGGATCTTGTGGAGACCTAGAACAAGTTCATCCACATTCCACGCCCCCCACAGTCGGAGCTGGGGTTTCCCACCACCTCCCGTGAACGTGAGGTTGATTGCCAGGAGTCTGGCCAGGGCGGAGGGCGGCTCACCACATCTGTGCTTGCTCTGTGGAGAGGAGGTTTCTGCCATTGTGTGTCCCTGGCCCAGCTCACTCGGCACTCTGTGTACTAGGCCCTTAGGAGGTTATTCTGTCGTCTGGTCTTCACGGTAATGTGGTGAGATGGGAAATGGGGCCTCAGAAAAGTTGAGTAACTTGGCCAGGTCACACAGCTAGCCACTGACAGTCTTGGGAGAGGAACTCAGTTCGATTTGGAAGCTTTTGTGAAGTACCTGGTACGGAGTCCGCACTGAGCAGACGTGATAATAATACAAGTAAATATAATAACATTGATTGAGCAGAAGTACATGCCAGGCACTGTGCTAAAATCTCGGTGATATCCCCTGCTTGATCCCTCACAACAACCCCGTGAGGTAGCAACAGTTACCATCTCTTGCAGAGAAGGAAACCGAAGTCCAGAGAGATAACTTGCAAGGTGGACTAACTGGTCTCTAGGAATGCTTCTGGCAATTCCAAGTTCAACTCAGTTTTTGCTTCCCTTTGTGGGGTATCTCCAGGGTCCTGCCCTTGAGGGGCATCCTTCCCAAGCCTGTGGGGGTGAACATGCTCCCACAGGCCCAGAGCTGGGAAGGAAGCATACGGCAGGGCTTGCCCCCGTGCTATGCACTGCTTCAGCCTCGCCTGGGTGCTGGGTCTGGGACAGGGCTCTCTGCATGTGGGGCCCATGCAGAGGGCACTGAATGAAGAGGAACAGACGTGGAGGATGGCGCATGACCCTTGATTAGAACTCTGTAGGGTTATCCCAGGAGAAAGGGAGCAGATGTGGCCAGTGTGCCCTGCAGGGGATGGGAGTATGGGAGCAGAGGAGCCACTGGGAGGCAGAAATGGGGAACACCTGCTCCCCTGAGAACTGTCCAGGGGACTGAGCCCTTGTGGGAGTGCCATGGCCCCCTTGCTGGAGATTGCAGGGGTGTCCTTTGGGGATAAGGCTGAGTTCAATGGCCTCTGGAGGGAGACTCAACCAGCCCCTTGAATGCACCATCTGGCTCTTACAGCACCTGTTGTAGGAATCTCAAGTCTCTTGAGCCTTGTTCATTCATTGCCTGGAGTTCTTCGCCCTGTGAATTGTAAAGCCCCAGTGAAAGCAAGTGACTATTACCCCAGTAAACTCTTGAGCGGCGCTCCGGTGACCATGCACTTTTCTTTCTTCCCCACAGCCCAGTTTAACGGCAACGAGAAACGGCAATCATCCCCCTCGCCTTCCCGGGACCGGCGGCGCCAGCTTCGAGCTCCTGGAGGGGGCTTCAAGCCCATCAAGCATGGGAGCCCTGAGTTTTGTGGGATCTTGGGCGAAAGAGTGGATCCTGCTGTCCCCTTGGAAAAGCAAATGTAAGTTCTAAGGGAGCAAGGCACAGCCTCAGCTCCAGTTCTTACGGTCACTGTTAAGGCTGAGAGAAGGTCAAGGCCACCATCAAGTCAGTGGCTGATAGGATTAGGATACTGGTGTCCTGACCCTTAGCCCCATGTTTTTTCTCTTCGTACTGTATCACCACCTTTACTTTGGATTATTATACATTAGATTCATTTTCTAGCTACATTGGTAGTTTTGCCCCACATCTGCTTGGCCTTTGTTGGGCAAGGATTTCACATTCTAGATTTGGGTTTTCTCAGCCCCTTTCCCCTGAGATTTCTCACCTCGTGACCCAGTCCCATCCCTGCTGCCCCCTTCCCTCCCTGCTCTTCCCCAACACTGTCACCCCTCCCCTTGACCATGGTGATCACCTCCCTTCTCACTGTGTGCATGACCCTGCTCTGCTCTGCAACCTTCAGTGGCTCCCCGTCACCTCCAGGATAAAGTTTCCGCTCCCTAGCCTGCCGCTCACTCTATGAATTGCCCCCAGACTGCTTCTTCAGTTTCTTGCCATTCCATATACCTGGACTAAAGCAAGTTTCTCCAGGTACTTGATAAATCAGGTCCTGGATCTTGTGTTGATACCTTCAGGTGTAGCATCCTCTTAACAAGCCCATGTGCGACAAATGGGTTATCCCCATCACATAGCTGGGAAATCAGGACTCCAAGAGATGCACAGCCTTGGCTGGGATGTCACAGCTCACAGTGCTGAGGCAGGCTTGGAACTCCAGCCCTGTGACTTGACCCCACACTCTCCCCTTACTCACCTCTCCTTGGACACACTCTTGTCCCTCACCCTTTGCACATGACTGGCACAGAGGCACTCCATAAGGACAGGAGATGAGCTGACAGCTCGCCGATCCCTCATGAGTCTGTCCCACATGTGTGTCACGTACTATATTAATCTCCAGCGGGGGATTCTGGCCTCAGCCCAGCCAACAGTGCATCCCTCACAGGAAATGCTCACTTGGCAAGCAGGATGCAGGGTTTTCCAAATGATGTCGTGTGCCATGTGCCCCTTTTTCAGCATGTGCTATCATCTGGGAGGGAGTGCACAGCCTCCTCTGCGACCCCCCACGCCTGCTCTACTGAGCACGTGGCGGAGCGCTCCCAACAGGCGTCTTTGCTAACTGTCTGTCACAACCACCCAGATTGGGTGGTAGGTTTTGCTTATTTTTGATCACTGTGTACTTTTTAATTAACAAGCAAAATATGATCCGGAGATAGCTGGGTGCTGTTCACTGTGCATCCTGACCATTTCCACTCAATATCCCTCTCTAGCTCCTGCCACTGTTGGAACATAAGCTCTGTGAGGGCAGGAGCTTATCTGGGTCACCATGGCATTCTCAGTGCCTTAGAACAATGCCTGGCATGTAATAGCTGCTCAGCTCTCTCTTTCCCTTCCATCACCTCCCATTCTTTTCTCACTCAGCACAGTAGACGGATCCCTCCTTTGAAGATACACTCTGCTCCTGGTTTTTCTCCCACCCCCTGGCCACCTCTTCTGTCTCCCTGACAGGCTCTTCACCTCACTCAGCTTAACCTGAGGGTGGGACAGTCTGGGACTGGGTTTCCAGCTACATATTCTCCCTGGGTATTCTCAGGATCCTGGTAGTGAGTCAGCGGTGCACACACCTCCTGGAACTCCTGACTCCTACATCCAGCTGCCATCTTGGCATCTCCACTTGGCTGACGAATGGGCATCTCAAATTTAGTATATTTAAAACTGGGCTCCTGATCTTCTCCGGACACTTGTCTCTCCCCCAGTTTCCCCACCTCCATAAACAGCATCACATCCACCTACTTACTCAAGCCACCAATCTGCATTCCTCATGGATTCCTTTTTTTGCTTTACATCTGCATCTAATGCATTACTAAGTTCTGCTAGTTCTCCATCCAGAATCACAGGCTGAATCCATCTGTTCCTCTTTGTCTCAGAGCCACCTCCCATCTGGACCACTGCAGAAGCCCTACCTTGTCTCCCACCTCACTGCCCCTCTGGCCCCTCTTCAGGGTGACCTGGTTGGCCTTTTGTAACACCATCCAGAGAAAGTATCATCCTCTTTTTAAAACTCATTGCCCTCTGCTATGCTTAGAATGAAATCAGACTTCTTCCCTTGCTCACAAGGCCTCAGGGAATTGGGCTCTGCCTCCCTTTCCACTCTCATCCTGTACCACTCCCCACGCTCACAGTGCTGGGCTGGGTCATTCTTGCTGCCCTTCTGCTCTATGAACACCCCAAGCGCATTCGTACTTTAGGACCTTTGCACTTCCTGGTTCCTTTGCACAGAACATGTTTTCTTTGGTTCCTTACATGATTGGCTCCTTCTCACAATACAGATTCTCAGGTCAAATATCATCTCCTTGGGAGCCTCCCCTCTCTGTTCATTCTCACTTAGGCACTTCCTGTGCCCCAGTCACTGCCTATCACAAACTCAGGATTCCTACAAAGCAGTTGTCACTTTCTGAAATTGTGTCCTTAATCTGTTTGTTGACTCTCCCTCTTCCCTGCATCAGCCCCATGAGATCAAGGATGTAGTCAGTGGTGAGTAAATATTGGATGAGCTAATGGGTAATGCATAGGCTGAATGGCAGTGGTTGAATCTTCTTAATCCCCCGGATTCTGGCATGACTGGCCAGCCCCACAAAGTCTAGCACATCCCCAGACAGCCTCCTGCCTAGATCCTGTTTGCAGTCCAAGCAGAGGCTGCTTGGGCCCAGCAGTTGGCCCCCAGGCCCACCCTGTTTCCTGGTGGCCAACCTCATGCCGACAGGCTGGCCAGTGGCTGGCCCTGGGCCCCTGATTGTGTCCTTTGGCCCTTCTCTTCCAAACTGCCTGGGTCTCCTTTGAATCTCGACCCGAGTCCCTGCCTTTCTCTCAGTGTGCAGTAGCTGGGGCAGCCGGGAAGGAGCCAGCAGCTCATCCTGTTTACCCACCAGGGATTACCTTTAACCAGGATCCTGAGCCCCCGGAGGCCCATCTGCTACCAGCTCAGCCCCTGTGCTCAGGCAGGGGTGGAGGGTGGGCGGCACTTCCCTGGAGACTTCTTCTATGCCTTTCCCTGAGGATGGCTCTGCTTCAGATGGCTGGAACTTGTTTTCCTACTAAAACAACATGTTTGTCAGCTCACTGGGGGTGTGTTACACAGGTGAAATTTCCCAGAAAACGACCTTGCCAAATCTGTTAACTCTTAGTTCTGAAGTCCATTCCATCTTTGTCTAGTGTTTCCCCAAACATCATGTATCCCTTCCAAAGTGTGGTTTCAGCCCTCATATCTCTGGAAGTGCTTTAATTACGGGAGCCTATATTCCTCTTCATTTCTGTATATATCTAGAAAAGAAGGCGGGTCTATGCTTCCCCTGCCCCTTTCCTTGGCGAGTCTCCCCTGCAGATACCCAGCCCCAGGGCTGACCTGCTATGAATGGTCACCTCCTGGGCGGTCAGTGACTCAGTCACATGCTCATTGGGCAGGGACACTCACATCTGCTCTCCCGCCCTTGCTTTCCTTAAGCAGTTGGGTTTTGAAGTTATAATTATGTCATCACCACCACTGCGGCTAACCATTCAGAACGCTGCTTTGTAAATGGCAGAAAGCGTGCAGTGAAAGGCAGTGCCGTGTTTTTCCCTTAGCAGAATGCCTGTAACAGAACCCTCAGAGACACTGTTTGCAGTGAAAGGCAGTGCCGTGTTTTTCCCTTAGCAGAATGCCTGTAACAGAACCCTCAGAGACACTGTTTGCAGGGCACCCCTGGGCCGGGACCAGGAGGCAGCAGCATCCCTGCTTACACCCGGGAATTTGAAATGCAGCCTACGGGTGGGCAGCAGCCTGAATAACAATAGTTGGTGGGTTCCCCATGGCCATCTGCACGTTCAGTCTCTACAGATGCTGGGAGCTGCCATTTGTTGAGATTCACCCCACCCCAGGCTCTACATAAGCCCTCCTATGCATCATCTCATTTAATCCTCACACCCCAAGATGGGGGTGGAGTGACCCTAACCCGATAGAGAACCGAGGTGCAGCCAGGTTCCACCGCTTGTCCCTGACTGGCTGGCTGGTGAGTGGCAGAATGGTCTGTGCCTCTGTGGCCATCCAGCACCTATGGTTCTCTTTCCGTCCCCCCACCTTCCCACTGCCCCTGCCCCTTAGGGACCGTGATGTAAGCAGAAATGCATTCTGGGTAGACCCACTGATGACCCATCTTGTGATCTTCACTCTTCCTCTGAAATTTTACCTTCAACTCTCCCAATCTTGAAAATCAGTTGTTCGTCTTTTGTCCTGCAGCCGGGAGCCTTAGTCAGGTCGTCTGCCAGTCCACCCCTCCCTTCTGATTCTGCTGCTCACCTTGTCGTGTCCAGAAGCAGTAATGCCAGGCTTCCCACGTGCCTCAACCGATGCAAGATTTGCTTGACAGGAACACTGGTGTGGCTTCCCCACCCAACTGTCTGCTGTTCTGAGTGACAAGCACCACCCACTTGTCCTGCAGATGCCACGGCGAGTCAGCACGTGTCCCTCCTGTCAGCACCCTCTGATGGTCTCCACGTCACTCAGAAAGCCAGGGTCCTCTGCACACAGGCCCCTGACTGGCCCTGCCTGGTAGCCTCGTGGGTCA
Source organism: Cryptoprocta ferox (assembly GCA_028646485.1). Classification (NCBI taxonomy): domain Eukaryota; kingdom Metazoa; phylum Chordata; class Mammalia; order Carnivora; family Eupleridae; genus Cryptoprocta; species Cryptoprocta ferox. The sequence goes on from CM053568.1 coordinate 33,018,088, forward strand.
CACTGCCCACCCCTCCCCTTTGGTTCCCTGCAGCCGTGCTGGCCTCCTTGCTGTTTCCCAAGCACATCAGGCACTTCTGCCTCGGGCCTTTACCTTTGCCACCCCTCCTTCTGCCAGAAACTCTTTTCCAGTTACCATCCTTTGTGCCTTCCTCCCTCACCTCCTTCAGGTCTACACTGAAAATGTCACTTTCTCCGGAAGGTTTCCCTGGCTCCTGCTTAAAATAGCAATCCCCTACGCGAGCTCCAAACCACACTCCCCTGCTTCGTTTCCTCCGTAGCACCTGTACTGTGGTGCAAGCCCCATGAGGGAGGAGGTCGCAGGCTTGCTCACTGCTCTCTCCCCAGGGTCGGCCATGTGGCACACACTCGGCAGTTCCCTACTGAATGACTAAATACACGCAAACCACACACACATGTACACCTGCCTTGTGACGAGGAGGCTGGGACATGCCAGCTGCCCTCTGACAGGGCTGAGCCTCCCCAAGGAGGGGTTTGCGAGGGTGTCAGTTCTTGGGGTTCTGTCCTCGATGGGTTCTGACCCTCTCTCTTCTCTCCAGCTGGTATCACGGAGCCATCAGCAGAGGAGACGCCGAGAACCTTCTGCGGCTCTGCAAAGAGTGCAGCTACCTTGTCCGGAACAGCCAGACCAGCAAGCACGACTATTCCCTCTCCCTGAAGTGAGTACAGCCTCGCCCACCCCTCTCAGCCCTCCTCGGCAGCCTCGAGTGAAGCGCTGCCCGTCCCTTGTGTCTGTGGCAGGAAGACCCGCCAGTGTCCCCCCAGGAACCCTGCCAGCACGAGGTATTTCAAGCCTCAGGTTTTCAATTTGGTCCTATTCTCCTGGGAGACAGAGGAGTTCTTAATGTCCTCTGCCGCAGAAGAGGAGGGGCATTTTCCTAGGATTTGATATTAAATACCCAAGAAAAGCGTTCGTATCTGCTGTGAACCAGGAACCGAAGGAAGCTCTGCGCATACCTCATCCCTCCCTCAAATCTCACAACAGTCCTTTGATGTGAAACATATGGTCCCCATTTTGCAGGTGAGGAAACTGAGGCTCAGAGAGGGACTTGGCAGGCCCAAGGGGCAGGGCCAGGACTCCAGACCAGCTGTTTGACTCTCCACGGCACCCCGCCGCCGCTGTGAGAGCAGCCCTTTCCCTATGTTCCGGGTTGCTATTTGGCCAGGTCTGATTTTTATGTGTGTCACAAAGGTTGTGAGGAGCGCTGGGAAGAGCCAGGAAGAATCCTGCCAGTGTTCTCACCTCTGGCTGCTCTGTAAACTGTTGGGCTTTCTGACCCATGAAGCATCATTGTTGAGATAGCCCCAAGACAAGAAAAGGGCTTTTTGCTGGAGTGCTTCATCATTCAGTGCTGCTGCTGAATGGGACCCAACAGATCGTCTAAAACCCATTTTACAGCTAGGAAAACTGAGGCCTAGAGAGGGGAGGGATTTCCCAAGGAAATATAGAGAGCTAGTGACAGAATTGGGGTTTAAGAAACCCAGGCCCGTTTGCCAGCACAGACCCCCAGGAACAGTGAAGCCCTCTGCTTGGCTTCCTCTCTGCTCTGCTCTCCATTCTTGGAGCATGTGATAGAGAGAGGGCCTGCTGTGATGTGGCTGTCAGCCACTGGGACAGTAGCAGCAATGCAGCCAAGCAAAGAGAGACTGACCTGCACTCCGCGCTCAGGACGGAGCCCACCTTTCTGCTGGGTTCTGCCCTGAGAGGGACCATGACAAGCTGCAGAGCATGGCAGCAAACAGAGGCACTGGAAGTCTGCCTGGGGAAGAAAGCATGTGTGGACACATGGTGGGAACCACAAATCTCTCAAGGATTATCAGGGCAGGGGAAGCAGATGTGGTTGGGGGCCCCCACATGGAAGTTATGGGCAGGCAGATTCCAGCTCTGCAAGAGGAAGAGGTTTCTAACTGTCAGAACTGATCAAGAATTAGATCCCTCCAAAGCTGCCTCGAGAGGTAGTGGGTGTCTCATCCCTGGGGATGTGCAAACAGGACTGGATGATACGCGTCAGAGAGAACATGGAGGGGATTTCTAACCAGCTGAGAGGGCACTCAGGACAAACAGCACCTGCATACTTCACTGTCCACTGTGAGACCTGTTGGCATAAAGAATCCGTTCGGTTATCTCAGCTGAGAAGATCTCAGTACTAAACTGCAGCGTGGCTGGGAGGCTGGGCTGGCAGTGAGCACAGTCAGAGACCCTGCGATGGGGGGCCAGGGGGACAAGTGCACACCACCGGCCATGCTGACAGGGACCCAGGGGTCCTTATCTGCCCACTGCTGCGTGCAGCCCCGCTCCCTCCCTCACTGTCCAAGGTAACCGAGCAACCCAGGTGCTCTTAAGTGATTCTTCCAGATCTCCATGCCCCGCCTCACCCTCCCACCCCCGCCTCAAGGTGAACTGTACTGTTCTGGGCTTCAAGAGGTAAAGGTGGCAGGTGACATCAGAGATGGGATTCCGACATCACTGCCCTTCCACGCGGACAGAGGCCTACCCCCTGGGCTTCCTGAGTGCAGCACTCACCGAATTGCCAGTCTGCGTTCCTCTGTGAATCTCTCTTTCCTCCTGGAATCTGGGACCTGGCCAGAAGGGTGTTCCCAAAACCACTGATTGAATGCAGCAAGGAAGTGGGGGGTGGAGCACCCCATACCAGTCCCGGCTCACCCTCCACAAGCTTCCCGTTTATTCGCTGGGCAAAGGCTGAGCCTCTGCACTAGGCGGGCACAGCTGTGCTGTGCCTTCACAGAACAGTAGCCTCCCGAGTACCCAGGATGTGTCACAGCTGAGGCACTGACATGGGGCCGTATAAGGAATCTCAAGCCAGTTGTAAAAGTGCCCATACCAATAACACCTGCAGGATCCATTTCTCAGTCTCCTGTGAAATGTGCCCCGTTATGCAAACAGGCCTAAAATCCACCTCCTGCGTGGGTCTCTAGAAGAGTATTTCCCTCACAGCCCCAAGAGTGCAGTTCCTCTTCATCCCAGGTGTGCACCGTTCCTGAGACAATAGGACCACTCCAGAGGGATGGACAGCCCCTCGGTTCTGTTTTCACCGTAACAGACTTATAGTCCTACGTGCAGTGGAGAGAGCAGGGGGCAGGCTTCCCTACTCCACGGCCTTATGGCCTGGGCAGCCGTGTCCCTTTTTTGAGCTTTCTCTGTGCACAGGGGATGACAGTGCTCTTCTTACAGAGGGAAAACATCTCTAACCCAGCCAGTGCCGTGTAAACATTATCTTGTATTATTTATTCCCACCCTGCCCCTGCTTTCCCAGGTTGGCCCCATGGCTTCATTGAAAGCTGTTTTTAAGGGCAGCAGAGAGAACCTGTTGTCCAGAGTTCCAGATAGGAGTCCTGACCTACCACTCACTGCTCACGGTGTGACCTTGGGCAAGTTCCTTCCTTCTGGGGCCCAGCATCCACATCTTACAGTGGGACTTTGATAGTTGCTAAGGACACCTCCACCTCTGACATCAAAGTATCTCTAGCTCCCTGGATTTCCCGTGTCTGTGGGCTCAGCCTCCCTTTGTCTCTGGCACACTCTGGTCAGATCCCCTCCCCCTCTCAAGCCAGGGAGGAGGTGGCGGAGACTGAGAGCCGGGCCCAATAGCCGGTGCCAGAACCACACACGAGAACACTCTGCCATCAAGCCTGAGTTAGGATGACTGGTCTCTGCCCACAGGTGCTGGAAGTTTAGCTTTGCATGCTTGTCTAGAGCCGTAAGATCCCAAAGGCCAGATGAGTGGTCTCACATGGCCAGGTTTCCCTTGAAGAAGCCCAGAATTGAGGAGGTGAGCTAGGCCGTCCTGTGGCTGGGCAGGGCAGCCTGCTAAGGGGAGGTGAGCTTGCTTTCCAATGTGGCCCTAGTTCACGATAACCAGTCCAGGAGCCAGCCAGGGGGTGACATCTGGCATTAAGCACCTTGACCACAAATGGAATGGCCCTGGTACTGAATGTCATGGCTGCTTGGGGCAAGTGCCAGCTTTGCCAGCCACCACGTGAGGTGCGAAGTCTCTCAGATCCCCAAGGCCTGCCTGGGAGGGGCAGGGGAGGGTCGGCCTTCCGCATGCATGGTGTTGTCAGGAGCATGGTGTAAATTGACATTGGAATTCCAGCTATGTTTTCATGTGCACCTTGGGTCCTGCTGTGAGGATGTTCTAGGGTGGAGAAAGGATTTGGGGGAATCCAGCCTCAGATGACAGGCCCTCCACCTCTTTCAGCCTTCTCTCAGCAGATACTTATCAGAACCCACAGTACCAGGCACTGGGCAAGGCAGCACAGAGAAAGGAGAACAGCTCAGCTTACAGCAGCTCACAGCCTGGGCCTTGTTACAGGCAGGTTTGCACGAAGGGCCTTTGGGACCTGGAGTTGGCACAGGGGTGGGCAGTCCCTGCCACGGAGGGTTAGGAGAAGCTGCAGGTGCACTTGAGCCTTAAAGAGAGGGTAAGTGGTCCCCAGGCAGGGATGGCTGGGGGGATCTCAGGTGGCAGGGACAGCCCAGGCAAAGCCCTAGAGATGCAGAAGAGCTGTTGGCAGGCCTTGTGCCTGCCTCACAAAGGAGTTGAGACTTAATTTTTAGTGATGGAGCCACTAAAGTACAGGGTCCACTCTCAAGGACCTGCCTTTATGCTTTAACCCCACTTCTTGACCCTGTCTCCCTGCGTATGTGCAGCACCTCACATCTTAGAGGGCCTGTGTATTTGCCCTAGGACAGCCCCATCAGGTGGCTAGGGCAGAGAGTGCCATCCTTTTCATTTTAGGGTAAAGGCAGCTGAATGAACTTCCAAAACTGGAGTGGAGACCAGGGACTCACAGCTGAGTCTCCTCCCACCCCTCTCAACACTCCTTACACCAGGTCAGAAGTCATCTGGAATGACCTTAGAGGCCTATCTGGTCCAGACTTTCCTTCATGGGTGGGGAGACTCAGACCCAGAAGGGATTCGTGATTGACCTCAAGGCTACCTAGGTGGCAGTTGACCACACTGACAATCGAGATGGCTGCTACTTCCCACAGTGGGGACCAGCCCAAGCTGCCATCCATCTGCCCTCCCGCCAAACTCTCCCTGCACTCATAGTGATCCAAAATGGCATTTGTGCTCCCCACCTCACTGCCTGTAGATCCCCGGCCTGGCAGACACCCCGACCTGTGAAGCAGTCTTATGGAGATCCTGCCTAGCTGCTTTGGAACACTGCCCTTATCCCCTCCTCCCAGTGGAGCCCTCCTTCTTCCCAGTCTCCATCCTGACTTGGGGGCGGCGGGCCCTTAGGTTTCTTCTCAGCTGCTAGCAGACACATTTGCCTTTCAGAACACTCACTCCACCCTTAGGGAAGCAAGGGGTTGAACCTTTAGATATTGGTAAGAAAACACCACACTCTAACAACTTCCTGTCTGGAAAGGCAGGCAGTGGGGGAAAGGGATGAAAAGTAGAAAAATCTCATTAAAAAGGTTCTTCAGGCACTTTGGACTATGAATGACTTTTTGCAAGTTCCAGTTTCATGAGTTTTTGCAAAGGAATCTGGACATGATGAGGGAAATAGGACTTCAAACACTGGAGGGCTTGCAGCTTGTGGGGGCAGGGAGGCAGGGCAAGTACCAGGGCTCCCCTCCCCATGTGCTGGGCAGGCTCTCCCTGCACTGGGCCCATCCCTGGGTGCAGGCAGAGTGGCATTTCAAGTCCTCATAGGGATGTCGCTACTCCTTTGACAAAGGCCTGGCCCTGGCTTTCTTTAGGCAGTGGAAGTCCCAACCCCAGTGGGGGACATGGCCCCTAGGAACCCCCACAAGCAGGTCACCAGCTTTCAAATCCCCAGAGGCAAACCACACAGCACCCTTGTAAAAGTGGCCCAGATTCTGACCTCAGGAGATGCTTCTGGGGTCTGGCCTATTTCCATCAGGTTGCAGCTCAGTCTTGATCATTCAGGAGCCTTTCTCAGCCTCCAGGAGTTCATAGCCAGAGAGGAGAGGATATTTACACCTGTTGAGTCATACACTTGTGGGACTGCTTGAGGGCCACCCAAGGCAGAAAATGCTCAGGGTTGTGAAAGAGGGCAGGCACCCAAAGAACGGGCTATTCATAGGATGATCAGGTCATCCTATAGACAGGCAGAGAAGGCAGTCCAAGCAGAGGCCATGAAGTGCAGACTTGTGTCAGAACAACAAGTAACACTTCAGTAGGAGCTGAGGAGAGGTACAGTCGTAGTCGCCAGGCTGGGGAATTTGGGTTCTATTCTCTAAGGTAGGGGGCATCCCTGAAGGTTTGGAGCAAGGTACAGTCATGTCCTCAGCTTTAATCTAGAACCGTTAGTGAACCGGGATGCACCATGAGCATTGTCCAGGAAGGGACACCGTTTCTGCCTCCCTCGGTCCTGCCTCCTGAGCCCTCCTTTCCCTCCACGTGCCTAACACAGTCCTAGAGACTGGGAGGCAGGCAGCCTGTGGGCAGGCATCCCAGGGGGAGATCAGGGCAGCCCTTTTCAAGATGTGGAGGGAAGAACATGGGCTCTGCAGTCAAAGATACTGAAGAGTTTAAATTTCAAAGAGTTTGAACCCTGTCTCCATCTTTTACTTGCTGTGTGATGCTAGGCAAGTGACTTTTACTTGCCTGATCACTGCCCAGAAAACTACATGGGCCACTCTTATAAAGCTGTTGCAAGAAGTAACATGGCTCTGCAGGTTCACCCTATGCGTGGCCCACAGCAGGTGTTCATATATGTCTTCCTCCTGCCACCGCTGAATGAAGGGCTAGGATTTGACTCATACATTTGCTTTCAGGTTAAGGGCTCCACAGTTAGGGTGAAGTACCTTTCCCCTAGATTCCAAGGATGGTGGGAAGACTCAGCCCCATATCCTTCTCCAAGGAGGGGAGGAAGAGGTGGGACAATTTATCAAGAACATGCCTCTTGCTCTGATCACTTAGAGACACCCGTCTGGTTCCTGCTTGGAGCAGCATGTTTGTGCTGATGACTGGGCAGCCAACAAACGCTTCCTGGGGCTCCAGCATGGGGTGGTGGGTGTAGCAGGGCCAGGAGGAGCAGATGGGTTGCATTCCAGGGGTGCTGGGGGCGCATTGCTATTAGAGTTGTTTTTCTTTCTTCTCTCCCTTCATTGATTTATATAGTAAAGAAGAGAGTTTTCAAACAGTAGGCATGTCTGGGTCTGGGCAGGCAGGGGAGTGATTAATCTTCGTTTGTTGCTGCTGACAGCTAAGAGCAAGAAATAATAAAGGTTTGCAGGGTGAGGAGGGATGAGGGTGCGGAAAGGCCACTCACTCTTTGGCCTTCGGCAGGGAGCACAGACTTCACTTAGCTCTACCATCAAAGCACCCCTTGTTGGCCAACATCTGAGGCTCCAGATACTTCAGGGTGGCTGCCTGCTCCCGAGGGCAAGCCCCAGGACAGTCCCCCACCACCACAGCAGGGCCTCCCCAGTGGCTGTTAAGCTCTCTGCACTGCCATGACCTCCACCCCAGAATGCTTGGACTTCCTTCATCAGTGGCCCTTTTCCCAGCCATGCTTCTGATGGTGAGGCCTAAAGAAAGGCACGTTGTGCACCCAGAGCACTGCCTGGCTCCGATGTGAGGAACCCTCTGACTCCATGCCTCCCTGAGCTGCCACGTGGGTGTGAGGGCTGCAGGAGGGGCACACAGAAGGGACGTGAGGGCGGGGCAGACCGTGACAGAAGGGCGTACTGGGGACCCTGAAGGTGGGAAGGAGGACGGGCTTTGACATGGTCCGAGGAGGATTCAGGCAGTTGTGAGCAGAAAGGGTAAGGAGCTGCCCATGCTGGGGAAACAGCAGCACAGGAGTAGAAGCTTCCTACTGTCCGATCCACAGTTACCAATCTGTCCCATCATGAGCATCCACTCCACCCCCCAAGGGAGGCAGCTCTGTGCAGCAGAAGTCATGGGCCTTTAAACCCAGCTCTGCCTCTTGATAGCAGGGTGGTCTTGAGCATAAGGATCTTAACATCTGTGAGCCTCAGTTTCCTCATCTATAAAATGGGTTTTACAGATGTATTAATGAAGAGACAATGTGTGAGGCGCTTAGCATGTGCCCAGCGTCAGTGAGTGCTCAGTCAGTAAGTGAGTAGTAGTTCACAGTCTTCGTTACAGACTTTGGAGAGCCACAGGTTGTTGAGGAAAGAGCTCAGCATAGTCCAAAACCTTGTGGCTTATCTGGGTCTGGCTTAGAAGCCTCTGTCCACGCCCACATCTGCTCACCATTATTAGGGTGGGATTTCAAAGTTTATGCAGGCTGCAACTGGAAACCCTGCGTTGACTTTGAATCACACAGAGTCAAATCCAGGCTGCCCTCTTCCTGGCTATGTGACCTTGGCTAAGTCACTTAGCCTGTGTGATCTCCCAGCTGAAGATGATGAGTACCCCAGCAGGCATTTCCTCATGTTCTCATGGGGAACCATGTTTGTGGCAAACCTGGGCAGCAGCTCGGGGACACGGAGTACGCTAAGCAGAAATCTTGGGATTTAGGGAACAGAAGGCAATCTCTTAGATCACCTGGCCCAGTGTCCCTCACAGGTGGAGAAACTGGGGCCCAGAGACAGCAAGAAGCTTGCTCACCTCCTGGCTTTCCAGCCAGACCCTGTTTTCTGGCAGCATTTGAGTCGGGCTGAGACAGAGGGTAGTGGGGACAGGGCTGGAGTGGGGGGCAGGTCCGTGTCTTTGTTCCTACTATGTAAAGGATTTCACATCCTTTCAGGGGTGATGGAGGAAAAATGAACTTTTTGCTCAATTAGCGTGCAGTGTGTTTCCTCCTTCTAAAAGGTTTAAAGGAAATGTCACAATTAGCTGCGGCCGTAGGCAAAAGAGATTCTTCAAACGCTCTTCGCTGGGGACTAAACAAGAGTGAACTTTAGAATGTGCAGACGCCTCCTCGCAGGATGAAGGGACGTGCCGTCGAGAGGCAGTGTGAGGAATAATAGATGTTCCCCTGTACTCCGAATTACTGAGAAAATATGCCCTGCCAGTGGTAGAACATTTCCAAGGATCTGCCCTCACCACTAAAACAGGGTCCTCTCCTGCATTCTGTACATGGTACTTTGGTGATTCTGGCTTGGGCCCAAGAGACCCAGGTTCAAGTTCTGGCCCCGCCTCTGTCTAGCTGTGGGGCTGCAGACCAATCACAAACCCCTTCCTTTCTTGAGGGGCACCTTGATTTGGAGGGATTCCCTGTTGCAGTTAACATTTTCAGAGATGTGGGGCCTAAGTTTGGGTTTCGGAAACACTGTAGTGAGGTGGTACAAGGCAGAGCACCTGGCATGGTTGCTGATACTTACAAATATCGAGTCTTCCCACCGTGGTAGTTCATGTGTGGGGAGAAGGGAAAGAGGATTACCTTTATTTTAACGCATGCAGAAGCTGGGGCTCATTATGTCCCTGCAAATGAGTGAAGAGCGGGGCTTAAATGCAGCCCAGGGCCCTCTTTCTACCCCTGGAGACTCTTTGAACAGAAACACCCCCAACCCTCCCCTGCAGCCAGGCCCAAGAAGCCCAGCGAGGGCCCAGGCAGGTGTCTGGATAGTGTAGCCCCAGGACCACAGCCAGATTTTCTGAGCAGGACCTGGGCCACAAGCCCTTTGCCAGGCATTGCCTGGCATCTTCCCCGGGGTGACATGTAGAAGGCCAGAGACCCTAAAGCTCCTTCCCTCAGCTTGTAGGAGCCTGAGAACGTTGGGACTTTTCTTGCTCTGAAGTGACAATGTCAGGATACAGACCCAACTGTAGAGTCCACTTTTCTTCTCTGGGTCCAGCTCTCAAGCAGCAGAAGCTAGGAGCACCTAGGGGTCTGGTGGCAGAGAGGGAGGTTGAGGCCAGCTCAAAAGGGACAATGGTGGCCTCCATAGCTGGTGAGACAGGCTTTCAGAAGCCCCCTGACCGTCAATGTGTCTGGAAGGTGGTTCAGGAGTGCAGGCTGGCTGCTGAGGAGGCAGGAGTGAAAGGGAAGACATGGAACTGATGAGGGCGAGAAGGGCGGAGGAGCCAGGACCTCATTCAGATTTCTGAATGACTGGTGAGTGGTGGCATCGCCAGCTGGAATGGACCTAGAACGGTCAGATGGACCTGCAATGGTCAGTTTTGAAAAGACTCAGGAAAACACACTTTCCCTAACTCAACTCCCCTCTTTCCACTGGTGCCCAAAACCCAGAGGCAACAGACACCTGCACTCACACTGCCAGCCCATTCTCCAGAACAGCCATTGGCCTGGCAATTGGTCCTCTGGCCGCGGGCTGCACTGACAGGCTGGGGTTTTCCTTTCTGACCTGCTGCATCTCCCCTCCCAGCCAAGCATGCAGGTTTTGCTCCCCTGAGAGCTCCCTCATCCCCTCCAGCATCTGAGCCACCCCGATTACATTTCCAGCTGGTTTTTAATTATCTCCTATCAGCCCGCATAAATCTGCCTGTGTGGCACGCCCGCCAGAGAAGGTGTTCCAACTGCCCATGCGCGCCAGGAAACCTCTCATGCCCTGGGACAGCTTCTCTTTGGAGGCCCTGGGTGGTCTCTCCAAATGAGAAAAACATTTCCAATCACATTTCTAACATCTTGTTAATAGGACTTATTTAATAATATTTTTGCAGAAGCCATCTGGGAATGGCTTTGTTGGGGACTTGGGGAGGGCATATGGGTGCTGCAGGATGGCCATGGTGACAGATACAGACATGGTTCTGCTATCAGCCAAGGGGTTAGGAACATGGAGAAGAATGCAGCCCTCCGCCAGAGGACCAGGGCCTGAATCCCACTGCTTCCACTTCCGGGAGGATCACCCAGCAGGTGGCTTCATCGCGTCTCTGAGCCTCTTAGCCTAGAGGCTCAGGAACAAAGTGAAAGGAAGGAAAGCCCTTTGTAAACTTGGAGAGGCTCTGCTAGTGCAGGTGGCGGTATTTGCTTGCCCCAGGAAAGTATCGTGGTCTTCCTCTGCTTCTAGCTAAGCAAATAACTCAAAGGCCCCCAGAGGAAATACGTTGAGCCCCCACCAGAAGCATTTGGCAGGGCTGGAAACAAACAGCTTCATACCGTAAAACTCTAAGATGCAGGATTGCTCTTCCCCAGGCCTTCTGGCCTTTAAAATCAGAAAAAGGGTCTTGAATCGTCCCAGTCAAGACCCTGGCTTTGGGATGGGAGAAACAGACACAGGAAGGGGAAAAGACCTCCCCAAGGTCCTGTGGCAGGTTGCTGACGGAGCCCCGACGCTATTACCCTTCTGAGCCCCACAGCACTACATTTTCTTCTTCCATTTTCTGCATAAACCTTCTTGGTATTTGAGACAGATTTATAAAATTGGATGTCAGATTTTATAGCTCTCATCTTTGCTCCCACAGTTCAGATGCTATAACTATAAAAATAATGTTTTGCTGCGTATGAGTATGTGTGTGTGTGTGTGTGTGCACGCGCATGTGCATGCGTGGTTTCACACACACACACACATACACACCCTTCCACTTTGCTGGGGCAAGGCCTCCCTACTCCTGGTTCTTGGTACCTCAAACCTGGTTTTTCCTGGGCAGCTCCCCTAGTGAGCAGCCACTGTCTTCTTTCCAGCTAGGGGTGATTTCTGCCATTTTTAATGCCTTTTTTTTTTTTTTTTTTTTTTTTTTTTTTTTTTAAGATTACTTCACCCAAGAGGAATATCAGAAACAATTGGCTTGGCAAAGCTGGCTTATTAGAAATGCTTTAATTAGAACTTTTTTTTTTTTTTTTTTTTTTTGCTATGTTCCTTTTGAACATCCACATGCTGCTCATGGTCCCAGCCAGCGTGGGAACCAGCCTGCCACATTCTCAGCAGACTCTCAGGGCAAGGCCAACAAACAGGTCAGCAGTGTGGCTCTCACTGCTGTGTTTCTGCTATGCACCAGGCCTTTCACTGGGCAGGGAGACAAAGACACTTCAGATTCTCAGCTGGGGAGTCCCAACAAGGGGACAAGCAAGCAGGTGAGTGCTGTGCTATAGGGAGGTATGGCAGAGAATAAGCGAGGGAGGAAGAAAGTTAAGTGACCAGGGGCATCTTGGAAGGCTTCCTAGAGGAGCTGGCATTTGAGCAGGGCTGGGGAAGATCATAATTTATTGAGAAGTAATAGCAAGGTAGAAGGATAGTTAGGTTTGGGATTGGAGGAGAGGTCTCTGCAGGATCCCTTCTTCCTCTGGTCCCAACCAGAGTTTTCAGGTTGTCCTGCCACATAAGCACCTCCTTGGCCCAGGTGACCAATAATATTATGGACAGAGACATGCCTTAAAAACTCTGAAGTCCCAGTCAGCCTTCTCTGGCTCTTCACAGCATCCCTACTTCTCCCACAAGGAAAAGGGCTCAGTAAGACATGGGCCTTACCTGTGGCCATGCCAGCACTCCACATACCCAGCTCTTCATTCTTTTGGCCTCCCTCTTTGCCAAAGAGCAGGCCACGTGCCCTTCATTTCTACTTGACACTCAAGGTACATACGCCGCCCAGCCTGGACAGAGCCTCCCAGGGAGAAATGCATTTATATAGTGCCCATCAGGGCTCTTTGCAGGCTCTGGGAGAAACTGATTGGAACAGGCCTCTGCAGAGTGTCCTGTGAGGTGGGTAGAATTATACCAAAAACAATGATTAAAAACATGGGGTGATGTACAACTGCAGATAAAACCATCAGGGCGGCAAATGTATGAGATCAAGGGATCTGGGCACACCGATTTCAAATCCACAATCTCCAAACGTTAGCATAATCCCACTTGGGAGTTCATATTTTCAGGCCAGAAGAACACCTTTTCTGTCTTGAGTTATTCTCATCTTAACCAAAAATGTATTCTATGAAGAAACTAGGGCTGACTGTTTTACTTTTTGCGGGAGTTGTGCTTTTAAAAAGCAATCAGTTCTGATAGTAAGTTAACTTTTTGAAACTCAATTACTTGCAGCCATGCTGAAAAAAACTATAATTAATGTGGTCAAATCCTAGCCAAATAATAAAATGAAAGCTTTGTTGTGTATCAAGGCAGAAATCAATTTCATTAGGGAGCAAAGAGCCGGAGATTTAATTTTGAGGAAATTCTCCACCCTGTGGACAGAGGTTGTCAAGAAGCTGCCAGAATGAATGCCCAACACGAAAGGCCCTCCAGAGCCCAGATTACTGAGGGCTGACTGACCTTTGAAAATTGCATTTGCATACCTTCCAAGTATGGCCTAAGCCAGTGGGCTTTTGCTCTTTAATGTTCTTGGACCTGATGCCCCTTTTGGTTTTGGTCAAGAGGTGAATATTACCCATACCCGATGACACTGGCATGTCAGTAAGATCCTGTCCTTTGGAACTTGGGAGGAGGTGGCCTCAGAAGGTCAATAGACACCGGAAAGGAGTTTAGCAAAGACTTGGGGTGTGCACATTGATGGTGGGGTTATTTCCAGACAGCAGGGCTGAGGGCGAAGGCGGACAGACCCACCAGGGACAATGCCCAGTTGCACGACCCCGATGCATGGAGGATAGTGAACAGCACGTGTGACCAGAATGGGAGAAGACAGGAGATTCTGCCCTATGTGGACATAAGTCCAAGAAGGACTTCCCTATGGTCAGAGCCATCAGAGTTTGGAAGGGATTTTCCTCGCTAGAAAGTAAGTTCCCCAATGCTGTGGGTAGGCAAGAAAATCTGGACACCAAGTATTGTGAATATTACAAAGGTGTTTCCATCGTGGGACCACATAGAATGGGGGTGCTCAGACCTGCATGTGCATCGGAAGCTCTTGGAGAGCATCTTAAAAGCAGATCTGGTTCCAAAGAGGCCCAGGGAGCCCCAGGTTTGACAAGTCTCAAGGGACTCTGATGTGGGCACTCTGAGGCACATTTGAAGAAACTATTTTTGAGAAACATGCACTCTTCTCCTGGTCCTGGGACGTTGGGGCTTCTGTAATGCAGGTTGAGTCCTTTTGCTTAATAGCTGAGTAGTCATTCCTTCCTTGTCATGTGGTGTAAGCATCTCTTGTGTGCCAAACTTCAAAAGTTTATAGCTTTGCAGGACCTCAGAGGTCGTCTAGTCCTGACCCTTCATTGTATAGGTAGGGACACTGAGACCTGAGGGGGCAAGAGCCAGGGCTGGGACCAGGCTCCTGATGTCCAGTGCAGAGCTCTTTTCACTTGCTTTCTTTAGACTTCAGGGAGCATTGTAAACTATTCCCGTTTTACAGATGAAGAAATTGAGGCCTAAATTCCAAGGGCTGTTGGGAGTTTTTTCACTGAGAACCACTGTCATTCACATGATTTGCAAAGGCCCTTAGCCATGGTGTTTGGGTGACTTACAGTGAGCTGTGTTCCTTTGAAATTCCAAAGAAGAGAAAACTACCTTTGGGTTAGATACAGGGGCACTGAGCAGATAGATGTTTTAACTCGAAGTCTTTAAAGACCCCTGTGCATTTTCTTTCTTTACTTTTTTTTTTTCTTTTTTGAAGCAAAACTGTAAGTTGGGTCAGGTGCTTTGTGGGCAAGTCCCTTCCTCGCTGTGCTGATGGATGCCCTCATTCAGTTAGCAAAGGAAACCTACCAGGACGGGGAGTTAGGCGGGAGCATAGTGGGACAAGCCCTGTGATCTAAGGAGAAGGTGTGGGAGGTTGCCGCTTCCCTCCTCCTCTCTGCACCCCCACCCCACCCTCCCTCTCTACCTTGTCATACCCCATCCCTCCTGATGAGACCTTATAAAGACTGCTGGTAGTGGCCAAGAATCCCCTACAACTGATAGCTTGAGGGGGAAGGGGCATTCTGGCCCCTGATTCGCTGGGGAATTAGAGCCCCTCTCTGGGTTTCAATGTCTTCTGTAAAATAAGCAGAGAGCCAAATAGTCTCAAAAGCCTCTGCTTGGTATCTTCTCTGCCTCAGAAATGGTGAGGACAAGGGCGCCTGAGTGGCTCAGTCAGTTAAGGGCCCAGGTCATGATCTCACAGTTTCATGAGTTTGAGTTCTGCATCAGGCTCTACACACTGACTGCTTGGAGACTGCTTGGGATTCTCCCTCTCTCTCTGCCCTTCCCCCATTCGTGCTCTTTTTATCTCTCTTAAAATAAATAAATAAACTTAGAAAAAAAAAGAGGGGCGCCTCGGTGGCTCAGTTGGTTAAGTATCTGACTTTGGCTCAAGTTATGATCTCGCAGTTTGTGGGTTCGAGCCTCATGTTGGGCTCTGCTGACAGCTGGGAGCCTGGAGCCTGCTTTGGACTCTATGTCTCCCTCTCTCTCTGTCCCTCCCCTGCTCATATTCTGTCTTTCTCTCTCTCTCAAAAATAAACAAACATTAAATTTTTTTTTAATTTTTTAAAGAAATGGTGAATACAGAGCAATATGCACAGTAGGTACTTAATAAATACCATAGAATCATGTATGACCAGTATTTTTTAAGCAGAGAAACTTCTTTCCTCATCTTTCCTATTCTGTTTTCACACGGAGCCCTGTGTGTAACAATGTACTTTTGAGAGGGTCGTGAAATACTGCTTAATGTTTGGGGAATTTGATGTCAGGGAAGTAAACACGCTTCCCAGTGTCACCCAGTGCCAGGAATGGGACTGGACCCCACCAGCCACAGGGACTGCCCAGCTGGAGGAGATGGTCCTGTAGCCAGGAGTCTGCCTGGACATCCATGGCTTCCAGGCTGCCAGTGTGGCCATGAATGACAGACCAGACAGACGGGAAGACACGTTCACTGCTCAGCCCAGACCGCATGGAGCCAGCAAGACAGACCAGATGGGCAGCAACTTGTATGCGGCCTCCTGCAGAGGGCTGGAAACAAAGCCATGTCAGAACCCCAAGCCTCAGCACCTGCCAGACTTGCTCATGCACTGCCCAGCTCAGACCTCAGACAGCCTCTGTGGGAGACAGGGTGGGGTGTGTAAAACTTCCATACCCCAGATGAGGAAACTGAGGCTGAGGAAGCCACAGCTCAACGTGGCAGGGCAGGGACTCAGACCCAGGTCCAGGGGACCCTGAGTCCACAGGCGGCAGTTCCTTTGGGAGTGGTTCTGCTTTCCTTGCCCAGGCGCGTCCCCCCACCCCACCCCCGTTTCAGCCTCTCCTGGGTCAATCCCAGGTTTCCAGCTCCCCTGTGCCTATAAAAGCCATTGTGCCCCTCAAAGTCCTCTCAGCCACTGGTGCTTACCGCCACAGCTGCCTTTGCCCACCATCTGCCCAGTCCCTGTTCTGGAGCTTCCTTCAGGTGTGGCCAGCCTGTCCCCCGCCCAAACATCTCCTGATTGTGGGGAGGGTAGGAGGTTGGTCCTTGGAAACACCCTGGAGCTCTTTGCAGCCAAGCGGTTTGGCAGATTCTTTGTGTCTCAAGCCCTTAAATGTGGAGCTGGACGACCTAACCTTTATCAAGTGTTCACACTTCATTCATTCACAACGACCTTCTCACTTGGACTCATCACTACTGTGAGGGTGAGCTCTTGTTATTCCCATTTCATAGATGCAGATTTTTAGGCACTGGAGAATGTGTGTGTGGCTTTAACCTTAGTGTCACTGGAAGTTGAGGCTGGATTATTCTTTGTTGTGGAGGCTGTCCTATACGTTGTAGGTTTGTTATACCCTTGGCTTCCGCCTAGATGCTAGCAGCACCTGAGTTCCCAGGCACTGCTGAAGACCCCCCAGAAGGGATTGACTCACCCCCACAGGGAACCACTGCTCCAAGGAGCGTATGGGCTGGGAAGGACTTGTCCCAGTACATGGAGACCACTCTGGGCCTGGATGCGTTCTGTCCGTCTGTTGGCACAAGTGTTAGGACTGCTCTTACCATTGTGGCATCCCTAAGCCTGGGGATCTGCTGCACCCATTGCCCTACTTGTCTTTTTTCCTGCACTGAGAATAGCCATCCTGCCCTGCCCTAGTGCTCCTGGCTGGTGCTGGGGTGGCCTCTACCCGCCTTGGGATGTCCCCCCTTGGCTTGAGAACTTTAGTGCTGGAGGGACCCTCTCCACTTTTCCAAATGAGAGACACTGAGACCCAAGGTGAAGGTGCTTGCCCAGCCAATGACATCATCAGGGGATCAGATTTGAACTCAGGCATCTAACTTCAGTCTGCCCACTGCCGCCAGCCCCCACCTGTCCTAAACACAAAACTCGTTATTCGCGTTCCCAGAAGAATCCTGATTAGAAGTAAAGGGGGAAATAAAACACAATACACTAGACCCTCTTGCCTCTTCCCAAAGCTCTGACATTTCACATGCCACCCCCACCCCTACCTCCACTCCTCCCCTCGGAGTTTTCGTGTGCACTGGCTGAGTCTGAGGACTGATGGGAATCCCAAACAAGGGGACTGCAAAAGTCATCCAGGCTGACCCCCAAGCATCATTAACTTCTGCTTTCATGCTTCCAGTAATGGGAGGCTCAGTTTGCTGTCAGCCTTAATCATTAAAATCCTCCTGTCTAAAAGTTTGTTAGTCTTCTCCTGAGAAAATTGCCTAAAATGGATTCATTTTGCCCCACCTGCTGCTCTGTGGGGCACAAAACAAACCTTATGCCGCTCCATGTTTGCTGGGAGAGGCATCTGCCAGCTCTCCTTCTGCCTGGAAGATGGCTTTTTGCCGTGATTTACTGAAGGCTCTCACCCCAAGCCGCCAACTTAGAGCTTTGGAAATGCCCGACCATCTCAGGAAGGCTAATCGCTGCTGATGCGTTTATTGAAAGTCCAATTATTTGGTTGTAAATCAAGTCGTTTGGCTCAGCAGTGCTTACATGTAGACATTTGTTTGCAATAACTTGGCATATGCATCTTCAGTTTATCATTGTGAAGGCCGTTTCAGAAGGCAGTGGGCAGCACGTAGGTATTTGCCATGTGGACTTCTGAGCCCCTTGCCCCAGCTCCCTGGACTCCTAGACAATCTCAGCGGGAAGGGGCCTCCGTACCTCCGGCTCCATGCATTGTAGTGGCAGAACCCCAGCACACAGCCAAAACAAGTTGCTGCTCCCTCCAGACCCTGGTCTTCTCACCTGTGCCATGGGTGTCTTGCAGATAACGCCAGCCCTCCCAGCACCTTTGTCAAGCCACAGGTTGGTCTGGCCGTGGGCCAAGGGTGGCGGCTATCACTGTTGTACATCTTTGTGTCCCAGGCTCCTGGACCCTTTTCGGGAAGTTCACAGCATGCACAGATGCTAGCCTGCATGCAAGTAGGGCCTTGGGAGATGTCAACCAGGATGACAGGTACCTGTCCCCTGAAGGCCCCTGGCACTTCAGTGGATATTCCTCTCCCAAAGCAGGCCCAGGGCTCTCACATCATGCTTCTTGTAGGCCCTCGTGAATATTTCTGGGGTGCCTACGCATTGCTCACAGGTTCGGTGAGGAGAATTTCTCTGTAGCCAAATATCCCATCTCACTAAAGGTCAAAGAGAAGGGAGGAGGGGAGCAGACATTCTGAATCACAGAGCCATCGGCTTGCACAGGCAGCATTGCCAACTGCGGGGCAGAGTCAGCCAGGAACAACATTTTTGGCAGGAACCTAGGTGGCCATGAAGGTAGGAGGTATCTTGCCATGGACACCCTCCAGGCCGGCTCCCTGGGGATGCCGGGTCCCAGGGTCATGACAGGTCAGGGTAAGGGCCAGGCCAGAACCGCACCTACCCCCTCATTGACAGCACAAACATCTGTGTCCATCTGTACCCCCACAGAGGCCTGGGTTCTCAGGGTGGCATTCTCATGTTCACGGAGGGTGGGGGAACTGCGACACTTCATTCCCTGAGAATCATACTGCAGCCAGCTTCTGGGGAGACTTCAGATGCTCAGGAAGTCCACGGCTCTAGGAGGGAACCTGTCTTATATTTGTGTTTCATTTCTCTAGGCCTGGGCAGGGGACATTGACTGGTACAGTCGCCCCAGCAAGGATTTCTTCTAGAAATCTGAGGAAAGAAGGGCTTGACCCATTCTTCCTTTTGACCTCCCTCAGGCAACACTTCTCTTTCTGACTTGAGAGGTGCACGACTTTGTACCCCCTAAAGGGGTGACCCTCTGGGTGCTCCTCGTGATTCTGCTGCTCACTAAGCTTGCTCAGCTGGTCCTCACTGGCTCTCCTAGGACCAGGGCTATCCAGACAGAGCAGCTGCTGTATCTGGCCTTGGAGGAGGTGGCTTCTACCCTGGCTGGGCCACACTAAGGGACAGGGTGCAACAGCCACCAGCCCCCTTAGGAGCTTATAGACCAGAGAGGAGGATATGTGGGGCCTCATCAGATAGCGGATGGATGGATGATGGACATAATGGACCAAGTGCCCAGCTGTGGGCCAGGCTTATGCTGAGGGCCCAGAGGAAGGCAGGCTTGGCCTGCTGAGAAACGTCACAATGAACAGACAGGCTTCTTTTTTTTTTTCCTTCAAGTTTATTTATTTATTCTGAGAGACAGACAGAGAGCATGAGCAGGGGATGGACAGAGAGAATCCTGACCAGGTTCCACACTGACATCGTGAAGTCTGATGCAGGGGAACTCAAGAACCCGCGAGATCATGACCAGAACCAAGATCAAGAGCCAGACGCTTAACTGACTAAGCCACCCAGGTGCCCCTGAACAGATAGGATCATTGACCTCGGGAACTCACAGAGCTACAAGGAAGCCACGTCCCAGGACAGAAAGAGTCCAAAGGCCCACCTAGACACCTGGATTCATCTGGTTAGGTGGCTGAGCAGGGGAAAATGAGGCTGTGGAATCAGACGACCATAGTGAAATCCTAGCCCCGCCATGTACTATGGGACTTGGCACACAACCTCCCTAGCATCAGTTTCCCATCCGTAATCAGTGGTAGTTATGCCAACTTAGCAGCATTGCTGTGGCCTTCCATGAGATAATATGTAGCAACAGCTCAACTCCCTGCCTGGTGCACAGTGGTGTTTGAACAGTGCAGGTGTCATTCATTGTGCAGTGGCCATGGGGAGCCCTGGATGGTGTTGAGCTGAGAGACAGTGTTCTGGGGCATCTCCATCAAGTGAGCAGTTCCCCAGCCACCGTTCAGTAGAGGCAGACCAGAGATCCTTGGTGTGTGTAGATTCCTGTAACCAGGTCCTACATGATAGTCCCCAAAGGCAATTTCCTCGCCTTCTCCTGCATAAATATTATATGCAAGTATTTTTAAGTCATTTCATCATGAAAAGAAGTGATTTAACATAACTATTACTCAGGATTCTTCATGAAATATGCATCAAGCAATTAGGTCTAAAAGCGAGAGGTGAGGCCTTGTACCCCGCTTGGGCCGGCAGCTGCGGGCTGAGTGATGTTTTATTAAAGCCCATGATTATGAGACGAGGTAGGGCCTGTTATTAGGCCTTGCACGCCAGGCACGTTTGATAGTCCTGATGATGAGGAGGTGCTTTTTGTGATGATAATGAGCGATCTAAACGCAATGACAGCCCCAGCACCCCCAGCCTCCACCAGCCTTACATGACTCATTAGACAGGTCACCCACCGGAGACACCCTTAATTGTGACTTTGTTCTGGCAAGATGTCCTATCAAAGGAGACAGGGCTGACACAGGAGCAGCAGCTTGTCCAAGCTCCCTGGGGACCAAGGCCCTCCCAGAATCGGTGATGGCGAGGGACCTGGCCCACCTGGTCCTGGATGCAAAGGGTTCCGGGTTCTGGCTGCAGCCAAAGCCCACCTTGCCGTGTGCTTTGGCCTGGAGAGTTGCTCTCTTCCACCTCAGTTCTCCAAGGCACTCCCAAGAGCAGCTCTGTCCAGAGCACCCGCAGCCTCCCTGGGCATGCTGGTTATCTGAGGCACTCTTTTCTCACTAGAAATTCTAATTTTTTTCTCTTCTTAGGCTAGATGTCTTCTGTATTGAGTTGGGAGTCATTAAAGCCATCCCTTCACAGCTGTTTTTCAATCTTCAGTTGTTGTAAGGTAGCATCTCCCTCATGGGGACCTTGTGACCGCTCCGGATGTATTACTATAACACGTCTCTTGGGTTTGTGTTGACGAGGTCTTACCTGACCTATTCGTGAGTCAGAGTTTGACAGATTGTTTCAAAAAGCAAGCTCACCTCTCAGGGCCTGCCGACGCCATGTCTCCATAGCTGGGGCCTTTGCCAGTCAGGACAGGCCATCCCCAGTGCCTGAAATGACCTTTCCGTGCCAGCCCTGTGCTGTCTCTGGCCCACCATCAGCCCTGTGGGGTAAGCAACTGGGGACTGAGGCCAGAGTCAGAGTCACTTGCACAGGGTCTAACGTCTCTCCTCTGCCACCTTGCCTGGCCTCATATGGAGTGTTGGGGGCTAAGTCGGATTCTCTCCTGGAGCTGGATGGTACTGGGGTCAGGAGCATGGACCCTGGGAAAGGCCCACCGGGGAGGGAAGCAGCAGCACTGCTGATTGCTGTGTGACCCTGCGTCGGCCACCCGACTGAGCCTCAGGGCTTGGCACACAGCCTGGGTCACAGGAAGTGCTCAGGAAACATTGGCCGTGGAGACCATTATGGCCAGTGACCTGTGAGAATAAAGACCAGGGCTGTGGGTAGCAGTGGAATGGAGCATGAGGCTGCCTCCAGGCCCCTTCCTGCAGGAAGCCCTCACGAGTGGGCAACAGCATATGCTTACACACATGGAATCCAGGACCTTAGGCCCAGAAGCACCCTCAGGGGTCATCCAGTTAGACTCCCCACAGATCCAGTGGAGCCAAGGACAGGACCCATCACAGCCAAAGGTCCGCCTCAGGTCCAGAGGACCACGGGGTGCAGTGCGTGAGCTCGGCGAAGGTGGGGGGGGGAAGGACCACTCCTGCTGTGGGAGCCAGCTCAAGTGCGATTGTCACCCCATGGACTGGGGTGGTCCTAGGGCCTGAATTCTCTGCCATAGTCTGGATTTTGTGACTGGCCTGCCCTCCTCGGCACAGCCTAGCTCACAGTTATAAACCTGAGTGTACTGAAATAGGTGTGCCAGAGGCACCTGGGGGAGGTGCTAACAGCTGCCCTGCCTCACCTGTGTCTGTTAAGGGGGAGGCATCAACATGGAGTTTCTCATAACCCAGTGGCCATTCCGAGCCTGTGGCCTGGGCACAGAGGGGCCTTCTCTCCCTCTGGCCCTGTCAGCTGTTCTCACCATCCCTGCCCACTTCCCTTGCTGGTTGTTTTAAGAACAACCACTATAAAAACGTCCCATTAAACCATATGAGTTATTTCACTTCACCTCCTTAAAAATTAAATCAGCTCCTCTGCAACTTCCTTCCTGTGTTGCCAGCACGGCCTTGGCATTCTGGCCTGGCTCACAGCTATAGCTGCTGTGATCCAGTCTTCCACACCGTACGCTCTGCACCCCAGCCCATGGATCTGTGACAGTCATTCAAGCACGGGTGGTCTGGCACCCAAAACATCACCCCACTCCACTCACTCACAAAGAGGGGCATGACTGTCTGAGGCTACGTGCCCTCTGCTCCGTCACTCACCTGCAGCTCCAGCTGGTGCTCTGCTCCCCCCCACCCCACACCCCTTGTCCAGGCAGAGCTTTTTAACTAGTCCCAGTTTCCTTAGCCACACAATCTCAACACTTCATTCAAGCAGTTAGCACCCTATCCAGTCCGGCACAGATTCGTGCTCTCTCCAGTGTGGTGGGTAGCCAGTCTCCGCTTAAATGGGGTTGTACATTTTCTCACTTACTGCACACACCATTCCCTTTCTAACAGCTTAAGCAAGTGTGCCTCCTGCTTCTCAGATGTGTCGAGGCAATTCTCTGATGAAATGACCCTTCACTGAGGAGCAGAACTTGCCACAGGCTCTGTAATTAGAACATTGTCAGCCTTAAAAAATCTTGATTTAAATTTTACTTCTTTACAGGAATTATTCTCTCTAGAAACATAATTGCTCTCCGAACGATTTCCTTTAAGCTGAGGGTGACATCTCTAAATACGTTATTATGAGCAGATGTATTGCTCGGTGCCCGCACTTCATTAAGCATTTGCTCTGCCATTTGAAAATGGTCCTAGAGTCCAAATTGATGCATTAATAGAGCGGGTGTCGGTAAGCATGGGGAGCCCAGTCCTGACTGGGAGAGATGTGTTAAGCCCTCCAGTGCCCCTGTGGGAGCAGCCGGAGCAAGAAGAGCTCAAGCTCAGAAGGTTCAAATTTGTGTTCACATGGAGCTCAGTCTCGCAGGGGCTGGGTCTTGGCCTCCCGGAAGCAAGGTGGCTAGGGCTGGTCACAAGTTACCAGTGCCAAGGGACAGGCTCTAGAGAAAGCAGCAGGAGGTCAGAGTCCCAGCTTTCTTACTAAGTGACAAATGTGAGGTAAATTGGACTGTGCTTTGGAAACCAAGCATTTGCAGGTATGGCAGCAAAATCATCAAAGGCCAGGCTTAGAGCTGAATGGGCAGGGGAAAGGCAGCATGGGCAAAGTCAGATCGACAGAAGAGTGAGTGATCCAATGTGGCCAGAAACCTGGGTGGAAGGTGGGAGGGGTCTGCCTTCCCAGACCCCTGGGCTCTGGGAAGGCTCAGATGGAAGCAGCATGGCCATCGCCATCTGAGAGCTGT
This sequence comes from Cryptoprocta ferox, assembly GCA_028646485.1. Lineage (NCBI taxonomy): Eukaryota > Metazoa > Chordata > Mammalia > Carnivora > Eupleridae > Cryptoprocta > Cryptoprocta ferox. The sequence goes on from CM053568.1 coordinate 33,041,551, forward strand.
GCCCCAGCCAGTGCATGCATTATAGCTGGCAGGCTGCAAGGGGCACTGGGCACAGGCTTCTACTGTGACCTCTGAGGGCCCCACCCATTACCCTTTTTCAGCAGATGCCACCCACGGTGTGCCTGGGGATTGGGCCCTGCTCTGTGGAGCTCTCGGGAATTGGGAAGATAGAGAAGTAATTGCAATTCAAGGAAGCAAGTGTTGATGGAGACATGAGTATGCTGGGGGCAGTCAGAGGAAGGAAGGAGCTGTGCTTGTGGGAGCCTGGAAGACTTCCTGGCAGAAGAAACACTCAGGTTGGGCCTTGGAGGAGGAGGCAGAGTTCACTGAACAGAAGGAAGATGCACAGAGAAGAGAATGCCTGCACGGGGGCAGAGCTGGGGAAGAACACACATTTCTCCCCACATTCCATTGACTAAAACTAGTCACATGTTTACAGAGGCAGCAAGGGGGGCTGGGAGATGTAGTCCCTGGCTGGGCAGCCTCTTCCTAGTGACAGTAAAGTAATATGGAAGGGAGAACTCACCTATAATCATCCCTGCTACACTCTGTTTCCTCATCTGTAAACTGGGGGTGATGAGACCTGTCATGCACACTTGTCAGGGCACTGGCAAGCTTAACAACTTGTCTGTGTCAGCAATAGGAGGAGGAGCCAAGTCTGGGGGCTTGTTTTTCTGAGGAAGCCTCCAGAAGCTCTCAAGATCCAAAAGACTCTCCAGCAGTGTTTGCTGCTGGTTCCTGGTCTCTGCTGGGTGTGGGGGAGCCCAGGTGCAGCTGCATTTCAGTCGGGCCTGAGCAGCATGGCTGTTGCAGCCGTTGTCACTCTGCAGATCCTAATAATAACCTCCGTTGTTCTGTTCACAGGAGCAACCAGGGCTTTATGCACATGAAACTGGCCAAAACCAAAGAGAAGTACGTTCTGGGTCAGAACAGCCCCCCGTTCGACAGCGTCCCGGAAGTCATCCACTACTACACCACCAGAAAGCTGCCCATCAAAGGAGCTGAGCACTTGTCCCTCCTCTACCCGGTGGCTGTGCGGACCCTCTGAGCGGACAAGCCCCACCCTGCTCTGTGACAGGGCTCAGACTTGGAGGAGCCGGAGGCCCCTGGCCCACCAGCCCAGCCGCTGTTGCAGGCCGGGTCCAGTTTGTGTCGTGTGTATGGTACTAGCACACTACTGCATGTCTCTAGAATGCTGTCGCCACTTAATGGGGGCTGGAGAAAGCCTGGATAAAGACAGAAGGACAGCCAAGACGCCACCCCAGCCCCCACTCCCACTCCCTCCTTGAGTTTCTGTGAATTAAAATATTTGCAAATCCAAAGAGATGCCTTCCAGGATGAACAAAGGAGAGCAGCTCCGGAGGGGTGAGGGGCGGGGCAGGAGCTCCCTGGGTCGCGGCTCTTTGTTCTCCAGCTGTCACAAATTCACACCTGTGGGGGTGGGGTGGGGGCGCTGCAGTTTTCCCACCAGGGCCCCCGCTGGTTCTGGGAGACAAATGGGGGTGCTCTCAGAGCCCAGAAGACCCCGGGAGTCCGGCTTTCCCTCTGGTGTGCGTGTATGTGTGAGTGTGAGCACATACATGAGAGAACACAGTCACACACAGATGTGAGTAAGCCCACTAACCCACTGTTAGTCACTCGGTGTAATCACTAGGAGATCTTCAAGGAATCATTGTGCAGTCACAAAGAGGATTCAACTATTTATGAATAGGGTGTGTAAATAAAATAGTCATTTAATATATATTCTTATCCCTTTATATATATATATATGTATGTATACCACAGAGGGTCTCTGAGGAGGGCAGTGTTTATCTGCTGGTTTCATTCCCAGAGCAAGGTGTGTCTCTGGGCATGTGTGGTAGGACAGGCCCCAGGGAGGGAAGGAAGCAGAGATGGGTTTTCTTTGCCCCCTTGAGAGCCAACCTCAGGACCATGCAGCAAGGCCCTGCATTCAGGCTCCAGCAACGGTAGCCTCAAGTGTTGACCCACCAGCCAAGCTGTCCCCTTCTGCCTACAGGAGCCCAGTGATGGCAAGTCTGCACAGCACCCAGCAGTCTACAAAGGGCTCTCCCATGGTCAGTGCCACCCTGTGAGGCAGTTAATGTGGGGAAAGGGGGCACAGAGAGGGAAGGTAATCTGTGCAATGTCACATAGCTCATAAGCAAAAGAGGCTCTTGGGTCCAGATTGGCAGGCTCCATGGCCAGTGCTTTGGCTCTCCATGGCCTCGCTGTTACCCTGCTCCTGAGGGAAGACAAATCCTAACCTCTCAGGGTACATGGAGTTCTCTTGGTCATGCACACTGCTCTCCCACAGATAACACACACATTCCCACAGTTCACCTCCATCTTGCCTCTGTCCTTGACTGGAGCAGGGATTCTCACCACACTTCAGGGCAGACTCCTACGGCTGTGAGGTTGCTCTTACTTGTTTCCCCCTCCTTTCCCTCCCACTCACCCACCACCGCGCTATGGTCAAATGCTGGTGGAAGACCCAGCAGCATGACAGATACGGCTTCCATCTACTGAAGGAGGTGCAAGGATCCAAATATGGCCCGAGTTTCAATGCCTTCACCAAGCACACGTCTTCCGGCCTGCCGAGCTGGTCTGAATGGAGTGGAAGCTTGGTGACCGTCATCCCCAGCACAAGGGGATGAGTTCCAACATCACCCGCAGTTCTAGACATTCAGCGGCTCCAGGGATGCTTCAGGCTCACTGTTCAGACGTGGTCTCAGAGGCCCAGCGAAGAAAGAGGACTTGTGGCTACTGCCTGTCAAACCAGGCAGAGCGGGACTAAAAGCCATGCCTCTTTAGGGTGCTGCTGTGGATTTCCCAGGTTTGTGGCCAAAGCTGTTTCCTTGGCAACCGGTCTTTCTGCTCAGTCCACCTCGGGTCATTCTCTCCACCCCCCCCCCCCCCGGCCCTCGGTGCCTTATGATTACCGCTTAGGTCATGGCCTGGGTCTGGTCTCCGAGGACTCTGTCCTGACCTTTTTTTTTGCCTGTTTTGCATTTTCCCAAATGTCCTTTGAGGCAAGAGAGTACCTGGAGTGATTCACATCACCCTCCGCACCCCAACCCGTGCTTTTTTTTTTTTTTTTTTTTTGTGAATGAGAAAAAGAGTGAGGAGTTGGCACTTATCCAAACAGAAGTGCCAAAGGAGACTGGATCCCAAGGATCCACTTAGAGGTTGGGGGTGTGGGAGTGGCCCCCACCAGCAAGCCCAGGTGCCCCCGGGCTGTAGGCTGGGACCGCCCAGGAGCTATGTGAGCCTCCTCAGGAGACCATCTTCCACCACACATTCCTCCTCTGGAAAGGCTCTGTGCCTGTCTGAGGAGGAACTAGGTTGCTTTGCTGTTGCTTTTGCTCTTTTAAGGGATTCCTGGGCCCTCCCTCCATCTTCCTGAAGTTTCCCCGGGAGGCCCAACCTCCAGCTGCCCTCAGGGACAGAGGCCGGCTGAGGAGCCAGCTTACAGGATGGGAGCTGCTAAAAGGAATTTTTGCCTTAATTTTACGAACCTCTCCCTCTTCTTCCTCTAATTGTGAACGTTTCCTCTGTCGGTGTGTATTCATGTTTTCTTGGATATCTAACAATTGAAATGGCTTTTCCCTTTCAGAAACACTCACATTCAGGTTACTGGCATTGGTTTGGTTTTTGTTTTGGCTTTTTTTTTTTTTTTTTTTCATCTGCTGCCAATTAATGGAAAAAATGAGCTGGGTTTCTTTGAGGGGGAAAAAAAGCTCCCAGCTACACAATATCTTGCCCTCAGCATTTTGTCTCACAGAGCCTCCAGCCACGAACATTGCTCAGAGCCACTGGACTGTTTTGTTGTGGGGTTTTTTTCCTTCCTTTCTTCCCCTTCTTTGCTGGCTTCATTATTGGCCATAATGCCCCAACCACTTCAGCAGCTCTGTCCTTGAGCCCTGAGGAGTCAAGGACCTTTTTGGCAAACCCCCCTCCCCAACAAGATGGTGGCCACAGAAAGAAAAGAGGCTTTGTGGGGAGAGAGGGCCCACCTGCCTGTCGGGAGAAAGGTTCTCCTTTCTAAGGAGAGTGGTGAAAGGGTCTGGGTCCTCAAGAAGGCTGGGCCAATTCAAGCAGAGCTGTGGGTCCTCGCAGAGCAGCTCAGGGCTGGTGCCCCTCTGTGGCCAGTGAGCGAGCGGAGGGGATCCTGACCTCGCTTTCGGCAAGGGCCTCGTGTCAGCAGGGAGAGTCCGTGGCAGGCATTCTGCTTCCACTACAGTCACAGGACCTGGAGGTTCCCCTTTTAAGATTTTTTTAAAATTATTTTTAATGTTTATTTATTCTTGAGATAGAGGGAGCAGGAGAGGGGCAAAGAGAGAGAGGGAGAAAGAGAATGCCAAGCAGGCTCCGTGATGTCAGCACAGAGCCCAAAGTGGGGCTCAAACTCAGGAACCACAAGATCATGACCTGAGCAGAAATGAAGAGCTGGCCACTTAACCGACTGAGCCACGTAGGTCGCCCCCTGCTTTTAAGATTTTAACCGCAAGCTCTGGCCCACTCTCCAGGACACTCTCTCAAAAGTGGTTGATGTCACTTGACCAAGGGCCTAGCAGGGGCAGCCGGTCAGTCTTACCATTCACTCTCACAGACTCGAGGAACGGTGCGTACAGAAAGCCGGCAGACGGGGCAGGCTGGCATTTGGAGTTGGTCCGTGGGTGCCCATGAAGCATCCTGGCTGGATCAGGCAGCCAGCCAGCCAGCTGCCACGTCTGTCTCTTCGCCCTTCCAGAATCAGTTACCAGCAAAGACCACATGGGCCAAGTTGTCCAGAGGAGCCAGGACAGTCCAGAACCTTAGCTGTAGGAGCACCTTCCAGAACCCCACAGAGACCCACTCAGGTGCCCCCTGGGCACGGGCGGCAGCCCCCAGCCTATCCTTCCCCTCACTTCAGAGCTGTGTGTCACTGCCAAGAGCCCATGCCAGCTGCCTACTGCTAGAAAAGTGTCCTGTAAAGCTCTGATTCTGTGTGATAAGCTGTGTGATGATGCATATTTAATGTTCAGCTTTTAACATGCAGTCGTCTTGTTGAAATGTACCTCATTGAGCACACACATGTTATTTCTTTAAAATGCAACCGTGAAATCTAGTTTGATTGCCTTTTGTTTACAGAGGCTAAGGTTCTGCCACCCTCAATGGTGGATTGTTACAGGAGAAACAGAACCTCCTGCTTCCTAATTAAGAGGAAGATAGAGCTCTAATGAGTTCATTAAATGAAAACAAATTAATTTGTTCAGCAAACATTTGTTGAGTGCCTCCTGGTCCTCGGACCTGGTGGATACGCAGGAGAACGAGACCCAGGCCCTGCCCTCAGGAAGTTTCCAGTGTGGAAGGAAACAAACAGGTAGCTACACATGGTGGAATTGGGTGGGGGTGGGGTGGCAGGGCTGAGGGGGCCCAGATGGGGAAATTGAATCTGCCTGCTGTGCTCAGGAAGAGGGCCTTAAAGGATGAGGGCTGAGTGGTCCAGGCAGAGTAACAGGTGCTGGGCTCATCAGGGAGAGTGGCACAGGTGTGGCATGGTGGAAATGGCAAGGCTGCTGGGTCTCTAAGGGCTTCATCCTGTGGAGGCAAAAGAACAGAGCAGGGAAAGAGGAGAGGTGTTCGTCATCTCCAGCCAGGAAGCAATGCCCTGAAGACTTGGGGGGTGCTGGTTGCCTGTTTTCTGGGGGGGCAATCACCAAAGGAGAGGCGCAGGCTCACCGTTTGCCCTCACGCTGTCATCGTGATGACATCATCTTGGGGCCTGAGGTGGGAAGGGTGCAGGAGAGCCTGCAGCCCAAGCCCACCCTCACACACAGATCAGCACCTGAGTTTGCACTGGGTGCCCCCCAGCACTCCAGGAAGCCCGCTGTGGAGTGACCCCTGACCCCCACCTCACCATGGAGAAACTCCCTGCTTCTTTTCCTCCTCTCTCCTTAGAACACGGCCTTCTGCCCCACAGCAGGCCCCTTTCTCCCTCACTGCTCCCAGGACTCAAGCTTTAGTTCTTTTCTCCCCTCCCATATTCCAATGACCCCAAAGCCACTCCTCCAACTCCCAGTCCCAAGCCCCTCAGAGCACGCCCCATGACCACACCACACACACACACACACCCAGGACCAGGGCAAGGGCAATGCCAAGTGCTCTGCAACCAGGAATTTCCTGAAGGGCAAGGAGAAAATGTCTCTGGTGGTCATCTGTAATCTGTTCTATGCTCTAGGGAGGGTTTTATTTCTGTTTCAGTTCAGCTTAACAAACATTGAGCATACAAAAGGGTCTATGACAAGCTGGTGACCTGAAGCAGGAAGCTGGGCACAGGAAACGTCTTCAACCATAGTCGACAGGAAGCAGTCAGTGAACAGCCAGATGCCTGCCCCACGGCATCACTGCACAGAAACCCAACAATGCAGGCTGGAAACGGAGGCCCAGAGAGGGACAAGGACTTGCTCAAAGTTACACAGCAATTCCATCTCAACATGCCTCAGATGCTTGAGGGGGACCAGTTTAGAGGGTCACCTTGGGCCAGTGTGGCTCTGGGAAGACTGAGGTGGGGGTGGGGATTCTTCTCAGACAGAGTTTATAATCCAACTCTTTCTCGCTGGCTCCCTCCTGAGTGGGAGCATACCAGACCTGCAGTGATCGGTGTCCTCTCTAACTCTAGGAGACAATTTTGAAGGGGCCTTGGTCTGCCTGGGTGGCAGGATGTCACCAGTGTGGTTCTGGCGCCCTCATGTGGTTCCCTTCAGCATTGCATCCAGGCCCTGGGGGAGGGTAAGACAGCTCCAAGTCACCGGGCTTGTTATAGAAACAGAAAATGGGCCCAGAAAAGGAATAGGCAGGCTTGTAAATAAACAGCAGGCCAGCAGAGTGGTGGATGATGGGTAGCAGAGGCATGGCCAGCAGAGGAAGTGACAATTGAGCCGGGCATTATATGCAGGGAGTAAGCACATCCCAAGGAGAGGAACCAGGAGTAAGCAAGAGCGAGGAAGGAGGCTTTCTCTGACTCCCAATCCAGTGCTCTCTCAACTGCCTTCTACTCTAAAGCCCCACTAATTCATGCCAGCTGAGAAAGAAGGTCGGGCAGAGTTAGAACAGCTCAATACAGAACAATTTTATGCAGTATTTTTTTTAAATTACTTTCTGATGATAATATTTACTCACTGAACTGGGTTTGTATTTGAGGAAAATGTAAAGAAGAAAATTAAAATCACCCTAAAGGCAAAGAAAAGCACTGTGAACATTCTGAAGTGTCTTCTCAGTCTTTTTTCTGTGCATACATGTAATTTTTTCCAGCTTTATTGATGTACAGTTGACATATAATGCTGTGTAATTTTAAAGTGTGCAAACATGATGATTTGACACATGTATATATCAGGATGTGATTACCACAAGTAGATTAGTTAACACATCCATCACCTCATATAATAACAAATTTTGTCATTTGTGATAAGAAATATCACATATGTGTGTAATAAGAACATTTAAGATCTACTCTCTTAGCTACTTTCAAGTATATTATACAGCATTGTTAACTATAGTCACTATGCTATTATATCCCCAAAACTTACTCATTTTACAACTGGAAACTTGTGCCCTTTGACCAACACCTCCACATTTTGCTTCATCTCCCAGCCCCTGGCAACCACCATCTACTCTCTGTTTCTAGGAGTTGGCTTATTTTAGTTTCCAACTATAAGTGAGGTCATGCATTATTTGTCTTTCTCTGCCTGACATTTCACTTAGCATAATGCCTTTAAGGTCCATCCGTGTTGTCAAAATGGCAGAATATTTTCTTTTTATGGCTGAATAATATTCCAATGTATTTATATACCACATTTTCTTTAAACATCCATCAAAGTATAAATCTAAACTTAGAGTGTATACATTGTATTATTTTTTTAAGTTTTTTGATTCATTAAGTATTCTCTACACCCAATGTGGGGCTCAAACTCACGACCTAGAGATCAAGAGTTGCCTGCTCTTCCAACCAACCCAGCCAACCACTTCATAAATAAAATTGGGTTCATGCCACGTTTATATAGTTTTATGTTTCATTTTCTATTTAAAATAGTGTCTTCGTGGGGTGCCTGGGTGGCTCAGTCGGTTAAGCATCTGACTTCGGCTCAGGTCATGATCTTGCAGTCTGTGGGTTTGAGCCCCACATCGGGCTCTGTGCTGACAGCTCAGAGCCTGGAGCCTGCTTCGGATTCTGTGTCTTCCTCTCTCTCTGCCTCTGCCCCACTCACGTTCTGTCTCTTTTTCAAAAATAAATAAACATTTAAAAAATTTATAAAAAAAGTATAGTGTCTTCCTGTTGTTAAATCTGTGATATGATTTTGTTTTCTTAGCTGCATGATATTCTATTTTCACTTATTCAGGTTTTTGTATAACCAGCTCTGCTGGGAATATCTTTGTTCAGAAATCACTGTCAAAAGAAAAATCACTGTCCATATTTCTGTCTTTTTCTTAGGAGAAACTCACAGAAGTGGCATTCCTGGCCAGAGGCTAGGTACATCTTTAAGGCTTCTCATCTTCCAGAGAGACAAGTGTGTCTTGTACTGGTGTGTCTGGGAGTGTCCTAAACCCTCCCAGTTACATTAGAGGACTTTAAGCAACTTAGACTTGCCTAAAATGTGAGCTAAGCAGTTTCCTTTCATAAAAGACAGCCTGAGTTCTGGTATGGGGGCCAACCGGGGGCAGGACAGGAGGCTGCCTGGGGTCTGCTTATAGGTGACAAATTGTCCCCACTGGCCAGGACTGTGGAGCTCTCCAGGATGTCAAAACTGGGGTGGTCCCAGGCAGACCAAAATGGTTGATCACCCTAACTACCAGCTTCTGACATAACCCCCAGCAAGCCCCTTACCTGTGAAGGTGACTTCCTGGGCTGGGGGCCACAGACGGGAGATCCTGAGAGGCTGAGAAGGAGCCCTGCCCTCCTGGAGTTTGGGAGGCAGAAAACAAGAGGAATAGCTGTCACCCCTACAGAAGCACTGGGGGGCCCAGGCTCACATCCTAATACCATCCTCTCTGGCTGTGTGACCTGGGCAATAGGTAAAAAACTTTCACTTCCTCCACTGTAAAATGGCATGAGGGATGGGGGGTGGTGTCTGGGTGGCTCAGTCAGTTGAGTGTCTGACTTTAGCTCAGGTCATGATCTCAAGGTTCATGAGTTGGAGCTCGATACTGTCAGCACAGAGCCCATTTCAGATCCTCTGTCCCTCTCTCTCTCTGCTCCTCCTCCACTTGAGCTTTCTCTCCAAAATAAATAAACATTTGGTAAAAAAAAAAAAAAAAAAAAAAAAGATGGCAGGGGCACCTGGGTGGCTCAGTGTGTTGAGCATCCGACTTCAGCTCAGGTCATGATCTCACAGTTTGTGGATTCGAGCCCCACGCTGGGCTCTGTGCTGGCAGCTCAGAGCCTAGAGCCTGCTTCCAATTCTGTGTCCCTCTCTCGCTGCCCCTCCCCTGCTCATGATCTGTCTCTGTCTCTCAAAAATAAAATAAATGTTAAAAAAAAAACATTTAAAAAAAAAAGATGGCATGAGAAGTGACCTCTTGGGGTTATTGCAGAGATTACAGCGTTAAATGAATACCTTTAAGCATGCCTTAGCTTCAACCCTCAGATCATGTCAGACAGATCAGGTGAGTTTTCATAGGAAAGGCAGGGGCCGGGGCTGTTACAGTCACAGAATTTCAAAGGAAAGAGGGTCTTGGGTTCTGGGAGGGCCTCCTTTAGGCGGTGAGAATGGAGTACATTTTATAAATTAAAAATGCCCTAGCTCTACATCTGCGAAGTAAGGGGCAGAACTCAAGATCCTTTTCCTCTTCGGACTGAAGTCCAGGGTGGTTCTTGTCATTCCCATCTTTTTTTTTTTTTTTTTTAATTTGAGAGAGAGAGGGAGAGGGAGAAGGGCAGGAGGGAGAGAGAGAAGGGGGGGCGGGGGAGAGAATTCCAAGCAGAGGCTCAATTCCATGACTCTGGGATCATGACATGAGTGGAAATCAGGAGAGGGATGCTCAATCAGCTGAGTCACCCAGGTGCTGGTACCCAGGTATCTTCTAACATCCCATCTTTGTTATTTTAATTAATGCTAACATACTGTAGTTATTATTTAAACAATAAGCATCTGTTGTGTTTACTATTTAAACAACCACATTTGTTGTTTACTTCAATTATACCTATATATTGTCTTTGTTATTTGTTTGTTTGTTTTTAATTAAGTAGGCTCCATGCCCAACATGGGGCTTGAACTCTTGAGATCAGGAGTTATATACATTCTACCAACTGACCCAGCCAGGCACTCCTTGTCTTTGTTATTTAAATATCAAATCTATGCAGTGTTTTTACTGTTTAGATATCAAACATGTATCTTGTTCATTATCTGTCCATCTCCACCTATGAGATTGTAACTAGAATGTAGACTCCACACAAGCAGGGATCTAGGAGAGTCCCTGGCACATAGTAGGTGCTCAATAAGTATTTGTTAAATGATATAACAAATGATAAAGTCCCCATGGATGGTGGGCTTACTCTGTGTGCCCTTCATGCTGTGTACATGTTGGTTTCCCCTGATGAGATCCCCACTGTACAGATGAGAAACAGGATCAGAAGGTGAAGAGAATATTAGGAGACACAAAAATTTGATTTAGTGGTGGGTGCCCAGAGCTCATGCTCTGTACCTCTCACCCCACAGGAAGGTCACGACCCACAGTGAGCAGAATATAGAGGGAACCACATAGTCCCTTCTTCTCAGGAGCAAGAGAAAAGGGTGACATTTCAAGCTTTAGGTGACCCATTACCTGAACTCCATTGTTCCCCTCCCTCCCCACTCCTCCTCCCCCCACTCCGTGAAGGAGAATGAGCCTTCCTAGGAAGACTCCCTCAGGGACTCAGAGGTGGGCACCAGCCAGGACCATAATTTTGAAGAGGGATTTCAAGGCTCAGAGATGGGGAGAACTTTGCCCCAGGTACACAACCAGGAAGTGGCACGTCTAGGATTGAAATCCAGGTATGCTGACCTTGCAACATGCTGTGTTTCTGGTAAAATACAATTCCTAAGTCCTACCTCTTGGAAATCTTGATTCAGTAGGTCTTGGGTAGGCGCCGGAAACCTGTATTTGTAACAAGTTCCTCAGGGAAATCATGTGATCAGAGAGTCCTGGGTAAAGGGCCAGTCTGCCAGTCACCATCCATGGGTCTTTTTCCCAAATGCTAAGCACCAGCTGCTCAACTGTGCTTTTGTTCTCAAAAATGGTGGAGGTCGTAGGGTCCTAGTCTCACCTTTCACTAGGTAATAAACTCAACCAGGTCACAGGGCTTTTCTGAGCACACAAATTATGCGAAAATCAGAAGAAATAGCTATCATGTAACTGCTTGGAAAACCCACAGAGAATTGTGCAAACGTTTGATGTTATTTTATTGACTCAGTCCTTGCTAGATAAAAATGTGTTTGTATTGCACAAGTATGTGTCACTTAAATACCAAGTAAGGTGTCCCATGATCCCACGCAGAGGTCAGCAACCATTCTGAGCCCTGAGAGCTACCAGGGGGCATAAGCTCTGCCTGTCGGGTGTGCTTGGAACAAAGGCAAAATTGGGGGATAGGAGCAAGACCAGGGAGAATGGGAAGGAAGGCTGGTGTCTCCTTCCTTATACATTCCTCCCCGCCCCACGCCACCATCCTACGCTTATTCTGTAGCCTACCTTGTTTAAATCCTAACATGATTTGTGGGTCACGTCTTCCAGGTAGCTTTCCCTGATTGCAGCTAGTGCATTTTTGCTCTCCTATGGACACTCAGAGCCGGTCTCAAGTGCTGATGGTTTCTTCTTAGGGCCAGACCCCAGTTTTCCCCCTGGGTGGCATGCGCTTTCACTCATACATTCTTTTTTTTTTTTTTTATGTTTATTTATTATTGAGACAGGAGAAACACAGCATGAGCAGGGAAGGGGCAGAGAGAGAGGGAGACACAGAATCTGAAGCAGGCTTCAGACCCCGAGCTGTCAGCACAGAGCCCGACGCGGGGCTCGAACCCACAAACTGTGAGATCATGACCTGAGCCGAAGTCGGACACTTAACCGACTGAGCCACCCAGGCGCCCCTCACTCATACATTCTTGAGCCCTGCAGGCCCCTGTGCTTCAAACTTTAGGTCACTATCATGGGTTGGGATATCCATTTAGAGCTGTTGTTTCCCAAAATTGCCTGAGAAGAATCACCTGCATTTTGTATTAAATGTACACAGGCCAACTGGCTTCTCCCCTGGAGATTCTGATTTTGTAGTAGGTCTGACTTGGGACTGGGGATCTATTTACCAACCTTCCAGGACCTAGAATCTAGCTTTTCGATCTGTAAAGTGCATACAAATCACTAGATCTCAATTATACAGATCCTAGTTTACTAAGAATAATTTCTGGGACACCTGGGTGGCTCAGTCGGTTAAGCATCCGACTTTGGCTCAGGTCATGATATCACGGTTTGTGGGTTCAACGCCCGCGCTGGGCTCTGTGCTGACAGCTCAGACCCTGGAGCCCGCTTCAGATTCTGTGTTTCCCTCTCTACCCCTCCTCTGGTCCTGTTCTGTCTCTCAAAACAAATAAATATTACAAAATTTTTTAAAAAGGAAGAATAATTTCTAATTAACCCCCAGGTGATGCCAATGCTGCAGGTCCAGAATCATAGGCTGCTTGGCCAAGTTCAGGTGATTCTTACCTTTAGGGCCCACTGGAGAATTCAGGATTTGGTGCTGGTCTCAACATCAGCATGCCCGGGGAGATTTTAAAACATACTAAGGTCCAACAACCAACCAACAAACCCAACCAAACATATTAAGGTCCAGATCCCACTAGAGGCCATTTTAAATCAGAATCACTCAGGTTTTTTGGTTTGGTTTTTCAAGCCTCCCAGATAATTCTTATATAATCATATAAGATTATGATTATATAAGAATTATCAAAGGTTGAGACTCACTGATTTAGTGGGTCCCCACCGGCATGAAAATAAATTAATGAATAAATGGAATAGAATAGACCATCTCATGGACTTGTGGGGTAAAACCTTTGACTCCATTATATGCACAGTCTATGCAAATCACGTGAGTTGCTAGATCAATGTAGGTTTGAGAATGAGTGAAGGAGAAATGAGCATGTCCTGGAGTTCACAGAGCAGCCACGGGGACAGAGAGACTGAATGAATTCAAGGACGCCCAGACTTCCCGCCACTACCACCCGGGGGCTGACAGCACAAGTGGGGAACAGTGAAGCATCAGCCAGTGAGGTCACAGTCAGGGAAAGCAGCAAGAACCCTCTGTGTAAGCTAAGCTTCATGAACAGGACTTTGTCATGAAGCAGGCAGGGACTTCAAGGCACAGAGGACAAAATGTACGCAGTTTGGAGGTATGTAAAAGAACACAGCGGGTTCAGGGAAGGAAACTAGCAGTGGCTGGCCATGTGTCTGGAGCCTGGGGGTGTGAAGGGGAGGGGCAGAGATAGGCCCATTTGATTGCAGAGGCCTGGGGAATGTGAGCTGAAGAGAAAGGAAGGTCACCGACCCTTTGCTAGGGAATGACCACAGGTGACTTTTCTTGGCTCATAGCAGCCAAGACTCCACTGACAGATTGGGTAAAGCTGTTTTTGTGGATAAAAGAGCCCACAGAGACTGAGAGCCCTAGACAACTTTCTAGAAAGCATTTGGCAGGGGTGGGGGAGTCAAAGGGTGCTTAAGCAATGATCCATCAGCAACATTCCTATGTCCCTTTTCCCAGACCCTCTTGGGCAAACACCCTTTTTGTCAAGCACTGAGTTGGCGGGCCAGAGACAAGGCAGGCAGTGCTGCCCTGGTGAGGCGGCCGTGGGAAAGTGATTAACCCTCATGAATTCCTATAACATATGGCAGGGGCTTGGAACTGCCCCAGACTTTGTGCTATGGGGAAGCAATGGCAAGAACCATCAGCTTTGCCTAGGTTGGTCAGAGAAGGCTCTTCTGAGGAGGCAAAGAGCTTTGAAGGGTTAACATGTTTAATTGGAGAAGAGTCAATGATAAAAGGGGGGAAGAGGCTTAAGGAACCAAGGATTTGCAAAACACTGAGAGACTGCACATGGCTGGAGCACAGAATGTCATTGGGCATAAGGTGGACAGTAAGGCAGAGTGGCCAGGACACAAACAGTCCTCGCGCCGCGTTAAGAAGTTTGGACTGACTGGGGAGGCAAGAGAGAACCACTGGAAGTTTTTAACCTGAGAAATTTTTAACCTGATTATCAAAGGTGGGTTCTAATACCTTCTAGGATATTATCTGACAGCTAATATGGAGGCTGGAGGTATGGAGAACAGTTTAAGAGGCTGAAGAATGAATGAAAAAAAAATGGGTAGGTGAAGGCCGAGAAATGAAACGCTAACTCTCTTTATTTACTTTTTTAATGTTTATTTTTGAGAGAGAGAGAGACAGAGCGAGCATGAGTCAGGGAAGGGCAGAGAGAGAGGGAGACACAGAATCCGAAGCAGGCTCCAGGCTCTGAGCTGTCAGCACAGAGCCCGACATGGCGCTCGAACTCACAGACTGCGAGATCATGACCTGAGCCGAAGTTGGATGCCTAACCAACTGAGCCATCCAGGTGCCCCCAAAACATTAACTTTATGCCGAATCCTGAGAAAACAAAGGGTTTTCAATTGCAACCTTAATATGCCCAAAAAAGAGCCAATCAAGGGCCTAGGGGATTCTGACCAGGAACTAAGACCTGGAGGGGCAGAGGCCTGCACTGTGGCCTACAGCATGAAAGAAACACACTGGCACAGCTCCAGACATGGGTGTTCCCATTGGCCTGGGATTTCCTCTCTTTTGAGTAGTTGTGCCCCAACTGTCTATTTAATTTCAATCTTTTCCTCCTCTTTAGGTTTTACCACAGGAGACTAACTCCATCCTAATCTGAAATGAATTATTTATGCTTCTGAAAATGCTGGATGCCTGCCTGATTTATTTTTCAAATAATACATCTGAACAGAAATTCACACAAGAGGGGATAAACAGAATTTCGAGTTGAATGCCCTGTCCCAACTGTTGCCTGATTTATCATTTCAAACCTTGGCCTTGTCATCATCCTGTGGGGCCCCAAATCTAACCCTGTGCATTAATTAGATGCCAAGTGCCCCTGTCTGACAGTCAAGATTTGCCTATCAGACCCTGCCACCTGACCTTTACAATCTTATCTTCTGCTACTATGACTTTCTCCACTAGTCCAAATTCCAGTTATTGAACCCAGGCCCAGTTCAAACACCTCCTACCCTCTGAAGCCATCCCTGGTTCTCTCCCAAGGGGAAAAGCCCCTCAGGCTTCTGAATTCCAGAGTCTTTTGTTTTTTATACCCTTCATTAGACTCTAAGCTCTCCCAGGGGAGTTTGGGCATGAACAGTGGCACACAGCAGGTAGGAGAGTTTCCTGAAATCAGATGGCACGGTCTCCTACATCCAAAGCAGCAGTTAAACAGCCAGCCCAAGCAGACCAAAATTTTGGAGTCCATCGCGCTCTGGACAAGTGGGCAGGGAAAGCCACCCACCTAGAGCCAATCCCTGACTGACGCTTCCATCCAGAGGAAGTTGCCTCTTGGACTAACCCATATCCTTCACACATATTTCAGCAGCCTCCTGAAGCGCTTCTCCTCTCCAGGCTGACCTTTCACCTTTCCTTCAACCCCTCACACCTGTTGTGTTGCCTTCCAGTTTACAAGTTAGAGTTAGGTCATAATTCGTGGTGATTCCTGCAAGAGCCAAAAGATGCACGCAAGGCGGGCATTACTTTCAGACAGGGATTTGGAACTTAGGAACCAGTGAACTTGTCCAGGGTCACTCCCAGAAGGGTCAAGTCTATATTACTCTACCTAAGCCTCCTATCTCCAGGTGCCGTAGAGTCTGAGACCTGCAGTTGTCTGAGGAAACCGTTTAAACGTGGTTTGTATATCCTAAAGCACACACAGGTCTTCCTCTGTGGCCTGCGGTATCGGTAGCTGACAGAAGCCCCCTTGGAGGGTGTCATGAAATCTAACAGAGGCTACAATGGGGAGCCAGGCGGGCACTTTCAGCGCTTGCCACTCCCAACTGTTAATTCCCACTGACTCTCCCCTAGGCTGTACGCTGGAGAACGCGCTGGCTGCTTGTGGCACGGCAAGGCCACCGTATGGCGCCAAGAGAACGGGGTTCTCGCTTGCGGAGACCCAGTGTCTTACGACAGGTGTAAAGGATGACCCTACACCTGCCCGGCCGGTGCCAAGAGTACTTGCTCGGGGTCCCCTTCCGCGGCTTTAGGGAGGAGCCGCGCGGCTGCGACTGCCTCACGTGATCGGGCTCGGGCGGTGTCGAGCGCGTCACGCCCCGCCCCGCACGCCGGGTCGTCAAGGTCTGCGCCTGCGCGGCCGCTGGCTCGCTGGCTCGCCGGCTCGCCGACTTGCGGGCTGGCGGCTACCGGGCGCGGAGCCGGACGCCCACTGCAATGGGTGAGTGCAGGAGGCCGGCGAGGGGGCAGCATGGGCCTTACCCCCGGCTTGTGCGTTGAAGGAGTGGAAGCACGACGGACGGTCTGAGGAGGCCGCCCTGCCCCGGCCCTCTGGCGCAGCCGCTGGGGCCCACCCCTACTCTGCGCGCCTGGTCGGTCCCGCGCGCGCGCCCTCCCGGGTGGGGCCTGAAACCGCAGGAGCCGGCGGAGGCGGCGCGCGCGCGCAGGATCGGTTCCGCGCCCACGCGGCTGCCGGCTTTCCCGCCGGCTCCCCGACTTCCCGGGGCTTCGCGGGGTGGGGGGCGCTGTCTGGCTGCCCGAGCGAGTCTTTCTGACGAAGGAGACTGTGTTCTTTCGGACGCGCCCCTGCCAGGGAGGTGCCTCGTACTGTAGGGCGGGGAGGAGACGGGCTTTGCTTGCGCCAGGGGAGAGAGGCGCTGGCGGCGCTGCCCTTCGGGGTCTGGGATTCCGGGCCCCCGGAGCCTGTTGACTGTCGGAGACGGAAGGGTCTTCGGTGATCCTGCCCAGTCCCCACCCCTCCCCCTTATCCCAGATTGGCGATATGGACGCTCAGAGGGCGGTAAGTTCAGCCACCGGCAGTGCTTATTCTGCGACTCCATGTTGCATCGCGTTGTGGGAAACTCAGTTGCACAAGGCTTTTGCGGGAGTGGCAGGCGAGCGATGTTTATTGTGAATCTCTGTACTGATTATTTAGCACTGAGCTTAGCTAGGTGAAGCATGTCCGTGCCTCAGCTGTATATACCCTTTGGACATAACCTTTATTTTGCCCCGTCAGCTATACACAGCTGGTCTTAATTCCCACCCTCTGTTTCTCTGTCAGCAGTGAAACAGAAGCCCTGAAAGTATATGCGTAGTGACCTTGTGGGTTCGAGCCTCCTCTGCCCTTGCTTGGGAAGGATTCGGTAAAGTTAAAAGGTGCCAGAACTGGTCAGGTCCACTAGTGGTTCCAGAGCACAGGTTAGGCACTTTGGATCTGGAGTCCCCCTTAGTGCACCTAAAGAAAAGAAATCATAAGCTGTTATTGCTGACTGGAGCTATTTGGTTTCTCCTTTGATAAAGTAAGCTTAGAGAATTGGATTTTCAAATGAGGGACATTGCTTTGTGTATTGTAGCAAGATATTGCCATAACTAGGACCGGAACCCAGACTGATCTTGTTCTGAATGCTGACTCAGACCTGCTGACTGTGGGACTTCACATCCTTTGAGAATTACACTTGCCTTCCCCTCAGTTTTTGCACAAAGACCTTTGTGCTGGGGTCACATCTGGGTCTTGCTTGTCCATGTGGGCTGTAAATTATAGTGAGTATTTAGACTTTATACTGTTGGATTATGCAGCAAAAGTTGACATCTGCAGTTGCTTGAAAGTCAACTTGTTAACTGTGCTTCCTGTTGATCAGATAGGTTGAGTGTTTTAGGTAGCAAATAGGATAAAATTATGGTAAATAAATTTTGCAGGAAATTACACAGAATTATCTATGTTAAGGAATTGTATAGATATCAGTTTAGTAAAGAAATTTGGCCATGTTTGCAATATAGATAAACATTGTAAAATTCTAAACTCCATTGCCACAGAATACTGTGTATACCATCCTTGCTTCTATTGCTAAATTAAGAACCTATTCATACCATCCTGGTGTGTAGGATGAAACTAGAAGGAAAGCTTTAGTTTTATTTACTTTTCCCATGTGCATCAGTGGTTTCTTTGAAGACATCATCAGTCTCAAGAGGTTAAAATTTAGAAGGAAAGTTTTAAATCTTTGAAGTCTAGAGGGGTTTCATTACCTTCTCTTTTCTATATCCAGGCCTGTTCATTTGAGACTCTAAATGTACAGTGATGTTCTTAAAATAGTTAAATACAGTGGTCAGTAAATAGCTAACTTCTGCGAGCCACAGTTTATAACAGTCTCCATTATTACAAAGAGCTGTGACAAACTAGATGAAGTCACTTTAATTTGCAAAATTTTAGAAAGTAAATCATTCCAGGGGCGCCTGAGTGGCTTAGTAGGTTAAGCGTCTGACTTCGGCTCAGGTCATGATCTCGCAGGCTCTGGATTCCAGCTCCTTGTAGGGCTCTGTGCTGAGAGCTAAGCCAGTTTCTGATTCTGTGGCTCCCTCCCTCTCTCTGCCCCTCTCCCACTCTGTCTCTCTCTCAAAAATAAACAAACCTAAAAAGAAAAAAAGCAAATCATTCCAGTAAAAATTAAAAGTGAACGTGGACAAAATTTGGTTAGTCAGGTGTACAAATAACTTGGTTTGTATTATCAAGGAACAGTAGATTGTTAAACAGCTCGTAGGTGGCAGCTTTAGAATTTAAAGCCTATTGTTATATGTTTAGTATGTAAATGAAATTTTTTACGCTCATAAATTGCCACAGTATATTATATAATCACATATACATTAAACTGAGTATTCTTGTTGATTTTATTATTGTTTAGTCCTGAGACTGAATAAGAGCAAGGCATTTTATGGATGTAAAGTATTTGTATGCTAAGTTTTTAAAATGTTGGTTGATCTTAGATTGGCAAGTATCGTACTTACAAGTTTTTAAATTCACATCTGTCAGCTAAAACAGTAAGAAGGATGTAGAAGACTAAGTGATTAATAATTATCAAACTCTGTACCCTGGCAAACTTCTTCTCAAGCATCTTTAGATTTTTTTTTTTTTTTTTTTTTAACTAAAAATACCATTGGCTTCTTTAACTGGTTAGGTGCACAAAATGTACAAGGCAGAAGATGTGTTTTACACAAATTAAAGGGCTGTGGGTTGTTTTCTTTTTTTCTTTTCAATTCTCCCCAAGTCCTGTAACTACCCACAAAAATAATGCGTGATGGAAAGCTGTCATATACAAGAAGTTGTATCCTGAATTCAGGGAAACAGCTATTGAAACAGGAATTAGCATGATAAAGTCCGCAACAGGTTAATAGTTTTAAAATCTGAATGTTTGGGTCACCTGGCTGGCTGAGTGGAGCATGAGACCCTTGATCTCGGAGTTATGGGTCCGAACCCCACATTGGGTGTAGAGATTACTTAAAAAAATAAAATCTTAAAAAAAGTTGAATCTTCAACTGCTGCATGTTCACGATGCTATACTCTATAAAGACTGAAGTACTGCTAGGTAGGAAGGAGGAAGTCTGTACGGCTTTTAGCAAAAATGCTTTTCCAGGAAAGCAAATCAAAACAATGCGGTCATCAAATCAGGGATGCTATAGTTAGATATCAGAGCTATGGCTTCTCATATCTGTGCTAGAAGATCCTATTTCTCCAGAATGGACCAAAACAGGGACTTTTAAAAAAACATATCTTTATCCGTTTTAAGTTCTGTGTTTCTTTCCCCTTCCCCCTGCATTTCAGCATGATGTAGCAGAAAGATGGCTGCCAATGGCTATTTTGTTTTTCTTTCTGTGGCAAGATTGTCATGGAGCCTGGATATTTCAGGTTTGTATGCATCTCTTACCTTTGTCCTGCTGTGGTCAAAAAACTTAGTAATGGACTTCGTATATACTCAGCTTGCCGCTGCCACTTTGTTCTCCCACTAATGAAGGTCAGCTTCAGGGTGTATTTTACCGTTGAATCTTTTGTAACTGGAGGATAGTTGCCACATATTGAGATCTATCCTTGTTTTACTGTGGGCCACAAGAAAGATGCTCGTCTCTTGAGCGTAAATACAGGATATAAGACACGCAGAGCTACAACGGGCTTGGATTCTGGAGCTGGGTGTGTATAATCCCAAATCAAAGCCTCTATGTTGAAGAAACAGGACATGATGCAGATGAGGCAGCCATCAATTAGACCAAAATTCTCCACAGAGTATCTTAAAAAGTAATATTAGAAAGTTCTGGTCAAAGAAAAATGTGTTGCCTTAAACACTCAGATTATGAAACAAAGAATAAATAAAAATAGGCATCTAATTTGAGAAATTAGAATACAATAAACCTAGACCAAACAAGAGAAAAGAGATAAAGAGGAAAAACATTTAAAAACTGAAAAATAGTAAAACTGGTGAATCTAAGAGCTTGTTTCTTGTTGGGATGGGAGGAATGTAAATTTGACAGACTGCCTGCCCTGCTCAAGAATAGGAGTATTTTTTAAAAACGGCAACGACTATATATGACGATATAAATAAACCAGAATTTTTTTTTAAAGGGAATCCAGTTAACAAAATTGACTCCAGAAGAAAGAACCTAACAGACCAGTAACAATGGAAGAAATTTGAGAAAGTTACCAAAAAGCTACCATCCCCCAAAACACCAGGCCCAGATGATGTTACAGGTGAATTCTTTTAACTTTCAAGGAAAAGGTAATTTTGATAAGATTTAAATTGTTCACCAGCATAAGGAAGGAAAAGTGACAGATTCTTTTTACGAGGCCAGTGGAACATTGACACCCGAACTTGGCATGAAGATGGTACTAGAATTGAAAACCTGGTATGTTCTTCAGGGTGATGCCAGGTTCCATTTGAAATTTATTTGCAACCTGCTTGGGCACAGAATCCTTTGTCTCCACAAACATTGGTGTGGTTGAACTGACAGTTAATGTGTTGTGACCTGGATGGAGTTCACTGTTAAAAGGGTCACCCAAGCAAAGTCCTGGAGTTTATTTGGTTATTAATATGATTGTTGGCACAACCTATGCAATATATCTAAATTGAATTATGGTATCAGATAAAATTATAGATGGGATTAAAGCTTGTATATCGTCCATTATCATGTGTAATCAATAAACGATTTAATATTCTCTTGAAGAGAAAAAAAAAGAAAACCTGGTATGTTCTAGTGATGTGAAATTTTAAAGTATTAGTGGATGGCATCTAGTGATACATTTAAAAAAGTATTTCATCATGTCCAAGGAGGATTCATTCCCATATTATAAGGGCAAGTAATTAACAAGAAATATGCTAACATTTACACGAAATAAATCCATCAGAGAAGAACAGTAATAATACTTGATCCGCGTTGAGCACTCTGGTGCTCTAGACTACTCTCCTGGATACTTTACATGAAGTAACTCAATTAATTGAGCCAACCTATAAGGTAGGTAACATCCTTATTTTATAAATGAGGAAATTAAGTCATAGAGACATTGAGGAACTTGCCAAAGGTCACACAGTGGGTATGTGGGTAGAGCCAGGATTTGAACCCAGGCGGTTAGCTGCAGCTCTTAAATGTTATACTGGCTCTGTCTCTAGGATTCATATGATCATCTCAGTAGCTCCCTGAAAGCATTTGACCAAAGTTCCTGATTTAGTGGTGGTGGGAGTGGTTGAAGGTGGTTGAATTTCAGTAAAACGGGAATAAATATATTCCTTTCCCATGTTTGAAAATCCTCTAAGCCCTTACCATTGATCATTAGTACCAGAAAAGTGGAATCCAGTTTTAATGGGAAACAATTTCCTAGTAAATAGTGGGGTAAAGGGGCTTAACTTATAATTAAAGATCTACTAATTCTTAGGATGAATGCAGGACGAAGTTTTGGGGTTTTTAATGTAATTTGATGAAATGTGATAGTGTTGGAAAGACATGCTTCACTTCATGTTTGCAGCACAATCCTAAAGGTGCTTAGGAAGAGAAGACAAACAGAAGGTTACTTGAGTGGATACAGATTTTATAGGGGCCAGTTGGATCAGTAAACATTTTTGTGTCATGATGATCTGTTTTCCTGCAAACTGTTAGGACTTGGATTATAAATATACTCTGATGACAGCTTCTTGTCTCTAACACCAAAAACCAATGTCGTGTTTAACATTAATTCCTAGCACAGTTCCCAGAAATGTCAAGAAAAATATAAAGAGGGGTGCCTGGGTAGGTCAGCCGGTTTAGAGCCCAACTCTTGATTTTGTCTCAGGTGATGATCTCACAGTTCATGAGATAGACCTCTGTGTCGGGCTCTGCACTGGCAGCACAGAAAGAACCTGCTTGGGATATTCCTTCTCCTCCTCTCCCTCTCCCCCTCTCTGCTCATGCCCTCTCTTTCTCTCAATAAATAAACATTAAAAAATATATATGGGGTGCCTGGGTGGCTCAGTACGTTAAGTGTCCGACTTTGGCTCAGGTCATGATCTCATGGTTGTCAAGTTTGAACCCCGTGTCAGGCTCTGTGCTGATAGCTCTGAGCCTGGAGCCTGCTTCGGGTTCTGTCTCTCCCTCTCTTTCTCTGCCCCTCCCCTGCTCACGCTTTGTCTGTCTCTCTCAAAAATAAACATTAAAAAAATGTAAGGACATTCATTATTACCATAATTTAATTTTGTTCAGGAAGTATTTGTGAATCTAATAAGATAGAAAAAAGACACATGAAGAAATAAAAAATATTTTGTGGTATTTTCTATAGTGGAAGCAGAATCAAATCCAGTCCAAAAACCTGAGAAGTTGCCAGAGGATTCCGTAAATTGGCTGGTTCTGACCTTAATACACAAGAATCGGTAGCTTTTTTGTATGCAGACAAAAAGCAGTCTGAAAATTAACTGGAAGGAATCAGCTCATTCATAATAGCAACCAAAAAGATAAACTATCTAGACCTGAGAAATATTCGGTATATATATGAAAAAAATGTTTAAATGCTACTAAGGTATGTAAAAAGACACAAGTAAATAGGAAGACCTCATATTCCTATAAAGCATGGTTTAATTTTGAAAAAGTGACAGTTCTTTAATCTGTAAAGTCACTTTCTCTGTAAAATACCAACAAAATTTTGGGGAGGAATGTGACAGATACACTAAAGTTTACCAGGAAAAACCTGAGAGCCAGGAAACTGAAAATTCTGAGAAGAGTATGGGGAAGCCCTGCCAGATGGTGACATGTGTCCTGCCACCACCGAGGGTCAGAGCAGGTTGGCGCTAGAGAAGTGCTGGGCTAGAGAAGTGCTGGGCCGCTTCCAGGACAGAGCAAGTGCAGAGGGAAACTACAAGTACCTGTGAGCATTTAGTTTATGCTCTCAGTCACTTCCAGAGGTATCTCTTTGTGCCTTGGGCCTTACTCTGCCATTCCACAGATCCCAGGATGAATGATAAAGCCAGGAGAGGGAAGCAGCGCGTGGGTTACTCGTTCATAATTTTAGAGTAACGATGGCCTTCTGAGGACATTACAAAGCCTAGAAGCTAAGATGAATAGGGTTAATATCCAAATTGAGAATTTCAGTAGCACAAAAATGATAAAGCAGAGGAAGTATTTGCCACAATTTGATGAATATAACTAGGATTGATTTTTTTTATATATAAAAAGATTTTACATATCAAGATTTTTTTCTGTCTATAGGAAAATGGATAACGTGAAAATTTAGATTAAAAGAAATCCAATGGTCAAAAAATGAAAAATGCTGTATTTTAATCAGAAGTTTTAAATGACGGGCGCCTGGGTGGCTTAGTTGGTTAAGCATCCAACTTTGGCTCAGGTCATGATCTCATGGTTTGTGAGTTCAAGCCTCACATCAGGCTCCATGCTATCAGCACAGGGCCCGCTTTGGATCCTCTGTTTCCCTCTCTCTCTGCCCCTCCCCTGCTCATGCGCTCTCTCTTCTGGCTCTCCCAAAAATAAATAAAACATTAAAAAACTTTTTAATGACAAAATGAGATTTTTTTTTTTTTTTTACCCAGCAGATAGGCAGAAACTACAGTTTAATACCTGGTGCTGAAATGCTATCAGAACTGGTACTGGTATACACATAATTTAAAGTGTAAATCATAATTTTTCTGGGGGCAGTTTGGAGTAGCTATCAAATTGTATTTGAGCCAGCAATCCCATTCTAAACATTTACCCTACAGATAAACTTGGAAGAGTTCACCCAAGCAAGGTGTACGTACAGGGCTGCCCAATGCATTATTCTTAAAAAAAAAAAAAAAAGAAAGAAAGAAAGAAAAAAAAAAAGAAAAAAACCAAACCTAAACAAAAAACAGGGACTAAAATAGGAGAGAAAATAAATGATATGTAGTACATCCAATTGGTAGAATACTATGCAGTCATTCAAAATACTGGGGTATCTCTGTGCTGTTGTTAGAAGATTCCAGAATGCATTGTGTGTATCACTGGTGGCAGTCTGACTAGTAAAGAGGCCCTCACCTGAGTCAGGCAAGACCCTAAGAGCCCTGAGCCAGGGCAGTGAGCCTGGAGCAGGGAGATGTCGGTTTATTTAATTGATTTCCAACTTTATTTTCTCTTTAAAAAAATAAACATACTTTTTTAAATGTTTAATTTCTAATGTGTACTTTTTTTCCTAAAAAATTAATACGTGTTTCTTTTGTGAATTTTCATTTAAATGACTCATTTGTTTTTTTGGATCTACAAGCAGCCCAACTCCAAGGATCCAGCCTCTCTTAGTCAAGCATACAGGTGACTTCATAATTTAACTGTTTTAATACCTGTCAAAATTAGAACTAATTCCTCTCTCAGAGCCAGGCCGTACTCTGACTACATTGCAGTGGAACACATTTTCCTGCCCCGTTGAACCGATTGACCATAGTGCTAAGCAGCGCCTGAGGGGGTGGTGTGGCCCCCCTGCTTGTGGGTGGACAGTGAACGGTTGTGCCCTTGGCACTGTCAAGTTCTGTTGTTGTAACCAGGTGATTTAGTGGCAAGAAAAGTTTCCTGACCCCTTTTAGGACCTTCCTTAAGGGCCCAGTTTGGGCTTGCAGTGGTGTCCAGTCACAGTTTTTCTCGCCTGAGGGCAAGTTTATCTTTTCTAATAGAAACATGGAGCAAGCCAACTGGAATTCCAAAACAGAGAGACTTTGGGCCAAAGGTTCAGTGTTACATTTTCTTTTTAGTGCAGTCTTATCTTGTGGGAAGAGGACACACAGACCCTGGCGGCAAAGGAAAATAGCTTGGTTCCATTTGCTTCACATGAGAAAGGGAAGAATAGTACTCAGTGTCAGAGGGTCTTGGGATCTTCCTGAGGGTCTCTCATAACAGCAGTCCAAGCCTGTTTCCCCTTCCTCTGCCACCCACCCATCTTCCACCCACACGGTGATATAGAAGAACTTACTCGAATAATTCCTCCCGAATGTGATACTGCTGCTCCTTTGACACAGGACCTACGCCTTAGTTTGTGCTGCTTTCTTTTGCTGAATGTGCTTCACCCTATTTGTCCTACGTGTCCTGTCCTGCCATGTCAGACCACTAGTTACTGACCCCTTCCTCTGTGGGACCTTTATATACCTTGTGCATATTTCTGTGCTTGGCATTCATCACACTGCAGTCTAATGGTCTGCATGTCTTATCTGCCCTGAGGCCAGGGTTCTTACTTATCTCTAGTCTCTGACAAGTAGGGCAGTGCCAGGAAATGCAAGGAGTGAGTAAGTTGGTTGAATTTAATTTGATTTTTATTCGTATGCTAAGAGGCCAATTTAAAATTAGGCAAAGAAAAACTTCCCAACAAAAGTAAATGAAAGTCATTTTGACAGTGTTCTCCCAGAAGTCTGAAAGAAACAAATACAAAATACATTCTTATTAAAAATGTAGGGAGGAAACCACTGGGAAGGCTGACATTTGTTGACTAGACTCTAAGTGCATTGCTCACTGTGCCCCCAGCATTGGGGTTAAGACTCTTTAGTTGACCTTCACTTGGATTGTGCATGGTGGATGACATTGGCCTCAGTTTAAGTGTGGAAACTGAGCCTCAGAGAGATACAGTAATTTGTTTACTTTGAAACTTTGTCTCACTGGTCTGTCACTGTTGGCCTTTTGTTATTTTGATTAGAGCTTTATTATTGTCATTATCTCATCTTTTGAAAACAGTTGAATAGATTGACACAAATTTAACTTGAAAAAATATAGCAAAGAGGGGCCCCTGTGTGGCTCAGTTGGTTAGGTGTCTGACTTTGGCTCAGTTCTCATGGTTCGTGGGTTTGAGCCCCGCATCAGGCTCTTTACTGACAGCTCAGATCCTGGAGCCTGCCTCGGATTCTGTGTGTCCCTCTCTCTGCCCCTCATCTACTTGCGCTGTTTCTCTCTCTCAAGAATGAATAAACATTTTTAAAAAAGGGACCTAGATGGTTTATCTGGCCAGTTTTATTTATTTATTAATTTACCATTAAAATCCTACATGTAGTGTTTTTATGTGTGTGGTAAAAAAAACACATTATAAAATTTACTATCCTAACCAATTTTAAGTGTACAGTTCAATAATGTTAAGTATATTTATACTGTTAAAGAACAAATCTCCAGAACTTTCTGGTCTTACACAACCGAATCTGTACCCATTAAGCAGTAACTCCATGTTTCCCCCTTCCCCAAGCCCCTGCTGACCAACATTCTACTTTCTGTCTCTTTGAATTTGACTACTTAATGTAAGCGAAATCATATAGTACTTGTCCTTTTCTGACTTTTTTTTTCAGTTAATATGTGGGAGCACGTGACAAGATTTCCTTCCTTTTTAAGGCCACATAGTATTCCATCGTATATATGTCCCACATCTTGTTTACCATTCATCCATCAGTGGACATTGTGCTGCTTCCTCCTCTCGGCTGTTGTGAATAGCATGCCATGGGTGTAGGTGTGCACACACCTCTTGGAACCTACTTTCAGTTCTTAGGGATACATACCTAGAAGTGGGACTGCTGACTCATGTTCTGTTTTTAATTTTTTGAAGAACTGTTCATGGCTGCAGCATACTGCATTCCTATCAGCAGTGCACGGGGGTTCACATCTCTACCAACCCTTGTTATTTTCTGGGGTTTTTTGAACAGTAACCATCCTAATGGGTTGAGATGATCTCATTGTTTTGATTTGCGTTTCTCTGATGATTTCGATGTCGAGCATCTTTTCCTATGCCTGCTGGCATCTGAGTATGTTCTACAGTTTTGTAGGTCTCACATCTGGCTTAAAAGATGGGTGGAGTCTCCTATCTTCTTTTATATCTCCTTTGGAGAAATGACTGTTCAAGTCATTATTTTTTAGTTGGGTTATTTAATTGTTGAGTAGCCTCATAAATGTGGTCTCTTACTGTTGAGGAATTAAAATCAGTTTAAAAGTATTTTGCCTTTGGAGGTATCTGGCTGGCTCAGTTGGTGGAACATGCAACTCTTGATCTTGGGGTTATGAGTTTGAGCCCCAGGTTGGTACAGAGATCACTTAAAAAAATAAAATCTTAAAAACAATTTTTTAGCCTGCTAATCTAAAGTATAATACAATTGCCATCTAGTCCCCCAGTAAAGATTATTTCTAGGCTGTAGGATTGTTCTGGATGATCCAACTATTTGGATCCATTTGGGAAAATAAGACATAGATGACTGGCAAGCAGTGGTCTTGCCATTTTAAGGAAGCGGGTGTGTTCTCGAGGGAGGGCCTTACCTTAGTTTTATTCAGTGGGCTAAGCCTGTATACTTAGGCTTCACATCTTCTTGAGCAGTGTGAGATAGCCACTTTTTGTCCAGGGCTGCCTCCCAAAGTCCTTGCCATCCTGTGGCATGATAGCAGGCACGTGAGCTCTGGAGTCAGACTTAGGACGCCAGCTCCACAGTTACTTTCTGTACCTCAGACAAGGAGAATGTTGGTTACTTCATTGGTAAAACTGGGAAAATAATGTTTACTTGCTGGAATTGTTTTGAAAATTGAATATGTGAAAATCCAGCCTATAGTACATACTTGCAGGCCTTCTGTGACCCTGTTCTCCCAGCCTCTATCTCCCAAAGCGTATGCTCCGTGTCCCTTATCTATAGCACATTTTTGTCATACAAGGTATTTATGCTATGGTGTATTTGTTTTTCTTGGCAGTCTCCTGTTAAATTGTGAGCTCCTTGCTCTTTTATTTGTTTGGTTGGTTATGTTTTTGTTTGTATTTTTTTAAGTTAGGCTCCATGCCCACTGTGGGGCTTGAACTCACCACCCTGAGATCAAGAGTCAGATGCTCTACTGACAGAGCCAGCCAGGCATCCCATGAGTTCCTTGCTTTTGAATCTCTAGCAATTTGTAGACGGCCTAATTCAGATTAGACACTAATTAAAGTGTTAGGGAACAGAATGAATGAATGCATGTTTTGCTATTTTATTTCTCAACAGAGGACTTTGAATTTTTTCATAAGGATAATGGTATACTCCATTAGGTAGTTTATAGCACATATGAACTAGTCCAGGAGTTCTCAAACTTTTGGTGTCTCAGAACCCCTTTATGCTTAAAAAGTATTGTGGGCCCTAAAGAGTGCTTATTTATATAGATTAGTATTTATGGTCTTAGAAACAAAAACAAAAATTTAAAATATTCACTTTAAAATATCAATGATAAACCCGTTGCACGTTGATATGGACAACACGTCTTCATGAAAAATAACAATTTTCCAAAAAAGTTAATGAGAAGAGAGTGTTTGACAGTTTTGCAGGTCTGTGTAAAAGATAGGGTATGAAAGGTAGTCGGAGTCTCCTCTCTCTGTCTGCTTTGCGTCTGTCGTGAGAAGTTGTTCTGGTTGAAGTATAAGCAGAAAATCCCTCTCCCCGCAGATACACGGCTGGAAAAGGGAGGACCTCCTGGACCCTGCAAGGGTCTCCGGGACCTCCAGGGGCCCTCGGCAAGTACCGTACCAACTACTCACCTGGCCTAAAAGGAGGGAAATGCAGTAGTGTTCCAGAAGTTAAAGAAAGGGTTATGGAAAAGTTCCACATGTTTAACCCTATATATAATGGTTTACCTATTGTCATTTTGTTATTTGTAGGTTAAAAATATCCTTCATGAAGAAGAAAGGTCTTAAGCAACATGGTGGATTCAGAAGCTCATGAAAAGAGGCCGCCCATCCTGACATCTTCTAAACAAGACCTGTCACCTCATATTGCAAATGTGGGTGAAATGAAGCATTATCTGTGCGGCTGCTGTGCAGCTTTCAACAATGTAGCAATCACATTTCCCATTCAGAAGGTGCTCTTTCGGCAGCAGCTGTACGGAATCAAAACCCGGGATGCAGTGCTTCAGCTGAGGAGGGATGGCTTTCGAAACTTGTACCGCGGCATCCTTCCCCCACTGATGCAGAAGACCACCACGCTGGCGCTTATGTTCGGTCTGTATGAGGACTTATCCTGCCTTCTCCGGAAGCACGTCAGTCCCCCTGAGTTTGCAACCCGTAGTATGGCAGCGGTACTTGCAGGGACAACAGAAGCAATTTTCACTCCATTGGAAAGAGTTCAGACATTGCTTCAAGACCACAGGCATCACGACAAATTTACAAACACTTACCAGGCTTTCAAGGCACTCAGATGCCATGGAATAAGAGAATATTATCGAGGCTTGGTACCTGTTCTTTTCCGTAATGGATTCAGCAATGTCCTTTTCTTTGGCCTTCGAGGCCCCATTAAGGAGCATCTGCCTACCGCAACCACCCACAGTGCTCATTTGGTCAATGATTTTATCTGCGGAGGTCTGTTGGGTGCCATGTTGGGAATCTTGTTTTTTCCAGTTAATGTTGTAAAAACTCGCATGCAGTCTCAGATTGGTGGGGAGTTTCAGTCTTCTTCCAAGGTGTTCCAAAAAATCTGGCTAGAACGGGACAGGAAGCTTACAAATCTTTTCAGAGGTGCTCACCTGAATTACCATCGGTCTCTCATCTCTTGGGGTATAATCAATGCGACTTATGAGTTCTTGTTAAAGATTATATGAAAGAAACTGTCAGTTAAGTGCCATTTATTAACTGAATAGACCTAAGAAGAATGTAGTTTGGTCTTGTTCCTAATTGGCCAAATACAGGTTGGTGTTGTAAGTTCAGGGCACAGTGAATTTATGGGCAGAGCTGTTTTCCTTCACCAACAAATTCGGAATAAAAGGTTTTAATAGGAAAATGTAAGGGGTTTTTGGTTTTGTTATCATCATCTAAGAACTTCAGGCTAGTTGCCTGGTTAATAGCTGTCTATCTGATGGCTTTTGGCAAGGAAAGCTAATAGCCAAGATACCGTTCTTTTCCTCAAAAGCCTTTAAAAAACCTTCTGTATTGAAACATCAGTGGCCATGACCAGCCAGAGAAAAGGCTCTTAGAACCCTGTGAATTCTCAGGCTTCCTTCTCTTACTCCATTTCTTGCTTC
Organism: Cryptoprocta ferox; assembly: GCA_028646485.1. Classification (NCBI taxonomy): domain Eukaryota; kingdom Metazoa; phylum Chordata; class Mammalia; order Carnivora; family Eupleridae; genus Cryptoprocta; species Cryptoprocta ferox. The sequence goes on from CM053568.1 coordinate 33,072,035, forward strand.
TCTGCTTTTAGGAGAGTTGCAAAGGGTGGTCTTCATTAAACATAAGCATATACGTGGTAGGACAGAGAGGAGAGAAACAGCTTATTAGGTGTAGGCTTTTCATGATAAATTGCTTGTGTTAGTTTTGAAACTAAGTACCTGTTGGGATAGTCATCATCCAGACTGTTCAGGCATGGTAGGGCAGACCCAAGCAGCTGGTGAAAGCACCCGTTTTGCTGAGTTGGAAGGTATAACACCTTTAGTTCTGAATGTGACCTTAAACCCTTTGAATGCCCTTATGTTAATTTCACTTATTGCCAAAAGGTGGGGAGACTTAACATTTCGTTACAGACCTTTTGTCCTCTGAAGAAATTTCACATTAATTGCATGTGGATCAAACTCTGGTTAGCTTAGTTCTTTTATTTGTTGCCAACTTAGTGAAGAGCTTTGGGAGTTTGGAGAGTATTTTCACTTTGAGTCCTAGTTTCTCATATTGAAGTATCCTGTCCTCTTGAAACTCTCCTTTTAAAAAAAAAGATAAATACTTGCATAATATTGCATTTTTTGAAGTATTTTAATGGGACTCTAGACTTTTCCCTCCTGGTTTCTAAGTGTTACAGAAGAGAAAAAAAACCTCAGGATAGCTTTCATCCGACCATTTTAGTTATCTTTTATTTAACTCTTGGAAATGGAGACTTCTATTAGGATTTTTACATTTTGGGAACCCAGTTTTACCATTTTATCATGAAAGCAGTTGAGGTGATAAAATCTAAGTCAAGATATTTAGAGGGTTAATTTTAAATGCTATAAGTTGGTAATAACTGGATAGCATACTCATCCCTTACATAACAGAGAAAAACTTACTTGTCGAAGGAATCAGATTTTAAAATCTTTTGTCCTGATCAATAAGGCAGAATGCCTCCTATTTACCAATTGAATAACTAATAAAACCTGAAACATCCTAGAAAAGTGGTTTATCAATCTTTTAAAAATCCCCATCTGTAAATATTTAGTTAAAATTGCTTGCCAGCATTTGACATGCAGAGTAGTTAGGTTTCTTATGACCAGGTTTTCCTCATTCTGGGTAACTGCATATGAATATGTGCATACACTGACCAAAACAAAATCAGGGTCTCCACTGGTAGTTTACTCAGTTTCTGGGCAGATAGTCCAAAAGATGTTTACCTCTAAATGCACTATGGCTGGTCACATAAACATCTTTCCGCCCATAAAGGATTGGGAAGCATTATCAAGCATTTTCCAGGCAGTAATGAGGCCCAGTAGCTTCACAACAGCCCTGTTTGAAAATACTGTGTTGGAAATGGCAGTTTACTTTGAAAACCAAGATGCAGATGTGAGGATTTCAGAACACAAGAATTTGACACCGAATAAACGTGAGTATCATCTTTGGCTTATTGAGTAGAGTATGCCTTTGAAGCGGGTTGAGTTTTGGGACATGAATGACAAGAGGCACTGGTGCCTGAGCACTGATGGGTCTGTGTAGGTGCTCAGCACGCAGCAGGTGAGGCAGCCTGGGGCCACGGCCTGGGAGCCAGCTTCCTGTTGTCTGTACACTCCAGTCAGGCCATAGATACCCACGTTCTAAAGCACTTTTGTGAAATACAAGTGAAGTGAGAATTTGAAAGGGGGATGCTTTGGTTTCTGCAGTCTCGAACTTGTGGCATTGAAAAACAACAAATACTTTTAATGATTTTAACTCATAATATATTTGGATTTCTTTGTCACTTTTTACAGCTTTTAAAGACCAAACTGCAAATACATTACCAGGGATGGTTTTGTGTTGTCCTATAGACCTTTTAAATTTGACAAAATTCAGCAGAACTTGATTGTGGTAGCCAACAGCTTTGTCTGAACCTTGAAAGAAGTCAAAGTGTTATTAATAAGAGATTCTAACTATTGCTTTTTTACCTTCAGTGTGAACTAGTATTAATTTTGAAAAGGCAAACATGATTAAATAACTTTATCTGAAGAGCTTTAAAAGTGGCCTTTCTGTTACATAGGTGGCCCAGACGGCTTATGAGCACAGGACCCTTCTGGTCCTGCCTCCCATACTACAGCTCTGATGCCCTCAGGACTGCATCACAGAGCAAACACAACCTTTATATGGTGGCAGATTTGTGTGTCTTTGTTTCATTTGTGGTTGGAGACAGTTGATGTTTTTGTCTCAATAATCAATATTCTTCTTACCTTATGGTTGTTATGTAATCACCTGCTGTATATTGTAAACTGTGCAATAAAACATTATTGTATATATAGACTCATCTTTGGAGACCTGAACTTTTCCTAGCTCAATGACAGTGGTAATACTCTGCTCTAGTGCTGTGCAAACATGTACGGGAATCCTGGGTGGCAGACAGGATGTGTGGAACGCGTCAGCCGATCACGCTGTGCTGGAAATGGCAGGTCAGTGCAGATAAAATTGTGTAGTGAGGGGCATGCAGGCAAAATGAAGGTGAGACAGGCCATCACATGTGAAGAAAGGGGTGAGCGCTCAGCCTTGATTTCCTTTAAATTAAGATACTGTTTTCTCATGTGCATATAAACACATATCAAAGACTTGAACAGGCATTCTCTTTAAATTTGAGGACTTTTCATTTTTAATACTGCCTTTTTTTGCTCAATAGTAAATACTTGCTTGCCTCAGTGACTCCCAAATTGTGGGGAAGTCTCCACGTGTCTTTTTTTTTAAAGTTTCATTATTAAAAGTGGTTAAGCACACAAAGCTGTTTTTGTTTGATATTTTGAGTTTTGTGACTGAGTTTAAATGAAATCTGTTAAATGTGTCAGAGTTAACATTCTTCTTTTGGTAATTCTGTTTTGGAATAAAGTTGTTTGTTTTTTTTAAGTCCATTCAATTTAGTCTTCTGTTGTGGTTGGGTTAGGGTTCCTGGCACAACTTTTTTGTGGTTCAGGCTTGTCTCTGTTGCTAACCATTTAGCGTACTGCTTTGACTCTAGCACCTTCACCTGTTCACTTTGTAGGTGGAACAGTCCATTTATCCATCTTTGGTCAAGAAGAGTTCCAAATACGTTAATTTTCCAGATAGCTTACTTGCAAAGCATTTTTTAAAATGGTTTTTCTCAAATAAACTTTTCCCTATGAGTATAAACTTAGTAAATTCAGCTTATCAGTAATTTCTGTGGTGTAATGTGCCTTCATGTCACACCTACCCCCATGCTAAGTAGTCTGGACCTTTGTACTGTTTTGAGTTTTTAATATCTACTTTTGACTTCACAGCTATTCCTTTCTGTTTGGAGATTGTGAAATTATTTTAGCTACATTGTTTACATGTTAAATTTTAAGGTGCCCCCTGTCTCCTTAGGGACAGTTGAGGCTATCTGGTGAGGACCACTAGTAAGGGAGCAACTGCCATAATGCTTCTAAAACTCCAGTTTAGGGTTGGAATTCATTATAAACCTGAATATCCCGAACTTGCGAATTGATAAAAGGAGTGTTGTGCATGGCATCGATGGCGATGTCGCTTTAGCCCGGCCCCCACGGCACTGTTGGAGACCACAGAGCACGTTTCTCAGGGTGTGGCCGGGCGCAGGCTGGGCGCTCCGGATCTCTAAGAGGTGGCCCGCCCAACTTCGTTTAGCATCTGAAACTTCCAGTGGGGACCTTTTTTCCAGTGGGCATATCAGATTTTGAAGTAGAAATGGGGATAAAATAGGATTTATCTAAATTCTCTCCTTTCAATCCATTCTGCATATTGCTTTAAGAGTAATTCTTTAGACGAATGGATCCAGGCCTCCACCCCCCCACCCCGTCTGCCTCCCTGTCATCGCAGCTAAAATTGTCCTACTCAGTCCCCACCTTCTTCCACAGGAACTTCGCCTAGGCCATGTCCCCCTGCCCTGAGCACAGCACCCTTCCCTGATGGCTCAGTAACTCCTGCCGAGGCCCTCAGATCTCTGCTCAAGTGTCACTTCCCGAAGGAAGTCAGCTCCCACTTTCAGGACTAAGGTTTCCCTCCTCTTATGTTCTTGTGCCACCATGCTCCTGTTTTTCATAGCACTTCCTTGTTTTAATTGGACGGTGATGATTTGATGTTTCCTGCCCATTTTGCATGGCAGCTGCATAAGGTGGGGGCTCTGCCGTAGCTTCCTGTTTCAAGTGCCCGGCCCAGTGCCTGACACCTGGTGGAGGTCTGATGAACATTAAAAAATCAGCCAAGAGAGTAAAAGGACATGTGGATATCCAGGATCGTAGCATTCTGGAATATCCCGTCTGACGTTCCTTCCTTGATAGGTTGTGGAGGTTGTGTAAGGACGAAACTTTTACAACTGCTTGGGCTGCCATAGTGAAATAATATCACAGACTAAGTGGCTTAAACGACAAACATTTATTTCTCACAGTTCTGGAAGCTAGGAAGTCCAAGACCAAGGTGCTGGCAGTTTTGGTTCCTGGTGTGAGGCCTCTCCCTGGTGTGCAGACTTCTCACTGTGTCTTCACATAGCAGAAAGAACCTCAATGAGCTCATCTAAACCTAATCACCTCCCGAAGGCCCCACCTCCAGGTACTGTCACATTGGGGGTTAGGCTTTCAACATACAATTTTGGGAGTCGGGACCCACAGACATTCAGTCCATAGCATGTATAAGCCTAAATGATGAGCCTAATGATTATTTCCTTAAAATAATTAGTGTTGACTGCTGCTTTATTGCTGTCAAAGTGCCATCAAGGCAGTGACTTGTTTTAATTGAGAGCAGATCACAAACCATTTCTATAATTCCATCGCCAACAGAAATAAAAGTTTCAGGGAGCCTGGGTGGCTTAGCTGGTTAAGCGTTCGACTCTAGCTCAAGCTCAAGTCATGATCTCATGATTTGTGGGTTCGAGCCCCGCATTGGGCTCTGTGCTGACAGCTCAGAGCCTGGAGCCTGGAGCTTGCTTCGGATTCTGTGTCTCCCTCTCTCTTTGTCCCTCCCCCACACTTGCTCTGTCTCTGTCTCTCAAAAATAAATAAGCAAAAAAGAAAAATTTCAGTTCAGGCACTCTTCGGGGGCACCAGTCATTATTAGTCAGCAGTTCATTGTGGGTAAGGCGATGACTTGCTCCTGATCTGAAGCGCACCAAAAAATGGGGACCACATTTAGTTATATGGAGATGCAACCTTTTTGTTTCACATGCCACTAGGGGAGAACTTTCTCTTTCAAGGGTCATAATAGCTATAGTTGATAGGTGGTTCCTGGTATGTAGCTTCCTCCTTTCCCTTGGGCTAAAAGCAGCTTTAGAACTTTTCTTACTCTTCTAGAATAATTGAACAGGAAATTTCCAGGTTTTCTTGGGCTCCTCACTCTCCACTAAAAAATAGCCATAGAATTTTGAGGACAGATGGTAGGGGAAAGTGCGTATGTATGGGAACCAAGTACTTTTCATTTGTAATGTGTGCATAAACTATGAAGGTAAAGGGTAAAAAGAAGTTAGGAGGTGATGGCCTGAGTTTGGAGGTGTGCTAGGTGTCTTGGGCCTTGAGAAAGCAGAGGTGAAGTCCAAGACCAGAGGTTTGCTGGATGTTTGGAGCTCTTCAAAGCTTCTGCTCCCTGTGGTCCGGGAACAGAAAAGCATGTTGTTTTTGTGGTTGAGGGCAGTACTACATGTATTTGATTTTGCGTGAACTCAAGCTAGAGAAAAACAGAAGCCCTAATAATTGCCGTTTGTCTATTAAACTTTTTCCCTTATTTTTGTTGAGCAAATTTGCCATGCACCAATCTGCTCGGTACTGGAAAGCTGCCCTTTTAAGGACAATCATTTTGAGTTAGAAGATTCTAGACTTGTGGAAAATACAGAGCATTGGCTGCCTGAGACCAATTCCAACGTAAAAATTTAAACCTCCCTTGATTCCCCACTGGCTCCCAAGCTGGATTAGGTCTCATTCTGTGGCATATGATGACTCTTTCACCCCTGGCGCTCTCTCCATGGTGTTTGTGCTGTATCCTTCAACACAACATGAAAACTCACTGAGGGCAGGGACTCTGATCTTTGTATCTGTGGACTAGAGGTTCTCATAATAAATACCTATTCAGTGAATGAATCCTCTGATCCCAGATGTTGTCTTTATCACTATTATATTCTCCCTGTTTCAGAGACACTTTGAATTTCTTAGGAATGTCATTTAAAATCATCAAGGAAGAATGCATATTGTATGATTCCATTTATGTGACCTTCCTAGAAGAGGCAAATCTGTGCTGGAAAAAAGAAAACAGTGATTGCCCCTGGGAGAGGGAAGTAGGCTGGAAGGGGCATGAGGGAACTTTCTGGGGGTGATGGTAGTAATCTGTATCATGATAGGGGTTTAGGTTACACAGGTGTGTACATTTGCCTAAACTTTGCAAATACACCATTAATACTTGTGCACCTCGTCATGTGGAAAATTTAAAAACAAAAGAAAAAGATACTAAATGTTAATGATATGTATTGCTGAGGATTTTTAGGAGGATGGGTATAGATAGCTGCAATTTGTTCAGAATACCTAAAAAAATTAAGATGGATTGATGGATGGAGTATTAGACAAGCAATAAAACAAGTAGGAAAATATTAATGGTAGAATCATGACAAACAGATGTTCACTGTAAAATTCTTTCAACTTTGCTGTATATTGAACATTTTCATAATAAAATGCTGAGGCATATCATTAGGGGCTTTTTCACAGGATGTGCCATCCACATTTATGGACTGTTTAGTTGTTGCAGTGTGTGTTCTCAGACTTCCACGAAGCCACAGGATGCTACAGCCCTCCTAGCTAGAGGGGAGCGTCAGCCTGTGGCTGTCCCCACTAATCAGAGATGTATGGTGGCCACCTCGTCCACTGTGCACAGGTTGTGCCAGGGACAATCAACTTACATTTTTTCTTAAGACTGCCCCAGTGGCGAGGGGTCTGCCAACCCCTTGAAGGGACAAGTGGAGGGATTATGATTTACCTGCCAATACATTGTAACTTTCCATAAATGCCAAGAAATCCTTTTAATTACACACACTTATTTTTTTATTGTTTTTTCATTTTTTAAAAAATCTTTTTGAGAGAGTGCACGTGCACATAAGCAGGGGAGAGGCAGAGGGGGACAGAGGATCTGAGTGGACTCTGTGCTGACAGCAGAGAGCCTGATGTGGGGCTTGAACTCATGAACTGTGAGATTATGACCTGAGCCTAAGTCAGATGCCTAAGCAACTAATCCACCCAGGCGTCCCATATATACATTTACTAAGTGTGCACACACATGGGGACACACGCAAGATTAGGTAATAACTGCTTAAACATAAATACAACAGTTTCAGAATAGATCTGATACTTTGTATTTAACTTTTATTTTTTTATTTTTTTTTTGTATTTAACTTTTAAAAAGTAATCCTTTAACAATAAAATTTGGATCCTTCATTTTACCCCAAAACGAATCTTTTGTATAGTGAAGAGCTTTTTGCAAATTAATGTCAGTGTGGCAGTCTAGTGTACCCGTAATTTAAATGGCTTTCTTAGAGAAAGACAAATATTATGTGACTTCAGTTATATGTGGAATTTAAGATACAAAACAGCTGAATGGAAGGGAAGCAAAAGTAATATAAAAACAGGGAGGGGGACAAAACATAAGAGACTCTTAAATATGGAGAACAAACTGAGGGTTGCTGGAAGAACTGGGGGGTTGCTAAATGGGTAAGGGGCATTAAAAAAAGAACTTGCTGGAATGAGCACTGGGTGTTATACATAGGGGATGAATCACTGGAATCTATTCCTGAAATCATTATATACACTAACTAACTTGGATTTAAATTAAAAAGTAAATAAAATTAAAAAAAATTAAAGGCTGTCAATGGAGACTATTTAAAAAAAAAAAAAAAGACTTTAAAAAATGTTTTGAGTTGTCTCTGCCCTGGTTAGAGTTTCGGTTGATGCTTTTCTGGATTGACTGTTAGCAACAGTTGCAGCTGTCTACAGCTCACTCCAGAGTGCATTTCTGTGGCAGGGCTCCTCTTTTTGAGTTAGAAGATAAGCCACACAGCACCAAGTCTGTTTCTGAGAAGGTAAGATGATCTTATTTAACTTACTGCCCATTAACGTAAATACCGTGTTAAATTAGGAAAGTCTTGGCTCTCACTGGTAGAGAGCCAACCTGACAGTGTCCTGAGAATGGCATAACTGATGGGACGAACTGGTGTTCATAATATATACCTTCAAAGTTACAATGTTCTCTTTAAAAAAAAAAGAAGAAGGCGGCATGGGGCACCTGGGAAGCTCAGTCAGTTAAGCATCCAACTTTGGTTTAGGTCATGATCTCACAGTCCATGGGTTCAAGCCCCACATCAGGCTCTGTGCTGACAGCTCAGAGCCTGGAGCCTGCTTCGGATTCTGTCTCCCTCTCTCTCTACCTCTTCCCCATTCGCTCGCTTTCTCTCTCAAAAATGAATAAATGTTAAAAAAATTTATTAAACAAGTTCTCTAAACTGGCTTCCTTTATCTACATAGAGATCCCTGGGATCTGTCATCCATGAAAAATTAGACCCCAACTACATTTTCTATATTTGTAGTTTTCATATTGTGGTGTCGTCAGCTGAGAATTGGTTAGAAATGCAAAATGGCAGCTCCAACCCTAGACCTATGAAATCAGAAACTCTAGCTGTAGACCCAGCAATCTGTGTTTTCACAAGCCGTGTAGGTGACTCCATGCCTGCTGGAAGTAGAGTGCCACTTTTCATGTCCTCTGCCAGAAGGGAGGGGTTTGGAGGAAAAATCAGTGGACGCCAATTTGTCAGTTCCATGCCCATCCTGGGGCTTGAACTCATGACCAAGAGATTAAGAGTTGCATGCTCCACCAACTGATGAGCCAGTCAGGTGCCCCAAATTTGTGTTGTTTAATTTGTGGTAGGTAATTTGTTACTTCAGTAATAGGAAACGAATATAAATCATTAATTCATTAACATTAAAACATGCCAAATGTTTCTTTAAAAAAAAAACTTTTAAAATAGCCCAAACCATGTCTGTCAGAAGAATAACTGAAATAGTGGTAATTAATGCTATGTTTAGTTGCAAATCAGTTTATCTAAACAATTTCACAAAATAATCTGAATTAAAAGAGATTCACTGTTTTCCTCTTCAATGACTTATTTTAAAATGAGTGTCCCAAATATGATTGTCATTTTTTTAGTAAATTAAAAGTGTGGTAAAATGACCCATCACACTGTTCATAACACAAAAGGTCATTCAAGGGAACACTGAAAAAAGGCATGTTCCAAGTGTATCTACATGAAAACAAAGCACTGTACAGAGCGTGACAAAAATTTATCAACTATGCTTCTTATTGGTAACACTGTTTTCACGGAATAAAAAATTAATTTATAAAGCTCTGTAAAACTTGATTCATACTGAATAAACTTGTAAACATCCAGCACATTAGTTAACAGATGTGAATGAATCAGCTCTTTGTAAATGTGTTTTCAGTGTAAAATGCGAATTCTGTTTTAGAATGGTGGCCTTCACAAAATGGAAGGTGCATATACCAGTGGAAGCATAAGGTGATCCCAGGAAGTGCAGGAGGTAATGTAGAACTTTGATTTTTAAAAGTCCCATCCTTTTAAAATACCCTTTTTCTCTGTGCATGTTTTATAATGTACATAATGGATCAGTACAATATTATATATACATATGTATATATATACACACATGTATAACATATATACAAATATATATATATATATATATATATATATATATACACACACACACTTATAATCAAAATTTGGAGTGTATTTAACTTTTTTCAAGTAAGGGTTATATGATTGAAAAAGGGTAGAATACCCACTACAAGAATCATTAAGCCATTGCCCCTGTCCCAGCCTTATGCGTGATTCTGGTCTAAAAATAAACACCTAGGCAATTTAAACAAATTTTCATACTGCTGAATGTAAGTTTGCCATTAACTTTTTGAGCAGGTTAACCACACAAAAAGTGTGTCACATGTTTCAAAGCATCATTTATTTTGTAGAAGCACATTATGAGGTAGACTCACACCAGAACACTCAGTGCATATATTAATGAACGGTTTATTGAAACCTTAAAATTGCATGTAGGTATGTATGGATGTATGTAGATAAAATCACCCACAACTCTTTAGTCATCAGTGAAAACCTCAAAACAATTCAATTGAAATGATAAAAAGCCAATACACTTGTAAAAAGCCAATACACTTGTAGAAGGCCTTCCTAATTCTGAAATGAAGATCCGTTAAGATGTTTGTCGGAGGGAGGTGGTTTTAATTTTAGATTTTAGAAATCATTTAACTAAATCATTCACTTTCTGGCTAGCTTTCAATGGATGGGAATATCTTTAACTGGACATTATGTAAAAGATACTATAATTCTTACTGTTCCCACCACGTCAAAATGATAGTATTGAAACTGGACCAGCTATAGAATTTGGAAGCCCAGTGTGCAAAATATGGGCCCCTTGTTCAAAAAAATTAAGAATTTTAAGATGCCTCCAGCAGCGCATTTCAGCAGCATGGGGCTCTTCTCTGTGCAGGACTCTGTAGGACTGCGCTGGTTACACATGCATGAAGCCAGCGCTGCAAGCTGTGGGAAACCAGCACCTTAGTTGTCTTTGTCCCTTGAAACCCTAGTACTGGACAAGGCATATTGTATGGATTCAAATGTTTGTTGAATGAGAAATTGAGTTTCACAGTTCTCCAAATCAGTGAGAAATGCTTAGTTTTTCTGACCACGGGTCAGAAAAAGTCTTACTCTGATGAATACAGTCTGCTCATTACCATAATAAATGATAGATTTCTCTATTTGCCAGTCACATTCTGGCTTCATGGGAATTTGAGGCCCCATATGGCTAAGGTTCATTTGATTCATACAACAAATTATTGAACAACTACTCTGTCAGATCCTGTATTGGGTACTGGGGATAAAAGAAAAGTAAGCCAGCCCCTGCCCTCAAGGAGCTTACAGTTTAGTGAAAGAACTTAATAGTACCTCAGAACCTAGTAAGAAACTTTCTGGTGTCTAGGATATTATCTGGAATATTTCCAACTCTCCTAAAAATGTGAATCTAAAATTAACAAAGCACATTGTGGAAATGAAAGAGGAAGTGAAATTTAAAAGAAAATTCAAATATTCAACCATTAGTGTAAAAACCATGAAATTAAAATGAGGAAGAAACTGAGGAAAGGTAAAAATTCTATTTTAAATACTATGAACAAGATTTAAATTTTAAAATTATTTTATTGTCTCTGGGTGACATTTTCATTTATAGTGACATTCATAAACACATACATATACAAGGTGTGCATATGTGAGATGTGTTCCTTGGAGCTTTTGATAAAACCCATATTTCCATTATTAATTCATTTACAACTAAAGAAGCAGCATACAGGTAAGTTTGACACATTCCTTTTGATGATTTCTGTTCTTATTTGAATGGGAGAAATTCTTAGGAATCATCCTAAAGATGTATAAATTTCGGTATGCTCTTACTCTGCAATGAGACTAAAATTGTCTTTATAACAATGTGTGATAATTTAAACATCTATTTTAACGATTATTGACTAAGTTTAATGGCATCAAAAATACTCAAGTCTATGTGGATTTTATTTTCAATTTTCATTGTTCCCCTACCCCCACCCCGGATTCTTCTTTTTTCTCAAAAGCATGAACAATCCGCTGTGCAAATACAGAGCCTTTGTTGTTACTTGGCTATACTTTGGTACGTTGCTTAATCTATTCCTTAATCTAGCAGCATCCTTAGTTTATTATTTTACTTAGCGGCAACAGAGAAAATGACTAGCCTAGGTTTTAACTGGGAACTTCTGTTATCGAGAAGGTTATTGTTAATCTGTCAGAAAGCTGGTAAGCAACCAAAAGAGCTGTCTCAAAGACTGCAACCAGGGCTTATGCAGCTCTTTAGACACCAAGCAAGCGTGGTCATCTCGTGTCCCAGCTCATAACAGATGAACACAACACATTAGAGCCTGTTAGAGGTGGGCATATGGATACTGTGGTAGGAGACAGAACAAACTACTTAGCAGATACAAAAATTTTTAAATGAAAAACTCCCCAAACACGAGCAACCTGAGGCAAATGATTATGTACACCTCGGGGCTGAGGGAATCACCTTATAATAATTGATATTAACTCATATTTGTTATAGCCCTTTACATCTTATGAAGTGTTTTACATACATTAGAGCTAACTGGATATTTGTGATAACACATGAATATAGCTTTTCATCGTGAAAATGTGAATTATGCTGAGCATGCTGTTTAAGAAGGCAGGAAGGTATACTAACATCTGAAGGCTTACATCAAAAATGATAAGTTTAACATTTTGGCACTTAAGAGATATGCATTAGTTATCCAAAAATTCATATACTGTATATGCTTTCTTTTATGACCAACACAGGCTATGACTGAGTGAATTTTCCTAACTCTCTATGGCTGCTGGTCATTAAATGGGGATGATTGTCATCAGTGTTATCAGACTATTTCTCCTGCTAAACACAAGCTTTAATAGATACTTATGGATGCCAATACCATATATTCTAATGGAAACACTAGGCTTCTGAGTGTTTTTCCTATATTGCACTTTCTAGAAAACAAAACTTTAAGCATGATATAATGTGATCTTGGTTCTAGACATAGCCATGGGGAACCTTTTCCTTGTTTTGCTAAAATTTTTGGTATAGCCTCATCGCGGATGTAACAAGGAGAAATAACAAAATACACATGTTCTTTGGGCTTCTGAGAAAAAAGATCACATCTGTTCCAAAAGATTAAGATAGAGGTCTCGTTTGCTTTAGCCACTTCATTTTCATAATTAAAGATAACAAACTACTAAATATTTGATGTGCCTAAACTTATTCAACAGCACTGCCATTAATATACTGTTGTGTGGAAAACTTTTTCAAGATTTTTTTTAAGTACAGTCAACCCCCCCTCCCCCGAGGAGGGGCTCAAACTCATGACTCTAAGACCACGAGTCACATGCTCCACTGACTGAACCAGTCAGGTGCCCCTGTAGAAAGCTTTTTAAAACAAGTATAATTTATACAATGTTTACCAACAATTATACCACATTACCAATTATAATACACTCACCAATTATCATGAATAAAAATGACTGAATGAAATTTAGAGTAAAAAACACCAGATTGGATTTTATACTCTGAAGTGAAATGAGATCTTGAAATTGTAAGCTACAGTTTCCTCCAAGAGTCTAGCATTCCTGATGCCCTGTAATTCCTGGATTAATATCCCCCTCATGACTCTTTGATCATGACTATACCTCAAAGAGGACAAGGATTGTTCTGTTGAGTTTGCTGGCTAATTTTTAGTTCTCATCTTGTGGCTCTATTTTTATACAAGGCTATTTACATTTTCCTTTACTTCACAGCTACTTATCGTGCTTGCAGTTTCCAGTTAGGAATGGACTGTATGTACGCCCTACCTTTTATGGTATTAATTCTAATGGAAATTTCCAGTCTTGCAAATGTTCTCTTACATGGTACAGAAGGTAAGCCAGCTCTGTAATACAGAATTGACAGAGGATGCTAAACATATTAACAGGCTAGTTTCCCATCCTTTACAAAGGGGCAAAATGGTAAAGTAGTAAGCACAGGACTAAAACAGACCTAGGTTTGAATCCCAGCATTGCCACCCGATGCCAGCTCTGTGACTTCAGGGAAATCACTTTACCTTTCTGATCCTCCATTTCCTCTAAAGTCAGTTGGTGATCATGTCACCTACCTTGCAAGGTATTTTGTGGGGGTTAGTAGTAGAATGCGGACGTTATTTGATACCATAGAAATTCTATAGTGGTTAAAGAATCCTGGACTGAAATTCAGAGCTGGGTGACATGTGAGCCCAGCGTCTGACATGCAACTCTTTCCAAAAGGGATGCAATTTATGGAACCTTTTTTTTAAATTAAAAAAATCTTTTTAAATTATTTTTAAAAAATTTTTAATTAATATTAATTATTGTACTTAGTAACTGATTTTTAATGTTCACATTGGGTGCTTTTGCCTCCAAAACTTTATTTTCTTTTAAATATGTGGGTTAAAAAAAAAGTTTATGGCAAACCTATGTTTTCATTACACTTTGTGGTACTTTCCTTGCCGGCTAAAAAATTCCAATTTGTTTAACATCCATGGTGAAATGATCTAATTTTACAAATCTGTCCTAGAGTCGACCTTGTTCCAAGTGAGATGTAAGCTCTGTCCATGCACACGTGTACATGGCTGACTGGTGGGTCCTACAAAGAAACGTCAGTTTTATTCACGTATTTGGGTTCGTTTAGCATTTCTGTAAGATTTAAGATACTTTTCTTCTTACGGCTGGAATTCTCAGCATCTACTTCCACACCTTGTTCAATCTATTGGCCAGTTTAAGGGTAGTCACAATAATACAACTTAAAGACAAAATAAAGTGTTCATAAATCATTGATTTAACGGCCAGCAGAATACAGTAGAAATTGCCCTGAGCAAGGGGTTAGGAGACTTGAATTCAAGTTCTGGCTCTGCCACTAATTTTATAAGATGACTTTAGGTAAGTCATTTAACTTTTCTCATTCATCAAATGAGATCAAATAATGAGGTTGATTGCATTTTCTACCTCTAAAATTGGTTTCATTTACCTTTTTTTTTTTTTTTTCAATAATCAAAACACCTTCTGGCAGTCAAGCACCTGAGAGGTACAGAAGTACTTACTAATGTTTAAGGTAGTGCTTTTCAAACTCTGACCCAGGGACCACCTGAATAAAGATTACTTGAGGTTCCTGTTAAAAATATAGACACCTGCCCTCTCCCCGGCTGAATCAGAACCTCCTAAGGAAAGGGCCAGGTTTCTATGTTCTTCACAAGCTCCTCAGTGATTTTAATGCACCCTGATGTTTGAGAACCACTGGCCTAAGAAAATGTGATCTGAGAGGGAAAGGGCTAGTGTGTGGCTTCAGTTCCTCCAGCCTCTGGCAGATTCCTTCTAAATAGAATACCATCCAAAGTGGAGACTAGAAGAAAGCTGCTTACTTCAGCAGAGCAGTCTGTCCTGTGACTGTCCCCTGATTGATGCCTTTTACTTGCTGTGCTCCATAAAACACAAGAGGTCTTCATGTGGGCTCTTTGACATCCAAGTTACTGACTACTGTAGTTAGGACATGGCTTGAGAGGACAGCAGCTCTCCACTCCCTAATGCTGGGGGACTGCACTCGTGCCACCTGGTTCAAGGAATAAAGAGTACCACTTTCTCAGTCCCCCCCACCCTGATACTATCACGTGTCACCCTGTGTGAGTCCAACAGTCTGGCAGAGAACACAGAAACTCAGCCACACTGTCCTCATCACTCTGTGACCAGACAGTGTACTAACCTAATGAATCCTCTTCTATGTAACAGAAATGACCAAAGCCCATTCCTTCTCTTGTCCTTTCTAAATGCTATTGACAGGAACAAAATACCAAGTAAGGACACATGCTAGAGATTTTTAAATTCATACAAGTAAATTACAAAGAGAGATGGTAATTATTTTTTCCAGAATTTCACAACAAAATTCCCCTCACGGTGAAATAATATGTATAATTTGAGCAGGAAACTTAAAAGACATTTTGTTGTAAGACTAACAGTTATGAGAATGATGCCATTATCTGTGCTCATTATAGAGAAACATAACAGCAACTTTAAAAGGCCAAAGTATACTAAGTGAAGATGGAACTTCTTTTTCAATGACCAGTATGCTGACATGAGACTTCTCGGTTTTATTCAATACTAGCGCCATGGGTTTCTCCTAACCCCAGCCAAAACTCCTGCCAGATGTCCACGAAACTCACACCAAAATCAAAAAACAAGGAAAGAAAGAAACTTGACAAGAGCTACCATGCAAAAGCAGCAGAACGGAACTTCGGGCGGCACAGATGAGCAGGAGCAGAGGAATGCGGCAAAAGATGCTGCTGCAGAGAGTCCACCTTGACGAGGCCCCTGTGATGCTGGACGACCAAGTACTCAGGTCACAGGTGTGTTCATGGACCCATAAGAACTGGGATCTTGACCCAAACTTTTAAGATCTTCTAAAAAGAAAATACTTCACCTAAATTGAAGTAATTCATAAGTCAAACACCAGAACAGTTCCTTATTTGATGTAAGTTGTGCCTAAAACTTTGGCTGATACAAAGAAACCCGTCCACTAAGGCACCCTGAGGCAATCTGACAATGTGTTGGAGAGAACTTTGTTGTCAGTACCACATCATTATGAGAGTACAGAGAACGGATCACCCGCAGGGGACTGGCTTCTTTGGGCAAACAGTCAATAAGTTCACTGCACTGTTTGTCAAATCCCAACAAGCGAATCCCGTAGCCATGTGGGGAAGAAATCATCCGCCCATCAGGGCTGAAGCAAAGTTCTTTGATATAACCCCTGCCTACATTGGCTTCTTCAATGTAATGAGTTAGTCGTAGAGAACAGCGAGGGGAGACTGGCCGCACAGGAGCTCCTTCTTGGAATTCATAGACACAAGTCCACTGGGGGAGAGAAGAGAGACAAACCAAAGTTATAGAGCCCCAAATAACGTTAGATATTTCTTTTTGTAAAAAGCTCAAAAGACTGCCAAATTCACAAAATTGTTGCAAGAAATCATTCAGATGAAGGCTACCACTCTCTCAACTAATAAAATATGCAGGCCCCATTCCTTCTTACCGTCATAAGCTAAGGTCATATGACATGTTAAAGCCTGTTATCCCCTCAGGCTACTGGGACTTCTGTGGTAATAATTCCCTTTTGTGAAAGTAACAACAATCTTGATATTTAAAAAATTATAGAGTTTAGACACCTAAGCCCTCAAATACGTCTCGTCCTACACACTTCAAAGGCTCTTCTCTCCTTTCATTCAGTTGTGACTTCCACAGCTACTGAGATCCTCAAAAGACTCCAGTTTTCCAGAGAGTCATAAGGTCCTAAAAGACCTTTTTCCTTAGTCATCAGTTTAGTCCTTTCCCAGTTTCCCCTGGTTTTTTAAAAAGAGCAAATTATAATACTCAACTGACTTAGCAAAACCTTGTATTTCGCTAGCTTGGCTGACGCATCTCCATCTAATGTTTCCTATGTAAGGGGGTCTGTGACAACATGAAGGGGGCAAGAATTTAGAAGCTGGGCACAAGCTGAGCTGATACTGCTTTAAAGTATTTCCCAGTCTGCCACACACACTGGAGAGGAGGAGGGCGGGGTTCAAGGGACAAAGACACCACGAGCACACATGGCCGTGGCTGTTTGCTCAGGCAGCCCCACTGAAGGCGGTGTCGAGCCGCTCCTACCTCCTGATCATCAGTGTTGCTTGAGCACCGAAGGAGTGTGGCCCAGCCTTTTGGGTGCAGCTGTAAGGATGTGATGCAGTTTCCACGGTCTCTCTCACCAGGAACTTCTGGGGTTAAGACTTCAAGACTATTTCGTGGTGAAACTCCTGATAAGAAAATTAGGATGTGAGATTTGTATTATCAAAGGCCTGAGGCAGCTCATCAAAGCTTTGACTTCTGGCAGCCACCCCTGCCCCCGGCCTTCATTCCTTTGTCAGTCCCGTGTGCTACCACGTGTAAAAACAAAACAAAACAAAACAAACTGCAGTGCCCCTCAGTGTGTGGGGTGGAGGTAGGGGGAAAAGGTATGACTAGAACTAAAGAATCCAAGTTCCCGCACAAGAATCAGTGACCTAAGACTAAGGCCTTAAAGCTGACTAGAGGTCCTTTTGATTAGGATCTATATCTCAGAAAACTCTTTAAGAATCAAAGATATGTTATATAAAAGGAATCTGGAAAAGTAAAAGATAATTCTCATCCTCAGAGTGCTCTCCAGTACAGAGAAGGAAATAATTGGAAGCTATGAAGACTGCCTTTAATATAAATAAAAGGCTATTATGCGTGTAAGGAGCAGGACTTCTGGTCCCCAGGGACAGTACTCTAAATGACAGACCTATAATTTTGGAGGTGAGGGAGGATATTTCACACAGAAGGGGCAGGGAGACCTCGCCAGTCTTACATATGCCCGGTACTCTGTTATGGCCCCTCATGTCTTTCTCCCCAGCACCCGATGAAAGTGACTGCTGCAGTCAGTTGTTAATAACAGGAGTTCTGTCCTCTCCCTCAGGTATGTGTAGAGCCACTTTCATACACATTATAAAGCAGTTTAGAAATCTAATATCGAGATATTTTTCAAAACTTCTCTACCTGTGGAAGGAGTTGCTTTGAAGATTATGAGCTCCCTCTGTCAGACCCTTTGTGAACTGTTTCTCAAATAGATGGGTTACCTTCTTTAAAAGATTCCCTTTAGATTACTACAGCATTGATGGAAACCTGTGAAGCTCTAAATTACATTTTTACAACCAAACTATACCTAAATAATGATTTCACATGTGACTGAGCTTTAATAACAATTTTAGAGAAAAACAGCTATTCAAAATCAATTTTGAAAATCTAACAAATGCAGAAAAGAACCCCATCTAAATAGGTAAGTAGTGGTTTTTGTGCTGTGCTCTTTGGAGGATCCTCCAGAGCTGGCAAAAGGAGGGGACCACGTGGGAAAGGGGTAGGGAAGACTGCTCAAGGACCTCCTTAATTTCACCAGAGCGTCTGCACTTTATCTGTGCTACAATCTACAGATTTCACGTCAAAAATAGAGTTCTTGGGGTGCCCAGCTGGCTCAGTTGGTTAGCATCTGACTTTATTTTTTTAATAGTTTATTGTCAAGTTGGTTTCCATATAACACCCAGTGCTCTTCCCCACAAGTGCCCTCCTCCATGTCCATCAAACCCCTTCCTCTTTCCCCCTCCCCCGTCAGCCCTCAGTTTGTTTTCAGTATTCAAGAGTCTCTCATGATTTGCCTCCCTCCCTCTCCCTAACTCTTTTTCCCCCCTTCCCCTCCCTATGGTCCTCTGTTAAGTTTCTCCTGTTCCACTTATGAGTGAAAACATATGGTATCTGTCCTTCTCTGCATGACTTATGTCACTCAGCATAACACCCTCAAGTTCCATCCACGTTGCTACAAATGGCCAGATTTCATTGCTTCTCATTGCCATGTTGTATTCCATTGTATATATAAACCACATCTTCTTGATCCATTCATCAGTTGATGGACATTTAAGCTCTTTCCATGATTTGGCCATTGTTGAAAGTGCCGCTATGAACATTGGGGTACATGTGCCCCTAAGCATCAGCACTCCTGTATCCCTTGGGTAATTCCTAGCAGTGCTATTGCTGAGTCATAGGGGAGTTCTATTGATTTTTGAGGAACCTCCACACTGTTTTGCAGAGCGGCTGCACCAGTTTACATTCCCACCAACAGTGTAGGAGGGTGCCCGTTTCTCCACATCCTTGCCAGCATCTATAGTCTCCTGATTTGTTCATTTTAGCCACTCTGACCGTCGTGAGGTGGCATCTCAGTGTAGTTTTAATTTGTATGTCCCTGATGATGAGTGACGCTGAGCATCGTTTCATGTGTTTGTTGGCCATCTGGATGTCCTCTTTGGAGAAGTGTCTCTTCATGTCTTCTGCCCATTTCTTCACTGGATTATTTGTTTTTTCAGTGTGGAGTTTGGTGAGTTCCTTGTAGATTTTGGATACTAGCCCTTT
>CM053568.1:33092126-33246902 GCA_028646485.1 Cryptoprocta ferox
CACCTCCATTTTGTTATGCACCTCATTTATAGCATTTTTTAACTCATCACAGCTATTTTGAAGGTCCCTAGTCTTTGTATCAATAGCTTCTCTGATGACTTCTATGCTTTTTTCAAGCCCAGCAATTAATTTTATGACAGTTGTTCTAAATTCTTGCTCAGTTATGTTGCTTATATCTGTTTTGAGCAGTTCTTTGGCTATGACTTCTTCCTAGAATTTCTTTAGAGGAGAGTTCTTTCGTTTCGCCATTTTGGCTAGCTTTCTGTCTCTTGTCAGTTTTAAAAGCTCGTTAAGCACTGTGCACCTGTTACTATTACTCTATTAAAGGAGGCTCATTGACTGTCCAGGGCCTGTCCATTCAGGAAGTGTTCTTTTAATGGTGTCTCTCGGTTTCTCTTGTTGTGCCTTTGGTTATTTTATTTCCCTACTCAGTGATATTTGGGACTCTCCACCATGTGTACTTTGGCTTGTTTCTTGAGGTAGCCCTGAAAAGGAAAACATACAAACACACAGGGAAAAAAAGCATGCAAACACACAGACACATCAAACAAACAAGCAAACCAAAAGGGGAAAGAAAAGAAAAAGAGAAAAGAAAAAGAGAAATGAAATGAAACGAAAAGAAGAAAAGAAAAGAAAAAGGAGGGGGACAGAAACAAAAGACAAAGGACAGTCTAAAATTGTAACACCAGCGGAGGGGAGAGATAAGAATGAGATAAGGGAAAATATATCTGGATGACAAGAATTGATCTAATCATGGCAGTGCATCAATGCTGGTCTTTCCCAGACTCCAGGCGGGAAAAGAAGAAGAAGAAAAAAAAAAAGCTCTCCGCGGATGGGCGTGGTTTGGTGTAGGTAGGTCGGGTCTCCGGGGCTGCTCTCCAAGGCCCCACCTTGGTGGTTGTGGGGAGAACAATGGAGGCGCCCCAAGCCCTTCTCGAACCAAGCATTGCACGCGACTCTTTTGGGTCCGATCTCCCTGTGCCTCGGGCGGGCCAAGTTGTATTTTCCAAGCCCCATCTCGTTTCCAAATCCTGGTCCATGCACTTTAATGCTACCGCCCGAGATGAGACGTACTCCTGCAGGCGGCTGGCTTCCTAGCTGAGATTGAGCAGGGGGAGACAGGGAGCAGTTTTCTCCTGGCCCTGCCAGGAATCGGCGTGCAGCTGCCAATCCCAAGAAAAAAATGCGCTAGCTAAATGGGACGGATTTCTTTCCCCGTGCCCAGCAGTTATATATGGGATGATAGTATCCCTCTCCGTCTCGGGCCGAGGTTTTTTCTCTTCTCTAGAGACAGTTCTATGAGCGTTTTCAGTCTCTCTCTCTTCCCCTTGTCTCTCCGGGGCTCCGCGCACTCTCCCTGGCTCTGCGCTAGGGAGGGGCTCCCTCCCCTCCGCACCTCTGGGTGGCTGTTTTTATTTCCCCAGTTCATACTCACTCAGGCACCTATGAGGCTGTCTTCTATGTGGACTCTGTGTGGTTTCCTCCTACTCTTGCAGATCAGAGTATTGTGGCTTCAGTCCTTCTCAGTTTAATATATGCGGGTGGGTGAAAATTACAGAGCTCCCTACTTCTCCACCATCTTGCCCCCTAGCATCTGACTCTTTGATCTCAGGGCCCTGAGTTCAAGCCCCACATTGGGTAAAAAGATCGCTTTAAAAAAAGAAAAAAGTTCTAATCCTGAAATGAGCCTGAGAGCCTCTGTTCCATACAGCTACTGTGTCGGCCAAAGTATGGTGCTAACATATCCTGACACCTTGAAGATGCAAAACTGCCAACATTCAGAGCACCCTTATGCATGAGCCCCACCTTCTTTTCTATACTGTGTCTAGGCTCTCCATACATCGTCTCTTCTCCAGTTGCCAACTTTGTATCATGAAACTGCTGTGTAGTTTGGTTTTTGGGTTTACCACTGCAACAAACAAGCATGTTAACTATTCCTAAGTTTTTCTCATGGATGGTTTAATCAATAAAGATTTTTCTCAATGATTATTAAGAGCCTGAGTTTGATTTCCATAGCCAAAGTAGAAGAACAGGTAGAACTGATACACTAAGTTTCAAATGAAACGATAAATATTTCACATCTGGGCATAAATCTCTAAATTTAACAGGAGGAATTTTTAACCTTAAACATCACAGTCTTGAATATCTGGAGAAAAGTAGATAGGCTACAGGTTAGTTTAGGAAGGGCTCTCAAACCATTCTACAAACAGAAGAAGTCGTGCAAAATAATCAAGTATGCAATTATCAAGCATTACCAGGTGAGGCTGCCCAGGGAAAACACAAAGTAGAAGTCTAATGGACAGTCCCTCCCCTAAAGATCTAGATAGAAGCCATGCTCTTCTCCAAAAGGTGAACCAAGTTACAAAAAAAAAACCCTCACATTTGGCGATCAGTCCACGAGGGGGAGGACAAACAAAGAGCTTAGATGTGAACTGGTATGGAGAGGCAGGTGAAGTCTGCATAGGTAGTAGAAAGCATTTCCTTTAGGGGGTGGAAAGAATAGGCTATACAGCTAGTTCTGCCAGAACGGTGGGGGAAAACTGGCAAAAGCAGAGTGGGGACAGATTGTAGCTCACTTTATCCTTCAACCCCTCTAAAGCTATCAGGCACTGCTCAGATGAAGAAATGGCAGAGCAAAAAGTCTACTGGGCTGGAACTAAGCAGTTTTCACAAGCACCTGACAAACTCACTACTTCATATTTATACAGGACCATCACATGCATAATCTCATTTAATTTCCATAACAACCTTGACTGGAATCTACATGTCCTAACTACTTTTTCTCCAATTTAAACCAAACTAAGTCCAGTAAATAAAACCAAAGCTCAAATTCCAACAAAGATTTAAGCCCAAGATATTCAACCCTAGAGACTCTGGTTAGACTTTTGAAAATGACTGAGGGGCAAAGAATAGCCTCTTCTTTATTGGCTCTTATTTGTAAGGATTAAAACTAAAACAAAGAAAGCTATTTGATAGAATCTGTTGTAAGATTATAAAATCCAACTGTTAACCTACCTTCTCTTTGTGAGGTTCGTGACATGTGTTTCTCAGAAGATGAATTAGAGTCACTATGATGACAAGGTGAACCAGAAACTCTAGGACCAGATGAACTTGAAGTAGTCAGATCTTGAAAATACAAAAAGCTCTGACAATAAACTTAGCAAACTTTGAGTAGTGTCTCTTAACTTTTTAATCATTTAGCTGAAGCATACTGTTAAAGTCCATCTGAAACATGTCAAGTACTTGCCCACTTACAGCTGGCCTATAACTAAGACTAAGGTAGGGAGGGCAGCTCTTTGAAGTGTTCTAAGGCCTGGCAGCTGGGGGGCTCAAGTCAACTGAGCGTCCAACTCTTGATTTCAGCTCAGGTCATGATTTCATAAACCGTGAGCAGGGAACCTGCTTGGGATTCTCTCCGTCACTCTCTTTCCCTCCCCTACTTATGCACTCCCTGTCTCTCAAAATAAGTAAACATTAAAAAAGTAAAATCTCAGGGGCACCTAGGTGGCTCAGTCGGTTAAGCATCTGACTTCGGCTCAGGTCATCATCTCACGGTTTGAGTTCAAGCCCCACATCAGGTTCTGTGCTGACAGCCTGGAGCCTGTTTCAGATCCTCTGTCCCCGTCTCTCTGCCCCTACCCTGCTTGCTTGCTCTCTTTCAAAAATAAATAAAAACATTAAAAAATAAAATCATTTCTACCAATGACTTAAGTGGAATAAAAAATGACCAAATAAACATAGGAGCATTTTTGGGTTCCCCATTACTTCTGTAGTAAAATGGAACAAGAAAATTCAGTAAACATGGGAACAGAGCAGTTCAACTTGGTTATTTAATCTTAGAATAGAATCCAAACACCACGTCCATTACTGAGAACATTAAATGATCCTTCTTAAGCATGTCAAAGAATTCGGTTATCATTCAGGAAATTATGTGAATACTATCTTTGAAATGCAATACAAACTTTATACTGAAATCTGTAGAAAAATCATCAGATGGTTGGGTTTTATGTATTACTCCAAATAGCAATCTCTGTTTCATCACACTCTTCTAGTGGCTCCACACTTTTATGAGGACTTCTTAATCTAATTCCCTTTGACGTTATTTGCAGAATTAACCTTAGAAGACAAAACATTCTTGGTTTTTGAATAAAAAAAAAATACCAACTAGACCCTCTAAATCACGACTTCTCACTAAGCTGAAGTTGATTACTAATGTTTAACCTAAAAATAAATTTCTGAATGATTCTACTCACATATTTAGGAAATGCGTTGCTTTGCAAATAAATTGGTAAAAAAAAAAATTCTTTTAGCAGTAAATTGGGCAAATGCAGTATAATGAGGCCTGCATTTTTCCAGAGGAGTCTTCAAAAGTGACTCTATAGGGGCGCCTGGGTGGCTCAGTCAGTTAAACGTCCAACTTTGGCTCAGGTCATGATAGCGCGGTTCGTGGGTTCCAGCCCCGAGTCGCGCTCTGTACTGACAGCTAGCTCAGAACCTGGAGCCTGTCTTCACATTCTGTCTCTCTCTCTCTCTCTCTCTCTCTCTGACCCTCCCCTGCTCGTGCTGTCTCTGTCTCTCAAAAATCAATAAAAAACATTTTTTAAAAAAGTGGCTCTATATAGACAGGAGAAAGAGTCCAACCATCTGAAGCTGATTTTAAATAGCAATTTATAAACATTATGTGTTCCAAATGCTTAAGGCTGGGTAAACACAAAATTATAAATAGGTATGTCCCTGGAACAGCCCTCTTCTTCCCAAAGGTGATAAAATATAGTCTCTATCATATAATGTAGATGAATTACAGTGCGTAAGTTTTTCTGAGCCCCAATTTCACTGAAGTCTAATGGAATTAGCAACAGGAAAAAGAACAGGGCTTTAACAAGAGGATCTTTAGGGGCTCTGTTATAGGATGGCACCAGCTACCTGGGTATGGACATCTGGAAGTCTAGGATATAACAGAGACTTAAAACTCTATATTGAATGTATCTTTTTCTTAATGTTTACTTGTTTTTTGAGAGAGAAAAACAGAGTGCAAGCGGGAGAGGAGCAGAGAGAGAGAGGGAGACACAGGATCCAAAGCAGGTTCCAGCCTGTGAGCTGTAGGCACAGGGGCTCGAACCCATGAACCATGAAATCATGACCTGAGCCGAAGTCAGATGCTTAACTGACTGAGCCACCCAGGCACCCCATATATTGAATATATCTTAAAAGCACTGCTGGGTTCCAGAAGGGCTTAAAAAGATTGATACTACCTTGGGCTACCACTAATTTTTGAGTTAGTGATGACTTAGAAATACTGATGAAAGATTTCTGGATAGCATAAAGAACTAAAAGAATGTATTTTTAGAGTTAGCAGTTCTTTGCCCTAGATCATTTGTGATACAGAAGCATTAATTTATGCTATGTCAGAGATTTATATAGGTCATACTTCCTTGGGAAAAAAGCTCTCATTGGGCTTTCCAAAGATTATCTTCTAATTTTCTTCCCTTTCTCCTGCTATCATTCTCAGAATGGAAACATATGCCATCCCTTTGTGTGAGATTCTTTGGAAAACTTTCTTTGATCAAAAAAGAAAAGCTTACCTGAACTTGATGTAGTTCTTCTTGCTCTCAAAATAGGATAGCTGCCTACTTCTAAAGACTTGGTTAAGTCAAGATCATGCAAAATCAAGAGATATCCAGAGGACGTTGAGATCAACATTTTGGAACAATCTGGTGTTAATCTCATTCTCATGAGAAAACGTGTGTGAAAAAATTTCTTATGTGGACACCCGTCTTCTGTACACCTACAGAAGAAATCAAACAAAACCTAGAATTATCATAAATATAAGGATTTGGTTGATAGCCATAATTCTGACCATCAAACTAGAATTTACAGTCAATTTGTACTTAGCTTTATAGACATTAACAATTAACAATTTTGGTTGTTTTGCTCACCATTCCTTCTTTCATCTCCAACTTTCCATTTTACTCTTTCTGAAGTGTATATATATATATATTTTTTTTTATTTTAATTTTTTTTGAGAACATGAGTGAGCCGAGAAGGGGAGAGGGGGAGGGGGAAAGAATCTTAAGCAGGTTCCACACCCAGCATGAAGCCTGATGTGGGGGTTGAGCTCATGACTCTGAGGTCATGACCTGAGCTGAAACCAAGAGTCCGACACTTAATCACATGAACCACCCAGGCTCCCCCTCAAACTCTTGAACTGTGAGACCACGACCTGAGCTGAAATCAAGAGTTGGACACTTAACTGAGCCACCCAAGGCAACTTTGGGTTGAGTTTTTTAAGCAAGACTTTGTTGAGGTAAACTCTCACTTTATGTTGTTCGGAAAATCTTTATTTCCCTCTTTCGAGGTGGGGGGAGTGGAAGAGAGAGGCAGAGGGAGAGCATCTCAAGCAGGTTCCACGCTCAGTAAACAGCCTGACACAGGGCTTGATCCCACAGCCCTGGGATCATGACCTGAGCCAAAATCAAGAGTTGGACACTCAACCAAACTGAACCACCCAGGTTCCCCTACTCTTCTTTTATGATTAAAGATTTAGCTGAGTACCTAACTTCAGGCTAATAGTTCTGACTACTGGGGATAATATTCCACTGAATTCTGGCTTCCTAACCCTAACCCCGTTGTTATTTTTAAGTCTGCTACTAGTCCAATTGTTTATTTGGATAATTTTCTCCCTCTTTGGGCTAACCTTCTCTTTTGTCTTTGGAGTACTGGAGCTTCACTCTGATATGTTTAAATTTGGGTTTCTACTTTTTTGGGATTCATTTGAGTTTCTAAATTGTAAGATTAATATTCATATATTCTGGGAAATTATCATTATTCCGGTATTGCCTCTCACCTATTTTCTCTATTCTTTTGGAGCTCCGAATAGATGTTCAAAACATTTGCATTTGATTCTCCTTGTCTCATAACTACTCTTCCATGAATTCTATCTCATTTTTGTTGCATTCTAGATAGTTTTTAAAGTATCTATCTTCCAATCTGTTTTTAAAGTTGTGTCTAATCTGTGACTTGACCCATCCTGGTTTTTAAAAAATTTTTCAATTACTGGAGCGCCTGCGTGGCTCAGTCAATTAAGTGTCTGACTTCGGCTCAGATCATGATCTCACAGTTCAGGAGTTCAAGCCCACCTTCGGTTCTCTGCTGTCAGTGCAGGGCCCGCTTTGGATCCTGTCTTCCTCTCTCTCTCTCTGCCCCTCCCCTGTTTGAGCACTTGGCTCTTTCTCTCAAAAGTAAACAAACATTAAAAAAAATTTCTTAATTACTAAAAACTATATACTTAAAATTTTTTTAAATGTTTGTTGTGATGATTAAGAACAATACTGACTTTTACATTTGATCTTATGTCTTGCAATCTTGGTTAACTCTTACTAATTCTGATAATTTGTCCGAATTTTTAAGGTTTTCTATATAGACCAGGGGTCAGAGAACTGGTCTATGGGCCAAGTCTGGACTATTGCTTGTTTTTATATACAAAGTTTGTTGGAACACAGCAATATCCATATATGTATCGTCTATGGCCGCTCAGAGATCACATAGCACACAAAGCCTAAAATATTTATTGTGCAATCCTTTATAGAAAGCTTACCAACCCTTCATACAGACAAATATCATCTGTGAATGCTATTTTTTCAGTTGTTCCTTTCCAAACCTTATATATTTATTATACTGCACCAAGTGGGAGTCTGCCTTCTCCCACCCCAAACAATGGTAAACAGTAGTAGTAACAGCAGGCATGATCCCCCTTCCAGATTTTATAAAGAAAACTTTTTTTTTTTTTTAAGTAAGCTCTACATTCATGTTAGGCTTGAACTCTCGACCCCGAGATCAAGAGTCGCGTGTCCTACTGACTAAGCCAGCCAGGTGCCCCCATTGAGAAAACTTCTACAAGTTTTACCATTTAAAAATGTCATGTAGGTTTTAGTGTATACTTTTGAAGAGTTTCCTACTATTTCTAGTTAAGTTTTTTTAACAGTTTTATTAAAATATAATTTACATGTCATAAAATTCACTCATTTTAAGTTTACAATTTAGTGGTATTTAGTGAAGTTGTGCAATCATCAAAACAATCCAATTTTAGAATTTTCTTCATTCTAAAAACCCCCACCCTGTCCATTAGCAGTCACTTCCTGTTCCTACTCCCAGTCGCAGGCAACCACTAGCCTACTTTTGTCTCTGTAGATCTGCTTCTTGTGGACATTTAATAGTAATAGAATCATACAATAAGTTGTCTTTTGGTTTGGCTTTTTTTACTTAGCATATCTTTTTGAGGTTCATCCATGTAGCACATTAGTACTCTGTTCCTTTTCATTACCAAATCGTTTTCTACTGTATAGATATACTACATTTTGTTTATTCACTTACCAGTTGATAGATATTTGTATTTGTTCCATTTGGGGGATATTATAAATAATACTGTTATAAGCATTCACGGACAAATCTTTGTGTGGTGATATGTGTTTGTTTCTCTTGGGTACATACCTAGGAGTGGACTGGCTGGTCAGATGATAACTTTATGTTTAACATTTGAAGAAACTACCAAACTGTTTTCTAAAGTGGCTGAACCATTTTACATCCCTACCAGCAATCTATGAGGATCCAGTTTCTCCACATTCTTGCCAATACTTGTTATTGTCTTTTTCTATTAAAGCTATCTTAGTGGATGTGAAATGACTTCTCATTTTGGTTTTGACTTGCATCTTCCTTATGACTAATAATGCTGAACATCTTTTCACATACCTATTAATCATTTGTATATCTTCCTTGGTGAAATGTCTACGTAGCTATTTTGCCCATTTTTAAATTGGGTTATTGTGTACATATAAGTTGCAAGAGTTCTTTATATATTCTGGGCACACATCCTTTATCAGATATATATTCTCTCCCATCCATTAGTCTTTCTTTTCACTTTATTAATGGTGTCATTTGATACATGAAAGTTTTTAATTTTAATGAAGCCCGTTTTATCCATTTTTAAAATCACTTGTACTTTGGTTTGCAAGAAGATTTGCTCCCATGTTTTCTCATCTGAGTTACATGATTGTAGCTCTTACATTCAGGTTGAAATCCATTTTGAATTCCTAATTTTTTTTAATATAAGGGTCTAAATTCATCTTTCTGCATCTGGATATCCAGTTGTACAGACATCATTTTTTGAAAAGTCTATCCTTTCCTGAACCACCGAATTACCTTGATATCTTTGTTGAAAATCAGCTCATCATAAATGCAAGGGTTTATTTCTGGACTTTCAATTCTGTTCCTTTGATCTATATGCCTGTCCCATGCCAGTAAACACACTGTCTTGATTACTATGGCTTTGTAGTAAGTTCTGAAATTGAGAAATGTTAGTCTTTCAATTTTGTTCTTCTTTTCAAGGTTGTTTTGGCTATTCTGGGTCATTTGTATATCCATATAAATTTTAGAATCAGTTTGACAATCTGTCCAAAACAGGCAGCTGGAATCTTGATAGGTATTGCACTGAATCTATAAATTAATTTGGAGAATTTCCATCTTTTACAAAATTTATTTCTTTTTTAACTTGTCCTCTGTAATCTTATTTATTTTTTAAGTGACCTCTACACCCAATATGGGGCTTGTACCCTTGACGCCAAGATTAAGAACTCCATGCTCTACTGACTGAGCCAGCCAGGTGTCCCGAGAATTGCCATCTTAATGATGCCGGGTCTTCCAATCCATGCAGAAGGAATGTCTCTCCATTCATTTACATCTTCTTACATTTCTTTCAGCAAAGTTTTTTACAGTTACAACATACAAATCTTGTACATCTTTTGTTAAATCCATTCCTAAGTATTTTATTTCTTTAGATACTATTAATGAATGGGATTTCCTTCATTCATTTTTGGATTGTTTATTGCTTATATGTAAAAATACACTTGATTTGTGTATGTTAATCTTGTATATCTTGTGACCTTGCTGAACTTATTTATTAGTTATAGTTTTTTTGTGTGGATTCCTTAAGATTTTCTATATACAAAAACAAAACAAAGACACAAAAAATTTTCTATATACGAGATCATATTTACATATGAAGAGTTTTACTTCTTCCTTTCCAATCTGGAAGCCTGTTATTTCTTTTCCTTGCCTGACTGCATTTTCAGTGCAATTTTACCTCCACTACAATGTTGAACAAAAGTGGTGGGAGTAGACATACTTGCCTGGTTCCCAATCTTTGGGGAAATGTACTCAGTCTTTCAACATTGTGATTTTAGCCGTAGATTTCTCATAGATGTCATTTATCAGATGTCTAGGAAATAAAAGTACCCTATTATTCCCCGTTTTATTACAAATGGGTATTGGATTTTGTCAAGTGCTTTTCTGCCTTTCCTGAGATGACTTTATGTATGGGTTTTGACCTTTATTAATATATTACATTAATTGGTTTTTGGATATTAAACCCTGTGTTCCTGGGATAAATTCTACTCAGTCATGACATATAATCCTTTATACATGATGCTACGTTTGATTTGCTAATATTTTGTTGAGGATTTTTCTATTTTTTTTTTCTTCTCTTTGTGAGGGATATTGGTCTGTAGTTTTTATTTTTATGATGCTTGTGTGGTTTGGTTTCAGAGTAGTAATACCAGCCTCATAAAATGAGTTGGGAAGTGTTCTCCTCTATTTTCTCAAAGTTTGTGAAAGACTGGTATTATTTATTCTACAAATGTTTGGTAAAATTCACCAGTGAAGACTTTTGGAACTGGGCTTTTCATTGTGAGAAGATTTTTAAATTACCAGTTCCATTTTTAACTTGCTTTAGGTCTGTAGGTCTATAGATTTTCTATTTGTTCTTAGTTTAAATAATTTGGGACTCCAGGTATTTGTTTATCTAAGTTGTCTAATTTGTTGCCATAAAGTTGTTCATTGTATCACTTTATAATCCTTTCAATCTCTGTAAGACTGGTAATAATGGGGGCTCCTGGGTGGCTCAGTCGTTTGGGCGTCCGACTTTGGCTCAGGTCATGATCTCACAGTTTCTGAGTTCAAGCCCCACGTCAGGCTCTGAGCTGTCCCCACAGAGCCTGTGACAGCTGTGAGCCTGTGGTGACAGCTCAGAGCCTGGAGCCTGCTTCAAATTCTGTGTCTCCTCTCTGCCCCTCCCCTGCTCACTCACTCTTGCTCTCTCTCTCAAAAATAAATGTAAAAAAATTATTTTTTAAAGACTGGTAATAATGTCCCCTCTTTTGTTTTTAATTATGAATGAATGTTGAATTTGATTCCTTGATTAAAACAATCATATGGACTTTGTGTTTAACCTGTTAATGTGATAAATTATATTAAAATAATTTTAATATAATTTCTATTGATAGATTTTTTTAAAGATTTTAAGTAATCTCTACACCCAACGTGGGGCTAGAACTCATGACCCCAAGATCAAGAGTCACACGCTCAGGATACCTAGATGGCTTAGTCGGTTGAGCATCTTGACTTCACCTCAGGTCATGATCTTGCGGTTCATGAGTACGAGCCCCGCGTCCGGCCCTGTGCTTACAGCTCAGAGCCTGGAGCCTGCTTCAGATTCCGTGTCTCCCTCTCTCTGCCCCTTCCCTGCTCATGCTCTGCCTCTCTCTCAAAAATAAATAAACACTGGGGTGCCTGGGTGGCTCAGTTGGTTAAGCATCTGACTTCGGCTCAGGTCATAATCTCACAGTTCGTGGGTTCGAGCCCCGCGTTGGGCTCCGTACTGACATCTCAGAGCCTGGAGCCTGCTTCAGATTCTGTGTCTCCCTCTCTCTCTGCCCCTCCCCCACTCGCGCGCGCGCGCGCACACACACACACACTCTCTCTCTGTCTCTCAAAAATAAATAAATGTAAAAAAAAAAAAAAAAGTCACATGCTCTACTAAGCCAGCCAGACGCCGTAGATATATGTTTTCATGCCTTGAATAAACCCAACTTGATCATGATATTTTGATTAATAACAGGATTCAGTTTCCTTTTGTTTAGAATATTTGCATCTACATTCACACTGCAGACTGACCTTTCACTTTTTTTCTTCTAATATTATCTTTGTTGGGTTTAGGTATTAATAAGGTCATTCTAGCTTCATACATGAGGTAAGGAGAATTCCTCCTTTTTCTGGAATCTGAACAACGTAATAAAATTGGGATGTTCTGTTTCTTATATTATCTGATAGAAGCCACCTATAAAACTGACAAGCCTGCTGTTTTATTAGTAGATAAATTTTAATTGATACTTTCTATTTCCTTAATGGCTATGGCAGAGGCAATGTTCAGAATATTTAAATAACCAGCAATATAAAAACTAGCCAGTCAGAACTGATGTGGTTGGCAGTGTTGAAACTGGATCCTGGAATTACTCTACTGTAAATATCTTAAAATTCCCATCAGCAAAGAGTACCTCTCAGCAGTCTGTAAACCAGGCTTTGACACTTGGCTCATATTTTACTGTCTTACTGACAGTCATGTGGGCAAGTTACCCAACCTCTCTGACCTTGTGGTTTTCCTTAGTTTTAAAATGGGACAATAATAGTTATCTAACTCATGGGGCTGTTCTCAGAATTAAATGAGATGCTAAACAACCCGTACCCCAAAGAGGGAGAGGTATTTTAAGGGGGACTTTAGCTACTACATCATAGAGAGATCTTGAGGGAAGTGTCCCTAAAAGGGCCTGGGTAACCAGAAGGTGACAGGATTTGACCACCCGGGGATAATTCAGGATAGTGGCTATTTATCATTTAATACAGAAGTAGTTTAATATTTTAACAACTACTTCAGCTAAATCAGCACATATTGGTTAAATATCAGTCCAGGTTATAGGTCTATTTCAGGTTTTCTATTCCTCTTGATCAGTTTTGCTAAGGGTTTTGAGTAAACTGTCTATTTCATCAAAGTTTAAGTATATTGGCATAAAGGTGATCTTACTATCTTATTGTATACTTTTTATTGTCTCCTTTTTTAGGGTTAAGATTATCTTTTGTCTGATTTCTCTTGATGAATCTTACCAAATAATTGCATTTTCAGTTGGTTTTTTCAAAAGGTAGGCTTTAAGAAAACTTTACGTTCATTTTCAATTTCATTAATTTCTGCTTTCATCATTTCCATAATCTACTTTAATTGGGCTTACTCTTTTTAATCTTTTCCCAGTTTTTTTGATAAAAATGCTTCGTTCACCAATTTTTAGTCTACTGATTTCACTATGATTTCTTCTTCAATCCATGAATTATTTAGGAAGTGAGTTTATAAATCTCCAAATACGGGAATTTATAGTTACCTATGTTAATTAAACTATTACGGAGGTCAGGGAAAATCATTCGTGTGATAACAAATCTTTGATACTGGTTGAAACTTACTTTGTAGTCCCGTACATGCTCTCCTTTTGTACATATTCTAAGTTTGCTTCAGAGGATGTATTCACTATGTGATGGGGGAATTCTAAATATGCCTAATAAATCAAGTTTATTAGCAGTAAAATTTCCTATAGTCTTACTAATTTTTTGGTCTATTTTATCTATTAGTAAATGAGAGAACTGTTTAATATTTATCACTGATATGGAAAATATTTTTGCTTTTTACTGTTTGAAGCTATGTTATTAGATACATATAAGAATTTTATGTTCTAGTGAAATAAAACTTTTAATATAGTACCTTTTTTATCACTAATTCTGCTTTATGCCTTAAGCTCTCTTTTGTCTGCTATCAATGGAGCTATAACTGTTTTTCTTTGATTTGAATTTGCCTGTTATTTTTTTCCTCATCCTTTTACTTTCAGATTTTTCCATTTGTATATTTTAGGTGCATCCCTTAGAAAGAACATATAATTTGGTTTTCTTTTTTAATCCAGTCCAACCCTATCTATCTTTTAACTGGCTACTTTAGTCCATATGTATTTACTGCAATTATTGATATTTCAATTATCTGCCTACCACATTTTTGTGCTTCCTGATTTACCTGGTTTTTTTTTTAATGATTTTCCCCCTTCTCTACCTCTATTGGATTTTAATAGCTTTTGTCCACTAATTTTGAAGTTACTATTCATATTCCTATTCAAATTTTATTTCTAAAAAAGTAAATTTTAACAAGTATGTGGGTCTCAAAGATAATCTGTATATCCTTTGCTCAAACAGTATGCATAGTAACAAATCTTTAAACATACCCCCTTTTTACATATGACCTCTGAAAAGAATGTTTCAGAAATGGTCTTGATATATCACTGTATTGTCATTTCACCACAGCTAGCAGCAGGTATATTTTAATTATTTCTCAAATTTCAACTCTTTAAATGATCAATTTCTCTATAAGGAGACATTTCACTGAAGTATTTCACTGTGTAAACTGTCCCATGCAGGATATTTAGAAACTCTTATCCCTGCTGATTAAATGCCAGTAGAAATCCTCTCTTCTCCCATAGTGACAACTAAAACTGCACCACACAGTTACTTCCAAACATCCCCCTATGGATCAGTACCACTCCAAATGAGAAACTACTCTTTAATGCATGAAATAAAAGTAGAAAAATTACAAAATAGGTTTAGAATCAAAGGACCAAAAAATGAAAAACATTTCTGTTCCATAGAGGAAATAATAAAAATATTTTTCCTTGAAGTCCTTAAATTTAGGAACCTCAACTTGCAAACCAGTTTTCATCATTAACTACATACTACTTGCTCTCCTTTCCATTAATTTTCTCCAAATTTTATAGTTACAATATATGACTACATGCAAGTAACAAAAAATGGAATCATTTTTTTATTGTTTTCCCCAAAGGCAGGTTCTTCCTCCTAAAGAGATATAAAAGCTAAGACAAATCACTGAATTTAGTTACCATCATAAACAAATATTTTTTTTGTTCACAATCCTAACATGGTCTCCTATTCACAAACCTGTTGGTGTCCCAAATAATGACATTTCCATCAAATCCTGATGTTACTAAGAGTCTTGTATTAGTATCATATTCGATGTTCTTCACCCAGCTAGTGTGACCATGTAAAGTGCATACTTTGGTGTTCAATTTTCTCAGATCCCACAGTGCTATTGTAGTGTCATCAGAGCAGGTAGCAAACAGCCGGTTATCAAGAAATCTACAAAGCAGAAAAGAAAAACTGGTTTATTTAATCTCTCATTAAGGAAAATTTGAGAAATAGTTTCTATTACCTACCCAAGAAAACAAACAAAAAAGGACTACAAACTTACTATATAAACCCAGTGATTCTGATATACAATAAATAGTAAATATAATTCACATAATCACAGGGAAGGATACTATGATTTAATGAGGACCACAATGCAATTTTATCCATCTGCTTTATATTACTGGTTTTTATTTGGAAATGGAAATAGGGGTGGGTGTTTGAAGAACAGTGCTAGAGAGCAAGAACTTTAGAATCTGTATAATATGAAACACAAATGGTGAAAGACAATTTAATAGGAGACAGAGATTTTAAAGACTTGATTGTAGAGGGAGATATGTTGAGCTGTAAAAGGTTCATAATTGTAACAAATATTTACTCTGCTACAAGTAGTATCTTCCTGCTTAGAACATATTTATATAAAAATTGTAAGTAAAATGCCGTATTTTTAATCTATTAATTCAAAGGCATCCCCCAAATAATTACACTTAGCAACATTTTATTAGGACCAGTTAAAATTACAAGATGGATAATTAAAATACTCTATAATTCCGACTTTTTATTTTACACTGATTTCTCAATCCTTAGAATGTATTTTATACAAATACTTAAAAAATAAGAAACCTACCAATTACCTTTGAATTTCTCCCCCCCACCACACTTGAATCTCTGCCTCATTCAACATTAAGGATGTTCTAGCTATGCTGTTATATAAAACTTCCTATCTCTTGCAGAAAGAAGAAATGAATTCTGGAGCTTCTTCCAAGATAAAATTACATGTAATTACTTTTTATCAGAAATCAACAACAGTATCCACAAATATCATAATAACCTTCCTAAATTTAACACGGTTTTAAAATTCCAGAATTTTGTACAAACTGTGTCTACTATTTGAAACCACCTTCCTTCTACCCCTTGACCTGGCTAATGCTTGCTTTATTTTTATTATTCAGCTAATTCCTCCAGGAAGCCTTATCTCACTATCCAGCCTGGAGTAGATTTACCAATATTCTAATCTCCCAAAGTAATCTATAATTCTGCAGTAACATTTAATATTACCGTGTAAGGAATAATTCATAAGGCTAGAAATTCCCTGAAGCCAGGAGGAACTGTCTGTACACTTCATTGTTAGATCTGCGGTACCCAACACACACAGCGCCAGGCACATAACAAGCACTCACAAATATTTATTATTAGTGAATGAGAGGTGTTCACTGCCTAGTGGAGAACTAATAAATACATAATTATACAAAATAATTGTGTGGAATAAGCAAAGAAAAGGGTAGTTAGGAAAGACCTCCTGGTGATGTCATCTGAACCGACTTTAAAAGATGAGCAGGCAGGGGTACCTGGGTGGTTCAGTCGGTTAAGTGGCTGACTTGCTTTTGGCTAAGATCATGATCTTATGGTTTCTGAGATCAAGCCCCGCACCAGATTCTCTCTCTCGCTCTCTCTGCCCCTCCCTTGTTCACGTTCTCTCTCTCAAATAAAGATTAAAAAAAAAAAAAAAAAAAAAGAGCAGACACTCCCTAAGTGGCCAAAGAGTAAGCAAAGGTAAAGAGGCACGCAGGGGGATGGTATACTCTGAGAGGCAACAGTAGTTAGTTAGGAGTGTCATGTGTGGGAAAGTAGAGCTAAATAGAGAATATATCATGGATTTATTCTATAGTGATTCCCAATATTTTTAGATTATAAATACATGCCCATTAAAAATATTTTTAAAGGGAAAAACATCCACCATAAAAATAACCAGTTATTGATATGTAGCCTGATTCTTGTATTGCAAGCCTAGTATCGTGTCATAATTATTTTACCATGTTTTTAAAGATTAACAAAATCTTTTTTTTTATGTTTATGTATTTTGAGATGGGGGAAGGGAGGGAGGGAGAGCATGCAAGCAGGGGAGAGACAGAGAGAGGGAGAGAGAGAATTCTAAGCAGCCTCTGCGCTGTCAGCACAGAGCCCAACATGGGGCTCAATCCCACAAACCATGAAATCACTACTTGGGCCGAAATCAAGAGTTGGACGCTCAACCGAGCCACCCAGGCACCCCAACAAAATCATTCTTAATGGCTGAATAGGTTCACTGTATGAATGAACCCTAATATTTATTTACGTATTTTTTTTAATTTATAAATGACATATTATCTTTGGTTTTATTTTTAAATGTTTATTTCTTTATTTTGAGAGAGTGAGAGGGTGAGCAGCAGCGGGGGAGAGAGAGGAAGAGAATCCCAAGCAGGCTCTGCACTGCTGTTATTGCAAAGACCAATGCAGGGCTAGATCTTATGAACCGTGAGATCATGACCTAAGCTGAACTGACGGATCCACTAGGTCCCCCTGTTTTCTTTTTTAAAAACTAACAGGGGTGTGTGGGTGGCTCAGTCGGTTATGTGTGAGACTTCGGCTGAGGTCATGATCTCACAGTTCATGAGTTCAAGACCTGCATCACGCTCTGTGCCGACAGCTCAGACCCTTGAGCCTGCTTCCAATTCTGTTTCTCTCTCTCTGCCCCTCCCCCACCTGCACTCAGTCTCTCAAAAAAATAAACCTTAAAAAAAATTTTTTTAAAACAAGCAATTGTTGGATATTTACATTGCTTCCAATTTTTTTACTATTAAAAAACACTATGATAAACATCCCAACAACTGAATATTAATCACATCCTTAGTTATTTTTCTACGTACATTCCCAGAAATTTTATTGCTAAATAAAAAAGGATTTTAAAAGACATAAGGCTTTTTTGATACATACAGCCAAACTGTCCTCAAAAGTACATAGCAATATGTAGTTCCAGCAGTTAGGGGTATCCATTTCTCT
Source organism: Cryptoprocta ferox (assembly GCA_028646485.1). Classification (NCBI taxonomy): domain Eukaryota; kingdom Metazoa; phylum Chordata; class Mammalia; order Carnivora; family Eupleridae; genus Cryptoprocta; species Cryptoprocta ferox. Next base: position 33,110,058 of record CM053568.1, read on the forward strand.
AATTTTTTAATCCTCTTAAGTGCCAGGAAAAAAAATATCTTAAGTTGAAACTTCTATTTTTTGTAAAGTTGAACATTTTTCACACTAACTAGAAGATTGTATTTCTCTTGGGAATTGCTATTCATTCATGTTCCTTGATTTTCCTATTGCTGTATTATTTTTATTATTGAGTTATAAACTCTCTATAGTAAAGATAATATATCTCAGTTTTTAAAAGGCAGTATGTTGAATATTTTTGCACATATACTTCATTGAATTTTATAGCATTTTATTTTATTTTTTAAGTAGGCTCTATGCCCAACATGACCCTGAGATCAAGAGTTGCACAGTCTACCGACTGAGCCAGCCTGGTGCCCCACCACATATCCGTCTGTCTTTCTATGTGATTTATATAATTTCTTATTATATCAAAATTTTAGTTATTATATTATCAAGTCCATTTTTCCCCTGTGGTTTTATCTTTACTGAGTAGGCTTTTTAAAGTAAAAATATCTTAATGACTTCCTGACAGGAATTATATGATTGAAAAACATACACAGTGACAAAAGGCTACTAGACAGTAAAAATTATTTTGACAAATAAAATAAAATTTGTCAAAATAAATTTATCATCATAGAGCATCTTCTTCATACATTTAAAAAATTTATGGGATGGGGCACCTGGCTGGCTCAGTTGACTTATTAAGCATCTGACTCTTGCTTTCAGCTGGGGTCATGATCTCACAGTTCGTGGGTTCGAGCCCCATACATGGAGCTCTGCACTGACAGTGCGGGGGCTGCTTTGAGATTCTCTCGCCCTCTCCCCAACTTGCACTCTATTTCTCTCTCAAAATAAATAAATAAAAACTTTAAATAAGAAATAAGAAATGTAGAGAAAAGATACATTATTTTAGTTAGTCTACAGAAAAACTTAAATCACATATGGATTTAAAACCCCACTGGGATGATACTGCCTTAGGCCACAGTGGTTCACCCTGAAGGGTTTAGGCAAGAGAATGACATGATTAGATAAAAGTTTCAGAAAGATCTCTGAGGTGGCTAGTTTTCAAACCTTGGATTTTCATAAAAAATAAAGTGGGGGATCCCCTTTTAAAATTTTTATCAATAAGGCCACTGAAAAATTACCAATGTTACATGAAAGATATTTTAATACCAATGATGTACAGAGAATATAATCTTGGAACAAAAGCTAATAATTTGGATTGAATAAATTTACCTTAATGAAAAATTCAACACTTTGACTTTAGTTTTCTCATTTTGCCTCAAAGTTTTATCTGTTAAAAATCTTGGTATTGAAGAATCATTGGTGAAGAGAATAGATAAGTTATAGAAAATTAAGAAGGTAGATTTGGAGACCAGTTAAAGTACCCATAATTCTTAGCCTAAAGCAGGCAGACACAGAGAATGTAAAGTTTTAGACAAATCCTTGGAGATCTGGCTCAAAATTCTCAAATTAGAACTCCGTCTAGCCTAATAAGTTAATAAATATATTTTTAACTCCATAGTCCCTAATGAACAGGATAAACTCCACACACTGAAACCTACGAATTTATGAATTATAAAACTGCCCCATATGTCCCCATCAAACACCAACATATGACTATAACAATTCTTGATAAACTGACATTTGGATAAAGTGAGGTCTTCATTATCAGAGGTTAATTGGTAAAGGATAAGAGCAACTGAAATAGAATTTTCTTAAAACAGGTACCAACATTTCATTGTACACAGGAAAGAAAGTGTTGTCTAAAAACCAAAAATCATAAGAACACATTTATTTTACATTTATTTAACTATTTATTCTTAGAATAAGAATAAATAAAATGTTTGGGGTTTTTTCTGCATAGTCTTTCCAGTGAAATTATGACAGCAATATATGACACCTTACTTAATATTTGAGTTTTATACTATAAAAAATAATCAGTTCTATACAATAATCAACAGCTTTATCCATCTTCCCAAGGGCCTTTTCTTAGTCCCATGAGATATTCACATAAATCTCTGAAGTATCTACCATGTCATCATTTCTGTCATTTCCTTTTCTTTAACTGATAACTAGTCTGTCTGAGATCCTCATTTGCCAATGATTTTATATGTAATTGACCAGTTTTCTAATATCACTCTCAGGTTTTGTGAAATTCCACATCCTTGGCAAGATAAGAAATTTCATGTTCCCAGTGATGAGCACTGCAACATTATAATGTTTGAAATATACCAATCAGGAAAAGACCAACAAAGACAGTGGGAAGGAAAAAGTATATCCTGGAATATTTAAATAGGTCCTAATTTTTTAACTGCCTTACCACTAAGTGAATATTGTCATGATAATCTCAACTGCCCTTGTAACCTCATAAACAGGGGGACCTTAATTATTAAATGGACTCTTAAATTGACATACAGAGTCCTCATGAATAAGAAGTAAATCTGTATAATGGGCTTAAGAATTTAAATTCAATATTTCCCCCTTACTTTCCCTAAATATGAAGAAAGAGAAAATACTCCTTACAACTAACAATATTTTTATTTTACAAGATAAGCAAACCTTAAAAAAATAAGGAATGAACTAGAAGACATTACTAAGTATATGCAAAATCACTATCTAAAACCAAACCAGGAAATGCATGCCCATATCTCTGAACAGTACTCAGTGGTCTAACTGAACTGAGCATGAATTCCAGCTCTACCATTTGCTACATATTAAAGATACTGGACAAATCTCTTTTAAAAGAGTTGCAATTTCTTCATCCCTTAAAATGGATATAGTATCTGTTTCACATCAGGATACTTTAAGAATTAATATTGTATAAAAAGAATTTCACCAAGGTTTGACACATGGTAGGCACTCAATAAAAATGGAAGTTAGTATTATTAATTAATAAGTAATACACATTTCAGCTCATGCCAGAAGACCCCTCAGATCCTCACGCAAAACTCTTAAGTGATATGTACTTCTAAAAAAGCTTCAAAATCTGTTTTTCTAACCAACAGATAAATTCAAATTTGTAGGTATGGAGTACTAAAGCAGACACACTGATAGCAGCTGATGAGAGCTGACATTGAAAAAGAACAAATTCTAACAGCAGATTAGTCAGAGATCATTTTGAATAGGGGCAAACAATTCAACACATCCTTTCTTTTTGAGGTAAGAAAATTTTAAATCATTAAATATTTATAACATATAGAAAATTATGAAGAATATAACAAAGACCTGTGATACCCACCACCCAGCTTTATCAAATTTTAACAATTTGTTATCTTTCAAATTTCTCTGAACATTACAAACACAACTGAAGCACCCTGAATTATCCCTCCCCAATCCCATTCCCCTCCCTCCCTCTCCAGAGGGAACCACTATCCAAAATTTGTCACTCCCCATGCAAGTTTTTAATACCATGAGTTCCTAAGTATGTATCCAGAAACAATGTATAGTTTTGTTTTGCGTTCAATTTATTCTGTAAATATTTAATTAGTACCATGTGCTAGGCACAATTCTAGGTGCTGGGGATAGAGCAGAGATCCAACAAATATGCTTATGTTTGTATATTTCCAAACTTTACATAAATGGTATCACACTGTACAGCTCATTCTATACTTTGCTTTTCTGGCTAAACCTTGAATTTCGGAGATGTATCTCAGATACTGATGCTTCTAGTTCATTTATTTTAACTGATGTATAGTATTCCATTATAGGAGTATACTGGAATTTATCTTCCTCTTGATGGAAATTTGTTTCCAACTCGTATTACTAATGATGCTATAATGAAACTTCTTTACACATTTCCTTGTTTATATATGCTTTAATTTCTTAAAAAAATTTTTTGCTCTTTAATTTTACCAGATATTGTTGCTAAATTGCTCTTCAAAATAATTTTATTAATTGTACTCCATCAATGGTGTCTAAGAATTTCTACTTCTCAACATCTTTGCCAATACTTACTATTTCTTCATTGTTTATTTTTATTTATATTTTCATAACTAGGAAGCTTGAAAATTTTTTCCACATTTACTGCTCATTTTAGCTTCTCTTATATGATTTTCTGCCTATTTTGTTCCAGGGTAATTATCTTATATACTCTGGATGCTAATCCTTTCTTGGCTATGTGCACTGAGAATATCTTCTCCCACCAGCCTATAGCTTATCTTCTCACACTGTTGTCTTTGGTTAGAATGAAGTTTTAAATTTTAATGCAGTTGAACTTAGCAATCCTTTAATGAGTTATGCTTTTTGTATCTTAAAAAATCCTTTCTCATCCTTAGAACATAAATATATTCTATATTTCTTCTAAAGCTTTAAAGGTTTGCTTTCATAATTAGGTCTTTAACTGGCAGTTCTATTTAGTTATGGTATGATACAGAAATCTAATCTTAACTTTGTTTTTTCATATATACATAACCAGTTCTCTCTTTTCCATTTCCCCACCACTAATTTGTAATGCCCCTGCTGTCATATATCAAATTTTCATATATGCATGGGTCTGTTTCTGGAAGTTCTACTCCATTCCATTAGGCACTTAATCAATCCCTGTCCTAAGACTGTGTTTGATATCAGGAAGACTACCATCTTAGCGTCCTTCAAAATTGTCTCAGATATTCTTGGCACTTTGCTGTTCCATATGAATTTTTAAGTTAAAAAAAAACGACCCTGTTGGTATTTTGATTAAAACTGAACTAAATTTATAGACTAATTTGGAAAGAACTGACTTCTTTATGATACTGAGTTTTCTCCCTGAGAGAAGATATGTTTGTTTTTGCAAGTACCTGGCAGTACTATCAACTTGGATTCAATTTTAAATTACTGGCTGGATGGTTCTGGACCATATAGTAGTGTGTATTTGGGCCCTATAAATGCATGAAGGCTGACCTGTGGTTAGAAATTTACTGAGGAGATTTTCTGATATCCCTCTACCAAGGTCACAGTCTACATGAACAGGGTGGTATATTTCTAGATCACCTTTATGCTGTAAATATAGAACTGGCCATAGAATTAACTCTCCTATTCACTGTAACTCCTTATACGTATCAAAACAGAAGATCAAGGTCACTCGCATTTGGCAAATGCCAAGGTAAAAGCCAGCTGAATACCAGTTTACTTCTTTGCGTTCCGGCTTCTATTTCATTTTTGGCCCTAGGATTCCTTTCTTCTTATCGGTTCAACTATACATTAAAAAAATACATTTTAAGTACATCTTATTCTGCATTTCTATTTTTAGTAGAAAGGTTATTCAAGATATTTAAAAATCTTCTATAGCCTAAATTTATCTACTTGATTTACTAGTTTGGGATGGAAGTGTATTAAAGTCTCTCACTATGATTATATACTTGTAATTCCTTATCTGTTTTGTTTTTATGTTTTTTGTTTTGTTTTTTGAAATGCACAATTTCAAATTGTGTACAAGTTCATAATTATATGCTCTTAGTTGATTTTTCCTTTTATCAATATGTACTGTTGTACCTTATCCTTATTAAAGCTTTTGGTCTTCCATCTGTCCAATAATGATAATCTATATTAGTTTTCTTTTCCCATTTCCGGGCAACTTTTTTTTTAGTATCTCAATAAAGAGTATATAGATAATTTCGTTTTTTTATTCAAAATTGCTGTCTCTGTGTCTTTTAATAAAGAAGATCAATCCATTTATACTTACTATGAACTACTCCTATATTTGGAACTATTTCTACTTCTTGTTTTCTACTTATCATCCCTTTGCTTGCTTTGCTTATTTAGTTTATAAAGTTTTCCTGTTTTCTACTAAACTAATCAAGTTTTCAATATTCCCTTTCCCCCCACTTCTGATTTGGACTCTGTACACTGTATGTCTCCTATTTTAGTTACCTTTAAGTTTGTTTTTCATTGCATATATTTAATTACACATTGTTCTGAAAGAGTCTGAAATTACTTAATATTTCGGCCTTCTTTCTGAACCTGACACGAACTTTGCCATATTGCACACAATCTATTTATTGTTACTATCCAAAGCTACACTGTCCAGTTTGGTAGCCATTAGCCACATGTGGCTTTTGAGTCCTTGATATGTGGCCAGTCTGAATTGGGATGTGCTCTAAGTGTTAAACACTGGATTTTGAAAATTCAACATTAAAAAGTGAAAGTAAAATATCTCAATAAATTTTATAACAATTACATGTTGAAATTATAATATTTTAGTCCTACTGGGGTAAATAAAACATTAAAAATGAATTTCACATTTTTCTTTTTAATATGACTAGCAGAAAATAAATCTAGACTTTTAGTTTTAACTTTGTTTTAAATGCATCCCCCCCAAAACCCTAAACTATTATCTGTCTGCTATTAATAATATTTATCATTTACCTAATTAAATTCTTCTATGGAACAACAGTTTACCTGGCTATGATATGACATGAAGCATTATTTTCCCTTAGTATTTAAGATACTACTTCATAATCTCCTAGCATCAACTGTTGCTGTTGAGAAACCTTCTGTTATAACCTTGAATTATACCTCTGTAGGTAATCTGGCTTCTAGCTTGTGGTTTTTAAGATTTTGTCTTTATCTTTGATACTCTATATACAGAGTTTTACTACAACCTGTTTCAGTGTAGATTTATCTTTTTTAACCTCTGTGACATTCTAGAGTTTACTTTTGATTCAAGAATTCAGGACCTTCTTTAACGCTAAAAATTCTCTCCCTTTGTGCCTTCAAAAATTAGTTCTCCACCAATCTCTGCATGTTCTTTTTCTATAACTCTTATTATACATACATTGGAGTCTCTCAATACTCTATGTCTTTTAAGTACTCAGTATTTTTCAACCCTTTAATTCTCTCATCAATGATGTAAAGGATAAAATTTACCCCATCTTCTGTGTTTTTTATATACTAACTACATTTTTAATTTCTAAGAGTTGTAGTTGTTTTTTTCCCCACATTAACCTGTTCTTGTTTCATCTCTTTTGTTTCATAATTTTGAGTTCTCTTTAAATGGAAAATATTCCTTATTTCTTTGAGCATCCTAAAAATGCTTTAAAGTTTCTCCCAATCAATGGAATACTATGCAGCCGTTAAAAAGAAAAAGATCACCCCATGGGCACTAACATGGAATGATCTCTAAATATGTTATTAAATGGAAAAGCCAAGGTATATAATAGTGTGTGTAGTATGCTACCATTTATATAAAAGCGTATGTATGTATGTATGTATGTATGTATATAGGTATGTGTGTGTATGCTTGTACATGCATAGACTATCTCAAAAATGATCGTAAGAAATTGGTAATAGTGGTTGCCTCTGGGGAGGGGAACTGGGTGGCTAGGGGACAGAGGTGGGAGACAGACTTACTTTTCACTGTTTACCCTTTTGTACCTTTGAATTTTGTACCACGTGCATGTATTACCTAGTCAAAAAAAAATAAATAATTTATTTTTAAAAATAAGTCTTTGTTGGACTACTCCATAAAATTAACTTCATCCAGAAAAAATGCTTGTTTTAGTTGCTGATTTTATGATATTAGTATTAGATGTCTTCATGAGTTTTTGAATTTTGGTTATAGGCTCATTTTGAGTAAGAAAAGTTTTAAGAAAGGTTTTTAATTACTTTTTTCTTCTCCTATTTAATAGTTTTGTAGTTACCTCCACTTCAATTTCTGAACCCCTAATCCACAATTAGGCCATATAATGACATTAAGGTCTTTAGTTTCCTGTTGATATTGGAGCTATCACATACATACATTCAATCATTGACTCAGTAATGGCTTCATTCAATTCCTGGCCAGGAGGATGTGTCTTAATCAGCCAAAACCCATAGCTTCAGGTAGTGAATAGCTTTTTCCTTTTTTCAGCCTTTCACAAAGGGACAGGAATTCTAGTCAAATGGCTGGCTTTGTGTAGTAATTCTGGCTCTGGTTCTGGTTCCTGCATCATACAAATCACTTGAGTACTTCAGATTCTTGACAGGAACTAAAACTACTACACATAAGTACCAGTACTGAAAACCAGTGGGCTTGCAGTTTCAGACCTATTAACAGCTTGTATCTGTGTTCCATTTCTGGCCCACGACAAATGTTTATGTTGTTTCAGAGCCTGGCTGTATGTTGTTTCAGAGCCTGGCTGTAACTTTTGTGCTCTTAATCTATTGTTCTATATGTTTGGAGCATAGAGGCTACATCAAAACTCAGTATGTCACTGTGACTAGAAGTAATTTCCACATTTTTTTGAACATTAACAGTAATCATTATAAAAGGAATATAATCTTATTATATAATGTTTAGAAAACAGAAAATTACTCATTATCCATTCATTCTAACCCATCCTATGTTAGCACTGAAAAATATTTCCTCATCTTCTGCATGTCATATTTGTAAACAATTTTAATCATGATTTTTACCTATATTGCCCCAAGCATTTGTCCATGTTGATATGTAGTCCCTATGACCATCATTTTAATGACTGCATATTAATCCACCAAGCTGTTCAACTTTATTTACTTCCCGCATTATTGAGAATTTAAGAAGCTTCCAACATGCTTTTATAAAGACGTTCTCTGAGCATATGTGATTTTTTCCCCTCAATAGTTTGGAATGGGGAGGGGGTAGGTGAGAGAGGCTAAACAATGGAATTGCCATAATTCTACACAGATCATTAGCCCAAAGACATTGCAGGACTATTGTAAAATACATGGCTGAGGTTCGTAATGACAACCCTAGTATATGAAGATAAAAGATAAAATCATACGGAAGTGAAAAATGCATTTCAGAAAAATTCTAATCCAAAATGATTAATAAGAAGTTTTATAATTAAAGGGATAAGTTTCACAAGGGATAACATTCACAGTTCACAAATGCATATCATCTAGTACTGCTGGGCAAGACATTACCAATTTTCATTAACTTCCAAAACAGAATATTTTGGGTCACATTAATAAATTTCACTATTTCACTAAAATACTGACCTGATATTATTTACACAGTCTTCATGAGCTTCAGAAAGTGTTTTTATGTGCTTTGAAGATATAGGGTCAAAAAGCAGAACTTCAGTCTGTTCACAAGCAACAGTCAACACTGACCTGAAAGCAAATGACACATTTCTCTTTAGCTTTCTAGCATTCTCTCATTATTGATGTTTATTTATAATCATTTAAACTATAATGAATAACTTTTTTACCCATGTTAGTTAGCAAATATTTATTTTTTATTTTTTTATTTTTAAAGTTCTGTTTATTTGGGGGGGGGGAGGGGCAGAGAGGATGAAAGAATCCTAAGCAGGCTCCATGCTCAGCACAGAGCTTGACATGGGGCTTGATCTCATCATTGTGAGTGAGACCTTGACCTGAGCTGAAATCAAGAGTCGGACATTTAGCCTACTGAGCCACCCAGACAGCCCAGTAGCAAATATTTAAAAGACCGAAATTATCTGCTGTTGGCAATAGTAGGAAATGGTAATCTCAAACATTATGGTGGAGCATAAACTGGCACAGTTTAGGTTCTGAGAGTACCTGTATCTGTCAAACTTTTAGCACCACATTCTAACCAGCTGAGCTAACCGGACAACCCTGTATCTATCACACTTTTAAATGTGCATACCTTTTGACTCAGCAATTTTTTCTGGGAATTTAATCTAAAGAAATAATCATTTATAAATATAAAGAAACATATAGAAAGATATGATTCACTGTAATGAGAAATTGAAAGTAACTTAAAAGTACATGAAAGGAGGAATGATTGATTCTATAAACCATAATACATAATAATTTGCAATATGGTGCAACATTTAAAAAAATGGGATAGTTTTATGTGAATATGCAAGAACTCCAAAACACATTTCTAAATGAGAAAGCTGGTTGTAGAAAAGCGTGTGTAAATGAGGCAACTTAGGGAAAAAATTATATATAACAAAATTATGAATTTCTTTATCAATATCTATTAAAATGTACCGAAAAAGTTTTGGCATATATCCTACCGAACCAGTTAGAGTCAAACTTAATCTTTTCCTTTATGGTTTTTAGTATTGTCTCTTGTTTCGGTCCTTTCTTATTACAAAGTTATATTATCATAAACCTTTTGTAAGCTTCATTTTGATTTCTGAAAAGCAACTGTCTTATTTGATTAAGTCTTAGTTTCCTGTGGGCACCACTCTTTCCGATTCAGATCTAGCAAATGAAATCTTAAGTCTTTGACACTGCAGGCCTGTTCTCAATTTATAGTTCCAGTAATAAATAGAATTTGTACACTTAAGATGAAAATACATAAGATAAAATGTTTTTAATTTTTTTAAGTAATCTCTACACCCAACATGGGGCTTGAACTCACAATCCTGAGATCAAGAGCCACATGTTCTACCAACTAAGCCATCAGAATGCCCCACGATAGAATTTTAATTAAAAAAAAATTTTTTTTTTGAGAGAGAGAGAGAGAGAGAGAGAGCACGCGTTACTCAGAAGAGTTATGGAATGAACTTTACTCCTTTTTGTGCATAAAAGTAAACCAATCATTGATTCTTAGAGAGTCTTTATCTTAAACACTGTAAATAAAATATCTATAAAACTGATACTCGTTGTTTTAATACAATCACTGATACTCATTGTTTTGTTTTAATACAATCTATTTTTGTACATGGCATGATTTGTAACTTTTTAAATTACATATCATTTGCCCCAATATCAAAGCCTGCACTTTTCTCATTGGTTCGAAATGTGATCTTTATCATATATACATTTTGTTTCTGGATTCTATACCCTATTCTCTGTAACACCACCATACTATTATAATTTCTAAATGGTTTTATATGTGGTAAAGCAAGATCTCCTCATTGCTTTTTTAAAAATTTATTTATTTTGAGAGAGCAAGACAGCCTGCGCACAAGTGAAGGAGAGGCAGAGAGAGGGAGAGAATCAAAAGCAGGCTCCGTGATGACAGCTCACAAAATGCGAGATCATGACCTGAGCTGAAATCAAGAGTAGGACGGCTAACCAACTGAGCCACCCAGATGCCGCCCACCCCCCACCATTGCTTAATAAGCATTTCTTTGCTTCTTTGCTGGGGAGGCAGCTAATACTATGCTTTTTCTTCCAAAGGAATTTTAGTCAGGTCTGACTAAAAAACCATGTTAATATTTTTACTAGAATGCACTGACTTTACAAATTAATTCAGTGGAATCTGTATCATTCAGTACTGAAACATCCCAACAGTAACATGTACACCTTCACACATATTCAAGATTTTCTTAGCAAGAGTATCTTAGCAATTCTTGGACCTTTAAACATCCTTATATATTTTAAATCAACTAATCAAGTTATATACACACACTCACACACAAGTCCAGCTATGGATTTTCAGATTATAATAAATCTATAGAAAAGTTTGCATAGAATTGAGATCTTTACAATATGGAGTCTTTCAATCCATCAATTTGGTGTATTTCCATTTACCATGGAGATTTTCTCCATATGGGTCATACCTATCTTTTGTTAGATTTATTCATGGGTACAATTTATTTGTGGGTACTTGACATTTTTTTCATGCTTTTGTAAATATTCTTTTTAAAATTTTGCTTTGTTGGTTGTTGGTGTATAGAAATGCAATTGATTTTAAAATGATTTATCCATCAATCTTGCTATTTTAATACTTTATCTGTAGGTTACTTTAGGTTTTGCCGATAATCATATCATCTACAAGCAAATGCTTTATTCTTTTTTAATACTATTTTCCTTGCTGCACTGGCTAGAACTTTCAGTATAATGTTAAATAGAAGTGTTACTATAACAGGCACTCCTCTCATTCCTGATCTTCAAAAACACATTCACTGTTTTCATCATTAAATACAATGTTTGCTGTAGAGTTTGTTTGTTTTGTTTTTCTTTTGTGAGGGGTAGATTTCTATTATTGGATTAAGAAATTTTCTTCTTCAAATTTGCTGGTTTCTTCATTAATAAATGTTAAATTATCCTAGGTTTTTCCTTCAATATGTTAATGTAGTGATTTACATTATTTTACTTTCTAAACCTTTCATTTCTACCATATTGCTTATTTAGCTCCGTTGGCTAAAGCTGTGGGCTCACATTCCTGGCTTCTCTTCCTTTCATTGATCTTAGCTCTGCAATTTACTCATTGCCTTAATTCTCTAATTCCTTCAAACACAAATTTTTATCTTACATTAAATATTTTATATTTTTTCTAGCTTTTCTAATTATTCTCTGTTGAAGGGTTGGGCCAAACTACCTACTCTACTACTTCTGGAAAGCTATACTCTCTACCTCTTGCATCTGAAGTCATGTCACCCTTTTCATTCTGAATATTGTTTACTTTGGCATTCTCTCAATCAATAGGAGTGTTTTTCATTTTTATTTGTCTTTTCAAAGACCAGGTTTTCTGTTATTTCTATTGAATTTTAAAAAGTTCACCAATTCCATTCTTTGTTACTCTATTTCCTTCCTTCTTCGCTTACTTTGCTATTATTTGCAGATAATTTCACTATTTTTTCTTGAGATACTTAGCTCATTTTTACTTGTCTTCCTTTCCAGTTTAATGACTACTATTTTCCTAGTAAGTACTGTTTTACACTTATCTTACAAGTTTTGAGACGTGATATTTTCATTATCATTCAATGCTAAATATTTTTTTTTAATGTTTATTTATTTTTGAGAGAGAGAGACACAGAGTGTGAGCGGGGGAGGGTCAGAGAGAGAGGGAGACACAGACTCTGAAGCAGGCTCCAGGCTCTGAGCTGTCAGCACAGAGCCTGACATGGGGCTTGAACCCACAAACTGTGAGATCATGACCTGAGCTGAAGTCGGCAGCTTAACTGACTGAGCCACCCAGGCACCTCTAGTGCTAAATATTTCTAATGTCCATTATCATTTCTTCTTTGGCCCATATGCTATTTATAAATGTTTCTTCACTTGAAAACACATAAGGTTTTTCTAGTTATCTTTTTGTTATTCATTTCTAGTGATCACACTGTACTGATATACTGTACTTCTATGATAATCTTTTGAAATGTGGCCTTGTAAGTGAAAATTTTGTAAATCTTCCTTGTGTGTTTGGAAAAAAGCAGGAGGCAGCTGTTACATATAGTCACGTGTGATGTTAAAAAATGTTAAACATTCAATAGTAATATAAATTAACATATGAATAAAAGCTTTTAAACATTAAAAAAATCAATTAACCTATAAATTATAAAAATGTTTTCCAGGTGATAGTTCTAATTAAGTTGTTCATATTATTCTAGTAATTTGCATTATTTATTAATTTTTGGAAATTTTAGCCATAATCTTTTCTTTGATCCAGATGCCCTTGTCTGCACCATGAATAGGCATAGGGAATTACATAAATCCCCTCCAAGAATGTCCACATTAAATAGGTAATCATTAAGTAACTTATAGTCTTTGTAAGTAATGAAAAAATTATTCAACAACAGAATTGTTCAGGGGGCTATATCCTTTTTTTAGCTTTTGCTTAAGTAAGTATATTAAAAATTTTAGCACTTATGCTTGCTGTTAATTTTGTGTATTAAATATGTATACAATTATGTTAATAACTAAGCCACAAAAAGAATCTGTTGATATATCATGTTTAATTATAATCCTTTAGCCCAGATGAGAATATAATGTAGCAGTTAAAAGCATAATAAGCCAGGGTATAATTCCTTGGTTTAATGACCTTTCTGCTTCTCAGTTTCCTCAACTAAATGTTCCTGGTACTGAGATTTATACTGGTGGTCAGTTTCATTAATAAAATCAGTGTTTATTGATGCCCACAGTGGGCAGGTAGTCAGTGGGTTTTAGCAAACTTAGCCCACTAAATAATGGTGAAATTCATTAGGAATAAAAATAGGGATCTGCATCCCAGGACTAATGACATCCATAAACCATCCCTATAGGCCTCATTCATCTGCTGTGGATTCTGTGTTGTCATGGGAGTGCATACTATGCTAACAGAGTTGGTATGTTTGGACGGTGCCAGCAGTAGTGCTATTACTTTTGTCCGACTGACTCATTCATCTCTCTGTAGTTCTCACAATGACTATGTGTGAATGGCTGGGAAAGTGCCTGAGAAAGGCAGGCAGCCCCACACTAAGGGAAGCTAAATGGTCACTGGGAATTTGCCTATGGTTTTTTTGTGTGGGGAAGGGTATCTGGCATGGATAAGGAGCACTTTGAACTGATGCTGCAGCTTTCCAGTTAGATGCTTATTGGTAGCTTGCTGTGCCAACTCTTAACTCTGTAGTTGTTATATAATGGGTTATTCTAGGACGTCCCATGGAAGGTACTCAATGGGCTTGGGGCAGTAACTACTCAACCACTATGGACATAAATCAATATTTTTACAACTGGTACAGCTGAACCAATGTGTACCAATGGATTATCAGGCCTGGATGCAGCATACTGCCCTTTAAAGCAACATTAAGTCGTGTTTTTATCTTGTGATTGTGTCTGCCTAACTGAAGTATACTATAATGTATATTAAAATCTTTCTTCATGATGATAAACTTGTCTGTTTTCTCCTTGAAGTTATCAATTTTTGATACATATATTTTAAATCTAAAAGACTCATCCAACTTCAGAGCTCTTTTATTTTCCAAGTGAACTGAGCTTTTATCAGCATGATCTCCTATCTCTAGTAATTTTTATTGCCTTAAAGCATAGTTTATATATTATTATCACTCACTAGCTTTTGTTTAGAATGTATTTGATATATTTTTGTCTATCCTTTTGAACATTTAGTAGTAGTGTATTTATTACAATTAGTAATATTTGGAATTTATTTTCAGCCATTCTTTGTGCTTTCTTTTTTTAATGTTTATTTATTTTTAAGAGAAAGAGACACAGTGCTAGCGGGAAAAGGGCAGAGAGAGAAGGAGACACAGAATCTGAAGCTGTCAGCACAGAGCCCGATATGGGGCTCGAACTCATGAACCACGAGATCATGACCTGAGCAAAAGTTGGACACTTAACTGACTGAGCCACCCAAGCGCCACTTCTTTGTTAAAAAATTTTAATGCGTATTTATTTTTAAGAGACAGAGTATGAGGGGGGGGGAAGGGCAGAAAGACAGGGAGACACAGAATCCAAAGCAGATTTCAGGCTCTGAGCTGTCAGCACAGCTGACATGGGGCTCGAACTCACAGACTGTGAGATCACAACCTGAGCCGAAGTCAGACACTTAACCGACTATGCCACCCAGGCACTCCTGTGCTATTTATTATACCTTTCCTACTTTCTCTCTTTCCCTTTCTTGTCTTTTTTTGGAATATTTTTTTCTCATTCCATATTTTTTCCTCTACTAGTCTGGAAATAATATATTCTTTCTTGTATTTTAGTGTTTACCTTGCAGATTTTAATATGCAAACATTAAAACCTAAGTTATGATGTCAAATTCTCCTTAAAGAAAATTGTTTTCTTCAATTTTAGTTCCATCTTTGTTAATTCCAAAAGACAAAATTGAAGTTATATTAAGTTTCACATGCATATTTCCCACTTTCTTTATTCTTCATTCTTTCTACCATCTCAGACCTTCCTGTTGAAAATTCTTTTCTTTGAACTTCAAATTTCATTATTCAAGGTCTGGTGGCAAACTCACTGAGCTTTGCTTGTGTATGTATTTATTTCATCTTTGTTCTTGACAAAAATGAAGACTCCATCTTTACTGGGTATAGACACCTAGATTGGCAGTTTCCCCCCTCCCCCCCAGCATACTGAAAATAATCACCACTGTCCTCTGATTTACACTATTATTGATGATAATTGGCTTTCACTCTTGTAATTAATCCTTTGAAGGTATTTTTTTTCTCTAGCTTTTAAGATTTTCTATTTGTTGTCATGGAGTCTCTGTAACATGTCTAGAAAAGATTCCTATTCGGAGTCTGCTGGACATCTTAAATCATGGTCTGGTGACTTTCTTCAATTCTGGAAAGTTCTCATATGTTATTTCTTCAAATGTTTTTTTTTTTTTTTTTTTTTGCCCCATTATCTCATTTTCTTCAGGAGCTTACCAAATATATACTATGCCTTTTCTCTCTATGCAACATGTCACTAAACCTCCTTCATATTTTCAATCTCTGCATCTTTTTTGTCTCCATTTTAGATAATTTCTTCACTTCTGTTTTCCAATACACTAATTCTCTCTACAGCAGTCCCACATATTATTACCTAATATATTAACATTATCAAATTTCATTTTTCAAAATGTCATCCTTAGGAGGTATTACTGCAAAACCTTTTTGGAATTCTTTAGAAATTACCTCTACTCCATGTATCTTTTCATTTCTTTAGTGCCAAATTCTCTCTAGTCTCTATTAAATTTATAATTTTAATTCTTACTTTCTGTGTCACCTCTCCTTCTCTGTACTGAGAAGTCCTTATAAATGACAGTGGTAATGTACCTAGTAAGCTGATTTAACCCATATAACTGAAGATTATGAGAAATTATCTCCTTTAACACATGTCATTTTTCTATAAAATTATTTTGTCTTATGAAAATCTAGAGCATATCAGTAGATGTAGTAATTTAGTAAGAATACTAAAAAATTAAAACACAACTATTTTCACCTATCACCTTGACATAGAAAAGAATGGCTATGTGCAATGTTGGCAACAGTATGGAGAGACAGGCACTTTCAGATGTGTGCAATAGGAATGTGAATTAGTAAAATCTTCACAGAGGGCAATTTAATAATAGGTATCCAAAATCTTCATATCCTTTGACTCATTCTAGGGTATTATCACAAGGACATAAATCTAAAAATTTTATTTATAGAGGTTTTATTTAAATAAATGAAAATTTTTAAATAATGCTGTAGAAATATATTAACATAGGTAATTCACAATATACTATGAAAAAAAGCAGGCAACAAAATAACTCCATGTTTATATTAAAATGAACATACACAGGGGCACCTGGCTAGTTCAGTTGGAAGAGCATGTGACTCCTGATCTCTAGGGTGTGAGTTTGAGCCCCATGTTGAGCACAGAGATTACTTAAACAAGTAAATAAAAACTTTTAAAATAGGTAAACATATACAAAGAAAAAAATTCCTTGGATAGCCATTCAATCTCTGCAATTATAACTGCTCTTCTGCTTCTAATTTTGCTCATTTATTGCCTAAGTTTTCTAGAATAAGTATGTATCAATTGCAAATTAAAGTGTTGAGTTATTTTAAGTACCAGAGTACCTAAGTACTTTTTTCAAAAATGTCTGTATGGGACACTACTGTCCACATTCAAACAGAACTATCAGTAATATATTCCTCATTCTAATAGCACTGGCAATGGAATTCCTTCTTCATAATTCATTCTACCCGTCACCCTGTACCTAAAAATCCCACTTCCAAAGAGTAGAAACGGCTATTTCTGAAAGCCTGACAGAATAGGTAAGGGGGTGGGAAGAGAGAAGTTGGAGTATGGAGAAGGAACCAAATGTTTATGAGGAATGGATTCTTGGTATTTTAGGAGGAGCTTTAGGAATAGGGCTTGGGTGGAGAGGAGTGAGGAAAGGCAGTTCCATGAATAAACTTCAGCAATAGTTTCTCCTCTCTTCCCTGTGTTTGGGTGCACATTCATTGCTACAGGTTCCACCCAACTGCTATTAGTAGAAACCCCAGAGATTCTAGCACCAAGTATAATTAGGAAGAAGCATCTGCATCAGTGAAATGGTACCTTCTCACCATGATTTCAGACTCCTCTACTTTTCTCCTTTGTTAGCATGTTTTAGGTTTTTCTTTAGCAAAATATTTTGCTTTGTTAAGCTATCATCTTTCAGCTTCACTAGCATGACAAACTGATCCTCCAACCATAGGTCCTTTGACACACCATTTCCTCCATCTGAAATAAGTCTCTCCCCGGCCCCATCCTATCTTGGTTAGTTCATCTTCTATTCATTTTTCTGTTCTTGGTCAAATGTTATTTCTTCAGAGAAACCTCAAACACCCTAGTATACAACAGGTTCCTTCAAGTCTTTATCTCAATTTATAAATACATAATATGAATGATTTAGTATGATCATTAATATGTAGTTGAACTAATACGTCCCAAGCTTAATAAAAGTGGTCCCATTAGCTGGTTTTGCTCACCACTGCAACCTCTGCATCTGGAAAACAGCAAGTGCTCAACAAATATTTGCTGAATGAAGGAATGAACAAATAAGCAACTAAGCAAATGACTAGGAATCCAGAGGCCTTAATCAGGTAAGAGTTAAATTAACTATGCCCTCTCAGGGTAGAAACGTGTGTCAATTTTTTCCTTTGTTCCTTGTTGAACTTGTTCGTGTACTCACCAAAGTTTTAAAAATACCTATTATTTTGAAAATTCCCCACAACCCAAAGTAAACCCAGGCCAAACGTGAAATATTTACTCTGCCAGGAAAACGCCTGGATGCCCATAACAGACGCACCCAGTCTAGCCTGGGGACTTCACAAACGCCCCACTTCAGAAGCCTTCTCTCCGCCGCCGCCCGCGTCTTAGTCCCGGAGCCAAGGAACGCACCCTTGTCCCCTCAGGGCAAGTCAGGCGCTGAGTGCGTGGATCCCGCAGGCTCCCTACCCTCGCCAGAAGCTTCGGGGAGAAAACCGCAAGCCGGGGACGACAGGGAAAGGAGCATTTACTGCGCACGTATCTGCTGGGCACGTACTGCGTCCCAGAGAACCGGGCTCCGGCCGGGCTCTAGCCCCACGGCGCCGCGTCCCGAGGAGCACACACGAGTCCCGGGCCTGCCTGCCCCCAAGGGGCCGGGCGACACCTCCGACAGCCACAGGGCGCTTTACCAAGTGCCGGCGGCCCCGAACCCCGGCCGCAGCCCACGGGTGGCAGAGGCAGGCGGAGGCGGGCACCCGCCCTCCGAGGGGCCGCGCTTACCCGTCGGGGGAGTACTCGAGGTTGAAGACGGCGCCGTGGGTGCGGGTGCTGAGGTACACCGAGTCCGCGGGATGGATGGAACCATAGAGGTTAGTCATGGTGCGAAAATTGTCCCGCGCCGGGTCCACGAACAGCCCGCGGCCCAGACTGCGTTCTCTCAGCCACCCGAACAGCCGGGCGCCAGGGCCGCCCAGGCCGGCGCCGAGGCCGTGGCGGCCCCGGCCCCCAGCCCTGCAGTCGGGCCCGGGTCGCCGGCGCGGGGGGGAGGGCGGTGACGGCTCTCCCAGGGCGGAAGCTGCCGAGGAGTCCAGAGCTCCGGGCGGCTCGAGCTCCCCAGCGCGCGCGGCCAGGGGCAGCGACGGGGCGCCGGGACAGCGAGGGCTCCGGGAGGGCGACGGGGGAGGGGCTGCGTCAGCCCCGGGCTGCGGCGGCGCGGGCGGGGAAGGGAGCGGCCCGGCGGCCACCGCCTGCCCCGCACGGGGTGCCGGCTCCGCAGCCCCAGTTCCGGCCATCCCATCCCCTCCGGGACTACCGGGCCCGAAGGTAAACATGACCAACGCACCCGCCCCCGCTCCCGGCCGCTGCCCCGCCGGCCGACACCTCACTGCTCCCGCTCCCACCGCCACTTCCGGCGTGCTACGGCCTAACCCAGCCGGCTGGGAAACACGTGCCGCTCCTGGCCACCATCCGTTGGGGACCGCGAAAGCGGGGACACAGGCGACGGCTGGTGCTTTAGCCCTGGAGGGTGTTTGAGCGCAACTGAGAATGCCCGGGGTCCGGGCTGTATGGGGCAGTGTTTTAGCATCAGGGTACCGTGTGCGACAGAGTCAGGTCTGTAGTTGTCAGTAATCGTGCCAAGGAATGACTGGGCCTGAATAGTCCAAGGGGTGGACTATGATTATGTACTGTTACCCTCACTTTACGTTAAGGTCATAAGGGGAAGAAATTACCATATTGTGTGCAGGTCCCACATATTGAGTGGCATGGTGTACTGCCTACTTACGGCCTGGGAGTCTAAGGACTCAGTCAGGTTCACTACTGTGCTAAAAGCCCAGGTCTGTACAGGGCCTGGAAAACAGGGCCTATTGGTGCCCTGAATATCTGCCTAACTCCCAGCTACTGCCCAGTAGGTCAAGATTTTATCAAGGCCAATGTCTTCCTCTCCTCAGAAAGGAGAGTATATCCAGCAGGAATCACAGAATGGAGCTGGATCAAATCAACCTGACAAGCAACAGAGCCCAAGGTCAATCCTGCTTACATGTGCCAGGGCACAGATGGCATTACAGATGCAAGACCCTTCAACACTGCTATTAAAGATCAATATATACTTCTCCTTTGTAAAAAAAGAGTTAACAGGAACTGGGGTATTTCTTCCGGAGGGAAGCAAAGTCTTCAATAAAAGAAAGCTTGAGGTACAAGGAAAGGTAGATAGAAGAACTGACAGCTCTTCTAGGTATTGACAACTCTTGATGGAGAGGCTATGTTGTAGAAAGCTCACATTTGATGACTGAGGATAAACCTGGAGGATCTTTGTAGGAAGAGCTATCCTGTGAGGATAGATCTGAAGGATCTCCAGTGTAAAGGGAATGAGATTCGGAGAGCTGAACATTCAGCAGGTCTTCCTACCAGAAAAGTTAAGTTAGTAGTCATTCATCTCTCCTGTCCATGAGCTGATTGAAAAAATAGCAAGAAGCAAGCATCCTGAGTTCAGAGATCATAGCAGCCAATCCTCTGGAGATAGTCTCCTGTTGCCCACACAGAGCAGAAGGGGTAAAGGTCTGTTTGTGATTAACAAATTATGTCCCTTAATGACCCCCAACATTTGGCTGCAACAAATAATAGAGGCCCTCTGCTTGACCCCTAAGTTATGGTCAATGGCTAAAATTTTATGGTCTATAAAACATTAACCATTTACCAATATTATTAAAATTTTAATAGGTAAAATAGAACAGTGTTAAAAGGTTACATATTCCAAGGTATTTAAGATACAGTTCCAACAGAAAAATATACGCTGTGGAATCAAAATCTGTGCTGCCTCAAGATAATCAGATTTCACAGTTCAGGCAAATCAGAATTAACACACTAGAGTCCCAAAACTGATTAAGAAATGTTCACTAACAATTTAGAGAATCTAGAGAAGCCAAATGGAAAGAAAAAACTTTGTAGGTTTGCATGTATCTCTGGAAGTCAGATAATGAGAATGATTCTTCAGAAGACAGCCTAAAAAGGCAATGGTGGCTATAACACACAGAACAAGTCATTCAGTAATGCC
The DNA here is from genome assembly GCA_028646485.1 of Cryptoprocta ferox. Taxonomy (NCBI): domain Eukaryota; kingdom Metazoa; phylum Chordata; class Mammalia; order Carnivora; family Eupleridae; genus Cryptoprocta; species Cryptoprocta ferox. The sequence continues at coordinate 33,131,140 of CM053568.1, forward strand.
AGGGTTTTCTTTTTTCCTTTTCTTTCTTATGCTTTTACTTAAAATGTGAGCCCTCACTTATTCCAAATAATTTTTACTAAAACCTAAAATAAGAACAAATTACATAAGGACTAAAAGTGTATTGAGACGACCATGATTTTACAACCCATCAGTAGAAAAAAAATTACTGGAAGTTAATTGAGAAGGTACTAAAGATAGATTAACTGTGACTGTCCTATTTACCCACTGCCTTTGAGAGCCTTTAAATACAACCATGTCATGTTAACAAGGAAAATGACTGCAAATCAGTATATAGACCAATTTCTGTAACACTATTTTCAAGTGCTAAAAACATTTCAACTTCAACTGCTCAACTTCACAGATACCAGTTATTTAGAAATGCCTAAATCATCCTCTCAACTTCTTTGCCCTGATGTTCCTTTTAGATCACAACCCAAGGAAACAACTGGCAAAGGTTTCCCAAAATTAGCAAATGCTTCCTCTATGCCCAGGTATCACACGCCCCTGGATACCCCCAACACGTAGAATCAGGGATGCAGGCAGGGAACAAATTCATTTTCTCTCTTCCCTATCCATTGACTAGACGTTTTTAAAAAATTACTTCCTAAGGGATGTGTTATAATGCAATGTATCTGAAATATAAATACTGGTCTTTCTGTTTAGGCTGTTATACTTTTGGAGCAGCAGGTTCACTCCTGATGTCTTTGACATCATTGGTTCTGCCCATCAGATAGAATTCTTTGTTGGGGACAAGATTGACAAAATGAGCAAGGCAGTTGGACATGGCAAAAAAAAAAAAAAACTGAAATGGAAGCAGTATCTCAGGCATCTTCTCGACTGAAGCCATGTACTCAAGTTTTTTGAAATGGTCATCTGTTATATCATCAGCTCGGGAAATCGCAAGTGCAAACTCCAGGACTACCTTTTCCCAAGCAAGGAGATTAGACTTTCTCTGGTTCACACAGACGTGCAAGAAAACAGTCAGAAGCAGAATCTCTGTTCATCCTAGTATAGCCAATAAAACAAAAGAGCCTAAGAAAACGAAATAATCCAAGGTTAGAGTAAAGGGGCAAAGTCAGGTGAAAATAAACTTTCCAGTTAAACTTGATCAAGTCCAGTGGAATGCAAACCTGAAACTCTGGCTCAGCACTACCTCTGCCAAGAAGTCTTCTTTGCTCACTCCAGCTACAAGCATCTCCTCTTTCTCCTCTCAACACTATGGCATGAAAAATCACAGAACCAAGACTCAGAGACTCTAAATAAGGACCCCCAAATCCAAACTTTTTCATATGAGTAAAGTGAAGCTCAGATAATTATCCCTTTGTCTCCAATTAATCCCAACAAGATGCAATATTTGCAAAATTAATAGCCAACACTTGGCAATTACTACATGCTAAGAATGTACTCAATGCTTCATGTTATCTTATTCTTTTTTTTTTAATGTTTATTTACTTTTGAGAGAGAGAGAGTGACAGATGTGAGCAGGGGAGGGGCAGAGAGAGAGGGAGACCCAGAATCCAAAGCAGGCTCCAGGCTCTGAGCTGTCAGCACAGAGCCCGATGCAGGGCTTGAACTCACAAATTGTGAGATCATGACCTGAGCCAAAGTCAGATGCTTAACTGACTGAGCCACCCAGGTGCCCCGATGTTATCTTATTTCTTATAAAAATCCTAGGAAGTAGTGTTTTTATTATCACCCCATTTTATTGGCAAAGAAACTAAAGTTCAGAGAGGTGAAGTGACTTCCCCAAGGTCACACAGTTGGAAAGTGGCAGAACTAGGATCTGAATCCAAGTGTATTTGATTCTAAAGATTATACTTCTAATCATTACCCTTTCTCAGGCAAAATACTGAAAACTACTAAACATCTAAAAATAGAAGAATAGTTCAGCAAACCATGGTGTGACAGCATACTCTATGGCCACTAGGGAAGCAATGCCTAGAGAGAGTCTGGCAACTAGGCAGGAGGCTCTCAGCAGGGCAAAGGGGAGAGGATGTACCTGTCCTGAAGTTATCTTCAAGAACAAGGTGGGATCAGGAGGGTAAGTTGGGGGGTAGGAAGACTGATGACCTTCAACCTCAGGAATAAATACAAAGAACAGATGTTTCTTCCCCGGCCCAGAGGATCAGGATGTAGGGATCAGTAGGACTTTGTAAGCTTGGTGACAAACCCATGTTTGCTGTGTCTTTACCCTTGGTCCATTTCTCTGGGAAGAATTAGCATGACCTCTGATACCCACAGGGCCTGACTTTGGATGAAGGAGATAGTAAGCTGTTGGCTGGGGGATTGAGATGCATTTCACAACCAGTCTTGGTGGGAAAGAGACGATGGAGGCAGTTCTAGAAATGAGAGGCAGACAGGCGTAGGCTTGGGGCCAGCAGCAAGAAATAAATAAAAATGTAAAATGTAATAAACCTGTTTGGGGCCCATTAGGGATAATTAGTGGGTAGACTAAATTCACACTGGCAAATGCAAACCAGTATAATGTAGCATAAAGAGCACAAGCTTTGAAAATAAACTCTGCCATATTCTAGTTGCATGCCCCATATTAAGTTACAGCTCTGAACGTCAAGGATAAAATGGTTATAATAAGGCTCAACTTTGAGGGGGAGCTGTGTGCATTTGAGAAAATGTATGCCAAGTATCCAGGACCAGGTCTGGCACAAAGTTGGGGCAAAGCTAATCCCTGGTCCCAAATGTCACGCAGACAAAGAAGCAGGTGGGCATGGTGATGAGACTGGAAGGGAACTCAAGCAATGAGAAGAGCTGGGGGTGGGGAAGGGTCTTCGCTGCACCATATAGTGGCATGGACTTTTCCCTTTCCTTAGGTATGAAGAAGCCCTGAAGCTGGCACAGGGGAGGTGGGCACCAACCTGGTCAGAGAACACTGGGTTCTTTGAGGAGATCTGGTACACCAGGCACTGTGGACAACCACACTGTATGAGCACCTGTTGGCCAGGCTGGTCACCATAATGATGAGTTCCTTGTCAACTCTGCTGAGCTGCCCTAGGGAGGGAGAGGAGAGGAGACCAGAAGCCCTGGCTAGCGGCCTAGGATAACCTAGACAGGTTCAGCCACACTTCAGCAACAGAGTGCATCCATTCCCCGTCTCTTGCTACCAGCTACCCTATTTTATTTTCTTCATAATACTTAACACTTCTGAAGTTAACCTGTTCTTTTATTTTGTGTAGTTGTTCATCCTTTTGTCCTCTCTAGAATATGTCTGAAAGTCTACAAATTCTTCTGACTTACTCACCACCATATCCCCCAGAGGAGTGCCAGTCATATAGAGGTTGCCCAGAAAATATGTGTTGAATATATTACTAAAATTCCCGAAACATTTTCTGAGGCTGATCAAGTATTGGACTAACACTTTCAAAGGAGAAGGGAGGAGACTTCCTAACCTCAGGGGACCTACTCCATGGGGACAGGGAGAGGCAGAGAAGGTGGGAATTCATTTTGGCACCAGGTACCATTCTGGTACATATGTAACCTTATTTCATCCTCATACCCGCAGTGTAGAGTAGGTATTAATACCATTTTACTAGTAAGGAAACCAAAGCTTTGAGACATTTAAGTACTTTGTTGAAGTTCACATGCAAGCTCTATGGCAGAACTCAGATGTGAACACAGGATCTGTCTCCTCCCACTAGGCCAAAGAAAGATAAGGCAGATAGCACTCTGTATGCAACTGGAAAAGGACAGATGATGGACTGCTGTGGGAGTTGAACAGAAGGAAGAGTCCCTTGTAAGTAAAGGCAGGTGAGATGGACTTTGAAGGAAAGAGCAGCTTCACAAAGCATGGACAGGGGAAAAGGTATCTCTGAGGCATAGCAGAGGGTGAACAAAGGTAAAGACTGGAGAAATCAAGAGATCTGAATGCTTCAGAGTAAAATGTAGCCCACTTTGATTCCAATAGATAGAACATAAAGAGGAGCTGAGGAAAATGAGGCTGGGAAGGCAGGCTGCTATCAGGCCATGGAGAGTCACTGTGACACACTGTCTCCCAATACCTACCGTCTCCTCTTCAATAACAGAATCCTTTCATCTTAGCCGGGCACATGGCCTACACAGCTTCCCTTGCAGCTGAGTGTGATGATGTGATGAAATTCTGGCCAGTGGGATGTAAAGAGAAGTGATGTGACTTTCATGTCATGACCCTAAAGGAAAGGAATGTGTACCCACAAATGCCCCTTCTCTTTCTGATGGTAGTAGTGGTGAGTCAGCATGAACATGTAGGCAAAGGCAATCCCAGACAGTGAACAACACTACACTGGCCCTTAGCAGCTCACATGGGGACTGTTAGGTGAGAAAGAGAAAAATATCTTGTTTAAACCAATGTATCTTTGGGTCTGGATAACAGCAACTTAACTTGAATCCTAAGTAAGAAATGCATGATTGCCAGGCTCAAGTCCCTGAACTTTATTCAGGGGGGTCTATGGAGCCAGAGGATGTTTAAGTCCAAAGTAAGAGAGATGAGCCATAGTCATCACCTAACTTATTTCGATTCTGTATGTATAATTATATACTTACATTCAGAATCCAGCTTCAAAATCCAGAGAATATCTCATCCAACTAGTCTTTCTGAAATCTCTCCCTAGCTCTACACTGATCTGGAACTATATGGGAAAAACTCTAGCAAGTAGGCATCTGGATCTCATCCAAGAATGATTTAGCACTGTTTTTCTATTTACCTGCTGCCTTGTTGCAGCTGACATTGTAATAAGCAAAGAAGTCTCTGAATTCCAACGGCCAGTGAGACATTACTTTAAATACATTTGGTAAAAATCCTCTCTGCAGGGAAGAAAGAAAAAAACAAACAACAGGGAAAATTAAGAGCAGAATAGGTAATCAGTAACTGGTAGTCACCACACGGTCTGTTGAATGCCAGATGCAATCATAGGAAGGCCCAGCCTTGGTGTCAAAGTACAACCCACACATACCTCCTTAGGGTATTTATAACTTGCAGTGTTACTTCTAAAGGTATATGTGATTTTTTTGATAAGTCGTTTTATGAAATTTAGACTGTGAATGTTCTAACTAAACCAAAAGACACGCCTTAGAATTTACGTTTTACTGATTTCATACCTTTTCACAAGGGGCTGGTGGTGTTCGTTTATTTATAAGAATAAATTAATAACAAGCCTTAATATTAGTAAAGTACTTTGTAAAGTTCTTTCATACATCCTTCTCCACAACTCTGTAAGGTAGGTAAGGCAGGTATCACTATCCCCAGTTTACAGAAAAGGAAACTAAGGCCCAGAGCGGTTGAATGACTTGGCCAAGGCCACACCAAAAGTAAGAGGCAGCCTTTTGACATTACCAAAAGTAAGAGGCAGGAATTTTGACATTGGGTTTTCAGTATATTTCCTAATGGGATGTTATGGCAGACAACTATTGGCTGTTACCCAGCAGCCATTTCTTCCCTCCTCCCTTGACAACAGAACCTGTATATTTTCAGATACCAGACTGCCATGGTTTTCCGGTAAGGTTAAGCCCTTCCCCAACTCTAGTGGGCGAATCTTGATTTGTCTAAACCAATTATGGTTCTTCAATTCCACTTCTCAGTGATTGGTCTAGGAATGAGCATGTGACACAATCCTGCCCAGTAAGAAATGAGGGGAAATTAGCTGGGAACTTTCTTCTCCCTCCAAAAGGAATATGAGGAAGGGGTGCACCCTCCTAATCCCTCCCAGGAGTTGTGCAAGGATGTAATGTTTGCTGCTGCTATAGCCATCTTTTGATTGGGAGGGGACAAGTGTGAGCCCAGAATCATCACACTGAGGAAGACAGAACCAAAAAATACTAAGAGCCTCATCCTCACTGTATCACTTAGCCACCGGATTTAACAACCCAGGAATCACCCTGTCTGGATCTGCTGTTATGTGAGACACTGAACTGTCCTTTTAGTTACATGAACTTAATTGGATTTTCTGTTACCTGTAGGGAAAAGTACCCTGCTAACAGATGCTAACAATTCATTAATGGGCTAGAAGACATAGTATAAATAGAACCATATATATCAGCCAGGAGCAGGGGCTGGGGAAGAGGTGGGGAAGTGGAGAGGTAGGGACGGGTGAAGGTGGTACTGAGGGGGAGGCTGAGGGCTCCAAACCTTTTCCTGCAGAGCCAGGTGGATTTTTATCTTTCTTATATAACGGATTTCCATACAAGATATTGTTTGGAAAAAAACTCCTCTAATTTCTACCACCAAGTTTGAAAACCAAAAGCTTATGGCAAATGTCTATGCTCAAAGAAGGGTCTTACAATTTGGCAACATAGAGTACCAACTTTCAAAAAGTACCCTGAGGAAATAATTCAGGGATGTTAAAAAAGATAAATGACAAGTTCTAAATGTCCAAGATTGGGAGATTGCTGAAATAAACTAAAATATCTCTAATATATACTGTATTATGCAGCCACTAATTATAATAATGTTTTGACCTGTAAAATGTCAATAGTAACACAATTTCATTTTAAAAAGTTACATGTGGGGCTTCTGGGTGGCTAAGTCAGTTAAGCGACCGACTTCAGCTCAGGTCAAGATCTCGTGGTCCGTGAGTTTGAGCCCCCTGTCGGGCTCTGTGCTGACAGCTCAGAGCCTGGAGCCTGCTTTGGATTCTGTGTCTCCCTCTCTCTCTGCCCTTCCCCCACACATGCTCTGCTTCAAAAATGAATAAATGTTAAAAAATGTTAAAAAATTATATGTATATTTATACAAAGAAAATATGGAAGAAAACACATCAAAATGCTAAAAGTAGTTTACCTAGGTGGAATCAGATAATTTTATTATTTTTGAATTTTCAGCTTAATTTTCTTACTTTTCAACATGTCATTATAGGAAGCAACAAGGTATCTTTCACACTTTAAGCAGCTAGCATGTATGTCAGTGGTTCTAACTCCACGCCACACTATAGTGCTAAAGGAAACTACTATAAAACAAACCTCAGCAATCTGTTTGGGCAGAGGACTAAATGACAAAGAAGAGTCCCAGAACATAAGAGCCTAAGAGGAAAAAAGTATGTCCTTCTGATTGGGATACAATTGGCCCCCAAAGGAAGGGTTTGTCCACAGTGGACACTGGGGCAGACTCGGGCAACCTGTTCTGGGGCTTCCTTTCCGGCTGACACAGTCTGTACTGGCTGACTCCCTGCACGACCGAGGGTCTCACCTCCTTTTCTACCTCCTCCATGATCTCTATAATGCCAAAAGGCAGGTCCTTCTTGTAGGGAATAGGGTAACAGCTAATGGGTTTGTACTTATCTTCCTTCTGAGTCTCATAAAGGTGCAAGTTCAGGATCACCACAGGAAACTTTTCTCAAAACCTGTTTGTCACAAGGTGAAGAAGAGACTAAAAGGCAACAGAGACAGGTTTGAGTGGGCTACTGAAAAATGGCTTGGATAGCTCGTCTATACGTATATCTGGGCCTAAAGAAAAGAGATTGCAAATAGGTTCTACCTCCTGGCACAACTCCCACTGACTGTAAATCCCCTGTCTTGGGCAATCGTGAAAAGCATTCTCAGCTCAGTAAGAAACAATATTGTAATCAATTAGTAATGTCTGACCTGGGTAGGTAATATGAGGGTAGGGTGGCCCAGGTAACATTATTTGCAGTAGGTTAGACAGATGTTTGAGCCTGGGTTCAAATCCAGAACTGTCTGATTCCGAAGTCTATGTTCTTCCCACTTTGCAGTCCTGTCTCTTAAAAAAGAAAAAAAGTCGAAATTAAAAACGTAAAAAACTAACAATATTCTAAATGAAGAGTGGGAAACAAACAAACACATAACTTTGAATGGGCCACCCCTTTGTGCCTTTTACCACACAAAGTTCTAAGAGGGGTGCTTTTCTGGAAAGCTCAGTGTGGTCCAGTTATCTATGAAAGATAGTGTAATGTAGGGCTGTCTGAAGCCAGAGTGCCTGGATCCAAACCCTGACTTAGCGAATATGTGACAAGGGCAGGTCCCCTGCCAAGGATGGCAGCTACTTTTTTAAAACCCCTAAACTCCAAGCCGCTCTACAATCTCAGGTCTTGTCCTCCTTTTTCCCTAAACGCTTGTTAACATTTTCACTGTGAACCTCTGAATAACCAGAATACTATTAAAAAGAACAACTTCCATTTGACTAAAGTACTACACCAGGCTTATTGGTAGGAGTTTTGTAGGCATTATCTCTGAACCTTAAGTTATTATACCACTGTATCTCTCCCTGCTGGGGCAGCCAGATTCAGCTACCACGAGGGGAAGTCAGCTCAGTAATGTCATTTGCTTTATCAAAAGAAGATGAATGTGGAAGTTCAAAACGAGGCCTGCTGTTAACCTACTGAAGCAGCAAGAAATAAGACTATGTACCTGGCATGGCAAGGAGGTCCCTCACACGACTCTGGGTGCACGTTGAGTAAAGACTTAGCCACTCTGCCATGTTCCAGTTGTACAGGGCACTAAGCCCTGGCAGTCATCCTTAAACTTCAGACACCTCTGAGACAGCGGGAAAGCAGCTGGACTCTGTGCACTCTGCCAGCATATTTGCCGGTTTGGTAGTAAAATGAAGTAAAAGCAACCCAAAGGTGATACTATTCTTGCCAATCATCTTTGAACCCATACTGGATTCTGGATTAACTCATTAAAAACTAAAAATTTCAAGTGAAATCTGATTATTAAATGTTAACTCAATTGTTTTTCCCATGGATGTACATGTAACAGCACTGGTGACCACAGAGGCTGTATTTTGGCTACATGGAAGTTCATTATACTAGTCTGTCAACTTTTATGTGTTTGGAGCCATCCATAATAAAATATTAAAAGGGGCGCCTGGGCGGCTCTGTCGGTTAAACATCCAACTCTGGACTTTGGCTCAGGTCGGGATCTCATGATTCGTGGGTTTGAGCCCCATGCCAGGGTCTGCGCTGACTGCACGGGGCCTGCTTGGGATACTCTCTTCCTCTCTATCTGCCCCTCCCATGCTTGCACACTCTCTCTCTCAAAATAAATAAATAAACTTAAAATTAAAAGCCACGCTTAAATTTTTTTTTTTAAAAAACCTGTGGAACAAATACACGCACAAGTCTGCAAGCTGTTAGTTAGCTTACAAATGTTAGCTTAAAAAGCCAGCTATGAAAGCATTTGAGTTATGAACATAGGCACAGTACTTGACATTCTTAGGTGAGTCAATAAATGAGTTTTTATTATTGGAGAACTATAATTTAAAACTTTGTTTTGTAAAAAATCAGACATTTCACAATTCTAAAATATAGACACTGGGTTCCACTACCAGTCTTCATAGTACAACACAATCTAAAAAGAAAAATATTGGTAAACTGGATGTCATCAAAATTCAAAATATGTTTCAACAGATACTATTACAAAAATGAAAAACAGGCCACAGACTGGGAGAAAAAAATTGCAAATCATATATCTGATAAAGGGTTTATATCCAGAATATATTTAAAAGTATCTTATAACTCAAAAAGACAGACCACACAATTTAAAAATGGGCAGGGGTGCCTGGGTGGCTCAGCTGGTTAAACATCTGATTCTTGGTCATGATCTCATGGTTCATGGGTTCAAGCCCTGCGTCCAGCTCTGTGCTGACAGCACAGAGGCTGCTTGAGATTCTCTCTCTCCTCCTCTCTCTCCTCTCCCTCAAAAATGAATAAACATTTAAAAAAAATAAATAAAAATGGGCAAAATATCTGAATAGACAATTCATCAAATAAGATCTCCAAATTTCTATTAAGCATATTAGTCATTAGGGAAATGCAAATTAAAATGACAGATAATATTCACACCTACTAAGATGGCTTTAATCAAAAGGACAATGATAAGTGTTAGTGAGGATTAGAGAAACTAGAACCTTTATACATTAGTGGTGGAATAAAATGGGGCAACTGAGACAAATTTGGCAGTTTCTTAAGAGGTTAAAAATAAATTTATCAGGGGCACCTGGGTGGCTCAGTTGGTTGAGCATCCGACTCCTGCTCAGGTCATGGTCTAGTAGTTCATTAGTTCGAGCCCTGCATTAGGCTTACTGCTGTCACCACATAGAGGCCTCTTCAGATCCTGTGTCTCCCTCTTTCTCTGCCCCTCCCCTGTTCACACTCTTTCTCAAAAATAAAAATAAAACATTAAAAATGTTTAAATATATGATATATATATCATATAGCCTAGCAATTCCACTCCTAGGTACCCTATCCAAGAGAAATGAACACATACATCCACAGAAAGACTTACATGCAAATGTTAAAAGCATTATTCGTAATAGCCAAAAAGTGAAAACAACCCAAATGGTCATCAACTTGTAAATAGATAAACAAAATGTGGTGTATCCATACAACAGAATACTATTCAGAAATAAAATGGAATGATTTACTACTAATATGATTTACTACAGGAATGATTTACTACAAACACAGATGAACCACAAAATATGTTAAATGAAAGAGCCAGACACAAAAAATCTACATACTGTATGATTCCATCCATATGAAATGTCCAGAAACGGCATACTAGAGAGACAGAATATAGATTAGTGGTTCCAGGGGGCTGGGGTAGAATTGGGAATTAACTGCAAGTCAAAAAGGCATGAGGGACCTTTTTAGGGTGACCGAAATGTTCTAAAGCTGGATGTTTGTGATGGTAACGTCACAACTAAACCATAAACCTACTAAAAAATCACTGAATTGTATATTTAAAGTGGGTGAAATTTATAGTATTTAAATTACACCTCATTAAAGCAGTTTTTAAAATGCTGCATGTAACTGGCAGGATCACAGAGCAGAAATATCATATTTTGTTTTAGAGTGAGATTGGGGAAAGTTTTACAAGCATGGAAGAGGAGCTAAGCTATGTGCCTTTCCATAGCTGTTTAAAGGCTCTGACAACTAAGTAATGCCTAGAGTCTGACCCAGGTGTACAGATTTTGAGTTTCTCAGCTTAATCAACAATAAATGCAGTACTAGCAGACCTCTGTTAAAAGACAAATGGCCCATACAATGATGAACTGGCCATACACTTAGACCATGAAGGATCCACCGGACAACAAGAAGAGCAGACAATAGCAGATGAAAGTGTTCAACAAATGTAAGACAGAAACTGGAAGAAGTGGTAACTAATAGAGGATAGTTTCCACCTGAAATAGCTGCAGCTGGCCTTCTGAAAACACAGGTGAGCCTATTTGCTCCACAGAACCCTGGGGAGACTCAGCCCTTGAAGGCACAGACACTATGTATGGTAAAAGGCTGATAGGAGGTGGAGCAGCTCAAAGTCTGTATACTGTATACCACTTGGTCCCCTAACCCAATGTCAAGGCTGCTCTCCCCACCTCCACCCCTCAAAGCAATGGCTAGTGATGTTCTAAAGAAATGAACTGCAGATGAGGGTGGCTGCCTCTGGATAGGAACTAGAGGGACTTTTTTCACTTTTCCATCTGAAAACTGTACCCATTAAAGAGTTATTCCTATTTCTCCCCTCCCCCAGCCTCTGGCAACCACAGCTATTTTTCAAAAAGCCTTATAGCCCTTTATCTCTACAAGACTTTTTGAAAACCAGCTATAAGCTTGTCGAGTCCCTATGTTATAACTGAAACTAATGTAACATTGTGTGTCAACTACACTCAAATAAAAAAACTTTTTAGGGGACGCTGGGTGGCTCAGTCAGTTAAGTGTCCAACTTCAGCTCAGGTCATGATCTCATGGTTCGTGGATTCGAGCCCTGAATCAGGCTCTGTGCTGAACACTTGCTCAGAGCCTAGAGCCTGCTTCGGATTCCGTGTCTCCTTCTCTCTGCCCCTCCCTTGCTCGTGCTCTGTCTCGCTCTGTCTCGCTCTGTCTCTCAAAAATAAATAAATGTAAAAAATTTTTTTTCAATTTTTTCATAAAAAGTCTTGTAGACTTTTCAAAATAAATCACTTATCTCTACATTATTTAGATAAAAATTAGAAGTGAATTTTTCCAGGGGTGATGGTGGTGGTGGTTCATATTATTGTTTTTCCTCAAACATATTGTTTTTAGCCTAGAGAAAAAGTATGTTAAGTAATCCCCGCAGGGATCCATGACATAAAATATTCATAAAGGTGGATAAATATTTAGCAAGTTTATGTTAAGAGCTCTTCCTGGTAGAGAAACTCCTTCACAGACTTTCATGCAATGCATTTGATATACCAGTTTCTACATTCCATGTACACGTGCATGTGTATAAATTTGGTAGTTTCAGTCTCAGGTTTCCTGCTATGATAAAGTAAGGACAGGGAGCTATGGAAACAGACAAGGGGCAGTTAGCTCCAAGCCAGTATCAGAAGATATTCCCTGGACAAGCTGGCAATCCAGCCCAATTTTGAAAGAAAGGCTAAGAAGGGAGAGGGAGATTGGTTTGTTACAGTAAGAAGAATTTTAAGCAGAGAGCATACATGGCTTAAATGGCACAGATCAGGGCACATATGTGATAAATGTAAAGGTGACTTGGCATTACTCAGAAGAAATGAAAGTCAGAGAGAAGCAGGATAAAGGTGGCAGAGTGAGGTGAGGCTAGCTGTCACAGTCTTGGTTTTTTCTTGTAAGTGACAGGATGCCCCCTGGAGTTTAGGCAGGTGAAAGGCATAGTCAAAGCTGTGTTTATTTTTTGTTTTTCAATAACTTTTTCCATTATTTGCTCCATCATGCTGAACAGTCATCAAGAAGATATCTCCACACAAGATTTCGTATCTCCACACAATTTTTTCAATTATGAAAATTTTGAACCAAACAAAACCAGAGGTGGGGGTGCCTGTGTGGCTTAGTCGGTTGGGCATTCGACTTTGGCTCAGGTCATAATCTCACGGTTCAGGTCCTCCATCGGGCTCTGTGCTGACAGCTCAGAGCCTGGAGCTTACTTCAGATTCTGTGTCTCTGTGTCTATCTATCTGTCTCTCTCTCTCTCTCTCTCTCTGCCCCTTTCTTGCTTGCTCTCTCTCTCAAAAATAAATAAACATTAAAAAATTAAAAAACAAAACAAGGCAAGGGTGCCTGGATGGCTCAGTCGGTTAAGTGTCCAACTCTGGCTCAGGTCATGATCTCCTGGTTCATGAGTTCCAGCCCCGCATCGGGCTCTCTGCTGTCTGTGCAGAGCCCATTTCGGATCCTCTGTCCCCCTTTCTCTCTGCCCCTCCTCCACCTGTTCTCTCTCGTGCACGCGTGTTGTCTCTTAAAAATAAACATTTTAAAAAATTAACACGCACAAAAAAAACACAACCATATGCCCATCATCCAGGTTCAACAATTACTAGATTTTTTGGTCACATTTGCTTCACATATCTTCTTTTTCTGTGGAAATATTTCTTGTTTTGTGGTAAACATAAAATTTACCATTTTAACCATTTCTAGCTGGACAGTTTAGTGGCATTAAGTACACTGATAATTGCTATGCCACTGCCACCACCATCCATCTCCAGGTTTTTCATCTTCCCAAACTGAAACTGAACTCATTAAACAATAACTTTCATTTTCCTTTCTCCCTGCCCCTGGAAACTTTCTGTCTCTACATATTTATCTATTCTGGATATTTTGTATAAACAGAAATGTAGTCTTTTGTATCTGGTTTCTTTCACTTAGCATACTGTTCTCTAGATTCAACCACATTGTAGCATTTATCAATACCTTTTGTTCTTTTTCAGGATTAAATAATATCCCATTATATGACACATTTTGTTTTCCCATTTATCAGCTGATGTTCATTTATGTTGTTTGTGCTTTCTGGCTATTTTGAATAATTCTGCTATGAACATTCATGTGCAGTTTTTGTGTAGACACAGGCTTTCTTTCAATCTTTGAATTATATCCTAAGAATGGAATTGTCATGTTTTTTGGTACCTGTGTGCTTAACTTTTTGAGGAGCTGTCAAACTTTTCCAAAATGCCTGCATCATTTTACACTCCCACCAGCAACATGAGGGTTCCAATTTCTCCACATCATCACCAACACTTGTTATTATCTTTTTAATTTCAGCCATCCTCGTGGGAGTAAAATGGTGTATGATTGTGGTTTCACTTTGCATTTCCTGGACTAATTACTTTAAGCATCTTTTCATGTGTTTATTGGCTATTCATATATTTTCTTTGAAAAAATGTCAATTTGGATCCTTTGTCCATTTTTAAATTGGGTTACTTGTGTATTATTGAGTTGTAGATGTTGTTTATATATTCTAGATACATGTCCCTTATCAAATACATGGTTTTCAAATATTTTCTCCCATTCAGTAGGTTGTTCACTTTTTTAATGGTGCCTTTGAAGCACAAAAGTTTCGATGAAGTCCAACTTTATTTCTTTGGGTGCTTGTGCTTTTGTTGGTGTCCTATCTAAGAAACCACTGGCAATCCAAGGTCAAAAGACTCAGCTCTGTGTTTTCTACTAAGAGTTTACTTCATTGTTTTCCAGTCTGGATACCTTTTATTTCTTTTTCTTCCTGAACTCTTTGGGATAGAACCTCCAGCACAATACTTAATAGAAGTGGTGAGAGCAGACTTCCTTGTCTTGTTCCTATTCTTAGGGAGAAAGCTTTCAGTCTTTTACCACTAAGTATGATGTTAACTGTGGGTTTTCGTAGATGGCCTTTATTAGGTTGAGGAGGTTCCTTTCCAATCCTAGTTTATTGAGTGTTTTCATTATGACAGGATAATGGGCTTTTTAAAATGCTTTTTTTTTTTTTTGTATCTATTCAGATAATAATGTGGCTTTTGCCCTTTGGTATGGTATATTAATTGATTTCAGATTTTAAAAGACAACAATCCTAAGATATATCCCATTTGGTCATGGTATATAACCCTTTTTATAGAATGCTGCGATTCAGTTTGCTATTATTTTGTTGAGAATTTTTGTGCCTATATTCATAAGGGATATTAATCTGTAGTTTTCTTTTCCGGTGGTATCTTTGGTTTTGATACCAGGGTAATACTGGCCTCACAGAATGCACTGGTATGTGTTCCCCCCTCTTCTATTTTTTTGAAAGAGTTGGCAAACAATGCTTATTCTTTAAATGTTTGGAAGAATACACAAAAATAAACTCAAAATGGATGAAAGAGCTGAATGTGAGACAGGAAACCATCAAAACCCTAGAGGAGAAAGCAGGAAACAACTTCCTTGACCTCAGCTGCAGCAACTTCTTACTCAACACATCTTCAAAGGCAAGGGAATCAAAAGCAAAAATGAACTACTGGGACCTCCTCAAGATAAAAAGCTTCTGCACTGCAAAGGAAACTATCAACACAACTAATAGGCAACCGACAGAATGGGAAAAGACAGTTGCAAATGACATATCGGATAAAGGGCTAGTATCCAAAATCTATAAGGAACTCACCAAATTCCACACCCAAAAAACAAACAATCCAGTGAAGAAATGGGCAGAAGACATGAAGAGACACTTCTCCAAAGAGGACATCCAGATGGCCAACAGACACCTGAAAAGATGCTCAGCGTCACTCATCATCAGGGAAATACAAATTAAAACCACACTGAGATACCACCTCACGCCGGTCAGAGTGGCTAAAATGAACAAATCAGGAGACTATAGATGCTGGTGAGGATGTAGAGAAACGGGCACCCTCCTACACTGTTGGTGGGAATGTAAACTGGTACGGCTGCTCTGCAAAACAGTGGAGAGGTTCCTCAAAAAATTAACAGAACTCCCCTATGACTCAGCAATAGCACTGCTAGGGATTTACCCAAGGAATACAGAAGTGCTGATGCATAGGGACACATGTACCCCAATGTTCACAGCAGCACTTTCAACAATGGCAAAATCATGGAAAGAGTTTAAATGTCCATCAATTGATGAATGGATCAAGAAGATGTGGTTTACATATATAATGGAATACTACATGGCAGTGAGAAAGAATGAAATCTGGCCATTTGTAGCAATGTGGATGGAACTCGAGGGTATTATGCTAAGTGAAATAAGTCAGGCAGAAAAAGACAGATACCATATGTTTTCACTCATATGTGGAACAGGAGAAACTTAACAGAGGACCTAGGGGAGGGAAAGGGAAAAAAATAGTTAAGGAGAGGGAGAGAGGCAAACCATGAGAGACTCTTAAATACTGAGAACAAACAGGGTTGATGGGGGTGGGGGAGAGGGGAAATGGGTGATGGGCATGGAGGAGGGCACTTGTTGGGATGAGCACTGGGTGTTATATGGAAACCAACTTGATAATAAACTACATTAAAAATACAAAATGAAATAAAATACAAAAATAAATGTTTGGTAGAATTCATCAGTGGAGCCATCTGGACCTGGGCCGACTCTACTGCTGTTACTGACAAGTCTGCTGATCTCACAATTTGATGAAACCTTGAACCAGTTATTAAAGTACTGCCACGATGGTCTAAACTACCTTTACCACATGCTCTGAGAAAATGGATCTGGGCCTTTAAAACATTCTTCCTATCTAACATGAAGACAAGCTTTGTAAGTAGAAGGCCCTGCAGAAGCATTTCAGGAAGAATAGGTTCTGCTTCCTGATGGCAGTGCACTCTCTGGTACACTCCTGCAGCATGGCAGCTTCTCTAGCATCTGCTCCTGCTTCTCTTGGTGGCCAGAAGCACCCAGAAGTTTCCCCTAGTACCTTATCAGGCAGTTTTGTAACAGGGGCTTCCAGGTGACGCTTCCCCAGGAATAGCTTTCCCCAGAACCACAGAAGTGCCAGCAAGTTCTGGAGGGTGGATTTCTAAGCAGGTTCCACTGGCACAGGTTCCTAGTGACTTCTTCCCATTTAATGAGCCATGACCATGTTTTCTCCAACAAGGACTCATCCAATCAGTCCTGGGCAGCAGGAAGAGACTTCTTCAGATGTGCTATCTCAGTACTAGGCATAATGGCTGTTCCTTACATCTGCTATTCTTATACTCTTTCAAACTCTGTATTGTTTCTTTGTTATCTGTAATTGTGATTTGATTATTTGTGATTAAAACCATCTGTAGCAAAAAAAGGAATTCTGGAGCACAGAGACTCATGTAATGTGATAATTGTGAGCATTTAAATTATTTGAATAACGGTACTAACAATACTTACATGGGCTCTTAATTTCTGTATATAAATCAGCATGTAGTTCATCTGTAATTTTTAGAAACCAGTAAACTAAAAAAAATCTTAAAAGGTTCATTCAAATATCACTTCCTTTGGGACACCTATCCTGACTCCCACCTTTCTCCCACATACAGGTAACCATTTCATCCTATCTACCCTTGAGATTGACACCCTAATCAGGTCATTACAGCCACCTTCGCCCTTAGTATTTTCATGTGAAGCCAGCTAACTCCCCCAGGGAAGGGGCCAGGATTCAGGGACTCCCCAGCTCACTCCCTGGCTCAGAGCAAATGCTCAACTAGTGTTGTTGATTGAAAGGAAAAAAAAAATCACCCAATTTCACCAGTCAACAAAGAAAAGCAACCAAGACGTTACTTTTCCAGCTTCTCAAGTCACAAAGATATCTGGATCATGCTGTATATCTACTCTCAGCATGAGATCCCTGTGATATAGTTATACTTTATGAGTGGAAGGAGTCAGAACAGGGACACCTGCTAAGTCGCATAGATTTCTAAAGAGGAGGTTTTGGGAAATTGTCCAGAAGGCTGTGGTCAGATCCAACCTTTCCAAAAATCAATTTGGTAACTTTACGGGTGAAAAGCCTGAGAAGTGGGGAGGTGGAAACCAGAGGTAATCGAGGGCGGCGCCGACCTTAACAGCACAGGCTCCACGTGGGCAGCCCCCGCAACAGGGAATGGGCCTAATCTGCCTGGGCGGATCTGCTGGGAAGCCCCCACCTGGGGGCCTACAACTAAACTTGCTCCCGACGAGGGAAGGCCTGCGTTAATGGCATGGGCCTGGCCTCCTATGCATTCCCCAGCCCCACGGCCATTTTTACATCCAGAAACAACAGCTATTTGGAAACGCGAACTTCATACCCGCGACCCAACAGGACCCCAAGGCCAGACCTGCACGTCACGGAAGTCCGTGGCCGCTGTGAGGACCCAGGCTCCGCATACTCGCTGCAAGTCTGGAATCCCCACTCACCCGCATGCGGACGAATCTCAGCATCCCCGGGGGCCCTGCCCACCAGGCCAGCCCCGGCCGCGCGCTCTGACTCACCAGCGGCTGCAGAGCTCTGAGGCCGCGAAGCACAGCCACGGCTGCACGTGGCTCAAGGCCCAGCGTCCTTCCCGCGCGCCCCGCCCCCTTGACCCGCCCCCTTGGGGCGTGTCGGGAGGGCCCCGCCCGGGAGGACCTGCGGCCCGCCCCTCCGCGCCCAGCTTCCGGTCTCCAAGAGACTGCACCCCCAGGGTCTTCTGTTGATTTCTTGTTGATTTCTGTTGATTTCTTCTGTTGACTTAGTAATGAGTCAGGAGGGTACCCACGTGGCCGCACTCACAGGGTAGTGGACTCTGAAGACTTCCTTAGCTAGGTTTGGGCCAAGTTTTTTTTCCAGAGATCTCTTTGTCAACGTGGGGTGCGCAAGGGACAATCTTGAGTTCATTTCCCCACCTCTCTCTTGGCCTGGTTCATACCAGAGGCCTTTGACCCCACTTTGAACATGGTGGTGGGCCAGCCGCTGTTCAAGTGCTCTTGGTCATCGGATACCTACCGATTCCAGAGCCTCTAGAAATGGGTTAGATTGGGGAGGAGAGAAAAAACAGTCTACACCATCCCTGCCGCCAGGGTAACCGACCAGAAACACTTTGAACAATTTGCAAAACAACAAAAGCTACATTTCAGTTGGCCTTTTAATACTCAGTTGACTCGTCAGCACTTTGCCAAATTTGGAGGGTATGTTAGAAATGATCCGTCTTAAACATTCCCAAAATTTAATGACTCGGCTTGGAAGCCAATCCCTCAAAGACATAGGCAAAGCCAAGCCCTCCCAGGCCCCCCAGGAGCTCTCAGCCCTCCTGGCGAATCTGACCAAGTGCTAACTGGAGGTGTTTTACAGAGGAAACAGTTTACAGTTTACAGAGGAAACTGATTTCAAGCCAAGAGCCTAAAAGTAAGAGCAGTCCTGATGTGCTATGGATTTGGAATTCAGCTGTTTCTCAACTGGGTACCTAGTGTACTCCATGGAATGTAGCCTCAAAGACTTAATTGCAGTTATTAATTCCTTGGACCATGTAGGGGTAGCTCAATTATGTGGAAATGCGCGTGGGCATCTGTATATTTGCAGGGGGGAAAAGTCCGGGAGAAATACACACCAAAATGTTAACACGCATTCATTCATCAGGTACTACCTGTTTAAGTCCCTGGGTACAAAGAATGAGAACTAGCTAACAGCCTAGCTGGAGACAAATGGGAGCAAGAAAAATACCTTTTGTTTATTTTTATTCTTCTCTTTGTTTTCACAGAATAGATATCTAACAACCACCAAAAAAATTTTTTATTTTGGAAAAGGAAAATACTTTTCCTTCTGAGGGAGGAGTCGGAGGGAAAGGACCAACTCCCGAAGCCCCTCTGCTTCGTCTCCAAGGTTCCCACCGAACCACACGTAGGAGCGTCTTGTATCCTGCGGTGCGACCCGAGACATCGGAAGGATCTGCCATTGACTCAAGCTGCGTGTTTCAGTACTGATTTGCAGAAAGACTGCAAGATAAGTGGCTGGGTAGAGACATAATCACAGCCACCTTGGTGGGACCCTCCAGCCCACAGCTAACAGGTTTCGTAGACGTAGGTTCAATTCCAATAGACCGCTACTACCGGAAACGGAAAGCCTTGGGCAGGCTGGAGATTGGACGCGGAGCCGGAAGCGGAAGCGGAAGCTGGAAATTGTTTTTGGTGGCTCCCGGTATGGCAGAGATGGTGGCTGTCGCGACTGAATCCCTTGCGGGAGGCAGGGCGCGGGCGGCGCGCACTGTGCTAGATCAGGTGGTGCTCCCGGGTGAGGAACTGCTGCTTCCCGAGCAGGAGGACGCAGAAGGCCCGGGAGGTGCTGGGGAGCGACCGCTGCGCCTAAATGCGGGGGTGCGCTCCAGGGTGCGTGTAGTGTGCGGCCCCGGCTTGCGGCGCTGTGGCGACCGCCTCCTGGTCACCAAGTGCGGCCGCCTCCGTTATAAGGAGCCCGGCGGCGGCGGCGGCAGCGGTGGCGTTTACTGGGTGGACTCGCAGCAGAAACGGGTGAGTTTGGACTCTGGAGAGGTGATACGGCCGTGAAAGTGATATCCCCGCTCTGGGAAGAGGCAGGGATGGGGCCCTGGACCCTTCTGTTAATGCTAGTCTAGAGCCACCGTAGTCTTGTGCCCACCTCTGCATCCCCTTTAGAGGGACTGTGAACAAATGGAACGTGACCCGAGAAGGGCGGCCAGGAGAGAAAGGAGACTGGAAGTCTTGGCGTATAAGAGGTGTTAAGACCTCGTCATTGCCTTCAAAATCACAGAGGAGCACCAGGCGTATCTTTTGGGGTCCCAAAGGGCGGAACCAGGCCCTGTGAGTGATATCAAAGGGAGTTAAATTTCTTTTAGAATAAGTAAGGACTTTAATACGGGAAAAATTGTCTGACAATGAAATAGCCTTCCTTGGTTTTGAGGACCCCCTGTAGCACTAGACTTAATATGCAAGCAGAAGCTAGGGGCTTTCTGGTAAGGATACAAGAGGTATGGGATATTGGCTGAAACGAATAGAGTATTAGAAGCTGTAAACCTGAGAGTTTATGATTGATTTTCTTTTACTGAAAATAACATACGATCAAATTTGTTGTAGATTTGTATTAATTTGTAGACTTGAATTTCATAATATTTTCTAAATATCTCTAATGACAAACAGTGAAGTAACCACTAAGGGCTTGCTGAAGATATCTTCTAAGATACTGTGGAAATGAGTAGCACTTATGGCTGTCCCTTCATTCTGTTTTCTTTTGTAGTATGTCCCAGTGAAAGGAGACCATGTGATTGGCATAGTGACAGCTAAATCTGGAGACATATTCAAAGTTGATGTTGGAGGGAGTGAGCCAGCTTCTTTGTCTTACTTGGCATTTGAAGGTGCAACTAAAAGAAACAGACCAAATGTGCAGGTAATGATAGGGGGGGGCTTTGCTTTCAAAAATAAGCATCAAAATATCCAGCAACACTCAAATATCCAGAAGGCTACCAGAATTTCTCTTAAGCATGATGTACTTTCCCACTTCTCTGGGTTGATCTCTGAGCATCTGTGTAATCACTTCAGGCTCTAAATTTTTTCCAGTGCTCCAGCTCTGGGACTACAGTCACATGCTTATTTTACATTTGCTATACTGGGGGCTGTTTCATCTCTTCTGAATTGAAAGGCTCTGTTTGTTCTCTCTGTTGTTATTTGTTATGTCCATATCCACTGGACAAGGAAGTAGGCCATAGGCTTGAGGAGGAAGGAGGATCAAGTCGTGCAGATTGCCATATCAACCACCCATCCATCCTGATTGTTAAGTCCTGGGGATGCCATCTCACCGCTTCAGTCACATCACTGTTTCCCCACAAGCTTTGCTTGGAGCTGGCAGAGGAGCAGTCTTGTTACCTCAGGTTTTCAGTTTGGGCTCTTCAGGCAGTATAGCCACACTCTTTCTTTCCACCCAAGCCAGAAGTTTGGTGGTGTCTTTGCCCCTTTTCACTAACCCCATGTGTCTTTAGTTGCTTCATCTTACTGATCCTGTTTGATTCTATCTCTGATCTTCTACACATTCATTCCTGTATCCCTCCATTTTGCAAGATCAGACAGACCTTAGCTACTTTTTTGACCAGAATTGGTTAGCAGTCTTTTTTTTTCTTAATATTTATTTATGTGGAGAGAGTGCATGTGTGAGTGGGGGAGAGAGAGAGAGAATCCCAAGCAGGCTCTGCACTGTCAGCACAGAGCCCAATGCCTAACCAGCCAAGCTAACCAGGCACCCCAGTGGTCTCTTCATTAACATCCCTGCCTGTACATTTTTGCGCTTCTATCCAGGTTTTTGAGAGCTGACAGCCCTCATACACTCCCCTTCCTCAAAAAAAAAAAAAAATTGTTCTTTAAAGCCTACAGATTTCCTCAGCATTATACTCCAGAAGTCTTCACTTATCTGTAATTATATCCTCCATGCAGCCATGCTTGAACCACTCTGAACTATTTAATAGCACTACTGAGGGGTGCCTGGGTGACTCAGTTGGTTAAGCATCCTTAAGCATCCTACTCTTGATTTCATCTCAGGGCATGATTTCACGGTTGGTGGATTTGAGCCCCACGTCGGCCTCCACACTGTGCGGAGCCTGCTTGGGACTCTCTCTCTGCCCCTTCCCTGTTCACACTCTCTCTCCCTCTTAAAATAAATATACTTTATAAAAGAAAAATAGCACTACTGAACTCATAAGTCCCTGCCCTTGTACCTTTGCTCATGCTATTCCCTCTATCTGGATTGCTCTGATTGCTCTATCCCCCTTAACCTGTGGAACACATGCTCATCTTTTGAGACTCGGGCTGAACACCACCATCTCTATAAAACCATCCCTCATCTACAATCACCTTCCTTATAACTTTACTCTAGCACTTACTGGATTCAGTCTTCAGTGAACTTTGTTATTTATGTGTACATCCCCACTGCCCTCCAAGACCAGATGCTTCTAAAATGCAAAGAATGTTTTGTTCCTCTTTAGTTGCTAGTCACCAACAAACAGTAGATACAGTAACAGAACAAGTTCACTCTTCTCCATTCCTTTAGTTTTATCATTTTGAAGTTCAACTCTGTGAGATTAAGTAAATCTTGCATGAAGTACCAATGAATTACCATTGTTCCATGTTGCTCTGAATAATTTACATGCCTGGAGTTTCTTCTGTTAATCTTCTGTAACTCCCTAGAGTAGTGCTATCTAATAGAACTTTCTGTGATGATGCTAGTGTTTTACCTCTGCACTTACTAATATGGTAGCCACTAGCCACGTTGTGCCTGTTGAACATTGAAATGTGGCTAATGCAGGGCACCTGGGTGGCTCAGTGGGTTAAGCATAGACTCTTGATTTTTGGCTCAGGTCATAATCTCATGTTCATGAGATTGAGCCCGCCCTGCATCAGGCTCCATGCTGGGTGTGAAGCCTGCCTAAGATTCTCTCTCTCTCTCTCTCTCTCTGTCTCTTTCTATCTCTTTCTCTCTCTCTCTGTATCTCTCTGTATCTCCCCCACCCCCATGCACGCATGTCCATTCCCTCTCAAAAAAAAAAAAAAAAAAAAAGAACTTTTTAAAAAATGTGGCTAATGAAACTGAGGAACTGAATTTTAAAGATCTAATTTTATTAATTTAAATGTAAGTTTAAATAACTACATATGGGTAATGGCTACCATATTGGATGGCATAACCCTAGAGGATGTTCTCTTATCTTTGAGATAGTTCCCAGGCTGGGAAGGACACACTGGCTAATGTTGCCTTTTTAAAGAGTCAACTCGAGTGACTCTGGGTATTCTGGAGGATAGTTGGTCCCTTAGGCACATAAGTATACATGGCAGGCATGCTGCCAGTGGGAAAGAACCAGTAGCAGCACCTATAGAATGATTTGTTGAGAGAAAATGAACTGTTTTTAAATCATCATTTTAGGTTGGAGATCTCATCTATGGCCAATTTGTGGTTGCTAATAAAGATATGGAACCAGAGATGGTCTGTATTGACAGCTGTGGACGAGCCAATGGAATGGGTGTGATTGGACAGGATGGTCTGCTTTTTAAAGTGACTTTGGGCTTAATTAGAAAGTAAGTCCTAATGCCTTCTGGTTTGACGGTCTTTTATAGTTATACCTTCTTGGAAAGCTGACTGATTTTTGGGATTGGATTCTTTGTAACAATGTCTGAATCTCCTCAAAGTTAAAAAATCAGTATCCATTTTAACACCATTGTAAACTCATGCATTTAGTTCCATCCTCTCTTCATGTAAATACATTAAATTCAGATGTATCTGGTGGTATAGTTTTTGTGTTGATATGGAGTCTTGGGCTTCTTTCCCAGAAAATCAGATGTGAAAACTGGCCTTTCCTCCTTCTAAGTCATTTGAATATAGTTGCAATTTACAATTGTACAAAATCACCGGATTTCTCTAGTAATGGAGGCCAAATGCAGGTAGGTTGAAGGACTCTTTAAGCTTATGCAAACATTCCCATAAGGCTCCTGTTATTCTGTCCTGGTAGATTTAATAGTTCCCAGAGGTAGATTCTGTTAGGTGTTTAGAACTTTACCTACCCAAAGTGATGTCCTATTAAAGAGTTTTACTCCTAGAACCACTGAGCTTCAGAACTCAGTATTACATGCCTCTCTTTGCTACTTACTCTGCAGATTTGGACAGAGTTCAAGACAGAAGCAGCACCCTTATGGTTTGAAAGTCAATGCTTCTCTCCAAGTACTGAATTTAATACTGGGAAATACATGGTCTATGTGGTCAGGAAAATAAGCTGGTTCTTTTAGCACCAAGATAATACAAAAGCTACAATTCTAAAGCCTAGAATTAAGGTGCTCTGACGGTGTAGAAGAACTTTATATATATATATTTTCTGTAAAGTTGGTGACACAGGGATTTTGATTTCTTTGTAGAGGATATAACCCTCTGTTGTGACCTGTGGTATTCTGGTAAGTGTGCTTGGATGAAAGGGGACAGCAAATGTCATGTACCTTTTTTCTTGGACGAAGTTGATGGGGATTTGAATAACTGTGGAGAACTGTCCAGAAACTAAGTCTTCTGCTAATGGAGAGTCAAGTCACATCCTACCACTTTATTAAATTTCATTTTCTTTCCTTTTCCTCACCAGGCTGCTGGCTCCAGACTGTGAAATCCTACAGGAAGTGGGAAAACTCTACCCACTGGAGATAGTATTTGGAATGAATGGAAGAATATGGGTTAAGGCAAAAACCATTCAGCAGACCTTAATTTTGGCAAACATTTTAGAAGCTTGTGAACATATGACATCAGATCAAAGAAAACAAATCTTCTCCAGACTAGCAGAAAGTTAGATGGAATTTTTTATGGGTCAGTTGACCTAAGAGACTATGGGTTTCCTGGGGAAATTTTTTTTCCGGTGAACTTCTCCCCATTAAACCTTCAGAAGGCAAAATGTGAATGTACACATTGTCTTATTAAAGCCCTAAATAAAATATTTTTATAAATATGTTACTAGTTGCCACCCATGTTCTTGTGGGTGAGAAAAGTCATTATAAAATAATGATGTATTTTTTTCTTTACAATAAAGTTTACTAAAAGTATTATGGTTTATTTGGTGTTAACTCCTTTAGTTTTGCTGAAGTGCAGCTTTTATAATAAACTGGAAGCATCAAATAAGTTATTTTCTGATGAAAGTAAAACATTTCAACAAAGAAAATTAGAATACATAGAGTATAAAGAAGCAAATGCACTATAGACATAGTGTATGTGACTTTTTAAAGTTGAAATTATAGGATTATACTTTATATACTACTTTGTAATCTACTTTGTCAACTTCAACATTTAATGTATTTCTTATATGATGGCTATTAAAAACGAAATCGTTATAGAATATTTCATTTTCATGTTCTGGATATTTTGCATATGTCCAGCTTTTGGTTTTTCTGTAAATAACACTGATGAGGATCGCTGAATCCAAGTCCAAAACTACCTGCCTAGGTTTTTTTAAAAATGGTAGAAGTGATAGAATTGGAGAGGAAACTCTGCCATGTTGTTTGATATTTTAAGCAAAGCCTTTAGAGGTAAAAATGAAGCCTGGCAGATGATCCAGGTCAGGGTTCAGGAGTCAGAGACCTCCCTGAGAGTCTAAGAGTCACCCCTGAAGCCCACCCATAGGAGGTCCCTTTTGGATGACAGAGATTATAGAACTCATTCAATACGGTGATAAAGACTAAGGAGCATTATGTATTCCTATATATAATATAGGAAGACTGGGCTGTTTTTAATACAAAGATACTGATAGAATTTATCAAGTGATCAAAGCTCCTGAAGGATTAAATTATGAAAAGGAGGGGATAGAGCATAGAAATAACATTTTGGTTCTTTTGAGATACAGAATACATTCTCTGAATTTGCCAAGAGCTTAGCTTTGAAGTTTACTAACCCAAGCTGGCCAGAGTAACCGAAGTAACTGTATGTAACTAAGACCTGAGAAAAGGGATCACTGAGATTGTGTAATGAAAGGTTATCCAACATGCTTGTGTCAGAGGCATCTTGTTTTGTTTTGTCTTTTCTTTTCGTTATTTTTAAGTTAGACTTAACAATACTGTGTTTTTGCTCAATTCTGCCTGTGAAGAAACTAGTTTGTACAAGGCTCAGAAAGATACAAAGCTACTCCCACAAAGTGTCCTGTTAGGCTACCTTTAGGAAGAGAGAAACCCTCCACTCCCATACTCAGAGCAGGAGCCACAAGTGGCTCAAAGTGGAACAAAGTGCTATGGAGGCTTAAAGCACGGCTGGGTTAGGATCCTGCAAAACACATAAAGTGAATCACTGAGTTGGGGAAAATCACCACGAACAGAGGAGGCTGGAGAAAGTGCTACAACTTTATGATATCAGTTGAGTGAAAATTAAACTCTTTGATATAATAATTATTATTTAATTATTTAAGCTATCTTTAAAGAGTAGGTATTTCACAAATAGGTATATAAAAGATGAATTAATACATCCAAAGCCATGTAGTTTTGGGCTAATTCCTGGTTATGTAAACTTTTTACTTAGTCATATATCTGGGCTCTTCCTGTGAGCCAGGCACTCTGGGAGATAGAAAAGAGCATAAAATATGGTCCCTGTTATTAGTAACTTATATTCTAGTGAAGGTCCCAGATGTCAAGTAAAGGCAAGTGTGTGCCATCACCACCCTCTGCTCTGCTTTTTGGCCAAGACACCTCCAGCAACTTCCCCTCCTGCAGCTCCTTAGGCTGTCTGTCCATCACTCCACTGAGTTCTGAAGAACGTAGCCTTTTCTGGAAGAAACTCCTTTCTTCAATGCTTCTGGCCAGTTTTGAGTCTCAAAGTATGCAGACAGGATATCAAAGACTGTTAGAAGAGTAAAAAGAAAATAGTGACCACACTGAGGAAAAAGAAGTAGTAAATGACTGATGAGGAAAAGGGTGTTCTGGAACATTTAACTCAACAAACCTACTCTGCACCACACACGGACCCTCCTGTCCACAAGGATCTCAGACTATATGGAGAGATAACGAGCCTGTGAATGGACAGTGCCACAGCACTGAGAGGAAAACAGTACAATGGGAAAGCAAAGGAGGGTCCTTGAATGGCTGAGAGGGGGAAGGGAGCAGCCAAGATGTCCCTGGACTGAATTCTGAAGGACATATAGGAATTCACAGTTCAATGATGGGTTGAATACAGGGCATTCTAGGCCAAGGGGACAATTTCAACTATCTTTAACACAGTTGGGATCCAGGAAGAAAATGCAAAGTACTTCTGAGAGGCCAGAATACTTGTCACAAAGTGCATGCAATAAAATCTGAGCAACATTAGTCATGAGGTACTGCTTATATGTAAACATAATGCAAAGAAGCGGCACCAGAATTAACACCTGTTAGGTGTGGGCCATGTAAGGAGCACCTGAGTGGCTCAGTTGGTTAAGCATCCAGCTCTTGGTTTTGGCTCAGATCATGATCTCACAGTTTCATGAGTTTGAGCCCCACATCAGGCTCTGTGCTGACAGCATGGAGCCTGCTTAGGATTCTCTCTCTCCCTCTCTCTGCCCTTCCCCTACTCATGCTGTCTGTCTCTCTCAAATTAAATAAACTTAAAAAAAAAAAGTGTGGGCCATATAAGCAATACCTTGATTGATGGCCAAGATCTCTGAATGATAGTTTTTCCCATTCTGGCATCTGACCATGTATTCCTGGATTGGCAAGCGGGCTGTCTCAACAGAGTGTTCTTGGGCTTTTTGAAACGTCACCTTCTGTAAATCACAGTTAAATATTTTCGTTGTGAAAATGATAAAGATATTCTCATTGTAATATGTATAGCAAATTATGAGAAACCCATTTACCACCATTCCAATTTCCATCTGTAGTGATAATTAAATGGTAAATATTAAAAATCGGTAGCCTATGGGAGAATGGAAGAAACTTCAAACAATGAAGAGTATTTACCTGTTCTAAGTAAGAAATGGCTTGTGCAGCAGACATCTCACTTACTTGGGAGGCATCTATCTACTAGCTTCCGTTTACTACTTTTTACAACCAAGAAGGAAATAAGTAAAATGAGGCATATTTGCAGCCACAGTCTGCATCCAAAAGTTCAAGCTATCTAATCAACCAGAGGAGAACACTCCTGACCCTAACTCAGTAAAGATGTAATTCTGGAGATCTGGAGTTTTCAGCCCATAGCCATTTGGCAGCAGCAAATTAGAGAAAAGGGAGATAGGATTCGAATCAGATACAAAGCAGCATTAAGGTGTGAGAGCACTCAGCCTAAGTAAAAGGAAGGGATCTGAAAACTGCAGAAAGCAGTCATAAAAACTCAAAAACCCCAAAAATCTGAGGCCATCTAGGATCAGAATCCAATAAATAACATCCCTTTAAAGATGTCCCTGAGTCATGAACTCAAGTCTAAATTCTATTTGCCACTTCGTAAGAAGCTCTGGAAAGATCATCTACCTACTCACAATTTCAGGATTAAAGAGAAAGGTTTAGATTACTGGGAATAGTTAACTATTGGAAGGGGCCTCCATTGTTAACTATTCTATTCCGATCATCCATCCAATGTTAGTCTATTCTCTATGGCCTCTCTTCCAAGTGGCCTCTGTCCTTAAATGGACAATCCTTGTGACAGGGAGTTTCATACATCCTGGGGAAACCTATTCCAATTTTGATAGTACCGGTTAATAGGACATTCTTGATAGTGAGCCAAATTTTTCATTCTCCCTGAGCCTTCCACTTGTTTGTCCTAGTTCCACCCCCCAAGACCACACCAAGCAAGTAAAATGTCTCTTCCACAAGACGCCCATCCAGGTACTCCACAGCAGGGTCATGCCCTGCGCATCCTTCTGGCAGTCTCAGTTCTGTTGCCTCTCCCCTGAGTCTCTTCATCATTCAGGCCAAACTCGTCTGAATTTGTTCCAGCTTGTCAGTGTCCTTTCCCACTGTGTCATGATCGACTGGCCACTAACAGTACAGTCTGACCAGCTGGAGCAGCATGAAGCAGGCCTAGCACCTGCCACTGGACCACCTGCTTCTCAGACTCATATGAAACAATTTCAAGAGAGAACTTCCAAAATGTGTTATGTGATGCAATTCAGATAAGATAAAGATACAGCTGCTCAAAAGACTTCTTTGAAGAATAAGACCCCTTTGCATATATGGTCTACGTTCTGGTTTTTTGTGTTTTTTTTTTTTTTTTTTTGAGTCTCTTCTTTTATAATCATTCTGAACTAGAGTACAAGAATTCAAAGTTAGTAAGAAACTTGGATGCTGCCCTGGAGGAGCTCACAGTCTAGTTTCTGTTCTCTGAATATGTAAAGATAAAACTATTCCCTCAAAGAAATGTTCTCAGCATATTTTCCGTGAAGAAGCCAAACTCTCAGGTAATAACCAAAAAGTTGTATACATCTGGCAAATCACTGTGCCAATTCTTTTTCAGTTTAAATACTACTGGAGAGATAAGAGAAGACAATGTGTTAAAACTGCACATCTATTGATCATACCCTGCTCACTGACCTTCTAGACTTCTCTGCCTCAAAAAAGGAGCTGTCACTCTGCTGTGGGAGACTAAATTTGGCTGTTATGTCTCTTTAATTGCTTTTAATCTAGAATAGCCCCCTAACTATTTTAGTTTTCATTACATTGACTTTTTTTTGCAGATGTGGTCCAAGTGTCTTGCAGAATGTCTCTCATCCTGTTTCTTCGTGATTAAATGCAGTTTCAACATTTTTTCAGTAAGAATACTTTCCAAGTGAGACTCCATCACATTGGGAGGCACATAATGTCACCATTGGTGATTCTAAGTTTGAACATTTGTTAAGATGGAGACCTCCAGGTGACCACCATTGTAATGGTACATTTTTGCCTTTGTGACGTATGAGGTGACACTTGGAGACCGTGCGAATAGCCAGTCCCCCTACACCTTTTGTTCAATCAGTTCTGTGAATCAGTGATTACACTGGGAGTAACAAAATAATGATTTTTCAATTCTATTATGTATTTTTCATTTAACAGCCAGCATTCCCTTTTTTTTTTTTTTAATGTTTATTTATTTTGAGAGAGAAAGAGAGTATGTGCAAGCAGGGGAGGGACATAGACAGGGAAAGAGAATCTTAAGCAAGCTCTGCACTGTCAGCACAGAGCCCGATACAGGGCTCCATCTCACGAACCAGGAGATCATGACCTGAGCCGAGATCAAGAGTCAGAAGCTTAACTGAGTCACCCAGGCGCCCCTAATACCTAGTCTAGCATTCTAGCATTCTTCTATCTCTACCCCCCAACCTATTTTTTAGAGTATCACTATGGAATCATGGAACACTGATCTTTTTTGTTTCTCATTTTATTTACTTGAGAGGGAGAGAGTGGGGGAGAGAGGCAGAGGGAGAGAGAGGGAGGGAGAGAGAATCCTAAGCAGGCTCCACACTCAGCACAGAGCCCAATGCACGGCTTGATCCCATGACCCTGGGATCATGACCTGAGCCGAAACCAAGAGTCAGATGTTCCACCAACTGAGCCACACAGGCACCCCAGAACACTGACCTTTTTAGAATAAATGCAATGTTGCTAAGTATCATCTGTATTAAATATGTATGTATATCTCTACAGATATAAAAAAATATCCACAATACACTCACATATCTTAAAAAATACAGGTACATAATATAATCACAAATACTTATGTGGTCATAGATTATATCATGAAGGATATACAAGAAAACAGTGGTTGGCTCAGGTTGGAGGGACTGTAGGAAAAGGATGGGAGGGAGACTTATTTCTCACTGTAATTCTTTTTATATACTTTATTATATCATTATCTATTGTATATGTAATATGTTAATTAGTGATATAAACTAATAACAATTATCTCAACAAATATGTGTATAATAGAAATATATTTCAAAACCCCAATTATTCCAATAAAATTCCAACTCAACAAAAGAGTTGGAACAACAAACTCCATGCCAGTTCCTGACTGGACTGTCAGGTCAGGATCGCTAACGCTGATGAGGAGAGAGGGAACTTTACAAGCAGGAGGGCCAACTGAGGCAGGAGAGGCTCCTTCTTCCCATTCTAAGTTTTTAGACCTTTTGTTATGGATTATGATAGGGCAGCTGCCTCTGAAAGGAAACCCCACTTTTCAAAATATAGCTGTTAGGTCTAAAACGTATGTTTACCTTCTGAATGCTTTCATCCACAAGTCCACCAAGGATGTAAACTTTGTTTAGATCAACATCTTCAAGAGCTAATGAAAAAATGAAGGCCATTGAGATCAAATCTGTTTTATAATTTCTAAATTCAAAGAAAGTAAAAGGAAAGAATTATTAATGATAAAAGTAGAAATTTAATAAAATAGAAAACAAAAAGGTAACGGATTTGCTAATTTTCTCAAAAGACAAAGCTTTGGCATATCTAATCAAGAAAAAAAAAGGTAGTCGACTTAAATCAACATCAGGATTCAGAAAGGAGACAAAATTAAAATTACAGAGAAATGTGAAATAATTAGGAAAGAATACTAAGATCAACTTAATACCAATAAATTTGAAAAGCATGTGAAATAGTTGATTTTCTGGAAAAAATACATATCTAACATTGATCCAAGAAGGGCCAAGGAGGGGAGCTGACCAGGGAAACTGGGAAAGACTGCCAGGTAGCTCACAGGTCCAGTGAGGCTGGAGCCTCTAAATCTGTAAAGCTGTGCACACACACAGTAGGACATATGCAAAGCTTAGTGAGGTATACATCCTTAAGAGGTGGGCAATTAGTGTTCGTTCCTTTTGTTTTTTTGATACACCTTGGGTGGTTTTAATTAATTCTGACACAGGGAATAATCAAACACAGGGCTAAGAACAAAGTGCTACATGAATCCATGCAGGAAAGTACATACCATGTTCTGAGTCAGGAGTCAGGTACACAAGGGTTTCCAGAGGAAATAAACTAAAGCAGTCTTCCTCTGTTATGTCTAGCTGAAAAATGTAAATAATCCAATGTAGTGTGAACTAGGTTAAGACACAGCCACACTGCCACAACGAGTTACCAGGCATCTATTCTCTGTTAGGCATGGCTCTAAGTGCATCAAGGGGATACATGTCTGACAATCTGTTCTCACAAAGTGCTTCACTGGGGAGAGGAAGTAGAAAGGATATTCAACCCTACAAAACGAGGCAGAAAGTAATAGGACACCCTAACAGATGTACAGGAAGCACGCCCCAGGACGACAGATGAGGGAGTGACAACACCAGGGACAACCTTCTAGTGAAGAGAATGCCGGAACTTGGTTTCTGAAAAGAGGGGAGACTGACACATACAAAAGGAAGAAGCAATGAAAATGGGGAGAATCACCTACGAAAGGCATGAAGATGGGAAAGCAAGGGAACCATGTGGCCCTAAGAGTGGGTCTGTTGGGCTCACGTACAAGAAACATAAAACATGCATGGAGAAAAGCTGGAATTGGCTGCACTGTAGGAGGGACACTCAGACAGTAACAGTGACTACAACTAACTGCAGGACCGCACAGGGCACGTTCCACACTCACTGCCTCTGCGGACCTCCCTAGGAAAGTCCACACCGACCAGTCCCAGCAACGTTAACGCAAACACACAGGACATTTTTTGTTCTGGATTGTTGCCTGTATTACGATCACTACATTCATGAGACCCTAGGGAAAGAGATAAAAAGTAACTGAATGCTCCCTAAAACTTACCTTGAGTCCACATTACTTTCATGAGGATTTTCTCTTCCCCCATAACTCATGTTCCCTAATTCTGCACTGCTGTGAACAAGAAAGGAGTCACAGCATTTCTCCCAAACATTCCTGGAGTATACAGTCTAGCATACAACACACAGAATACAAAATACAGTCCTAGATACCTGGTAATATTAGTTTGCCAATGAAGTGGAAGGATGAAAGTTTAGAAACATAAGAACTGATAAGAGATTCTAAAGTTTTTTAGATTGCAATAGTGAAAATATTGAATGAATATATTTTTAAATAAAAATACAAAAAAGTTAAAAAAATTTACTATTACCAATCTACTTTTCAAATGACACTTCAAGTAATATGCAAAGTGAAGCTTACCAGGTAACTAGAAAATCCATCATTCATCCTCAAACACTCTTCATACAGGGGACTGTCTGTTGTGAATCCAGTGAGGTAGATCCAAAATGGCCTGTCAGCTTTTTTATTTGAACCATACAACCTTCGGATCTGTCCAGCCAGTCTACTTAACTCCTTCAAAGAAATAAGGACAACTTAGACTGGAAGCATACCCACTGTTTCTAAATTCGCTACCAACAAATGATGAGGGAAGCCTGGGTGGCTCAGTCGCTTAAGCATCTGACTTTTGATTTTGTCTCAGGTCATGATTTCACGGTTCATGGGTCTGAGCCCTGTGTTGGGCTCCGCACGGACAGTATGGAGCCTGCTTGAGATTCTTTCTCTCTCTCCCTCCCTGGCTCACACACTCTCTCTCAAAAAAAAAAAAAAAAAAAAAAAAACAGAACAGAAAACAAAATAAATGGTTACTCGGTAAGTTCACTGACTGCTACTCTGAGAAATCTCATGAACTAGCATAGCCCCTTTTACTCCAGGAGTGAGTACGGGTATGTGTGCCCATGCATGTTACACTCCACGGCGCGCACACCTTACAGATCAAAGTTGATACTAGCCCCAAAATAGTGAGTTAATGGAAAGACTGAGAACTCTCCCTCCTTCCTTATGTGTATCTAATATGATACATGGAATTGTTCTTTTAGCTTATACCTAAAATCTTACCATGTGATATTTACTGTTTATTTTTAAAATGTTAGATTACTATACAGACATGTTTTATACTCCGTCAAATAAAATTGGCACCTTCTCCCTAACTCTAGGAGATATAACAGGGTCAGAAGTTTTAACTTCCCATCCTGATTCAGAGACATCACCGTAAGAAAGGCAGTTTCACAATCTGGCATGATTAGGGTCAGGAGAGGAAAAACACTTTGGGTTTGATTTAACTTGATATCTCAATTAATGTAAACAGTAGAAAACTCTTGGTTGACCGTTTAGAGGGTTATACTTAGAGGTACCATGTACAAACCCCAATTCAGTCTCCTAGTTTCTCTGAAAAACATGCAAACACCAGCATATATGACAGAGATGTTGGCAAACTGAAAAATCTTGTTTTTGGGTTAAGGCCAAAGATTAAGGCCCGATCCTGTGTGTTTCCTAGACAGCTAGTGAAACCAGGTGGGCCCTGAAAGGTCCAAATAACTGCAAGTTCTTCTCCCAATTATGCTCCCTTAGATGAGGTCCCCCAGCTAAACAATCCTTTCTGTCAAAGGGACGAGGCTTAGCTCCTGCTTATCCCCGAGTAGCGGGTTTCAATTTCCTGCCAGCCCATGGATTTAGTCCCAGCAAATTAATCACGTCTTCTTGCAGGAACCAGGGGGTACCCCACCCTCGTGATACTACAAAGCCTGCCTCCCATAGCCCCTGGTTGTTCGTTCTGTCCCCAAGTGTAATCCCATGTGGTCCTGCATGGCATGCAGTGCCATCCTCCCCTGGGCTGAGTACCTGTGACTAATAAACTGGGATCATTCTTATCTGTCCAATGTCAAGTGTGTTTTCTTCAGCCATCCCCAAAACCCTAGGGTGGAATCCCTCCTTTACCAATGGGGTGAATGGAAAATGATTAAACCACATATGTTACAGGAAGACCTCCTATGAGGTCATCTCATCAACATGCAACTCGGCAAATATTCCTCTCCCCAGTAGAAAGCCAGATTTCATCTCTGGAGGACTGAGCATGAAAGGCTCCATCTAGACCGGGGACACTATGAACACCAAGACAACAAGGTAGGGCTCAGATAAAACTTTGCAGACTAAACCAGAGGGTATCTATTCTCTTCCTGATTCTTTACAATAGCCAGTTTGGAACTGAGAAACCCTGTGTAGAAAACTAAACACTTTTGCTGGTTTACTACGGAATTACAGAGGCTGGAAGAGCTCTTTGCCAAAGCTGCTCCCTTCCTTCTGGACCTCCCTTGTGTGAGCAGGCATTCAGAGCTTCATGGATGTCCTACCTTCTTAGACATGTGGTGGGTCATACTCAAATCAATACAGAGTCTTGGTCCTGAGTGTTTGGCTTCCAAAAGTCTCTCCTTGGTTAGGGATCTCAGAAAACGTTTGCTGTGCTGAGGGCAGATGCCTGGAGTAGAAATATCAGAAAGGAATAAACGTGGGAAAACAGAGGAATACATTCAGTAGGAAAAGAATCCCCTTAGCCAAGTGAGTACTTTTTGCACATAAAAAGAAACTTGAAACTCATGCAAGGTATTCATTCATTTGGGTGCAGCAGAGTGGTGAGGGATGTGGGCTCTGGAGCACATTGCTGAGTCTAAATCAGAGTTTAGTCTATTTCTTTATTACTATATGATCTTGGGCATGTTATTTAACTTCTGAGCGTCAGTCTCTTCACCTATAAAATGGGGATAATAAAAGCATCTACCCCTCAGGGTAATCCATGTAAAATTCTTAGCAATGAACCTAGCACATAGCACTGAATAAATGTTAGCTGGTGGTGTTATCATTCCTTCTACTTCTGAGCTTATGAACACGTATGTTCACTATGTGTTTAGGGGCAGCCTTAAACTTTGCTGCCTTTGAAAGTCTGATTTCCCAAAAAACAGAACAATAGGTCCTACCTCCAAGATGTTTGTTTTTACTTAAAAACAATATTCCTACTCTCCTAAGAACATGCAGATACTAGTCCGTAAAGAGACAACTATGACTACACCAGCAATCTGATTTATTGTTACCTGAATTTTCTACACGATTGGCCTTTCTTCTTTCTTTTTCTTGTTTTCTTTTGCTCTTCTTTGCTGCAACTATCTTTTCCCAGTGTCTCTGTTTTCTTTGGACATTTTTCTTATGTTATCCAGAAAACAAAATTGTTTGAGAACTTTGTAAGCAACAAAAAGGAACATGAATATTCAGAACAATTACTTATTTTTTAAATTAGATTTAAAGTTAGGAGAGAAAAAAAATTTTTTAGTCTTAAAAAAAATAGACTGGATTGTGTTCAGAGAAAGCAGAGCCCCAGAAAAGAGATGTGATATGCCCAAAGTAAATGTACTAGGGACAGGGCCTAAAGCAGAGGTTCGATTTCCTGACCCTTCTGAGGTGTATCAAAAATTCCTCTTGCTGAGCACCTGGATGGCTTAGTCGGTTAAGTGTCCGACTCTTGGTTTCGTTACCTCAGTTTGTGGGTTCAAACCCTACACAGGGCTCTGTTCTGACAGTGCAGAGCCTGCTTGGGATTCTCTTTCTCTCCTTCTCTCTCTCTGTCACTCCCCCTCTCATGCTCTCTCCCTCTCAAAATAAATAAATAAACTTAAAAAAATGCCTCTTGCACTTTATTTACTTTTCTTACGACTCAAGTGGAACTGAAACCTTACACCAGTTAGCAGGAAATTCATCCAGTTTTGGAACACACCAAACTCATTCCTAGTCTTTCTGTTGCTAGTACCTACCCTCAGGACAGGGGTCTCTGGGACATAGCATCATCGCAAAGCCCACGGCCAGGCAATTCACTGCACTTACTGAGCACCACACTGCACTGCCTATGGGCAGCGTCTCTCCCTCCCGATGCTCGCATTCCACATCAATCTGTAGAAGCTGGAAGCTTTCAGAGATGCTGTCTTCGCCTGTGTCCTCGAGGATGACTTCTTGCTCCTGCAGCACACGTAAGTCTGTTTTCTGATCACTCCCTTCCAATTTCCAGTCCATGTGTTTAGTCTTCTGTCCTTTTCACCCAGGTCAGAAAAAGGCACAATTACATAAGATATCACGTTATTTCACTTACAGAGGTATTTCCCTGCATCCAAGTGTCAAAGAGTGTTACTGTGTTGCTGAAGGGGTAGACGTGTGGAAAATATTAACATAGACTTATTTATTGAACAGAGAAAAGCATCTGTGTCTTCTGGAGAAATGGGTCAGCCCAGAAATGTTTCAGTATCAAGGAGGCTAAATCCACTTCTTAGAAAACAAGCCCAGCTTTTGACAGCTCTGTGCAATCACCAATGATTCACTGCTGCAGTGACACAAGTGACCAAGTCATTTATTGTGTTCTTCAAAATCCATGTAGTAGTTGAGGGTGGGTGTAGTAGTTGAGGGTGGGACAGAAACGGCAAAAGCCACCTCCTCCATTATGTTCCAGTTTATATTTAAAATTATTCCTTTAGCAAACATTTATTGAGCACCTACTCTATGCAAAGTCCAATACTAGAAATGTCCTAGGAGGGTAAGAGCTAGCCAAAAAAATATGGTGAAGAGTTACCCGAAACCAACCAAGAATTTTTCTAGGTTGCTGGTGATATATCACAATCTGTTTTTCCAAACTATGTATTCCTTCTCCCAGCCCAGTTAAGTATCATTGCAGCTGAAAGCCACAGTCACCAGTGAGAAAACTTAACAGGTGCCATAATTTCAAAGTGCTGTTCAAAATCCCTGGAAAGGTTATGAGTAAAAAATGCTCTAGGCGCACCTGGGTGGCTCAGTTCAGTTAAAGATCTGCCTCTTGATTTCAGCTCAAGTCATGAACTCACGGTTGTGAGACCGAGCCCTATATCTGGCTCCTCTCCGTGCCGAGTGTGGAGCCTGCGTAAGATTCTCACTCTCTCCCTGTGCCCCTCTCCCCTACTCGCACTCTTGCTCTCTAAAAAGTAAAAAAATCACTATAGTTGTTATAGCTTATAGTTAAGTGTCACAAAGAATGCTACGTCCATCATTTATGGCTGCTCCTCTGAGTCCACTGTACTTCGACCATCTTAGGAAAAATATATCTTTGCAAAAGCATATCTATGTAATATGAGCCATGCATATGGTAAAAAAAAAAAAAAAGATTTACAATGAAAAGTAATGGTCGTCACTCCAACCCCTTCCACCTCTATTGGCAACCTGTTACCCAGGTCTTTTTAGTTCATCTGGTGATTAACTCCTTAACCTGAAATCATATGCTTTCCATTTCTTCTTGAATCGTCAACTTTAAATTGTATTGACTTCCTATGAAATACTAGCATTCAAATCACTTAAATTATCCTATTTTTTATTTTTCTGTTACACTGACTTTTAATTTTTTTTTGAGGTATAATTTACATACAGTAAAATGCAAAGGTTTTAAGGGTATAGCTCAATAATGTGTGTGTGTGTGGAGGGAACATACCAGCTCAATGAGTTTTTGGCAAAAGCATAGGTGCATTACTCACGCCCTCATCAGGCTATGGCACATTTCTATCACTCTAGAAAGTTCCTTTTCTTCTGCACTTTGCAAGTCAATCTCCATCCCACTGCTACAACCAGACAAAACCAACTGTTGTCTTTTTCTATAACCATAGATAAACTGTGCCTATGATATAAAATCATATAAAAGGATTCAAACACTGATGTTCACATTTTCCCCCCAACATGTTTGAGAATCATACATGTTGCTTCACGAATTAGTTTATTCCTTTTAATTGCTGAGCAGAATTCCATTGTATGAATATACTACAATTTGTTTATTTTCCTATTGACGAACATTTGAGATTTTTCCAATTTGGGACTATTATGAATAAAGTTGTTACGAACATTCTCACACAAGTGTTTTTGGGGACATATGTTTTCATATCTGTTGGCTAAGTATCTAACAGTAGAGTTGTGGAGCATAGGATAGTTGGCTATTTAACTCACAAAAGACTGCCATCAGTTTCTCAAAGTAACTGCACCATTTTACAGTGCTGTCAGCAACAAATCAGACTTCCAGATGATCTGCACCATCACCAACATTGGCTGCTGCCAGAGTTCTTAGCCATTCTTGTGTAATGGAACCTAGCTGTGTTTTAATTTGCATTTCTTTGATTGTTAATGATATTCAGCACTTTTTCATGCAATTTAATGGCCATTCATAATATATCTTTGCAAGATTTCTGTTCAAGTCTTTTGCTCATTTTTAAATTATGTTTTTATTAATGAACTGTGGAAATTTATTATATTTCTGGATACAAGTCCCTTTTCAGACATGGGTATTGAGAATATGTGCTCCCAGTGTGTGGCCTGCCTATTTTCTTAACATGGCTTTTTGTTATGCAGAAACTTTAAATTTTGATCAAGTCTAATTTATCATTTTCTTCTTTTATAGTTAATGCTTTCTGTGTCCTCTAAGAAATCTTTGCCTATCCCGAAAGCAGAGATATTGTATGTTCCTTTCTAGAAGATTTATAATTTTAGTTATTATATTTAGGCCTATAATCCATCTCAAATTCATTTCTCTCAAGGATAACAGTCTTATCCTGCCTATTGTCCAATGCCTGAAAAGTTTCTTCATATAATCTGTCCAATCTTACAGTTTTATCATAAGGTAAGTCCAATGCCCATACCTCTGTCATGACAATTACCAGAAGACATTTTTACTATGTTTAAGAATATCCTTTAAACTTCTACTTCTTGTTCAACGATCTTATGTATTATTCTTTGACTCCTTAAGGTTAGGCTCTGAAAACAAGCACCCGAATCTTTCCCTCTCTCTTTTCCTCCTTTAATGTTCGAATTTTGGTAAGTCGAGGCTTTAATTTTAAGGTTCTACATTGTGATGTGTCATCAAAATTAACCCTTTTGGGCTCTGTCTATTCCGTTGGTTGGTTCTAAAATTTGTAAACCAATAATCTGCATATATAATAACTGTATAAATATTACCCACTACAGAGACAAGTAGGCTCTGAGGATTATATTTTGTTCTCTAACGTTCTGACTACTTCTAGTGTTGAGCTCATACTGTTTTCTTACACTCCACCAAATGCTCAAAATGAGGCCAAATTTTAGCTGTTTTTCATTGAGACATAATAGGCGGTCTCAGGAGTCGGCCATGCTTCCCAGCCTGCTACCTGTGAGTAGTGGGAGAACAGCGCAAGCACTTAGCTTTCTGTCATTGGTTCTATGAGATGAGATAACACACCCCAGGACTGGTGCAAGAACTAGAGCTATTTCATTTGCCTGACATGGAGTAACTACTCATGAAATACAGGCTGACTACTCCCTTCCAGTCCTGTTCTTTTAGGCTTTCTAAAAAGGTAAGTCTTCTGAGCAGTTTTGGGGTATTCATCACACATCATGTAAACATTTGACCGCCAGATATATTCCTGAAGATGGCCAAGTAAATCACATTCTAGATCTTCAAAATTACAGATTAGAAATTTGTGTTCCTTTTCCTGCACAGGCTAAATAAAGTTTACTTATGCTCAGAAATCCTTTCTTTAATACTCAGCACAAATTTTAACATATTTATTTATACCATTGACTGTGTCAATATGAATTTATGGCATACACAAAGTTTAGTAGTGTACACATTATTTCTAGAAAAATGAGGAAAAGACCGAGTTATTCTTAAGCCGTTCAGAAGCACTGCACTGCTCACATATGAATGGCAATGTTGATTATACATATCTTTAAGAAAAGATAGCCAGTCCCATTGTATCCTTTAGATGACTAAACAAGTTTTGTTGTGCCAATGATCGGAGTCATCTGCATTTTTCTGCATTTACGCATTCAAAAAAGAAAAATGAAAACTTTAAGATAACTGGTCCAATACCTAACAACCTCATTTTACTAGGGTGAGAAAACACCAATTTGTTAAACGAATGCCAGTTTAACAGCCATGTGCTCTCCTTCCTCTGCACTCCACAGCATTTTGTATTCTTATATCTGTTTGTCCATTCGTTCAGTCAACAAATATTCATTGAGCTCCTCCTCTTTGCCAGACCCTTTTGGGGAACGAATGGGAGGCAATGAATGCA
Source organism: Cryptoprocta ferox (assembly GCA_028646485.1). Classification (NCBI taxonomy): domain Eukaryota; kingdom Metazoa; phylum Chordata; class Mammalia; order Carnivora; family Eupleridae; genus Cryptoprocta; species Cryptoprocta ferox. The sequence continues at coordinate 33,172,042 of CM053568.1, forward strand.
GATGTCTCATTGGAGAAGTCTGGCTGAGCAGGGTAAGAAAGCTAGGGTTGGAGTAGCTGGAGGGGCTGCTGAGTTTTCCATTGCTGTTTAGAAAACTGGAAGGTCTGTGCTCATGTTTTCTCTCCCATCAAACTGCATTCCTTTGCAGGAGGGGCTGTGTACCTACATTTACATAAATACTGTAGGAGCTCACAATATATAGAACCTTGCTAACAGCAGTGTTTGAATAAATGTTTGTTGAACTGAACTGAATTTTACCACTACCACCGCCCATGCCCTTCTTCCTAGTCCCCTCCTTGGATCTCAGACCTCTCCAAGTTCCTATAGCCCCGAGGATGTTTTACAGACCAGGAACTTGGGATACAGCAATACTGAAAATCAAATGAAGGCGATTCCAACCACTACCAAAAAGTCTGCAGAATAGCAGATTGGGCAAAGACCACATCTTTTTCATCTCTGTATCTTCTGTGGCCAGCACAAGGCCTGGCACAAAATGGAAGCTCAGTAAATACAATAGAGCCTTGCAATCTGGTGATCCTCAGAAAGCAAATGTGAACTTGGGCATCACAGAAGAATAAATCTTCTTAATCTGTGTGAGACATTATGCCCAGATTTAGCATTTCATTTCATTAAAAAATGTTTTCTGAGCCTCCGTTGCAGGTCCAGTACCAAGTACTGGAATTATTCAGTTAATTACTCAATCTTTTAACAAACAGTTACATGCTGAGGATTTGGGAATGATGTCCATTCTACCTCCATGGGGCTCCAATTACCCACCTCGGCCTTGACTGAGAGTTGGTCTGTTTCCCCATTACATTATACACCCTTCCAGGGAAGAGAGGATAAAGAATACAGGTGCACGCCCCCAGTACTCAGTACTGAGCCTTGAAGAACACAAGCATCCTAAATGTTTCATAATTATGTCACCCTTCTGCTCAGAACTATGCAGTACTCTCCGTTTCACTCACAGTACATAACCGAAATCCTTACAATGGCCTATACTCCTCGCTAAGATCCACTTCCCCCATCTAGGGTCCGCTGCACTTTCTGGTCTACTTGCTGCTCCTAACATACTAAGGATATTCCCACCTCAGAGCCTTTGCACGTGCTGTCGTGTCTGCCTCCAATGCTCTTCCCCTAGTTCATTATATGACTACGTGCCTCACTTTGTTCCGGTATCACTGTCCAACATGGCACATGTTTTACTTACTTTTTGTCTGAACTTCCCCATTCCTATAATGTAAGCAGATGTTCTGTTTGCTTTGTCCACGACTCTATCCTATACGCCTAGAAAAGGGGCTTGTTACATAACAGACGATCAATAAACACTTGCTGATTTATTAAATTCTCCACCCACCCCCATCTGAGTTGACAGAAGCCGCAGATCTTTTCTAACCCAAATCCCAGCTGAAGAGCATATCGCTGGGCGCTAAGTGATGGGCCACCCTCTGCACATCTGTTTGCTTCTTTCATTTTCTAAGTTTTAGTCCACCGAAGCTGGGTCCAGTCCTCTGGCACCTTCAGCACGAGAACACCAAGACCCAAGGCCCGACGAGAGCACCCTGCCTGTGGGCCCCGTCTGGCCCACAGGAAAGCACCAAGAAGGTGGAGGACACCAGGCCACACGACTGTTGAGGGTCGCTTCCCGGCATCCGTCCCACCTACGAACCAGGGGGCAGTCCTACGCCAGACCCCTTCGGCCCCACGTCCGCCCCACAACGAGCCCCAGGCATACCTGAACCCCTCACCTTGCGCAGCCTCGGCGGCGCACATCAGGCCCCGCCTCCGGCCCAACTTCCGGTTCCTGCCCCCTCTCCGAATGGCATTCTGGGAGTTGTGGTTTTCAGCTTGGCAGCTTGGTGCGCAGGAGCCAGTGGGAGGCTTTGCCTTCCACCCACGCTGGCACTAGGGAGCTATGTACCGCCCAGGTATTGCTGCGCCTGTCTGAGCCTGTTTCCTCGGCTGTTAGATAGGAATCACGATCCAGCCGCTCCCCGATTTCGCAGGGCTGCGGCAGGTAACCCAGGGCTCTGAGCACACAGCTGCCCTCACCACCACCTGGCAGTCTAGGCAGACAATAGAGATATCCGGGCTTGGGCCCTTATCAAGTGAGTCTAGCCTCTGGCCACTCTCCCTTCTCCATCTTCCCTTACAGATCCAGGGGGAAAGCGAGGCTCAGAGACCTTAAGAGACTTGTCCAAGCCTTGGCCTGATAAAAACTAGCAGCCACTCTTTACTCTTCCCTTTATTCCTGCTACAGAGACCCTAGCATGAATGAGCCTGAAATATCTCCTAGCTAGTCTCACTGCCCTCCCAACCCCCCACTCCCACCATGCAGCGGACATCCATTTGCCAGATAATTATGTGTCTCCCCTATTCCAAACCCTAATGGCTTCCCATTATACTTGGATGTGAAGTCTAACCTCCCTGAGGCCTTCCCCGCCCGGTTCCTGGCCGCCCCTCTATACTCATCCTATCACTCTTTCTGTGGCTTGCTGTGTTCCAGTCACACCTGTCTTCTTGAAATGCTTCAAATATACCAAAGACCTTTGCAGAAACTGTTCCCTTTCCTCTCACTTTTTCCATGGCTGGCTCCTTCCTATCCTTTAGGCTTCAGCTTAACCCTTCTCTCTTCAGAGCGGCCTTTAATGATCACCCAGGTAAGACTGGCTCATCCCATCCCTATCTTGGCACTCTTCATTTCTTTATATGACCTATCAGTCAGTAATCTTTTTTTTTCCTGTGTCTTTCCTACTAATTATAAGTTCCCGAGGGAACATATATCATGTTGATTTAATTCCCAGTGCCACCGCACACTAAATATTTGTCGACAGTATCACCAAATGAGTGGTTTTTCTTTCTTAACACATCCAAAACTTACCTTCCTATCTAACAAATCTAGGACCTGATGCTCTGTAGCTACCTCTAATTAATGCTGCCTTCTACAGGAAGCCTTCCATGATTACCACTCTGTCCCCAACCACAAAATAACTTCTGTCCTTTGAGCTCTCATAGCACCTTATCTGTCCTCTTTGGTCTCCCTGAGCAGACCATGCCTTATATTTGTAGGTCTGTATCTTTACATGTCACCTTATCTCTTAGACCAGGAGCTCTTGAAGACAGGATTCTTACCCAGTTATTTACATCACATCCATAATCCCACATCAGGCATCATCTGCAACGGGTGTAACAAATGTTTGTCTAAAGAAACAAATCAGCCAATATTATGGTGAGTGGGAGAAAAGGGAGGAGGAGTGTAAATGTCTGGTAGTTTCTTAAGTCATTAAACAGTTGGCTCTTGCATTGCATCCCACTCTGCCTATTCATGTAGGGGGCTGTGTATCTCAAAAAAAGTTCCAAATAGGACCAGCCCCTATTCCCATCCCTCATTTTAGCTTCTCAACAAGCAGTGGGGATTTCCTGGAACTTCTGGGGCTCAGTACTCTTCATGGGAACTGCAGAGCAAAATACTAACTCCATACAGTAGCAACCCAAGAAAGTTTATGGATTTGAGGGGAGAGGAAGCAAAGACAGACAGACATAAACATTTGAGTGCCTGTGCAAGAGGCTTCAGTCTTCTTCCCGCCTTGCATGATTATTTATCACAATATGCCGAATGTGTATTACATAACAATCTCTAGTTTGGGGTGTTTGTTGTCCCCATTGATAAGAAAATGTATTCGAGGTATCTAAGTAAGGCATCTGGCACACTGTAGGCCCTCACTAAAAGAGACTGGTAATATTTCCTTTTGTCAATTGGGGAAACTGAGGCCCAGAGCAGTGCCTATAATAACACTGCCGGGATTCCGGCTCTGGTTAAGTTGAAGTCCTGAGCTCCTTCCTTTAACTTGCAAACTTACCAATTATGTTCAGGTAAATAAGCTACGCAGCTCTTCAGAGATTTCTGCTGGTAAAAGTGTTCCAGTCCTGTTTAATATCATACAAGTTTTACTATTTCGGTGTCCTATTGTTCCTCTTTTATCCATGGCCACAAAATCACTTCAGATATGTTCAAGAGCCTTATGTAAATTTTATTCAAAATATTATGTGAAAAGAAACTAAGAAAATAAATCTTTTCCTGGCACAAGTACTGGTTAACTGGTTAGTTAATAAATAACTGATAACAAGGAGTTAGAAGGGTACCTTTTCTTCTCCCAAAATATTGCTTTCCTCTGATCGCCAAGGGTTTGGGTACATAACACACACATTCTGCCCCTCCTTTTTCTGGGTGAAGGAGAGGAATTAGGAGGCCAGTGCAGACGCACAATTGATTAGGAATACCAGAGGGACAAAGGGACCCCTTGAACAACCTCTAGTAGCCCAAAGTGACTGTCTAAGCCAGCTTTGGCCTAGACAGAGAAGCCAGGGGGGGGAAGACATCCCAGGGGTATCTTGAGATCAGTTTTCCTGGAGTCTGAAAACAAAATGTAGGAAATGGTTTCACACTAGGAGAGGCATCCATAAAGTTTGAGGATTATAACCGAATTTTACTGAGTATTTACTAGATTGTTTATTAGATTTCTACCCTACAGAGCAGGAACTATTAATATTTAGAGAAGAGAAAATCAAAACAATGAGGGGTTAAGTAGCTTGTCCAACGTTCCACTAAGATTAACTGGGATTAACTGGCTTAATTGGGATTAGTGAGAAAGGTACTAAATATATTTCTTTCCCTCTAATATTATTCTTAAAAAGGCAAATCGAATTTAGGGCTTTAATGTTTGCCTTTTCAGGTATTTACAAGAGAAAAAAGGCGCAGCATTCAGTCCATTTGAGATAAAGCACAGAGCACCCACGCCTGGATGCAGGTCACCATGCAACTAAGGAATTTACTGCCACCTAGTGGCAACCTATGCTTGTCATAGCGAGGCAGCCAAGAATACCAGGCCTGCCGCTGCAGGTGATGCAAACCAAACCTTGTGAAGGTAAAATTGATCAAATATCACGTGTATTCACTCCTATTTGTGAAGGTTATTGTCAAATCAGTGCTATACGAGAAGTCAAGACCATTTTTCAGTGATCCCCACCTTCCTCCCTCATCCCCGTCATCCTGGGACAGTATGTGAATTCCTCTTGCTTCCACATCCCCAGGGTAAAGTATTAGGGCACAGTTTACTGATGGCATGCCACTTATTAGTATCCCCCCTGAGGGTCTGTGAGCATCCTGACCAGGGGCGGGGACTTGTCTAATTCACCTTTCTATCCTAAGTACCTAGCACATGGCCTGACCCAAAGGACGTATCCAGTGAAATGTTTGTTGAATGAATATGAGTGAATGCTTTTGACCCAAACTTATCACTCTGTATGACTGAAGCCAGGATTAAGCAGCAGTTTATTTGAATACTCTAGTAAACATTTTGGAGGGGTGGTGGAGGAATGGAGGGGCTTCTCGGGGAAGTGCCCAGGGCAAGGCAGGAGCCTGGGCAACCAGCCTCCTCACAGGGCAGTGGATGCCCGGAACTTCTGGGTCAAACAAAACACGGCAGCCGTGAGAGCCGTGCACTGACGGGCCAAGAGTTTCACACTCAGGTCGTGGTAGCCTCTCTCACAGGTCAGCCTAGCAGCCTCTACGAACTGCTGGTAGGCGCACACCACGTCCCTCAGGTCCCCTGCTGCTTCCCTGCGCCGAGTGGAGCAGCGGCTGCAGTCTGTGAACTGGAAGCACAGGCCAGCCAGCTGGACCAGGTGCTGGAAGGTGTCCCGCACGGCGCCCTGCATCTCTTCAGGGGACTGGTCCATTCTGATCACATGTTGACAGCTCGCCAGGAGCTTCTGGGAACCCATGCAGAGGCGGCTGCGGCTTTCTGAAAAGTGCCAGGTGCACTTTTCTGGGGGATGTTTGTTCCCATTCCCCCAGGAAGCTTCTAAAATATCTTGTAATTCCAGTAAGCTCTCTGTGAGTTGGATAAAGCCCTCCGGGGTGCTGGCAGGGGCAGCCTTCAGCTGTCTCAGGGCCCTGGAGCAGTACTCTGGCCAGATGTGGCTGTTCCTCGACAGGGGCTCGGCACTGCAGCTGTGGGCCCGGGCAGGCCTCCAGGGTAGGGCCAGCCGGCTTCCTGCAGAGGGCGGCGAGGTGAGGGGGGCAGTGGGGTGTGCTTCCAAGTCCCTGTCTTCTTCCTCTGCCTCTGGCTGCAGGCCACGGAAGCACGTGGCATAGGAGAACTGGCAGCTGCACTGCTCCATCCCAATCCTGGGGGCCATCGCCTCATTCACACCCACAAACCCCAAAGATGTGGCCATCCTGAGACTGGCAGAAACTTTAGGATGGCTTTCTGGGGCAAAGCACAGGAAAGACTTCTCAGCAGGAAGGCAGATGCTAGGGCTTTTTTCTTTGTGTTCTGACAGTGAACAATGGTTTGAACCTTCTATGTGGGGCTCCTTTGGGGGACATGGTAGTGGCTTTGGCAGAGAAGGACCTGGATTAAAACAGATCCGCTGAGGAGTGTCCCTAGAGGCTGTGTCTGCGCCTATCACATGGTTTAGTGGCTCTGCCGTGACCCCCTCCAGAGGGACAGCTGATGGAATGGTCTGGTCCCCAAGCAAGAAATTGGGGTCTAAATCCAGCTCTTCCAATAGTTTTTGCTCTTGGGCCTGGCAGGCTTGGCCCGGGGTTTCTCTGCTTTGTCCTTTGGGGCCCGTGGGGGAATGTGGCAGGATCTGCTCAGTTCCTGTTACAGGAGTCTCCAAAGAGAGGGAGGTTATCGTTCCAGCAGCCGGAGCACTGATACCAATAGTCTGTGGCACAGCATTAGACAGGTCACTCTTGGAGTCACTTGCATCTTTCCCAGATTCACCACGAAATAAATTGGTGCCATTTTTGTTTGTAACTTCTCCGTCATGTCCCAGAGATAACTGTCCGTGTTGTTCCTCTTCTGGGGGGAGAGGAGCCATCTTCTCTCCTGGATTTATCCCACATTCACCACTTCCAGGCCTGACTGGAGGAGACAACAAAGGCTCTGTGTATTTGGGGGCAGTTTCTTGCATAGGATTTGTAAACAAAGATCCCAGTCCTGTTTCCAATTGGACCCCTCCCAACTCTAGTGTGTCTGCTTGAGAGACATGATGTGGCCCTGGGCTGACAGTCACGCAGACTCTATCTGGGTTTGGGTCAGCACTGGAGAGGGAGGAGTTGCTGTCCCCAAGCTCTAGGGTGAGTTCTTTGGGGACACTGCCATCTGAGTGTTGAAGGGGAGACAAGGTACGGGAAGGCTCTGCCTGAGCAGCATCTAGGCCAGATGAGCCTGGGTTGAAACAGTGAGGAGTGTTTTCTGGGGAACTGGCAACAGTGGCACTCAGGGGGGCAACCCCAGAACTATCTTTATGGTTGGGGTCAATCCGGAGGCGAATGGCAGAAATAGAAGACACTCGAGAGTCGATGACAGACTTGGTTTCCATGGTCTCAGGCTCCATCTCCATGACCCCGGAGGCTGGGTTTTTGCTCTGGGTCTTCCTCAAGGGACCCAGCAGCCCCAGGGCCTTGGTCTCCAGGAGGCCAGGCTCACCTTGCATGTCCTGCAGAGAGGACACGGTTGGGGAGGGTGCCCCGAGGGCCAGATAGGGCTCCCTGTCATAGTAGCACACATCATCCACACTCTCCAGGGAGGCTGACGGCACCAGGGGAAAGGAGACCTGACAAGTGTAGTCGGTCTGTAGGAAAGACCTTCTTTTTCTCAGAGTCTTGGCGTACTTCTTCACCCCTCCCCTTCTGCTGCTTGGTTCTCTTCCATCTGGCCCAGGATTCAGGCTGTCTTCATGGATGCAAGCACTAGCCTTATGCTGCAGGCTTGTGACACTGGGTTCTGCAGCAGACATAGCTCTGGGCCCTGAGAATGAAGAAAGGAAAGAGTACGTGAAAAGCAGAAAAATAAAGAGACTTATAGAGGTTGGGCCCAGGACTCAGGGTTGCCTGGGTTCAGATCCTGGCTGGACTGGGTAACCTTGGGCATATTAAATCTTGATCTCCTCAATTTGTTCATCTAACAGAATGGGATAATAATTGCAGGAGACATTTTTTGGTTTTTTGTTGCCCAGGATGCATTAAATTGTCTTTGGGTCATGGTACCCCAACTTCCTTTCAGGGAACAAAATCTCCCCAATGGCTACTATCTGCTGGAACTCTTCATGAATGTGCCCTAACTGCAAGCAGCCAAGGAGCCAGATTTATGACCTAGAAAGCCAGACACAAATTTCCTAGAATTTCACAAGTGTATTAATTTAAAAAAAAAATAATCAAAGTAGAGCCCATCCTATGCAGCCACAGTATCCTGACAATGAAGAAATGATGTGAAGTCCTGTCACCCAGTCTCTGGGCCTTGTTATCACCTGTGTCTAAACCAGCTCTTCACCTTTGCTGGCAATTCTATAAGCGATCTGACATCCTTGTTTTGTGCTTATGTCAACCCAAGTCAGTCAGTAGCAGCGGTAGCTGTCAGCACTGCCCTCCCATGTTGGTTCGATGCACTGGTGCTTATCAAGCTCCCAGAACAAGGCCTGTGCTAACAGTTGTTCTGTGATGGGAGGTGCTACCATGACTGTTGTGATCGTCACTTACACGTGTGAGGATTCTGAGGGAGCTTTCTCTTGACAAAAAGTATCATGACTCAGTCTCAAGTGTGAGGGGTTTTGTGCATACCAGGATGGACCTTCCTTTTTTTTTTTTTATGTTTTTTAAAATTTATTTTTGAGAGAGAGCACAAGCTGGGGAGGGGCAGAGAGAGGGGGACCGAGGATCCAAAGCAGGCTCTGACAGCAGTGAGCCCAATGTGGAGCTCAAACCCAGGAACCATGAGATCATGACCTGAGCCAAAGTCAGATGCTCAACTGATTGAGCCACCCAGGCGCCCCCAGGATGGGCCCTTCTGAGCAGAGAAGCACTTTGTGATAAAGTCTAGGGAATCAGCCAGAAGGAATCAGGTACATAGCATAGTACTTGAGAATCAGAGGGCTCTTATCCTCAGACCACTTGTTTCCAATATGGCTGCACCTTATTCAAAACCTTATCACCTCCAGGCTACTCTTCAGCCTTTTTATCTTTAATCAGAATCTCAGAAGCGATAACCTAAGAAACTGTGGCATTTAAACCAGGTCCCTTGGATAATTATGATGCCCACCCGTGTTTTGGAGCTGCTGCCCTCGGCCACCTACAGCCACTCACCAAGGGCATTTCTGAGGCCTAAAAAGGGAGAGACTCCCACAGTGAGTCAGAGATCAGACCAGAACCCAGGCTCAGGGGTCCCAGCTCTGGGCTCACTCCCCAGCACCTTATTGGCTCCTTATGAAAAAAGGGAATGTCCAGTATGGACTTCATTTCTCTGGCTAGATTCCTGTAAGGGAAGGCCTTGACTGATGGTCTCTGCTGTGCCCCCATCTTGAACCCTGCACAATGGCTGGCCCAGCTGGGCAAAGCAGGGGGCATGGATGGCAGTGGGCTGTGTTCTTTGGAGAACAGTGCAAATCTGCTCATAAGTTTCTCCTTCTTTACAGGCACAGCCAATTAACAAATTAAGGGTAGATGGTAGAGAATTCACTCATTTAGCCAAACCGCCAGGCACTACGTGCGGGGGACACAGGAGTGAGTGTGCAACACGCAGTCCCTATACTCTGAGGAGTTCTTGGTTTAATGAAGATGGGAAACATCATGAAAGTCACACGAATAAATATACAATTACAGGCAGTGCTAAGTGCAGGCAGGAAGCATCCAGGGTGCTATGAAAACACATGAAAGGGATTGGCAAGACCTACCCCAGTCTTGGCACAGTCTGGTTAACATTTCCGGGAGGAAGTGAGTTTTCAAGTGGGGCCTGATAGATGGGTAGGCATTTGTCACCAAAGATCAGGGTGAGGAATGTTTCAGGCAGAAGGAATAGCATGTGCAAAGGCCAGAGGTAGGAAAGAACTTGGCACTTTTAATGAACGGTAAGGAGGTCTGCGTGGCAGGTATGCAGAAAGAGGCCACATCACAGAGGACCTTGAGGGGCCTCACAGGGGCTGCTAAGGAGCTGGCCTTTCTCCCACAAGCAATGGGAAAGCACTAGAGGGCAGGGAGCAACAGGAAAGGGCTGAACCAGAAATAAAAGAGCTGCAGCTTCCCCAGCTCCTAGTGGCTCACCATCAGTGTCTGCGTGCTATTTTCCAATTTTTTCCCTTCAGTATATATAGTGTGTGCAACTGTGTGTATCTATATGTGTTTGTGTAAGTGTCCTGTAAGGATCTCAAGTCAACTCAGGAAGTCACTCTAAGTGGAAGGTTGCCCCACGCTATTAGTGGAGGGAAGGATGAGGAACCAGAAAGAAACATGACCAACAGATCCCCTGCCTTTTCTTATGTCTGAGTCCCTTAAGGGGCCACCAACAGCCTACCAGGTTCTCCTTACTTCAAAGCCCCATCTGATACAGAGTCATCAGGACACAGCTCTTGCCTCTGCTGAGCACTCCTATTAAACCCTTTTCAATGTAAATTCTGTCCATCTCACAAGGCCCAGCACATTTGCCACCTCTTCTGGGAAGCCTTTCCTTATTCCCACTGTTGAACTGGTACCTCCCATCTCTGCTCGCCCACAGTTCCCTGAACTTCCCTTGTACCCCTGACTTGAAGTTATGACACTTATAATTTGGTCCCCTGGGCCCAGGGGGCCCTTCTCACACAAGGACAAGGACCATGCTTCACGTTTGGTCTCTGCCTCTGCTGGGCGTTCAGGAGCCGCCTGGAGTCTGCAGACCTGCCGGGGAAGGCTCACCTGAGAGGGCGTCTGGGGGTGTGAGCTTGTCAGCTGCGTCATAGTATTCCTCATCTGAGCTGCCATCCTCAAAGGCCAGTGGCAGGTGCGGGGCCAGGGCTTCCACAGTGGAGCTGGGCTGGGCCTCGGTCCAGCCCTGCTGACCCCAGGCTGGCAGGCCCCCACCCTGCCGGGAGGCTGTGCTCTCTGAGCTGTCGCTCTGGTGGCTGGCCAGGGAGACACTGGAGCACAGGCTATAGTAGTCTGTCCGGCCACCCTCATACAGCCTGGGATCAAACTTGACTGCACTCAGTTCTGGTCCCCAGCTGAAAGGCTCAGGAGCAGGACTCTCAGAAAACTCAGCCTTCTTGCATGGAGGGTTGGCTCTCTGGGCCAGGTCCAGGAGACAGAGGAAGCCACTGGTTTCAATCATGCTTCTCTCCTCTTGGCTGTTGGAATCAAGACCCTCTGGGAAGCCCCGCGAGCCTGAGTGGAAGAAGCTGGACCTGCTGGAGGAGCAAGTGTCCAAGTCATCCTCGTCTAGGGCATCCATGGATTCACTGGAGCCACTGGTCCTGCAGCCTCGGCTCTCAGTGTTGGCGGAGTCGGATGCCTCGGACTCGGCACTGTCTGTCATGCTGCTGGCCCCGGAGGTGCTCGGGCCCCTCCTGGCCACCTCAGGCATGGGACCATCCCCAGGAGGCTGCTCCTCTTTTATGAGCGGTCTGCAGGGGCCCAGCTTCAGCAGGTGTCTGTCAGAGAGAGGCTCCAGCACGCAGTCCACTTCAGAGGACTCCTCAGAGTCGCTGCACGCCCTGGATTCATAGCCTGTAACGAGGGACACCGGGGGTCATAGTCAGGGACTGGCAGAAGCTTATGTCCTCCCACCTTACCCCTCCTACCCTCCCATTCTCCAGGGTGGCTGGCCCAGATCACACTGTACTGGCTGACACAGGACCCCTGGGCCTCCAGATTCTATGTTCTCCCCACACATCAGGGCTCCTTTCCCACATCTACCTGAACTGCATAATGGAGCCAGGGTTACTTCTGAGGAGAGCTATGTGTTCATGGTACCACGGAGGGTTATGTGGCTGGATTTCACTTTGCTACAGGCAGCATCACCCAGGGTTGCTAAGCCCCTCCTCAAATCCCAGCTCTGTCCTCTCTGGGCAGCAAAATCAGATGGGGAATCATATTTAAAAAATAAAAAAGATCCTTGGCCCTATCCCTGATATAGAGTCAAATATCTAGGGAGTAGGGGCTGGGAATCTGTATTCTTAGCATCTTTATGTGGGATTCTGAGGCGGGTAGTCTGGCACCATTTTGAAGCCTGGCCTTGGGGACCCCCTGGTGCTATGGGGCTTTTAGGGCAGTGAAAACCCAGCTAGCTGCCAGTACTCAGGAAGGATTTATGGCTGGAAGGATGGGGGCATTGAGCTAGGTCTCCAGTCTCTCTCTACCATAAGCCTCCAGAATGTCTTTCTCAAAACTTCTCTCTGATCACATCACACTCTACTTAAACCCCCCAATGGCATCCTCTACCTACACGGAAGAGCCTAAGCTCTCCCACAGATTAAGACCTCTCACAGTGTGGCCCCAACCCCTCCTCAGCGGCCTGGTCAACCCCTGAAGGCTTCACATGCTCCAGCCACTATAGAGAGCTTCAACATATCATGACCTTGCCCTTGGTGTCATGCCACCTGCCCCAGCAGTAGTCCCTCCTGCCACCAAAGCTTCACAATTGCTCCCACTCTGCATTGTCTACCTGATTAGACCCTAAGGTATCATCCCTTGCCCATAAACTGTGTTAAAACCAAAACAACAAGTACCCAAAACTCATCACTTCCCAGTTATTTTTTTACTTTATCTTACTATCATCTGATCTCTCAAGATTATTTATGCCTATTTGATCCAAATGGAGGAAATGCTATATAATGTTATGCTACTGAGCATCTCTTCCCATCTCCACATTCAGTGACATCGCATTGGTAGCCTGAAATTAGCCATAGTGGGAGTGTTTCAACATTTATCAGCAAAGCAGTGGGGAAATGCTGCATCAACAGTGCTGAAGCAAAAGCCTGATACAAACTGCGAGCTGGCCTGGGAGACTGATCATCTCATCTGGCCTCCACTACTTCATTCCTTATATATGATTTCGACTCCTTCTATCTCCAGGTATCCCCTTTTCCTAAACATGTAAGGTTGAGAATTTCTATTATAATTCAAGAAAATGCAAAAGAGCACATAGACATAGAATAAAAAACTAGGTCATCTCTACTTTCTGAATAAGTGAAATGACATCTTTTTTTGCCAGCAAATAAAGACAAAATACAGTGGATTATAGAGATGATTTTAGGAAATACTACAGGGAATCGGAGACCTTCAATAGCATATCTTGGCTTTCGGGGACTCTCAGATACATAGAGAAAGCTTTTCCATTTAGGAGTTTAGAAAGATCAACTGTTCACCAGGAAATAAATGGAAAAATGGCTCTCATTCACTTGGGTGTAAGTCTCAGCTCAACTCAATTCACCCCTTTCCCTTAACGCTGTGAAAAGGGCCTGTCCTTACTGGAGCAAACCTCACCTTCTTCGGCAGATACCCGGTGCACCTGTTGTTTGTTTCCTGGCCAAAGGAAAATGGAGGTAACTGGGTCGACAAACAGCCTGTAGTACCCAGCAATCAGGCAGGCTAGGTCTTTTGCACTGTTGGATTCCAGCAGCAACGTCAGGACCTTTGAGGGTAAAGAGAGTTCTTAAATAAAGGGCCAAGGGACAGTCTGAAGACTGACAACAAGGCCATGTGGGCCAATGAGAGATTCCAAGTAAATCCAGACATGGCCTACAGGCAGGCCTCCTGCTGTCTCCTATTCTCACCTGCAAGACTTGAAACAAGCATATGTGCACATGTGCACACATATGTACAACCACACGTGTGTGTACACACACACATACACACAGTGGGTTCCTCCCATTGAATCTCTACAATGTCTCCTGCCTCTTCATCCCCTACTCCAGCCTCTCCATCCCAACAACCCCACCCCACCCTGACCATTCATACAGTGAAGCCCCTTCAAGACCTCACCTAGAAAAGGAAAAGGAAAAGGAGAGCAAATGGAGAAGGAAGAAGAGGGTGATGAGAAAAATGAAGCACCAACCTTGAGCACATCAGAATTAAAGCAAAGGAAGGCAGGGGAAATGTAGGACCTTCCAGAGAGGCTCAGGAAGTACCCCGCATCATTTATCCATTTTAATTGCTGCCACTCAAAACTCTTGGGCAGCCATTCTTGTCCCATACATGTGATAAAATCATCTGGTGCTCCCATCTAAGTTTCTGAACCCATCAGGAAAATATATAGTCCAAGCTCAGTTTACACACAAAAAATATTCTAGGACCGTCCCAAGAAAACGCACCCTGTTCATTATTTTCCTCTTGATGGTACAGGATGGACAACTCGTCCTCTTAAGCAAATGCTGGATATTAGACTTCATTAATATCTATGCTCTCATAAACCATCCTAGAATAATTTAGCCCCAAATTCCAGAAGTTGGATTCAAAATTTCTTCCCCATGCATTACCTTCACATCCTGAAGATACACTTTGACCATGCTCACTTTCTCAGACTCTTCTGTCAGCTCTACACGGCTGATGTTTGCAAACTCTGCCAACGTGGACATGATGTTGAGTTTGCTACTGATAATTTGGCTAATCCCATACTTGGCTCCAACTAGAAGGGCAATGTAGGATTCTCTATCCTGTAACTGCATTAGGATGGAAGAAGAATTAGTTTTCATTCACAAACTAGTGAGAACACGTTGCACATGTAACAGGATACCCCTCTCTGCAAACTCCTTGATTTTTATTTCAGGTCCTCCCTCACCACCTCTTCCCTAGACTACCAAATTAAGTAATATCCCAATCTGGGGCCCACTGACAGCTAAATTAAGTATAAATATATCTCCTACAAGACCCTTCACAATAGAGAGCCAGACCATGGGGCTGTTACCTGTTCCACAAACACAACCTGTGCTTTCACACCTATGTGCCAATATTCATGCTTCGCCCCAGTAAAATCCTGACCCCTCTGTAGAAGACTCCATCAAAACCCACTGCCTATGGAAAACACTCACTTAATCTGTCTCCTCCAGCGGAGTAATCCTTTTCCACCGTGGTGTTCCCACTCCATAGCCTCTGCACAATTCTGATAGTGCTGAGCTGTGACTTCTCATCGTAACTATTTATATACAAGTGTTGTACTCATGTTAGTCCAGTGTTATATACAAGTGTTGTACCTGGGAGTCCCTAGTGTCCAGCAAGCATCCTAAGCCAGTTCAATGTGGCTGGCTTCTCCCATTACCAGTTCTTACCTCAGGTAGGACAAGTAAAGGGAGACTGGGGACAGGAACTTGACAGTTGGGAGAGGACAGGATTGGCCCATGGGAAAGGTAGAAGTTTTTCTTGTACCTTCAAGCCTTCCTTTCTGTGGATCTAGTCTCCTTTCCAACCTTTCTTCACCTACTTGTACAAAGAGTCAACTATTTTTCCCTTTGCTTATCAGATGCTTTTCCTTTCTGTCAAAACACCGATTCCCTTTTTCCACTTACACTGTTAGGTCAGCAATCTGATTAATACATATATATTATAATATATAGAGTGCTTGCTTTGGCAGCACATATACTAAAGTTGGAACGATACAAAGAAGAATATATATTTATATATGTGTATGTTACACATACATATTATATATTATATATGTGTATATATATTATATATGTATATAATATATATACACATATATAAACCTCTAATTGGCAATTTGTGCTGGAAGGTTCTGGGGCTGCCTGAACAGTGCAGTGGGGGAGAGCCGCAGCCACCAGTCACAGACTGCTGAAAAGCACAGAGCTCTAGGCCCAGGCTCCAAAAAGAAAGCTGGGAGAGGAATGAGTAACAACGGAGAGGGCTCTTTTACTTCTCTTTTCCCTTCTCAGATCCACCCTCAGTTCTTCCCTTAGGAACAATCAGGGCCGCAGCCTGGCAGTCGATCTAACATTCTCATATTTCTTTCACGATTTCCGATTCTTCCTCTTCACCTTCATATACCCAAAGTGCCAGAATAAACTGCATCCATTTCCCTTCCCTCAGAATGCCTTTCCTCCTGCCGGGAATCTGGCCAAATCCAACCTTCTCGCTTTTTCCTAATCTGTCCTTCAACCCAAAGCTAGCAGTGGTACCCTCTGTCTTCAAACTCCACGGCAGTAGTCCTGTGCCTTTCTTGTGGCCTCGCTTTGTCTCTTGGGTGCTTTGTTTCTTTGTCTGAGGGTGGAAATCATGGTTTATTGAGTTCTGCCTCCCCCAGCATCTGCCAGAGGGCTGGCCCCAAGCATGATATACACTCCCCGATGGTGTCATATTTCACTTCCCAACTGACTACATGACAGGGTCCTCAGGAATTTTAGGCTAAAAGATACATTGATCTTCAGAGGACCTCTAAGATCTAAGAGTAGAGGTCCCCATTTCTGTCATACATACCATTAGAGTAGCATTAAAGATTTTTCCACCATACGTCTTGAGTTCCCCAAGGATCTGTAGATAATTTAAACGAAGCTGGGCAGCAGAAATAAGTTGCTTCAATAGAAGGGGGGAAAAAAAAGACTTAAATTAGAGTTATTCACTTGCCTAAAATCGACACAGTGTTGAAAATGCTTTTCCTGAGGTTTCATAACAGACAGCTGGGGGCAGGGGAAGGGTTGGTGTCTCCAGAGGCCACAATGTTACCTTCTGTCGGGGTTCCAGCAAATTCTGGTTCCTCTTCATGTGGAAGCTAATGGCTTTCTTGATGTCTTTGCCTTTCATGTTTCGGAGTAAAGTTGGAGATATAAAGTTCTCTATTCCCCAGTCCTTCCTGCCATGAGATATCGGAGACACCATTTTTACAGTGCACTTGGCTCTAATGAAGAGCCTAATTACATTTGATTCAGGGATTTAGTGTTCCCAGAACACGGCAATTATGAGCCACTTTCTCAACAAAAGGTATACACATATATACATAAGTGTGTGTAAATATACATAAAATGCATTTATAAATTTATGTATTAAATATCATATATTTATATGATTTTTGTGGAGAGTGTATGTGTAATATATATTTATATGATATTATATATTTATATGATATTTAATACACATACACTCTCTCCACAAAAATCAGCCATTCAGGAACTAAGCCCAACTTATATTTCTGGGAGCTTGTTACTTTTGGTGTGGTATCATATTCTGTTAATCAGAAGAGATCTCAATCTTATTTTTACTACAATATATATGAGAAATAATGATCACAAATATATAACACATTCTCACAAAGCACCTGTGAATCCCTGAGGTGACGCTTCAGAATGGTGCCAGCATAACAGCCTCAAAATTCCCCAACAAACTGGATAAAAATACAGATCCTCCGGACTCCTTCTGTAGAGATTTGACCCAGTATTTCAGGAACAGGGCCGAGGATCTGTTTTATGTTTTAAATATGATTCCCCATTTGATGTTGATGCCCGGACAGGACAGAGTTGAGATATGGTGAGTGGCTTAGCACACCTGGATGATGCTTCCCAGAGCAAAATGAAAATTTAGCCTATGAATCAGGACATGTTGGAATCCCAGGACTTGAAACCTCTCTAATAGGAATATAATGCAACACAACTGGGTCACGCAAGATTAATTTCCAAGGCATTTCGGCCGTCAGAAGAGCTTTACACCAACGTTGTCAACTGATTTCCCAAGACATTCTCTCAGGAACTGGGAATCTACAAAGGGATCCTCTGTCATTCTATCTGCCATTGGCTTCTGCCCTAGAGTGAGCAGCCAGATTCAGACATCTAGGGGAGCTGGGCTGGGTCAGAGGCGGTGGGGAGGGAAATGGATGGAAAGACAACAGACAGATGGGCAGATTGGGGAGTATCGGCTTTCTGTGGAATCTAGCCATCCTGGCCAGGGGCCAGTCGTTAATAAATTCAACCCAGCTGCTGTTGACGGGACATAGAAGTCGCCTGCCACTCACTCTATGTACTTCAAAGAGATCTTCTGCGGCTGAGCGCATGCGTAGATCCGCTCCTGGATGTGCAGGGCTGCGAGTCGGAGCGCAGAGCTACATTTCATTTCTACAGCAAAGCGCTCCTGGAGCACATCGCTGCAGCTCTAGAAGAGATTACATCAGAGGAATTGGGAGACAAGAATACATAGATTGTGTTCCTAGTTCTTTCAGGCCAAAGGCTCTGAGACCTGACTCTGCCAATTCTTGGCTGTGTGTGTGACCTTGGTTAACTTAGACTCTGAATGTTGGTGTCTTCCCCTTGCTAAATGAGGAGAATCAAGTCTACCTTACATTGTTTCTGTGAGGTTTAAATTAGATAACATATGAAAGCAGGCATAAGGACACAGCATTACACAAATATAAAGTAGTGTTGGTATTATTTGCTGCCATCATTTCTGTAAGATTTGGGCAAGTTATTCATCTAGTTTGAGTTACCTCATCAGTACAATGGTAATGCCTCTGAGATGATTCTTTTTTGTCAGCATAAAAATGACATGATAGATCTCACCCAAGCAGGCAAAGTAGGGGGAACACCAGGCTAAGGATCAAGGAACCTTAGCTCCGCCATCAAATGCATGACCCACGCAAATCACGTGCGCTTCCCAAGACTCATCTTCATCATTTCTGAAATAAAGCTTTGAAGGGGAGCCTGGGTGGCTCAGTCAATTGAGTGTCCGACTTGATATCGGCTCAGGTCACGATCTCATGGTTCATGGGATCAAGCCCTGTGTCGGGCTCTGTACTGACAGCACAGAGCCTGCTTGGGATTCTCTCTTTCCCCACTGTCTCTCTGCCTCTCTCCTATGCACACTCTTTCTCCCTCTCAAAATAAATAAATAAACATTAAAAAAAAACTAAAATAAGGCTTTGAAGCACTAATACCACTTGTAATAACAAAAACTGTAACTCTAAATAGTAGTTGACAATGTATCGTCCACATGGAGGACTAAGCCTAAATTTCATTAATACGTAGCAAATCTCCCAACACAGCAACTATTCTGAGGATAATCAAGCCTATTATCCTTCAGATAAAGATAATCCCTACCAGGGAGTTGCTTAATTGCCTTAAACTCATATTCAAAATAACCTGATGTGCCATCTTTGAGAACAACCATTGTTATTTTAGGAAGGGCAGATCTAGTCACCTGCAGGTAGAGATATTCAAAGGCCACAGGGTCTTCTTTCAGGAGGTCCAGGGGGTCCTTGGGAACAAAACACACCCTGAAGAGGCAGCGATAGTCATGTGACTCCTCCCTTTCTACCACCTGCAATGGGTAAGGGAGATACAGTTAATCTTCTAACTGACTTTGTTCTCACAGCTATTCCACAAAGTAACTTTAAAAAAAAAAAAAAAGATAATGAAAGTCCCCAGAGATTTCAATTTTAGTGCTTCCCAAGACAGCTGCAGACCTTTGCTCTTGACTTTCCCATGGGTATAAAATGTAAAAGGCTCAAAAGAACAAAGTTTCCCACCCCATCAAACTGTTCTCCTTTCCAAAAGAAGTCTACTTCCAGTCTCTTATATGCCCCTTCAGAGACTATGTATACAGGTATGCTTCTATATATGTGTATTATTTTATTTTCCACAAATGATAGTATAGTATACATTGTTATTATATTATGCACCTCACTTTTTTTTCTACTTTAGCAATCTTGGGGATTTCATTTGATTTTCTTTCTCAGTGATAATAGAATAGACGTGTTAAAAAGTTGGTATAACAAATCACTGAAAGGCTGAAAAACTGATTGGTACAAACGGACTGTGCCCTGTCCATCCATCAGGGACCAGCTCAGGGGTAAATCTCAGAAAAAGGGCTCAGACCCAATAAAAAATGTTCCTCTGATTTTTCAAAGATCATCAGAGCTGGAAGCAAAAGATGGGCCTTTATTCGTTTCATTACCTTGAGTAAGTCACCTTATCTTCTTTTTTAAGTTTATTTATTCATTTCAAGAGAGACAGAGAGAGTGAACAGGGAAGGGTCCAAGAGAGAGAGGGAGGGGGAGAGAGGGAAAGAGAGAGAGAGAGAGAGAGAGAGAGAGAGAGAGAGAGAGAGAGAATCCCAAGCAGGCTCTGCACTGTTAGCACAGAGCCCAATGCGGTGCTTGAACTCACAAACCAGGAGATTGTGACTGGAGCTGAAACCAAGAGTCAGACGCTTAACTGACTGAGCCACCCAGGTGTCCCAGTCACCTTATCTTTCTAAGTCACTGTCTCCACATCTGCAAAATGGGACCCCACCCTACATACCTCATATGCAAATCAGTCCTGATTCCTGCCCTGAATCCCCAGGCTAAGTGAGGGCATGAAAAGTGTATCATAACTGCTGATGTGCTGAGCCCTATCCCAAAGCTTCTGGCTGAAGTGTTTGCTTGCCCGGCCCAGCTCTCCTCACAAGGAGCAGGGATACCTGCTGGATAAGTTCCTCCTCGTGCAGCAGGTGCAGCCGTGAGATGTTGTACTGCTCTTCCAGGGCCAGTGCAAAGTACTCCATGCTTCGGATGGACAGCTTCTCCTTCACAGTGAGGATGATGTCCTGTCAGGCACAGAGAGGCATAAGGGTCACCCGAAGAGCAGGTTGGCCCTTGTGCTCAAGCACAGAGCAGGGAGGACCTCCTTGACCTCTCTCTGCCCCTTGGTGCAGCTGGGGAGAAAAAGCCTCTGTTGGCTGGGTCCACTGCCAACTCAGGCAGCTGAATCTTCCCAGGCTACACAGGGGATTTCTTGTCACCCCTCACAGCCCTACACTCACTGCTCCCCTCTCTTCGGAGCTCCAGCACACCCATACAGTCATCCTCTCTTGTTTATTGGAAGGCTGAAGCCATGCACTGGGGGCTTATGCCTCTCTTCAAGGTCTCTGGATTCATGCTCTCGCTGGAGTCTGCATCTTCAACTGCTAACCAGACAGAAAACCACCACCTACCCAACTCTGCAACTGGGAAATCAATCTAACATTTCTGAACCTCAGTTTCTTCCTGCAAAATGGAGATTAATGACACCTCTGTCTCAGAGTGGCTGGTAGGGTGGAATGTAATTACTGCTGTGCCTTTAGAGTCACCATGCCACATTCCTCGCCTTCATTCACTACAGTGGCCCTTTGTCGTCACAAGGTCTTTGCCACCACAGGGTATTCACACATGCTATTCCCTCTGCCTGGCACACTTTTCCCATTAGTCTTCACAAGGCTGTTTCCCACTCTTTGGAGATGCCTTCTCTGGTCACTGTATCTAACTATGATTGACCCTTCCATCCTCTGTCCCAGGGTCCTGCTGATTTCCCTCATCAATATTTAATATTTGCTTCAATAATAGCTATGTTCTTTAGTAAGAGACAGTATAATAAAGTTAAGTGAATGGGTTCTAGACCCAGACCACCACTACTAGCTGGGTGTCCCTGGTTAAATTCCTTACTCTGTCTGTGCCTGAGTGTTTTTGTTTGTAAAATGGTAATAATACTAACCCTTATCTCATGGGGTTGTTGTGTGTGTTAACTCCCCCTATAAGGCACTTAGAACAGTACCTAGCAGATGACAAGTGTTCCAAACATGCTAGCCGCTACTCCTTAGAATACGAACCTTGCCTCTCTCCTGCTCCACTAGATCTCCAAAGCCTGGCATTCAGTAACATTCAATAAACTTTTACTCAATGAATAAGTAATCATCACAGGCTCATGAGAGATGTCCTGTCAAAAGGTCAGGTTTAGTAAGTGCCAAAACTTCCGGTACTACCTGCTAGTCTGAATCCTCTTTCTACTTGCTCCATCCCCTACCATAACTCACCAGTGAAACTAAGTCCTGAATAATCCATCTGCTTCTGTAACTCGATATTAGTCTAATGCCTGCTTTGCGCTGGCCTTGAAGGAGAGCCTGTCTCTTGACTCTGTCCCCTTCTCCGTCTTCCAGCGTCTACTGTGGCTTGAGCTCACATATTTCTCCACCTTGTAGATTGGTATCCTAATGACCACCCTGCAATCCATCTGACCTCCACCTTGCATCTAGAGCACAGGTCGGCAAACCACAGCCCATAGGTCAAATCCAGCCCATGGCTTGGTTTTGTAATTAAAGTTATATGGGAACACAGCCATGTCCATTTGCTACAATGGCAGAGTTGAGGAACTGTGACACAGACCCTACAGCCTGTAAAACCTAAACTATTTACTGTTTGGCCTTTTACAGAAAAAGTTTGCTGACCCCTGATCTACAGGAAGTTGTCTAAACATTGTGCTGTTTACTGATTATGCTCCCTTGCTCAAGAATATGCAGGGATACGCCCCCAGCCCCATGGCCCACTAGCCCAAATCCAAACTCCTCAGCTTAATATTCAAAGCTCTCCAATGTCAGGTGCCAATCCACTTCTCCCACTTGCTCTTCTGCTGCCTCTTCCAATGCACTCTGCTCACAAGCCCTGTCCTCTTGTCCAAAGTTCTCAACTTTGGGTCTTTGTGGATGCCATTCCCCACGCCTGGGAAGCTGTCTTCACACACCACTCATGGCCTATTCCTGTTAAAAGTCTGTCCATCTTTCCAAGTCGGCCTCTCTGAAGGGCTTTCCTTGTCCTCTAGCTGGCAGGTCTCTCTGCCCCGTGGCCTCACCACACCATTTTCAGGTCTCACCGTCATGACCCTGAGCACACTGCAGCTGCCTCAGTTCACACTGAGTTATCCTCAGGTCTCCTCTCTTCCCCCCAGCCCCACATCTCTGGGCTCCCTTTGGGCGTGATGCTGAGGAATTTGTTTCTGTATCCCTGACAGCTTTGCTGGCACACAAATGCTCACCGGGTCGAATGGCTTTTTATTTTTCTTGACTTAGAGAAAGAGGGTTTACTAATGTAAGAGCTTTGCTTCCCTTTGTAAGGGAGGAAGGAAGAGAAGTCAATCATGAACTGACAGTGACCGTGAATTTTCCTTTTTTTTGGGGGGGGGGACCCACAGAATCTGTTTGTGTCTTCCCTCACCCCTCTCTGTCATAAAGATCTAAAAGATTTGCTTTTAAATTTTGGTTACTACAGATAAAGTAAAATTAACCAGTATTATACCAGCTAAATCCTTGCTCATTTCTCCAATTCTGTCTATCATTTTGGATCTAATTCCCTTGTGGTGTGTTCTTTCATTATAAATCATCTCAAAGTCTTTTTGACCACCAAAGTGGGACTCACTTTAAATAAATCATTCTCTTCCATTCCAGTGCAGTTCTTTTTATTTTCATTTATTTATTTATTTTGAGAGAGAGAGGGAGCGAGGGAGAGGGGGAGAGGGAGAGAGAGAGAGAGGGAGAATGAATCCCAAGCAGGCTCTGTGCTGTCAGTGCAGAGCCCAATGTGGGGTTCGATCCCAAGAACCATGAGATCATGACCTGAGCTGAAATCAAGAGTTGGATGCTTAACCGACTGAGCCACCCAAGTGCCCCATTCCAATGCTTTTTGGTCAAAGATGACAGGAGTAGAAACCTTGTCTAATTGATTTGCAAAACTTTGGTGCAGAATGGTAGCATGGCAAGCGCCAATGCAGGGTTCAGAAACAGACCAAGTTTGAACCCAGTTATGAGCTAACTGACCTTGACATTTGGGCATCTCTTGGGCCTGTGTTATCATGTGCAAAACGGGGATAACACTCATCACTTTACAACATTACTGGAGACATTAAAAGAGACAGCACACAAGGAAGTGCCCAGGAAGGAGATGTGTGGTAAACACTTAACAAATCCATTCCTCCCTCCTCTTCCTCCTCTGAGTGTGGGCTTCCCTGGTTCCAAGAGGCTTTCTCCAGCTTCTCCTCAGTCATGCTGAGGCAAGAATTGGATAGGGCATTTGGAGCAGCTCTAGGAATTGCCAAAGGAAGGTGACAGAGAGGAACACTGGCTGTGTGCATGTATGTGTGCATGGGGGGGTACGTGTGTGTGTGTGTGTGTGTGTGTGTGTGTGTCTTGGCTACTGTATGTATAGCTGCCCACCCGAACCCCCTTTGTTTGCTTCTTCACTGGAGCCTCGCTCTCACACCATTTACTCTTTTTTCAGAAACTATTGTGCCATCCCTTACTCTCTATGAATGTCACTCCACGCCCTCCACAGCCAGCCTGCGCCACCTCTCACTCCTCCTACAAGAAAATGGCCTGCAGTCCAGTGTCGCTGGATGGATTCTACTTCCTGGGCAATGCCTGTCTTGCTGGCTCTCTGCATTAGTACATGTGCATTAGTACCTCCAACCCCTGACAACAGTCGTGCCCCCACCTCCCGTTACTGAATTCTTGGTTGCCCTTCAAAGCTCAGCTCAGGTCCAGCTTTTTTTTTTTTTTTCTTGCAAACCCTTCTCTGGCAGGAAGGAGCAGATGGTGCTCTTTCCCTTGCATGCAGAGCGCTTCCTTGTCCCTCTCTTTGTAGCCCTTATTTCATCCTGCCCGGGACCTGGGAGTTCCTTGAATACCCAACCTCCCTCATCTAGTCTACAAGCTTCTAGAAGACAAAACCACACTTCACCTAGCCTATACACCCCTCCCCCACCCCCCCAGAACACCTCCTCCCACCCATCCTCAGACGGAGAAACCTGTCAAACAGAAGTTGAACTGACTTCAACCCAGAACAGAATATGCAGACTCTTGGGCCCACTGTGACATACTTCTTGAGTTTTTGGCTGCACTAGTCTTTTGGGTAGCAAGTGGGGTCACATACAAAAGCAGGGAGCCCAGTGGTTAAGGGTGAAGGCTTACAAGTTGTAATAGGACCTTGGGTACACGTCATCCCTCTGATCCTGGATTTCCTCCCCTGGAAGATGGTGATAAAAATACATCGTGCTGGGTGGTTGTACAATGAATGAGATAACACAGTGCTTGGCTTATCCCAGGTGCTCAGACCATGATGGTTCTAAGAACACCAAGACAGCTTCAGGGCAAGATGCCCGGGGGTCCTGGGAGCCAGCAAATTCTCCCCGGGAAAAAGACTCGGGTTCACTCTTAATACCTTTACAGTTGTGTTTGCCTCAAACTTGAAAGCTTTGGTCTGTCCATTCTCCAAGTACAGCTTGAGCACGTTGGGCATACACAGCAGGGAATTACCCTAGAAAACACAAGAGTAGGGTTGAAACTGGCCCTTCCTTTCCCCTGGGTGTGACAAGTCCTCAGCTCCCCCAGCCCTGCCTGGTGCGGAGAGCAGGGTCCTCCCTAGCCTCCTCACCAGGACGTGGGCTGCTTCTTGGCATTTGGAGATTTCTCCAATGGACCAGGTCTATGTCACATAGAGACAGGCACGCTCTGTTCACTAAAAGTGTCAGTGAGGGGGTGAAGAGGAGTCAGCCCTGCCACAAGCTTACTGATGGTACTGCATGAGCCCGAATAAGACCTCACAGCCATCGGCTGCCACTTCAGTACGTTTGGTTACTAGCCTTCCGGGATACTGTTTCATAAGTCCTATGACAAGCATGCACACTCTCCCAGACGGGGGGAGAGCCAGGGGGCTGAATGGGGTGGGAAACTCCCTCAGAGCCCCCCCCCCCCCATTTTCCTGCTGCATTCCTAAAGGGCAGAGGGCTGCTCCCCACCTTCACCCATCCCAACCATCACCCAGGACTTGAAGAATCTCCTAAGGGATTCTGCCACACCTGGAGGGTTGTTTTTGGGAAGGAGGCACAGGACTCATCTGTGTTTGGTAATCCCAGGCCAGCCAGAATTCCTGGAGTGGGGCAAGGCAAGTGAATGAGTCCCTTTAGGCTTCAAGAATCCCCCCAGGGCTAGCTAATGCTCACAAAAAGTGACCTCTGAGTGTTTAGCTGTAAATAAAGAGGGCCCTTGGGGTTGGTGTCCTTCCAGAATTAGCGACCAAGCAGTTCTAGAGTCCCTAAGATTTGAGCTAAAATTGTCCCCAAGTCTAATCTCTGTGAAGAATTTGGGTATAAAGCCCATCTGGGTAGAGAAGCTTATCACCTTTTTGCAAAACAAACAAAACAACAAAACAAAACAATCCCAAAAACCTGAGAGTCCGCTTCAGAGAAGAATTTTGTTATCTGCTAAATATAAGGGCACCTGTATCTTTTAGGTAAGACTCAGACTCATCCATCTCTGTAACTTTAAAAAAGACCCAGTATTTTTATGGAGGAAAAGGGGATGGGTTCAGATCCCCATGCTGTCTCACGATCTGAGAGGAGGGATTTCAAACTGCTTGCTCTGTGGTCACCTCACTTCTCTGCCTTCGGATGTTTAGGATGACCTTCATCTTTGGATTTCCCAAGGGCAAAATTTCTTCCTTGGGATTTTATTATTTGGAACTTACAAAAAATACCTCCATAACAGCATCACATAACTACCACCATTTACTTTTCTCTAAGGTTTCTTTCCATTTTTATCTATACCTGTAAATCGGTTTTAGAGAGCTGCAGTAATAGAGTAGGCACAGTTTCTATTTTCACTTTTTACTCAACACATATTTCATATACACTTTTTAATGTGGGTTTAATGTTTATCATTTTAATGGACTTACAATCTTCTATTGATTTGAAATATCAGAATTGATTGAACCATTGCTCAGCCCTAGACACTTAACATTCTTTTCCATTTTTTTTCTATTTTCTATTTTATTTATTTTTAATTCATTTTTAATGTTTATTTATTTTTGAGAGGGAGAGACAGAGCATGAGCAAGGAAGGGGCAGAGAGAGAGGGGGAGACACAGAATCCGAAACAGGCTCCAGGCTCTGAGCTGTCAGCACAGAGCCTGACGCAGGGCTTGAACCCACAGATTAGACCGCGAGATCATGACCTGAGCTGAAGTCAGACACTTAACCGACTGAGCCACCCAGTTGCCCCTAATTTTTTTCTATTTTAAATATCAGTACTATAGATATCTTTAAACACATGGATTTTCATTTAAATTATTTTATAGACTCAATTAATAGGAGTGTGATCCTTCAGCCACTTTTTACGGCATTCATCATGCTTTGTTTCTTCCCCACACAAAAAAGACACAACCAATGTGCAAAGCTACCAGTTAGTGCATGACTGTGGCTACTTTCTCTTCATCAGGCCTTCCATTTTTTTCTTTATTTGTGCTCAGTTACTAAGTGTAAAGTGACACTTCTTAACACCTCCCTTTGCATTCCTTTAACTGTTAGTGAAGTTAAGCATTTTACAAATGTTAGATTACTATTTAAAATTTTTCTGGGGTCTTATCCTGCTTTCAGGAGGAAAGGTCAACAACCAATTATATCATCTTTTAAACATTTGAAAGGATGAGTAGGTAGGTCATAGTGACGAACTGTCACTGGTTTTGCTGTCTCTGCCTTACGTGTCTAATACAGAGACTTGGCGCTCTGACCCAAAAGTCTCCCCAGAGACACCTCTTTAGAACCTTCTTTCTCTAAACTCCCACCCTTACCAAAACCCTGAGCCAGTTTTTGTACCCAGTTCAGGTCAAAACCTGCCCACACCTGGTCTTCTCACAATACCAGTAAGGGGGGAGATGGGATCCAGGTGATTGAGTTCACATCCGCACAAACTTTATTCTCTACCTGTCCTGTGAGCTGGCTCTAGCCCCTACTTCTCATCACTGTGGATTACTCTTAAAACACACACACTGAATCTATATTTGATTTGTGAGAGAGGTTCAATCCATTTCCACAAACATGGATGCACAGGGACACAAAGATGGCTGAGTGACAGGATCACAGGTCTTTTCTACTGCATGAGGCCTCCCACTGGCCCCTTCATGAACAAATCCACCTTCCATTCTCAGGTCTAATGAAGGGGTGGTCTGTTAAGTCGCAGGAGAGGTAGAAAATAAGGGTTCTGCAGAGGTGAACCAGATCACCAGGACCCTTTGTTAAAATGGCCACGCCTCTCTACGTGCAGGTCTCTATGGCGAGACCAGATAAGGACAAGCTCTGATTTGAAAGTTTCAAAGGCTAATACTGATTGCTGAATTCAGAATGGCAATAGTTGCAGACTATTGGGAAGAAAACGTATAAACTATGAATAAATGAGTCTTTTATCCAACAGCTCACATTAAAAACATCAAACTCCACCAATACTTTCCTTTTACAAATTTGTCCTCCCCCAACCCTGGATCTCTCCATATCAAAAAGGACTAGATAGTATGTTATAGTGGAAAATAAAAGGACTAAAGTCACACAGACCTGGGCTCTTATGTTTTCTTGCTGTGTGATCTCAGAGGTTAATTGTCTTAAACTCTCTCAGTTTCTGCTTCCTCTTATGTTAAAATACCTCCCTTGCAGGGTATGGTGATGACTAAGGATTATGTATCCAAAAAGTTTGGATTCACATAATAGAAAAGTTCAACACGTAATGGGCTCTTGGGGGAAAAGAAGCCAATCCCCACCACTACCATCACTACTCTCAATATATCACCTTTAGAGGGAACACTAAGTTTGAAGGTTCAAAATAAGAAATTAGCATTTGCAATATGTTGACATTTCACGGGCAAGAGAATGAAGTCACAGAACAAAAGAAAGCCACACCCAGTGCTTCTCTACCTGGCTCCCCCAGTCTGTGGTCTGCAGGCATCTTACTGAGGGTGCTCAGAACCTCTAGCAAACCCACTGCACTCCCTTGGTATCCTCTCTGGACTGCAAGATTCCAGAGTTTCAAGGAGGTAGGTGCCAGGAGGTGGCTCACCAGCTTCATGCAGAGTAATTTCAACCCCCTAACTAGTGACGCACCTGGCTGTGTCCACTGACAAGCACTTCCTCAGCAAAGTGCACCTTCACAGGGTTGGTCTTTAGCCTAGCTCTCTTCTCCTCAGTCAGGAAGGATGACTTGGGGACTCCCTGCAAAACATTAACATGACACATTTTAGAACAGGACTTTTGAGAAAGCCATCACACATCTTCTCATTTCTTAAAAACAAAAGCAAAAACCCTGACAGCTGTTGAGGACTCACTGAAAACCCACAGAGAAGGACAGCATCTCACCAAAGAACTCTTTTCATAAAATCTATGGATCCCAACCCAGACAATGTTTGTATGTGTCTGAGAACAGTGAAAGATTCAATATGGTGGCAAAATGGTTGTGTTTGACAACAAGAAATGGCCTGTCAACAAGAAGACCCAAGTTCTACTGCTCAACAGTTGTGAGACCTAACTCAAACACAAATTCTTATGGAATACCAGTTGTGTGTGTGTGTGTGTGTGTGTGTGTGTGTGTGTGTGTGTGTAAAATAAAACAACTGTGTGACTTTGGCCAAGGTATCGCTCCTCTTTGGTCTTTAGTCTTCCTGTGTATAAGGTGAGAGTTGGATCCAAAAATCTCCAGGGCTCCCTGAAGCTCTGACCCTTGTGATTTATCCTTGGCCCCTCTTTGCTCTTCTCATCTTTTGGGTGGTGCCCTCTTTCCCCAGAGGAAGAAAGTCATCACAGGTTGGTATGAGTATGTAATGAAGCCCCTGGCCTAGACTGTATCAGGTTAAATTGTGACACAATGAACAGCAACTTGAATGACCTACACCAACAGGATGTGATATTCCAGGATGGAATCCTGCTGTGTTATTCCCAGCCTGGCACGCTATGTTTCCTTGGTCTGAATAGTCCTTTAGGCCAGGCTCTAGAATGTTTACATGTGTTAAGAGTTTCAAGATGGAGCTCTGGACCACATATTGTGTAGCTGAGGGAAAAGAGGTATAACAGCAATCAGAGAAACTACTGGAAACAATGCTCAGTGCCTCAAATATCAACAGACCAATGTCATTAAGTACATGAAGTGAAGAAGTGACCTTGAAATTTGATCTTACAGGTAACTAGAGCCTTGGCATAATAGGGTTCATGACTATGATTCATTATCTCAAGTATATAGTTTGCTTTTTAAAAAAATTTAGTAAAAGGAGCAGGGGAAATAGTAGTGTTTCCAGGGAAGAGGTCCAGCTGTGTGGTAATCCCGCAACTCCAGAAATTACTTAACCTTGATTTGCTTTCTTCTTCAAGCAGAATGATTTTCCAATCAGAAGAGACACAAGAAGGGGAAAAAAATTACAACCCAAAATTGGTGATAAAACTATCAGACTTCTTTGAATGAGTTCAAGACACCTGTACCAGTGAATCTAGGGGCTGGGAGACTTGGCATCATCCACAAAAGAGAAAACGGAAGAAATATTAGGACACTAAAGATGGTTAATTATCAAATTTCCCAGAAAATGAACATGGAAGATTAAGGAAAACACATATTGGTAAGCTTGTTATTATTTCTTGGCAAAATCCAAGATAAGAGGTGGTCAGAGAGCTTTTTAGTCATTGATCACTAACAGCTAATATGGCGTCACCAAGAATAAGTCAGAGCCAACCAACTTCATTTTTCTTTTGAAGATGGGATTCCAGATTGATAAGGCAGGGTCCTGTGGATATAGTAGCATTCTTTCATTCTTGCAGTGTTTGATAAGGTCTCCTATCATCCCACTGCAGAGAAGGCCAGATGCAGAGCCATTAAGAGGATTCAAAACTAGTTGACATGTTCTCAAAATTGTCCTGATTTTTAACTAAGCAACTCAGGCTCTCTTTGGCTCAGTCTCCATCAATGATGTTTAGCAATGCCTTGGACGAAGTCAGAGAAGGTGTACTTACCAAATCTGTGAATGAAACAGAGCTACAAGGTGTCATCAGATCTCAGGCAGCAGAAGTTTGGGAGGAAAGGTAAAGAAACTGGAAATCTAAAAGAGGTATATGGGAAACTTGAGGAGAAGGGGCAGCTATGGGCCAGAGGCCAAAAAATCACTAAGAACAAACATAAGAGGATGTAAGAGGGCAGTGCTGTAAAGAGCTGAAGGGAACGGAGTGAAGTGAGGGGTTAAAGTGACAAGTACAACCATCACTACCCTAAGATTCAAAGGAATGAGAAATCAGGGGCAGAACTGGGAGAGATGCAGAGAGAAAAAGAATCCACAGCGGGAGTGGGGAGGCAATCACTATTATCTCTTACCTTGGAGACAGCAATCCTGCAAGAATAAGGCCCAGAGCTGGATCAGAAAAGATAATCAACTGGCTGGGTAATGGAGGAAGTCAGGGAGGCGTGAAAAGAGGTGGATCCCTGACAGGAAGTGAGAACGAGTACAGCTAATGACTGTACAAATATGCCTGTCAGTTCTGTAATTCCTTGACTGTAACAAATCTCAGCGTGCCAGAACACTGGGCCAAAGCAACATGATTTGACAGGGACTGATGTTGAAGTGTGGAACTGAGGATCAAAAAAATCAATTGCACAGCATGACATGGGGGCTTGGAAGCTATTCATTTGAAAATGAGACTCAATTTTTGGTCAACCATAAGGTTCACCCAAGCCAAGAATGTGACTGAGCCTACTAAAATCTTAACCCAATCCTGGGCTTCACAAGTGTATTTGGTGCATGTTGGAAGTAAACTCTCCATTCCTTGGGTACTCTCACGAGTTGACCCTAGGTGGAGCTGTATTCCTTTCTGGGTGCCACCATTTGGGAAGGCCACCATGAAAATTGGAATCTGTGCAGAAAGCTGTCAGAGAAGTGAGAATTCAGAGAAACATCTTACGATGAAGAGTTGATTCAACAGTGTTTAGCCTGGATAAGAGAAGGCCACAATTCCAAATCTTTGTCGATTAATTTCTTACAAGGCAGACTTGTCCTGACTAGCACTAGTTGGGGGTAGTCACAGGGAAGAAAGGCCTCTCTCACATTTGGAACCACCCAACCATGAAACTAGCTGCTTTGAGAAAGCATACACACTCTGTCATAGAAAGGGAGAAAGAGAATCCTAACCAGGGTCCACACCATCAGGGCTGAGCCTGACTCAGGGCTCAAACTCAAAAACTGTAAGGTCATGACCAGAACCAAAATCAAGAGTCAGACACTCAACTGACTGAATCACCCAGGCACCCCTCCCCCAAACATTCTATGTCTTAGAGAAGTGGTAATTAATATTTCAACTTTGAATTTTATTTATTTTTCTAAAGATTTTTTAAGTAATCTCTACACTCAATGTGAGGCTCAAACTCACAACCAAGATCAAGAGTCACATGTTCCACTGATTAAGCCAGCCAGGCATGTCCCAACTTTGGATTTTATAATTCCTAATCAATTTCAAGCCATTTGAGAATTCTAAGAATCCACTAAGGCAAAGATGAGCATCCTTGCTGAAGCAAGACATATATGATCATTTGTCTTATGATCATATAACTCCTGGTGAGAAGCCCGAGTGGGCTAGACAATACTCAGTGCATTTCTCGGTCATGGGCCAATGTCAGCATTCCCTGCAGGACCTCTGGAGCACAATTGTTGCATCCTCCTCTTGGGAACCTCATGGGAATCTCAGGAGTGGTACTGGAACACATTAATTTTCCTCTCCCTACACTCCATTTTTAAGAGGATGCAAGTATAATCTATTTCCTTCTTTTTCTTTTTTAATTTTTTTAATGTTTTATTTATTTTTGAGGGGAGGTGGGGAGGGGCAGAGAGAGAAGGAGACACAGAATCTGAAGCAGGCTCCAGGCTCTGAGCTGTCAGCACAGAGTCCAATGTGGGGCTCGAACTCACGAACGTGAGATCAGGACCTGAGCCGAAGTCGAATGCTTAACGAACTGAGTCACCCAGGCACCCCTTTATTTCCTTCTTATTTACTAAACAAGTGTTATCTTTTGCTTTCATTTCTTGAAAACAGCAGGAAAAAAATCTAAGATTAAGATGTTCTCCATTGAGATGCTAATCAGCTAAATAAAAAGAATCTCTTCACACCTGTACAACCATTTATACTGATTAGCTTTCAGTGTACTTTTTTTTAATACATTGGTTTCACATTATTTCATAGACAAATCCTGTTTAGAAGAATCTCCATTTATTTGTTCACAAAAGCACTTGGTCTGTCATATTTATGGCAAGCATCTTAATCCTATTTAGGTGGCTTTTTCCCTATTCTATTTCTAAGAAATAAAAACAAAATACTTGTCAAAAATGAGAAAAGACCACAATTTCTTTGTTTTTTAGCTTTTGGGGCCATGGAAATTTAATTTTTTTCACATAATCAAATAGCTGTTCCATTGTGCTTCCTCCCACTCCCCATATACTTAGGAATTCTTTCTACAATCTATGACCAGATAGACACCCAACCATATTGTCTACATTTCTGTGGTTTTTTTATATTTATTATAACATCAAATGGTGTGACATGAGACTTTATTTTTTTCAAATACTTTAAGAAATGTCCTATATAATTTCGTGAATAATTATTTTTTCCCACTCATTTGGGATGCCATATTTATCACAAACTAAATTCTTATATCAATACCTATTCTAGGACTATTTGATTACACTGACATATCTAACATTTTATCAACATCATTCTGTTTTAATTATTTTAGCTTTATTAGTTTTAAAATCTGGTACATCAAGGCCCTCCTCATTACGTTTTTAAAAATATATTTATTTAGATTCAAGTTAGTTAACACACAGTGTAGTATTAGTTTCAAGAGTAGAAACCAGTGATTCATCGCTTACATATAACACCCTGTGCTCATCCCAACAAGTGCCCTCCTTAATACCCACCATCCATTTAGCCCATCCCCCCACCTATTTGCCTCCAACAACTCTGTTTGTTCTCTGTAATTTAAGAGTCTCTTATGGTTTGTCTCCCTCTGTTTTCATCTTATCTTTCCTTCCCTTCCCCTATGTTCATCTTAAATTCCACATATGAGTGAAATCATATATTTGTCTTTCTCTGACTTATTTTGCTTAGCATAAATACACTCTAGTTCTATCCATGTTGTTGCAAATGGAAAGATTTCATTCTTTTTGATCGCTGAGTGGTATTTCATTGTATTTATGAGTGTGTGTGTATGTATATATACACATACACATACCACATCCTCTTTTTAAGTTTATTTTTTTTAATGTTTATTCATTTGTGTGTATGTATATATACACATTTACATACCAAATCCTCTTTTTAAGCTTATTTATTTTTTTAATGTTTATTCATTTCTGAGAGAGAGAGACACACACACACACACACACAATGTGAGCAGGGGAGGGGTAGAGAGAGAGGGATACAGAATCTGAAACAGGCTCCAGGCTCCAGGTGTCAGACAGAGCCCAATGTGGGGCTTGAACTCACGAACCGTGAGATCATGACCTGAGCCAAAGACAGACACACTCAACTGACTGAACCACCCAGGCACCGCTTAAGTTAATTTATTTATCTTGAGAGAAAGAGAGAGGAAGAGGGAGAGGGAGAGGGAGGATCTGAAGCCCTGACACAGGTCTCAAACTCATGAACTGTGAGATCATGACCTGAGCTGAAATCAAGAGTCAGTTGCTTAACCAACTAAGTCACCCAGGTGCCCCTATACCACATCTTTATCTATTCATTAGTCAATGGATATTTGGGCTCTTTCCATAATTTAGCTATTGTTGATAGGGCTTTTATAAACATTGCTGTGCATGTGCCCCTTCAAATCAGCATTTTAGTACCCTTTGGATAAACAGCTAGTAGTGCAATTGCTGGGTCATAGGGTGGTTCTATTTTTTAACTTTTTGAGGAACCTCCACACAGTTCTCTCCAGAGTGACTGCACCAGTTCACGTTCCCACCAACAGTGTAAAAGGGTTCCCCTTTCTCTGCATCCTTGCCAACATCTATTGTTTCCTGAGTTATTAATTTTGGCCATTCGGACAGGTGTGAGGTGGTATCTCATTGTGGTTTTGATTTGTATTTCTCTGATGATGAGTGATGTTGATCATCTTTTCATGTGTCTGTTAGCCATCTGGATGTCTTCTTTGGAAAAGTGTCTATTCATGTCTTCTGCCCATTTCTTCACTGGATTGTTTGTTTTTTGGGGCGTTGAGTTTAATTAGTTCTTTACAGATTGGATACTCTTTATCTGTCATTTGCAAATATCTTTTCCCATTCTGTCAGTCGCCTTTTAGTTTTGCTGACTGTTTTCCTCGCTGTTTAGAAGCTTTTTATGTTGATGAGGTCCCAATAGTTCATTTTTGCTTTTGTTTCCCTTGCCTCCGGAGACGTGTCTAGTAAGAAGCTGTTACTCCCGAGGTCAAAGAAGTTGCTGTATGTTTTCTCCTCTAGGATTTTGATGGTTTCCTGTCTCAGATTTAGGTCTTTTCATTCATTTTGAATTTATTTTTGTGTATGGTGTAAGAAAGTGGTCGTTTCATTCTTCTTCATGTTGCTGTCCAGTTTTCCCAGGACCATTTGTAAAAGAGACTGTCCTTTTTCCATTGGGTACTCTTTCCTGCTTTGTCAAAGATTTGCCATACATTTGTAGGTCCATTTCTGGGTTCTTTATTTTGTCCCATTGATCTATGTGTCTGTTTTTGTGCCAGTACCATACTGTCTTGATGATTACAGCTTTCTAATACAGTTTAAAGTCCAGAATTGTGATGCCTCCAGCTTTGGTTTTCTTTTTCAACATTACTTTGGCTATTTGGGATCTTTTCTGGCTCCATACAAATTTTAGGATTGTTTGTTCTAGCTCTGTGAAGAATGCTGGTGCTATTTTGACAGGAATTGCATTGAATGTGTAGACTGCTTTGGTATTAACATTTTAACAATATTTCTTCTTCCAATCCATGAGCATGGAATGTTTTTCCTTTTTTTGTGTGTGTCTTCTTCAGTTTCTTTCATAAGTTTTCTATAGTTTTTAGTGTATACATCTTTTACCTCTTTGGATAGGTTTATTCCTAGGTATCTTACAGTTTTTAATGCAATTGTAAATGGGATTGATTCCTTGATTTCTCTTTCTGCTGCTTCATTATTGGTGGATAGAAATGCACCCAATTCTGCAAACTTTGCTGAATTCATGTATCAGTTCTAGTGGTTTTTGGTGGAATCTTTTGGGTTTTCCATGTAGAGTATCATGTCATCTGCGAAGAGTAAAAGTTTGACTTCTTTGCCAATTTGGATGCCTTTTATTTCTTTGTGTTGTCTCATGGCTGAGGCTAGGACTTCCAGTACTATGTTGAACAACAGTGATGAGAGTTGACATCCCTGTCATATTCCTGACCTTAGGGGGATAGTTCTCAGTTTTTCCCCATTGAGGATGATATTAGCTGTGGGCCTTTCATATATGG
This sequence comes from Cryptoprocta ferox, assembly GCA_028646485.1. Classification (NCBI taxonomy): domain Eukaryota; kingdom Metazoa; phylum Chordata; class Mammalia; order Carnivora; family Eupleridae; genus Cryptoprocta; species Cryptoprocta ferox. The sequence goes on from CM053568.1 coordinate 33,207,871, forward strand.
CTTTTATGATGTTGAGGTATGTTACTTCTATCCCTACTTTCTCGAGGGTTTTTATCAAGAAAGGATGCTGTATTTGTCAAATGCTTTTTCTGCATCTATAAAAAGATTTTCTTAATGTGTTTCACTTTGCTGAACTGTCAAAATCCAACTACAAGTCCCACTGGGAGTTTGAATTCACATTAAGAATATACATTAATATGATAATAACCAATGTATTCCTTATAGTCTTATCAAAGAACATGGTATGTATCTCTTTTTATGTTAAAAAAATTTTTTTTACATTCTTTATAATATTTTACTTTTCTTCACATTGGGCTCATCTATTTCTTTTCCTTAAAGTGTTCCCTTTTTCTTATTTTTTCCCTTAACAAACTAGCTCTTGGGTTTACTTACCAAATTTACAATTTTTGTTTTCGAAAGCACCATTTAGATTTTAATTTTTATCATTTTCTTTATTCTGCTTTATGTTTGTTTGATTAGTCTTTTCTTCCAACTTCTTGCACTGAATTTTCACTTGACCTATTTCCTTACCAAATCATAAAATCACCTAAGGCTACAAATTTTACCCTGAGTATAGTTTCAACGGCACATAAATTATTAAAAGCAGACTTCTAGTTTTAAATGTTCTTCAAACTGGGGCACCTGGGTGGCTCAGATGGTTGAGCATCCAACTTTGGCTCAGCTCAGGATCTCACAGTTCATGGGTGTGAGTCCCTTGTCAGGCTCTGTGCTGACAGCTCAAAGCCTGGAGCTTGCTTTGGATTCTGTGTCTCCCACTCTCTCTCTGCCTCTCCCCAGCTCGTGCTTGCTCTCTCTCTCTCAAAAACAAAAAAATAAAATGTTTTTTTCTCCTAACTAGTCTAGAATGGTAGTTTTGCTTTCCTGTTTGACTTGGGAGATTGCATTTTTATTTCTGAATGGCTAGATAGTTTTAATTAAATTTTTGATACTTATTAATTTCTATTTTATTAAATTCTGGAAAAGAGACATATAGTTTGTTATTTGGGGAATTTATTGAGGTTCTTTGATAGCATAGTATGTAGTCAATTAGGATAGATAATTAAATGCATTATTGAAATTCCTCATGCCCCTATTTTTTTTTTTTTTTTTTGTCTTTATGTGGCCAAGGCTAAGAGGTATATATGAAGTCTCTCAGAATGAGAATTTTCTGTCAACTTTTCCTCCTTGGTAGTTCTTCCTCTTATGACTGGATTATATACTTTTTCCTGTCACAGATAAAGGGCTCCTTGGCCTGTGGTGTTCAGGATTACCACTTCCTCCTGCTCCACTGTTTATGCCACCCCTTGCCTTGTGAGAAGCCTCAGAGCTGATGAGACACTTTCACATCCAACACCTCACTTGTCCTCATATCAACATTTGTCCTCATTTCTCTAATACTCATATCAACGTATTAGAGAAACAAGACAATTATTGTCACGACAATTATTGTCATCATCACTGTTTTACAAAAATGCCAACTGAAACTTAACGACTTGCCCAAAGTCGAAATACACAAACTTCTCTTGAAACTCAGAGTTTGGTGCACTTGTCATCACCCCACTTTGCATAATCATGGATCTGTATCCTTAGCTGGACCACAAGTTCTGGAAACCTGGACCCATATCTCTTTCTTCCACAACACTGATGCGTCGGCTGACTTCAGGCAACATTGACTGACTGCCCACTCACTGCCTGGCCACTGTACCTTCTGCCATTTGCCTTCCCTGTTCATTCTCTGGGGGATATTCCACTGTGGGTTGGGATCTTGGGGCTAAGAAGGGTAAAACTAACAGGATATAGAAAGAGATTTACCGATGTGCAGCGAACAACTGTGATTGAGAGAGAGTCTTCAGCTTCCCTGAAAAAAAAAAAAAAAGAATAAAGATAAAACATTTCCTCATTCTGGGTGCTGTGTGTATGTGTATATGTGTGTGTGCGCGCGCATGCGTGTGCATGCACACACGCACCAAGTTCAAAAAGACTGGCAGAATTACAAAGCAGCCTCTTTTGCCTCAACTCCTTTGGCTCAGCAACATTGAGGAAGATGCTAAGGAAAGCAGTGATGTGCAAATGAACTTCAGCTGTCCTAGAATGCCCCTCTCACCTTGAGGGAATCTTCAGATACCCGCCTCTACCATCTAGTCTATACCTACAGCCACTTAATTAAGTCATTTAGGTTTGATTTAGTCTACATGATGGGGAACTCCTACAATTGGTAGGACCATTAGATAGGTTTATGTAAAAAAAAAACTTTTAAGAGAAAACAGCAATAACACAGATAACTCAGGTTGTTATTTCAAACAACTTAGGCTAAACATTTCACTAAAATTGAATGAATGAATGTGTATTTCACACAAATCAGATAAAAGCCAACCAGTTTGTGGTGTTTGGGCACACAAGGTCAGTGTTATGAGCCAAATCATATATCAAGATACTAGACATTTCTGTCTTGTTGTTATCTCTTAGATTCCAAAAGTGATAAAAGTCAACCAGACAACAGCCTAACTTCCGTTTTGTATTCAAGGACAGAACTGAAAAATCAATTCATATTTTCCTTTTTCTTTGCCATTGCTACACAGAGAAGCCGTTTGCAAAATAATTTCATTTGACTTCTTGAAATATGAACATTTAGGCCAATTGCTGCTGGTGTGTTGCTTCCTCAAATGGGTAAAATCAACCTGCGGTTCCTAAGTGTCTGGGGATTGCCTCGTTTCCATTTTCCATAGGAGTAGGCCTTTCCCAAGATAATCTACAATGAACCAAGGTCCAAGTGCTCTCAAAAGGACATTTAGGTCTCACACATATTTGGAGGGATTAGAGAGGTTCATTATGCCATGTTTTGCTTGGATTTTTCCATTTATATGTGGCAATGACACTGGGAACTAAGCTAAAAAATAAAGCAGTCCTGAGATTCCCACACTCAGTGTATGGCAGAGAGCACAGATGCGTGGCACACATCAAGTCACATCACTGCTGAGAGGTCCTCAAGGGCTCGCCCTTCCAGGAAGAGAGGAACACCTGAACTTGCTGCATCAGTGTTGGAGACCCTCTACCTTGTGAGCCTTGCTTCCCAGAAACTTCCTTTAGGCATCTGGTGCCTTAGGCAAACTGACCTGCTCAGCATCCCCGCCCCCAGTCCTCACCCAGTAGTTCCTGCTTATCACTTCTTTGCCTGGATCACCCTCCACCTCCATCCACCTTTCAGGGCCAAATTCTACCCAGCATTAAAGGTACAGCTGAATTACTTCTGGACACCTCTGTTTTCTCAGACCGAAACTTCCCCACAGATTGGAGGAATCTGTAGCTTTTACAACCCCTTTCCTGTGCTCCTCTTGATGCGCTGTCTGCCCTCAACTTACAGGGGTGAGCATGAGTCCCTTCCACACTACCGGCCTGCAGGTGTCTGGGGAATGGAGCCCCTTTGCTCAGTCAACAGTCTGGGTTCAATGTTACCTAACCACCCAAATTCCAGTCTACCGCTTTAGTTTGAGAATAATTGTGCTTGTTAGTCAGCGTTTGATTTAGCCTGGCAGAAATATTAGTATCACTGAAAACCTAAAATTAATTTGCTGGCATTGATCATCTTTGAGAAAATCACCCAACAACTGGGAAAGCACACTTCATGATTTCCATAACCATATGTCATATTTTAGGAATGAAATCATCAAATCCTTTCCTGGCTGCCCGCCCCCACCTCAATTTATTCTCTGGTCGTCCTGAAGCAATACTGGGCTTGGATGAAAGGCTTCTATGTTCTACAACTTTGATGAGTTCTCTATAAATCCTAAGCTGTGCATGCCTGTCTCTCTACAGTGAGACTGCATGCTTCCTGCATTTTCATTTTCTCTTACTCTGACTTTCTGACTATTACCTATTATTCAGTGTGTGCTGTACATGATATGCCTTCAGAAATGAAAACCACCCAAAAATCACTCACAAAAAAGGCATAATCTAACTATCTTCAAGGTGGCTTTCATGGAACTCTATTTCTCATTTCTTATGATTATATTAAAGTCATCAAAACATCGTTGAAAAATTTGAAAGACAAAGCCTGTAGGTGCCTATAAAATGTCTGTGAGCCCTCTCCACTTCTATCATTTACGTTCCTCTGTCTTAAAACCAGGGTCAGCAATTGGTGCTAACTACCTTCGCTCGTTCAACTGAGCAGTCACGGTGTGCCTGCTCTGAAGGGCGATCACAGTCCAGGCAGGAAGTGAGGCATTTACGCAAGTCACAATGCCACCAGGTAGAAGGTGGCATCGGCCAGGTCAGTGAAACTACATATATGACAACCAGGCTGTGCATGCAAGGGCTTTTAAGAATATTTATCAAAAGGGTTAAAGAAGAACTGACAGGTTTAGCATCAATTTAGTTCAATCTTTGGCATATGTCACAACAACCCTAGAAATCCTTACCGGGTAGTGTCCATGTATTACTCATAACTACATTCCCTGCAGTGCCTCGCACGGTGTCTAGCATAGCAGGGGGTTCATAAATACAGCACCCTGTGCCTCCCCATTGCTTCTTTAGGCAGATGAAGGGGAGCACACAGTAACCAAATTCTAAAATGTGGCAGCTACTGCCACTTAAAGGAGATTGGTCCCTACTAAAACCATGCAGAGATCAGTTATGTCATTCTTGTCACCCGTCTTTGCTCTGTGATAATCTGTGTGACTGTGGGGATAATGGAGGCAATTTAGTACCTCAGTATATTGGCTGCTCGTTCATAGGAAAGACTTTCGGCAGGCTCGTTGTTCATTTGGAGGATCTGATCACCGGGGAAAAGCTTGCCGTGAGCAGAACCTCCTGTTGGACAGAGAAGAAATTGGTGTTCATGCCAGGAAGACCCAGACCCCAGGTGTCACAGCACCACAACTGAATGGCTGACTGATCCAGTCCCCAGGGCACCAGCTCATTCCCCATGCCTCCCAACCCCTCAGCCAGCTTTGGGCTTGCATGAATCTGTTTTCCTATTTATAAAATGTGGGTAATATACCTACCACCCATCACCTTCAAGGGATACTAGGAGACTGTCCTGGGAAATAAAACTAGCAGAAACCCCCTAAATCAACAGGGTTGGCAAGTGAATCTATTACCTTCACCTCTAAAGAACTCTGTGTGTGTGTGTGTGTGTGTGTGTGTGTGTGTACGTGTAAACCAAAATTAGTAGATTTTAACTAGTCCCAGATCTCACATCAATACATAGCTGATGTATGAAAACAAACACCAGACATTTCCAGCCTGCTCTTCTTCACCCTGATACAGCCTATATTTTACAAAGCCTGAAGCGAAAACAAATCAATAATTTCTATTACTCTCTGGCCAGAAACTATCCCCAGCTTGGAGCATGCAGGGTGTCAGAGAGAAGGACCAGCTGATCCAAATACTGTCACTGCCCTGAGACTGGCCAGGGAGCCACGGTGGGCAAAAACCCTGGCTGGGAGCCTCGGGTTCAGATCAGCAAGTGCACTTGGGGCTTCCTCCCTGCCCGCACCAAAGGAAGGTGCAAGGCTCTAAACAGAATTAGGTCAGAATTAGATGTGCCCTTTCTAACTTCCTGGAGTAGCATTTTCAAAATTATGTTCTAGGACAGAGAGATGGGACGAGATCCAGGACTACTTCTCCCCACCCCGAGAAGCCAAACTCCTTTCTTGTTTCCCAGTCAGCCCCTACCTGCTGTGACAGCCACAACTGTGAGGGGAAGGCTCTCGGAAATGTGGAATCCATAGTCCTGGAGGAGGGCATCTTTGTCTATTTTTACTGTGTGTTTCATAGGGGTGAGTGTCTGGATTGGGATCCCGGGAGGCCCATCTGCTGTAGCAACTTTAGCCCTGGAAGAGAAAGAGTTTTATTTAAAAAGTGGGGGAGGGGAGATTCTAGGTGGTGGTCACAAACTGGGATAGCCCTAGGCACCCTGGAGGAGGAGGATGCAGAACTAAGCACACCCCAACTCTCCCCTTGACAGAGATCAGGCACAAACACGAGGAGATAAAAACACCCAGGGAACACAGTAGCAGCCTCTAAAAGAGAAGTTATGACGTGATATGGGCACTCAGAGAAGGGAGAGCAACTTTAACTTTGTGGAGGAGGGGATCGGAAAAGCATTTGCTACCTACAAGAGGGGGCCTTGGAGCTGCGCCTTGAGAGGTGTTGAGGGTGTATGTACGCAGCCCAGAGCCCAGGACATGGAAAATGTTCATGGCTGCTGCTGAGTGGGTGGATGCCTGGATGCATGGACAGGCATTCCAGGAAGGAGGCAGTGAGTGCTTCACAGCAGAGGTGCCGAAGAGGAAACACAGCGACCAGGAACTTGAACGATGAGCTGTTCAGTCTGGATTTCAGATGCTGACTGGTAGATGGATTGTTTCTCTGGTGATTTTTTTTTCTTTTTAGCTTTAAGATGAATTTCACTTCCCTTTCAACTTTGTAAACTGTGAGGATTCCAGTAGAAAATGCCATCTAGTCTTCGACTCCCTCTACGGTAATCTTTAAAAACATGCATGTTCTCTATACATCTAAAAGCAGGTAAGTTGAAAGCTGTATTTTGTCTCTCTCAAAACCACAAACCAAGTCACGAGCTATTTCTCCTAGGTCTGTGGCAAATGATTTTTCCCCTGTGAGAGTCAGTGGTCCTCTCTGAGGAAGGTCAAACGGTGACGGGATGAGGTGCTTATTATTATTAATAAACAATAGAAATGTGGAGGAGTGACAGTTCCCCAAGGGCTCTGCAGTTAAGCCCTATCATTTATTCTCTTCCATTTACCAAACACTGTCAGGAACTCTGTCTAATGCAACAGGACCTCGCTTCTCTGAAAATCACCTGTCATTTATAATGATCTCAAACTTCAACGAGGATCAGGAAATATAAAAAAAAATGGCTTCATGGAGCCAAAATGCATGTGACACCCCAAGTACAAAGCCTCATACACATTATCCATCAAGGAGCTCCTTGGACCCCAGCTGAGAGCTGATTTAAGCTGTCTGAACAGATGATGACCTGATCCCCACAGCTTAGAAGCAAAGAGAGGATTGCTTCTAGGTAAGCACATGGGTAACACTGAGAAGTGCCCACAGACAAACCTAATGACAGGGAAGAAACGGAAAACTGGAAATGTATAGTGAATAAATGTATAGCGAATAAAGTCCATAGCTATCCCTGATTTAAAAAAAAAAAAAAAGCTTTAAAGCTATGAAAGGGCCTTTCCAAATAATAATATACTATACTGAGAGCCAAAAATCAACATTTAGGTGCTTTTAAAAAAAGCAACAGGAAGAATAGCCTAGACACTACTCTTATTTAATATCATGGGAGAAACGCATGTAATCATTATCAGAGAAAGAAAAGCAGTTAGAAGCATAATAAGCACAGGAAATGGAAAGCACCACTTGTTTTTAAACAGATGATGATATTATACCTACAAAATGATCAACAAAGAGAATTGCTGGTGGTCAAAAAGTAAGGTGAGTTGAGTTGCAGGATAAAAAAACACAGCCTCCAAAAGCACTCGATAATTCATTAAAACAGATTAGTTGGATGTATATTAGGTGCTAGGCATTATTTTTTTTTAAGATTTTATTTTTAAGTAATTTCTATGACCCAACATGGGGCTCGAACCCACAACCCCAAGATCAAGTGTTGTACACTCCACCAACTGAGCCAGCCAGGTGCCCCTGGGTGCTAAGCATTCTTAATGAGCTGATGTGTTAAAGGAAGACACAAGGATTGGGCTAAAGTTATGTTGGATTCCTGGTTGGAAAGACTAAATAAAAATAAAAATACTGGGGTGCCTGGGTGGCTCTAATGGTTAAGTACTTGACTTCGGCTCAGGTCATGATCTCGCAGTTTGTGGGTTTGAGTCCAGTGTCGGGCTCTGTGCTGACAGCTCAGAGCCGGAGCCTGCTTTGGATTCTCTGTCTCCTCTCTCTCTGCCCCTCCCCTACTCATGCTCTGTCTCTCTCTCAAAAATATATAAACATTAAGAAAAAATTTAATAAAATAAAAATATTAATTTCTAAACAAATATATAGATTTAATACATCAGTCAAAAACTCTTCCAGAATTAAAAAAAAAAAACTTGATAAATTGGAGACGGTACTAGTAGCACTAACAGCAATGATGATAATCATTAATAACATTCATTAAGCACTAACCAAGTACCCGGGAGTGATCCAACATTTTCATAGCTCACTTACCTTTCTCAACAAACTTGTGAGGTGGGTGTAATTATCATCCCTATTTTATAGATAGGGAGACTGAATCTTCCTTTGAGAGACTTTTGCTTAAAATCACACAGCTGGGAAGGGGGTTCCAAATCGAGGCCCTTTTCTTCAAAGGCTCTGTAGCATAGCTCCCAGTACAGTGCTGGACAAGTGGGTTATAATGCAAGCCACATGTGTAAAAGGTAAGGTCTCTAACAGCCTCATGAGACACGGGGAAAAAAAACTGGTAAAACGAAGTTTTATAACATATTTTTTATTTAACCCAATATATCCAAAATGCTATTGCTTCAACATGTAACCAATAAAAAAAAATCGATGAGATATTTTGCATTATTTTTCAGATTAAGTCTTCACAATCCAGTGTGTATTTCATATTTAGAGAGCATATCAGTTTGGACACTATGGTTTCACCAGAAATACTCAGGCTTCATAAAATTTACAGTTAAAAAATAAATTTTCATGCCAACTTGTTCCAAACATACTTCAAATTTTCCAATAACTGAATTATCAGTTTTTATATTTAAATAAAATGAAATATTCAGACCCTCAGTCACACATAAATACAAATAAATTTTAAAAATTAGATAACAAGATAGGAAAACACAGGAAAGATGTAAGCCGTAAAAGCTTGTGGCTTCTCCCTCATATAAACAAAAATTAACTCCCACTGGATCATAAGACCTAAATGTAAGAGCTAAAACGATATCACTCTTAGGAGAAAATATAGGAATAAATCTTTGTGACCTTCATAGGATACCAAAAGCATAAGTGACAATGAAAACACAGATAAACTGAACTTCATCAAAATTAAAAACTTTTGTGTTTCAAAGGGCATGATTAAGAAAGTGAAAAAACCCACACTACGGGAGAAAACATTTGCAAATCAGATATTTGATAAGAACCTTGCAGCTAGAATAGAGAATTCTTATAAATGCAAACAAAAAAAGAAAAATAATAAAAAGTGAACAAACGATTTACATGGACATTTTCCAAAGATACACCAACAATGGGTAAATACATGAAAAGATGCTTAACATCATTAGCCATTATGGAACTGCAAATCAAAAACTCAAGGAGATACCACTTTATATACCCACTAGGATGGCCATAATCAAAGATAAGTCAAGTGTTGAAAAGATGTGGAGAAAATGGAACCCTGATATCATCTAGCAGTTCCTCAAAAGACTAAACATTGAACACTGTATGACCCAGCAAGGCTACTCCTACGTATAATCCCAAGAGAAATGAAAACATATGTCTGTACAAACTCGCATACAAATGTTCATAGCAACAATATTCCTAATAGCTCCACAGTAGAAACTGCCCAAATGTACATCAACTGATGAAATAACAAAGAAAATGGTCCACAGCAGAATACTATTTAGCAACAAAATATGGACACATGCTAAAATATGGATATACTTTGAACACATTCTGCTAAGTCAAAGGAGCCAGCCACAAAAACAAACACACACATACCGTGTGACTCCACTTATGTGATGTATTCAGAATAGGCAAATCTATAGAGACAAAGTAGTAGTTGCCTAGGGCTGAAATCTGGAAGGAAATGGGGAGCAACTGCTAATATGTATGGAGTTTTTTTTTAGGGTGATAAAAATCTTCCAAAATGGATAATGGTGATGGTTGTGTATCTCTGTGAATGGATTAGGAACCAATGAATTGTATGCTTTAAGTGGGTGAACTGTAGAGTATGCAAATTATATCTCAATAAAGCTGTTGAAAATAAGGTGAATCAGCTTAAAAAAAATAAAATTCTGGGAGGGGGGAGGAAGGGTATAATACAAACATGAAGAATGGGCATAAACACATGCAGTAAAATACTCAGATTTCACATGCTACAAGTAAGTAAATCAACAACTTGTACATGAAGAAATAAAATTGGTAAATAACATAGAAAATGTACAATTTTATTAATTAAAGAAGCACAATCAAAAGGGCTACAGAGTACTACTACATGTCAAGTAAAGCACCAAATGTAAATAAAAATAATAAAGCCCTGGGATTTAAGGCTGACCATATAAATTGGCTATTCAATTTCTCTAGAAAATAATCAGGGAAACTATAATATGAATTTAAAATCTGATCATTTTCTTTGACCTCCTGTTACCATTTTGACTGCCATTCCTCAACGTAATCACCCCAAACAAAAAAAAGTATTATTTGTACTAGACTATGAGTTCCTAAAAGATGAGGGTATTTATCTCTGTGTTCCCCAGGTCTAGTAAAGTCCTAGAATAGAGTGTGAACTGAAAACACCCTGCCTCTTAAATATTCAAAAATATTATCATAGCTTCATTTAAGAGTGGAAAAACACAAACTAAATCAACAGAGGATAGATAAACTGAGCACAGTGAAGAATTACACCAAGACTTCACATCAATTAAGTATCATAAGCCTAAGAACTTTAGACAGACATGGAAACACAGCTTAGAAAATACTCTTTCAGAGCATCCTCTAAACCGTAGTTCAGACCCCCTTCCTAAGGGAGAACTCAGATTATTCTAGACATAAATTCTCTCATTTCAAAGCTCTGACCCTCTCTTATGACACCTCGAGTTGCATTGATAGCTATCTGATTCCTTATATTACCCCAAACAGTCTCTAAATTCTATGAATGTAGGAACTACTTTTTATCCACCTCTGTATTTCTCACAGTGCTGAGTGAAGATCATTTTTTCTGCAGGAAGCATTTGTACTTATTGGGTGAATACATGAGCAAAATATTGTACACAGAAAGGGTACAAAACAGTAACTCAGATGATTGGCAAAAGATGAAAATGTAAATATAACCATTAATAAATAGCAGACAACTTGAATGTAAGTAACAGAGTTCAATATTTCTCATTTCCCTTTGGCTTAACTGAATATACAGTTCAGCTCTGTGACTAATTAGGACTCATCTTCTCCATGTCCTAGAGCTCAGTAAATGGTATCATGAGGACTCCTGGGAGGCATCCTTGACTTTACCCTGCTCTCATCCCTACTATCTGATCAGTCACAACACCTAAAGATCTAGAAAGATGTCCATTTCTATCTCCACAGCCACCACTCTGTTTCAGGCCCCCATTACCTGTCTTGCAGACAGATTTCTCCAATGACTCCATACTTCTGTCTCTCCTAAGTGACTCTCCATCCAGTACCTAGAATGATTTTATAAATGCCACCCTGCTCGGATGTCTCCCCTGACTGAATGGCCTAATCAGAAATCCTTGATATGGTTTACTACAAGCTCCTGCCCACGACTCTAGTGTCTACAACCAAACCATTCATTCTCTTGTTATTTTTGTTCTAGACAAACTAGCCTCCTTGGAGTTCCTCAAATATACTGGCTTCTGCACAAGCTCTTCCCTGTACCTAGAATCCTCTCTCACCCCTGAGAGCATACACACTCTCCAGAAATTTACCAAAGAAAATCAACCCCTACTCTATCTTCTGGTTTTGGCAGAAATATCTCCTTCTGTTGAACACGCCCACAGAACATGTACATCCTTTTGTGAAATATACATATTTGCAATGACATGAAGTCTCTTGTCCTCTCTAGATTATAATTTGTATGGCAAAAAAACATACAAAACTCAATGCTAGGCACAGAGTAAGGCTAATTCACATATGGAGAATAAAAGATAAAACAAACCTTACCACCTGGTTAAAACAGAATGCAATTTATGCTTTTCAAATGCGTAGTCTTCAGTTATCTGACTTTTCCATTTGGAAGGGTGCGTTCCTCAACAATGGTAGACAAACAAGGCCCCACTCTGTTGACTTATCCCTGCACAGTGTCAGTGGCTTTGGCCCAAAGTCTAGATTTGACATTTTCCCCCATAGGCCACATTTCAGCTTTTGTTTGGAAAGGGATTGCTTGAGAACATGACCAAACCATGGCCTCTCCTCACAAAGAATGTTTAATATTTGACAGGGAGCTGAAGGAAATGATCTCTGCGGCAAAATTTCCTCCTCTGAAGCATCTTATAAATATCAAACTGAGCATTGATAATCCAAAAACTTATGTATGGTTCCTCTGTAATGGCTTCAAACCATAAATCTGAGATCATTTCTATGATTTTATACTAGAATAGTATTAGACCTATGGCTCCATAATGGAATTCCTGTCAGCCGGATCTAGCCTATGGTAGGACTAGAAAAATAAACATGTTACATTTACCATGAAAGTAGTCTAGTATAGACAAATTCTATATTTTATGGGTCATTAGTTCATACTGAATTGATCAACACTGAAAAGAAAAAAATACCGCATGGAAATAAATTCTGCTTCCGATATTCTCTGGCTTTTTATCTGTTCTCTGTTATATCAGAAAATGTATTTTACTTCTATCCTGTAACAACAAAGAATTCACCTTTGAGTCCACCAGGATGTGGAGAAACTATTTTGAATCTACGTTTAAACACTGTGTTATGTGTTCGGCTCAAATGATTTTAAAAGCTAACGTCTGTTATAAGGTGGTTTTTTAATCTACAGTGTATTCAAAGAAAGCGGAAATCGAGGGAGCATTCTATACCAGAGAGAAATGTAGTGTATAGTTGTAATCATAAGACTATACTTACGGCAGTTTCTAGGAACCATGTGATGCAGATATTGTGAGTATAGTGCTATAGGGCAAAGGCCTACAGTTGAGAGAAGTAATTATTCCATTATTACTTTAAAAAGGAGATTCAGAAGATGATGACAACTCTGAAGGTACAGTGCAGGAGCCTTCCAGTCTGTTCTCAGACACCCCCCCCCACTTTTGCCTAGGGTCAAGAAGCTATAAAAAAATTGATATCTGGAATGGTCTTCCTACATCACTAGGAATATGAGAAAGGCCAAGTAAGTCCATCCCTATGATTAGGAAATAGTTTTAGGGTTGCAATGAACAATTAAGTTTGGAAAACGTGTAAAAACAACAGGAAGGGCTCTGACACTAAGATGTCATGATACGTATGCACGTGCACACAGGTATGTGTGTACACATGTTCCTGTGTGTATGTGTGTGGATGCGTGCACATGTCTACAACATGTATGTATGTGTTCATTAGTATTAAGAGTCAAATTGAGTTGAGGGACACCTGACTGGTTCAGTTGATTAAGCATCCGACTTCCTCTCAGGTCATGATGTCGTGGTTTGTGGGTTTAAACCCCGAGTCAGTTTCTCCACTGTAAGTGCTGTCAGTGTGGAGCTGCTTCGGATCCTCTGTCCCTCTCTCTCTGCCCCTCCACCGCTCTCTCTCTCTCTCTCTCTCTCTCTCAAAAATAAATAAACATTAAAAAAAAAAAAAGATTCAAGGTAAGTTGAGAGGAATCTTTTTATGCCCTGAGGATAAAACCCAGCACCAAGAAGGCTCCAAGTTGCATTAAGCTCTTCATGTTTCTTTAAATCTTGCTCAGGGATGCCTGGGTGGTTCAGTCGGTTGAGCATCTGTCTTCAGCTCAGGTCATGATCTCAGGTTCATGAGTTCCAGCCCCGTTCATGAGTTCAAGCCCCATGTTGGGCTCTGTGCTGACAGCTCAGTGCCTGCATCTTGCTTGGGGTTCTGTGTGTGTCTCTCTCTCTGAGCGTCCCCCTCTCATGTTCTGTCTCTTGTTCTCTCTCAAAAATAAATAAATATTTTAAAAAATCTTGCTCTATAAAATTAACACTTGTAGATAAAGCATAAGAGAATTCAGTAAATTTTATACTGAGTTGTTTTAATGATACAATAAAATTATTCTAAATTATATGCAGGAATTGTAGGTAAGTGTAAAAATAATTGAAAATTTAATACAGCTGTGTGGAAACAAGTAGATCAATGCTACAGAATAGTTAGCCTAGAAAGAGATCCAATTTCCAACTCACAGAAATAGGAATTTCATAGATGGTAAACGAGGGGTCATAAATCATCAAAGAAAGGAAAAATCACTCACAGTCAATGGTGATACAACTACTTACTGTTTTGGGAAAAATCAACTTAAATCTCTCATAGCCTGTTCTAAAATAAACTCCAAATTAAAGAACATTTAAGCTATTAAATGGGAAATTAATTTAATTAATTATGGGATGAGGATTTGCTAAGTTTAGAAGCAATCAAATAAATCTTCAAGAGAATACCATTAAACTATATAAAAGCCAAAACTTTTGTAGGAGAAAAGATTGGTATAATTAAGTGGAAAAGTATATTGTAGTCTAAGTCTTTATCATTTCATCACTTCTATAGCTATACAAAGCTGTTAAAAAGATGACAATTTAGTTCTGGGGTACCTGGGTGGCTCAGTCAGTTGAGCATCTGACTTCAGCTCAGGTCATGATCTCACCATTTGTGGGTTTGAGCCCCACATTGGGCCCTGTGCTGACAGCGGGCCCTGTGCTGACAGCTCATAGCCTAGAGCCTGATTCGGATTCTGTGTCATCCTCTCTGCCTCTCTCCGGCTCACACTCTGTCTCTCTTTGTCTCTCAAAAATAAAGAAATGTTTAAAAAAAATGACAATTTAGTTCAAAGCAAAATGGTTAAAAATTAGGTTATGATAGGAGCACCTGGGTAGCTCAGTCGGTTGAGCGTCTGGCTTCAGCTCAGGTCATGGTCTCACAGTTCGTGGGTTCGAGCCCCGCGTCGGGCTCTGTGCTGACAGCTAGCTCAGAGGCTGGAGCCTGCTTCAGATTCTGTGTCTCCCTCTCTCTCTGACCCTCCCCTGCTCGCACTGTTTCTCTCTCTCTCTCAAAAATAAAATAAAACATTAAAAAAATTTTTTTAATTAGGTTATGATATAACGTCCCTATGTGGCAGCTTTTATTAAGTAGATTTTATTGCGTTATTTATACAGAAATTCAAAACGTGTCCCAGAGACCAGTTGAGGGGTTAGCTATTTTTAAAAGAACACTGGCACTGTAGTGTTATTTTTATGTTGGAATATGAACTTAGGCGGTGGGAGAGGAGTCATTTCACCACATCTGAATGAGTTTGCACTCCTACAATCCTAGGTTTCACTAGGCTCGCACCTACCCAAAAATGCCCACTCGTTCAAACTGAGTGCCACTACCTGAATTTGACTGATTGTACCAATAACCACTCACTGAAACTTAATTGAAAATTGAAGAAATCAAAGCAACTTTGAAAGGTGACGTTCTTCCAGAGAAGAACATGTTTTGTTTGTTTGTTTTTTAAACTCTTTACCCTCGGTGCATAAAAGTTATCAATTTGTTTAGCCATGTTTGGAAATGGAAATGGCTATTTTGACAAATTTGCTCCCAGGCAATTCAATTAGAGCCAGAAATAAATTTTAAATTTTATGGGAAAAATGGCAGTTACAAGTAAAGTAAGGGCAACTAGGCTGAAATGATTGGAAGCTTTTGAAAAAGTCTGGAAAAAATAACAGGATTGCTTTTCAGTATCTTTTGTGCATAAAACTCAGAGCCAATGTAAATACTCAAATGCTAAATCCCACATCTAATCGGTTTACAATGTATAACATTTCAATCTTTATTTAAAATTTTCTACATGTTTTAAAACTGTAAGCCATCAAAAATTTTCTTTGGAAGAGGAAGGATTATAAAATGTAAATATATTTTAATAGATCATATGATCCCTTACAATGAAAGCCCTTAATCAACAAACATTTATTGAACATCTATTACATACTATGCACCCTCCTGGGGCTCAAGATACTTTGCAAAATAAGACAGTCATGGTTCTTGGTCTCATATGTGGTAGGTAGGTTGAGAGGAGAAAGGTCATATAATAAACAGGCAGGGGAAGCAGACAATGAACAAGTAAATCAGTGCATATATATTATTATAAGCACTTATAACAGAGGGGTAATTACTCTGAAAGAAACAAACAGGGGGACCCGCTCTGTCAAGGAAGCAGGAGGAACAAGATGAGGTTGGAGAGTTAGGCTGGGGCCAGACTGTAAAGAAACTTGCAGGCTGTGGCACAGTGGCAGGTGAACCCCTGACCAGTTTGGGGTGTGGAGGGGAAGCATGTGAGACAAAAGTGGTTTGTGTATTGAAAATTCCACTATGGCTTCAGGGTGGAGAATAGGCTGGATTGGAGAAAGAGTAAGTGACCATGGCAGTGCCCTCAGGAACAGAAATGTGGACATATCTGAGGTATGTTTGAAGGTGAACGGACAGGAGCTGCGGATGGGGTGGGTCCAGACTGTGAGTAAGAGAAAAATTCAGGATGATTCCCAGGTTTCTTGACTCCCAGGTGGTAAGTGGTACCATTTATTCTACGCTAGGGAAACTGCAGTTATTTACCCCAAACTTAGCCTTTCAGTTCTTGATCATTTTCAAGTAATCTGAGAACCCCAAGAACCCAGCCTGTATCAAGGTTGTGAGATTAGAGATGAGAAGCAATTTAAGCAAGGCTACATGGGATTTATCCTAGAAACACACAGGAACGATGTCTTCCATGCATGCTGCTGGAAACCTTTCCTTCTTTTTCTTCTCTTTCTTAAGCACTTGGAAAACAAAACTATCTAGACACATGGGAAGATTCTTAACATCATTAGCCATGAGGAAAATGCAAATCAAAACTGCAATGAAATGGGGTGCCTGGGTGGCTCAGTTGGTTGAGCGTCTAACTTTGGCTCTGGTCATGATCTCACAGTTCATGAGTTCAAGCCCCGCGTCGGGCTCTGCAGACTGCCCAGAGCCTGGAGCCTGCTTCGAATTCTGTGTCTCCCTTTCTCTCTACCCTCCCCCACTTGTGCTCTCCCTCTCTCTATAAAAAATAAATGTTAAAAAAAATTCTTTAAACTGCAATGAGATACCACTTCACCCACACTGGGACGGCCACAACAGAAAAGAAAGATAGTAACAAGTGTTGGCTAGGATGGGGAGACACTGGCACCCTCATATACACTGCTGTGGACTTGTAAAATGGTATAGCCACTTTGGAAACAAGTCTGGCTGTTCCTCCAAAGGTTAAATATTAAGTTACCATGTGACTCATCTATACCACTCCCAAGTATATACCCAAGAGACATGAAAACATATGTTCAAACTAAAACTTTTACACACATGTTCATAGCAGCCTTATTCACAATAGCCCCAAAGTGTAAACAGCCCAAGTGTATATTAACTGATGAATGGACAAATATTCCATAATGGAATATTACTTGGCAATAAAAATGAAATACTGATACATGCTATAACATGGATGACACCTGTACATATAATGTAATGATAAGTTAAAGAAGCCAGGCACAAAAGACCACATATTATATAATTCCATTTGTGTGAAATAATCCTGAATAGGCAAATCCATGGAGACAGCAAGTATAGGAGTGGTTGCCTGGGCCTGGGGGAAGGGCTAATGGGGAATGACTGCTCATAGGTATGAGATTTCTTTCTGTATTAAAAATGTTCTAGGGACGCTTGGGTGGCTCAGTCAGTTAAGCATCTGACTTTGGCTCAGGTCATGATCTCGCAATTCGTGGGTTTGAGCCCCGCGTCGGGCTCCGTGCTGACAGCCCAGAGCCTGGAGCCTGCTTCAGATTCTGTGTCTCGCTCTCTCTCTGCCCCTCCCCTGCTCATGCTCTGTCTCTCTCTGTCTTTCAAAATGGAATAAATGTTTACAACATTTTTTAAAATATGTTCTAAAATTGGATTGTGGTGATTGCACCACAGGACACACAATTCTGTACATATACTAAATTTATACTAAAAATCACTGGGCCGTATACTTTTAGTGGGTAAATTTTATGATATGTAAAAGATATCTCAGAAAAGACATTGGCTAAAAAAAACTTCCTATAGGTCAATATCACCTTTTATTAAATTCTGTGAGAAAACCAGGATATTAGAGAGTCCCAAAGGTCAGATATTTAGGCCACTTCAGGTTAAAGTTACACAGGTCACTTTTCTGCAGGAATTCGCAGAGGCTTTAATGTGCGAAAACGCACTGTGTACAACATGCAATAAGAGGAGGGTAGGAGTGGGTATAGGCTGTGTCGCTTCCAAACCTTTAGTGGAGCAGCATAGCATAGGACTAGGCTTTGCAGAACCCACTTTAGGAAACAATGCACCTAGCAGTTTCCCCATTCATCACAAGTACTACTTGACCACCCGCAATCACTCTCCTGGGACTCAATCACTGCTGGGTTACACAGGCAAGGCCACTACTTGCCCTGCGCTCATACAGCTTACTGTCCAGAAGGAAAAAAAGCAAGTGCTCAAATAAGTTGAACATACCAGGAGGAGCACCCTGCTGATTCTGCCAATCAAATACTATGGGGTCCCATGGGAGTGGTTATGTCTAAGGAACACTTCATGGAAGACCCAGTAGTTCAGCCAGACCTTGAGCTGCGGGTGGGTCCTGTATGCATGAAGTTGGGAGGAAGGGATCTGGCACAGGAGCCCTGGTCTAAGGGGTGAAAGGAGAAGAGGGGATGCTTGTAGTAGGGGAACAGTGAATAGTTCATTTTAGCTGGAGTATGATGTGAATGAAGCAGAGTAGTAAGACAAATAGCTGTAAAGGACCAGGGGTCAATCACGGAGAGCCCTGAATGCCAAATCAAAAAGGTTTAAACACATCCTGTAAGAAATAGGGACGCATAAAAGATTTCTGAACACGGGGTAGGGATGATCTTAAACAAGTCCGTCTCTGAGCCTCACGTATTTCACCTGTGACACAGGGCTAATTCCACCAGCCCTATTTCACTGCAGTGTGTGAGGATCGGCGCTCTTAGCCGCAGGGCAGTGTGGTCCTGAGCAAGGGTTATTCCTCAGCAGCACAACAGCTGTTTCCAGTTCCTTTGGAAGAATGTGTGTCTCAGAAACACCTGACACATGATATTTCATCTCTGTGGCAGGGCCAGATGGGAAATCTGAGATGGAAAATGAACACTTAGAAACAGAACATATTTTAAGTTCTCTTGTAGCAGTCAAATCAGATCTGTATTTGATTTCATTTTATTTTGTTTAGAATGAAATAGGGACTGCAAGGAAAGAACAGCTGCTGGAAACAAAGACGGGGAAAGAGTATAAACAGCAGATCGCCAGATCCTCACATCAAGGACTAAGACAAGGGGTGTGTGTGAGACAGAGAGAGACAGAGAAAGACAGAAAGCATGTGTGAGTGTGTGTCCAAGAGCATAGGGGTGAGTATATTCCAGAGAGTATGTGCACATGAGTGTGAGTATGTAAGCACGTGTTTGTGTCAGTCCATTTGTGTGTAAGTGTTTGTAAATGTGTGTATGAGTTTGGTAGGAGTGTACATTGTGGATGCATGTTGAGAGACACAGAGGGAAGAGTTGGAAGGGGACAGACGGAAAGGCACTCCAGCAAAACTGATCTGTTTACGCTTCCCCCCACCATATGGGGTAAGAACAAAGCAAACTGGAGACTGATTCCTGGGTGCTGCCAAGACTGGCAAAATCTCCCCCCTCAGTACCCGAGATCCTTACAGACAGAAATCTCTGCTGGCTCAGGAGCCTTACCGGGCCGAGCTGTCCCGGGAACGCCGTAGCCATCTTGCCACCATTTGTTCTATTCTGTGTGCTTTCCGTGTCTGCAATAAACTGGTCTCCAGCTCTTCCATTTACCTACAAGAAAGAAGAGTTTTCTTAAGAAGCTAACCAAAAATATTTGGAAGAGGATTCTGACAAATCACTATGACGTCTCCTGTATTTGCCCATTTAAGGACATGCTGATCAAATAACTAGGGCTCTCTTTCTTTGAAATTAACATAAACAAGTCCTCAGTGTCCGTAGAGTGGACAACTTTATAGCAGCCCTCTGCCTAAGGAGTCCAGAGTCGTGGGAAACAGATTAGCTTTCTACCTCTTAATCAACTGAACAGAAGGATTAGGGAATAAAATAGATAAGGTTTCTCAAACTGTGACTGTGA
Organism: Cryptoprocta ferox; assembly: GCA_028646485.1. NCBI lineage: Eukaryota > Metazoa > Chordata > Mammalia > Carnivora > Eupleridae > Cryptoprocta > Cryptoprocta ferox. The sequence goes on from CM053568.1 coordinate 33,227,935, forward strand.
CCCATTGTATGAGACACACCTTACTACATGACACGACATGCTGCCCCCAAGACCCAAGTATGCATGTGTCCCTGAACAGCACACTTAGTTTTGCCTGCACTGGGAGCTGCATGTACATGGGAACATTCTAATTATATTGTGCCTATTCTTCTGATTGCTGCTTCTTTGGCTCAATGTTTTGTATTTTCTTTCTTTTTTAAGTTTATTTATTTATTTGCAAGAGTGAGCGCAAGTGGGGGAGGAGCAGAGAGAGAGGGAGAGAAGAGAATTCCAAGCAGGCTCTGCCCCATCTGCACAGAGCCCAGTGTAGGGCTTGAACTCACAAGTAGTGAGATCATGACCTGAGCCGAAACCAAGAGCTGGACGCTTAACCGACTGAGCCACCCAGGCACCCCTTTATTTTGATTTTCAAATAGGTAATTCATTTCTAGACGGCAAAAAAAAATATACATTACTTATTGTGCACTTAAAAATTTATTAAGAGGGCAGATCTGATGGTAAGTATGTTCTTGCCAAAATAATGATTTTAAAAAGTGAAAAGTCTCCATTCTATCCTGACCTCATCCACCCAGTTCCCACACTCATTCATAATCACTGCTCTCCTTTTTCTTTCCAGAGTTTCTTTATGCCTATATGAGCAAATACAAATAAAGATTTTATATGTCTTCCTCTTAACACAAAGGATAGTACATCATAAACCTTGTTCTGCACTGTGCTTTCTTCTCCTCAGAATATATACCCTTGGTATCTTTCTACATCAGTACATAGAATGCTTTTTCATTCTTTTTGACAACCCCTGAGTATTATACTGTATGAATGTACTATAATTTAAAAAGTAGTCCTCTCTTGATAGACATTTGGATTATTGTCAATCTTTTGCTATTATAAATAATACTGCAATGAATTATGTTGCACATATATCATTTCTGCATGTATGCAATTATATATCTGGATAAGTTCCCAAATATTGAATTACTAGGTCAAGAGTTATATGCATTTGTTCTTTGATAGATATTGTCAGGTTACCAAGAAAACAATACATACACTTGAGATCAAAATTTCATGAAACAGTATATATTTATATTTTTCTATTCTAGTTATTTTCACTTTTTAAAATATTGGCCTCAATTCACCAAATTTCACAACCCAATAAATAACCACACAAAAGAAAACATGACATTGGGAAATAAGTATGGATACAGAGAAAATAAAAATGAATTATAAGAGATTATGTTGCTTAACACTACACCAATACATTTTAAAACCTTGATGACATAGATGGTTTTCAAGGAAAATATAAATGATATAAGATGACCCTGTAAGAGACAGAAAATCTAAAAAGACAATTACCATAGAACAGAAAGTTGATAAAGAGCTACCCCTACAAAAAAGTCCCTGGCATAGACAGATTCAAAGGTGAGTTCTTACAAATCTTTAAGATGTACCTCACCCTGATAAATTGTTTTGTTTTCTTTTCAATATAAACTTTTTTATTTTGGAATAATTTTAGATATATAAAAAGGTTGCAGAGATAATATAGGGAGTTCCCATATATCCTTCACTTAGCTTTCTCTAATGTTAACATCTGACAGAGTCATTGTATCTTTGTCAAAATTAACACTGGTCCAATAATATTAACTAAACTCTAGACTTTATTCAGATTTCACTTCACCAGTTTCTCCACACTGAAACTGTTTTCTGTTTCAGGATCCAATCCTGGATACCATGTTACTTGTAACCATCTTAGTTTATTTTCCCCAAATTTCCCCCAAATGCTGTTTTAGCTGTTCTAGCGTATAAAGAAGGAAAGCCCCCAAAATCTTTTTGAGCAGCCAGTATAACATTGATATCAATTCTGATAAAACAGTACAATAAAGTAGAAATACAATCTCTCTTGTGAATATCAAAGTAAATATCATAAATAAAATGTCATCAAGAAGAATCTATCAGCAATCAACAGTGTAATAGCAGGATCTATCCCAGGAGCACATTGGCAGGGCACGCGAAAATGAAAGCAGGACACCCAACTTGACCACTTTGAAAGCAAGAGATTTACACTTTTCAGTTTAATGGCAGCCAAATACAAATCAGTGGACAAAAAAACAGGCTGCAACAAAAAATAAATTCCATCTAGATCAAGGGATGTGTTGATCTAGTTTTCTTCTACAATAGGAACATCAGACCCGAATGCTGCCTTCAGTTCCAGGCAGCTCACTTTTTTTTTTTTTTTTTTAATTATTAAAGAGAGAGTAGATTTCTGGCTAAACATGGTGAATTGAAACTATGTTTTAATATCTTCTCTTTCCCATATCTTATAAATTACAGCAAAGGACTATAAAGGCGATTAAACCCATAGAATACAAAGAACAAAAGAGAAGACAGTACATGAGAGATATAGACAATGTTGGGAAGATAGAAACTGTTTGGAGGAGAGGTAACTGAGCAGAGCAAAAGAAACATAAACGTATGTGCTTTCAGAGTTGGATTCTGATGAAAAATCAGCTGAGTTTTGCTAAGATGGCTCAAGAATTAGAGGCAGCAGGCATGGGAGAAGACAGGGATAAAGCATAGGGCTGGAAATGTGGAAATGGATTTCTATAAGCAGCGATTTTATTCACAGGCCCTAGTCCACTCCTCTTGCCCACCAAGACAACCACTCATTCTTCACCCTACTGGAGACAAGAGGCTTATTCTCTGAAGAAATCAAACCAGAGAGCTTCCAAACTTAGGGAGACCAGGCCCAATAGAGACTTCAGGATTGAAAAAAGAGAAGGATTAAGTAAAACTCTTCTTACTGAATGACAAGAGCTTCTGCCTCTTCCTTTGCCCAGCTCCCAAAATACTGGCAGCTAGGACTCTATATCCCAAGCAAGAGACTAGAGAATCCTTTTTTGGAGAATTGAAAAGAACCATAGAAAAAACTTCAGATGATGATACTTCTGGTAACTTGGTGCTTGATCATCACGCACTGAAACCTGTTAATTCAGTAAGCCCCACACATCATACAAAGTTTCTTACACATGAATGGATATTTGAGAAAAGCATATATTATGAAAAACATATCAAACAGAAAAACTCAGAAGGAACAGAGACAATGCAGGAAACAAAAGGAAAAAAATCATAGAGCCTTAAAATACTACATGAAACAAGAAGAGGATTTTCTTGGAAAAAGAGAGCAGAGAATTAGAACACTTGAAAATTAAAAATAAGATAGGCAGAGTTTAAAAGTTCAATTAAAAAGTTGAGAATGTCAGTGAAGTCAATGAAATATTGTAGAAATAGTAACCAAAAGCCAAAGACAGGGAAAACAGAGAAACTTAGAAATGTACAGTATCAATCCAGGAGGTCCTATATTCATCTAAGAGGAATTCCAGAAGGAGAGTACAAAGGAAATGGAGATAATGAAATTATAAATTAATTCAATAAAATTTATTAGAAAATAACTTAGAAAAACCTAAGTTTCCAGATTAAGAATATCTACTAACTGCCCACCATAATAAATGAAAAAAGACCCACATCAAGAAATGACACTGTAAAATTTCAGAAACTAAAAGAATATCTTCAAAACTTCCAGAGAAAAAGACAGATGGCATACAAACAATTGAGAATAAAAAGGGCATTAGACTTCTCAGTAACAACAATGGAAGCTTTAAGACATTGAAGCCACGTCTTCAAATTTCTGAAGAAAAATTGCTTCAATTTAGAATTCTATACCCAGCCGAACTACCAATCAAATAGTAGAGACATTTTCATATGTTCACATCTCAGAAAATTTACCTCTCCTTCACCCTTTCTCAGGATGCTCATAGAGGATGTGCTCCAGCAAAAGAAGTAAATAAAGAAGAAATGGGATCCAGGAAATTGGGGATGAAATACAGACAGGAAGCAGAGGGAACACCCATGATGACTATGAAGGGATGTATTATGGTAGCGCCCGTACACGAGATCTGTAGAGACCAACCTTACAGACTGGTGTGTGAAGACCAAAGTCTTAGGAAAAAAAGATGAATATAGATTATCTTATGTGTTTCTGCAGAAAAATTCACTGAGAAGCTGTTGGAGGGTGTGAAAAAATTAGCAATAAGTACATGGAAAACTAAGCAAATAAAAAACAGGAAATTCTGAAATATAAGAAAAAAAACAAGTTGTATAGTAAAGGTAACCAAATTTTAGTTCATTACTTGGCTCAGAAATGAACAATATTTACAGTGTCCTAATAATGTAAACACTAAAAAATGATTTCTCAAAAACAGCAGATATGATTTGGGGAGGCTATGGTGAAGGGGAGCTGGTGTTGTGGTATAAGAGCTAAAACCTCATTCACCACAATAATTAAATAATGTCTAAAATTAATCAATAATGAAAAAGTAATGCAAGCATATTTCTCAGAGAGATGGAGGGGAAAAAAGTGAAGGATACAGCTAGAAGAATTGAAAGAGGTTGCCTCTAAGAAAAGTAACTAGATGCTAAGGAGGAGTGGGACAGGGAGTGCTGATTTCTATTATAAACCCTTAGTACTGTGTTCTTTTTTTTAAAACGATTTAGCTATTGTTAATTATGTTAGCTAAAGTTTAAAAACTGAATATATGCTTATAGTAAAATACACAGAAAAATATAATGAAAATAATATCACCTATAATCATACCTCTCAGAGTTATCAACTGCTGATTTTTTATGCTTATACATGCTATATATTTTTATTAAAATGAGACATTATCATTTTCCCACTTAATATTTCATGAATATCATTGCATATTAATATTTAAGCATTTATATTTTAAATTGCTTTATAGTATTTTCTTTGGCCATGTCATAATTTATTCAGTAAATCTATCATTGGACATTTGTCTTATTTCCAATTTTTCAGTATTATAAAAGCTTTACAATGAACATCCTTATTTATGGTAAATGGCTACTTCCCAGATATTTTCTTGGGATAAATTCCTCAAACTGAAATTAATGGATTTAAGCATATGTCATTTTTAAGAATTTGGATGTATATTGTCAAATTGCTTCCAAGAAGGTACCAGTTTTCACTCCCTGACAGATTTCATGAACACTGAATATTCTCATTAAAAAAATGTTTTTAATGTTTATTTATTTTTGAGAGAGAGAGTGGGGAGGAGGGGCAGAGAGAGAGAGGGAAATACAAAAAGAATCCAAAGCTGGCTCCAGGCTCTGAGCTGTCAGCACAGAGCCTGATGTGAAGCTTGAAGTCACGAACCATGAGATTATGACCTGAGCCGAAGTTGGGCACTTAACCCACAGAGCTACCTAGATGCCCCTGAATATTCTCGGTTTTAAAAATATTTGCTAATAGGATGGAAAGTAGCATCTAATTATTGGTGGAAATATATATTTCTTGAAAAATATAGAAAAAAGTAAATGTACACATAATTCCATCACATTAAAAATTATATAAAGTATTTGGTGGGTATTCGCACCAACTTTGCCCTAAATTTATACCAATTTCTATTACATATATTAAAATGTATAGTCCACAAAAATAGAATCATTCTACCATCAGTCTGCATTTTTTAAACCAGTGACTATATCATGGACATCTTTCTATATCAGAGCTCATTATGGTTTTTATTTAAAGTTATTTGACTACTAGTACATCTGAACATTTTTCATGAGCTATGGTCACTCATATGACCAAATATGGTCATATTTCTTTTTTGTTACTTTCTTATTTTTCTTTTTTTTTTTCCTACTGGAATGTTTGTTTCCTTGCTACTGTAAAAGCTCTTTTATAACAAGGATTGTTTAATGTCCCTTTCCCAAGGATACAAAATCACATCAGATTTCTGTGAGACTTACCATGGAGGATCAAGAATGCAGGTTCTAGTGTCTGACACACAGAGAGACTAATCGGAAAGGATAGAAGAACAAACATCCAGCAAGCCCACAGGATACTGTTTTCAAATATCAATTGCCTCAGTCAGGTCCTTACTAGGAGTCAGCAGACAACTTTAGGATATGGATATTAACTCTGTTTGCCTTTTTTTTCCTGCTCATCACACTCTCAGCATCTTCCTATAAAGGTCTGGGATGGTAGAAGACTTTAAACCAAGTCATGTGAAGACTCATTGAAAAAAAAAAAACAGAATATTTATTTGACAAAGATTTGGAGGAGGTCTATCTGATCACGGTTCACAGACCACCAAAAGACCACCATATAGAACTGCATGGATCCAGGAGGGACACTGCAATGGAAAACAGGGACCAAATGACCTCCATGGCTCCTCCTATTCGTGCAACTTGAGGTCTTAACCAGATCTAGAAGCCAGACAAGATGATATTTGTTGTGCTCTGTCTTGAAATTCAAAGACCCCCCATCACCTAGAGCAGGTAAGGATCCTAAAGAAACCACAGCACTAGAAGATAAAAGACATCTCTGACCTCTCTGTTGTTTCAGGCTCCAAATGACTGCAGAGATGTCAGGGATCTCTGACATATCCAAAAGGACATATCCAAAAGCTTTTCCATTCCTTTTGAAGGTCATCAAATTGCAATGGCTACTTGCAGGGAATTGTTACAAAACTACTGCCAAATATAATTTAGCTAATTGATTCAAATAAACATATATGGCTATAATGATAAGAATTCATTTACATTATATATCTGAACTGTGGGTAAGGCACGTGTCTTCATCCGGGGATCCCTGAAGACCAAAGAAATAGCAATGTCAACCAAGCCATTAAAAATGCTCCCTGATTCAGCAAGGTCTGAGCAGGAGAGTTTAAAGCCAAGAAAATGACCTGCTAATGGTTTTAATATTAGCCTCTGGATCGCTGGGCTAATGGAAGAAAATAAGAGCCCAGGTAATCTCCAAACATTTGAATCTCTTCTACAATCCCACTGCCAAGAAGTCATCCAGCCTCTAATTGTTCTGTCATTTCCTGTTGGACCCATCTTATTGCTAGAAAGTTTCTTTACATAAAGCTGAATTCCATCTCACCGGAGCTTCAGTCCTCAGTAGCAACAGGCCCACCCTCCCCAACCCTCGCCATCATCTAGCACAAATAAGCCCCTTCTTCAGTACATAAACCTTTCCTGATTTGGATGTAGCAATCTTTTTGCAATCTTCAAATCTCTTCTGCCCCAGAATAAATGTCCCCAGTTCCTTCCACAGTTCTTTATATGACAGGATCACTTTAGATCACCCTCCTCTGGGCACACACCAGTTTGGCAAAATCCTATAAGGGCATGAATCCCCACACTGAATACACTTCTCATTGTCTGGAACAGGTAATATGAAAAAGGTAAACTCTCTCAAAATATTTTGCAAATGGAGAAGAGAACTAAATACACCAGGGAGACAGCTATCTTGAAAGCACTGGACAATTAAGGATATAATCCTTCAAAAGGGATAGAAGAGATAAGAGTAAAGAACTTGAAGCATCTAGTACCGGCTATTGAAAATTACCAAAAAGCAGCAAAGGATAGAAGAGAAACTGAAGAGCCCAAAATCACTTACATTAAATGGAAATTTTAAAATAAAACTAGATAGCAATTCAAGCAAAGCTATCAGACATTGAATCAGATTGAGGATATTCAACTCACAGTAGAGACGGGCAGAGAAAAGAGAAAAGGAAGGCACAAAATTGAAATCAAAGAGTCAAAGGTAAATTTCTTGAGCTGAAAAATATGTCTCAAATATAAAAAGCACAAAAAGCAACATGGCTTGAGGAAGACTCCTTACACAGCAAATAAAGTTCTTAAACTTCAAAGATTAAAGAAGCATCTTTCAAACCTGTTTTAAAAGAGGAAAAAAATATGATCACTTGCAAAAGAAAAGATTAGGCTCATATGTTTTGCAGCATATTATTTAGGTATAGACTCAAGTTTGTTCTTTTTCTCTCTGGGGAATACAAAAGCTTTACAAGTGATATTTGAAACTCTGTTCTTGAAAGACATCCGGAGGAGTCCTTCTGTGATTTTTTTTTTTAACCTACTAGTGAAGGTCTTTTGTGAGCTTCGTGTTTTGTTTTTGCTTTCACTATTTCCTCTCTCCTCTTATTACACTGTCAGCATCTTGAGCATTAGAGACCATGTCTTATCTCTATTTATTTTCTCCCAGGATCTGTCACATAAGCTCAACAAATGTTTGTTGAGTGAGAGAATGAACAAAATTAAAATAAAAGGAGAAATAAACTGGAAAATTAGAATAAAATTTCACTTAATAGAGACAAAGTTAATGTGGGTTAAAAAGTGACAAAGACTGACCAAACCAGAAACCAAGGGTACAAACTATTATAACAAAATGAGAAATGATCGAAGACAGATAAACATTAGAGAAAAAATACTAGAGAGTGCTATACATGTTATGCACAAGGAATTTATTTAGATAAGCTAAGTAAATATGGGTGGCTTTGGAGGATATATTAGGAATGTACCTTTCTAGAGTCTTCCTGGTAAGTCCTTCAATTTTCCTGAGGGGCAGACTCCTGGGTAATAAGATCAGTCTCACAGAATGATGTCTTCCGAGATTTCCACATCAAACCTATACTATACTGTATACTATATATAGTAGTATATAGTAGTATATTAGTGCGTTCTTATCTATCAAGGGATTTTCCTAAACCAGTTCCTTGGGCATAGTGAAAGACATACTTTCCATGTAGGGTCTTAAGAGGAAAAGACTCTAAGACCCACGCAGGAAAATAAAAATCTGATGCTCAGCAGTGAAACACCCTGGTAGTCTCTGGGAACCCAAGAGACTAAGGGGTTGATGTTGGTTTTTCCTGGATGTGATGAAGATACTATTCTTTTAATCCAATTCAGGGGTTCCTGGGTGGCTCAGTCAGTTAAGCATCTGACCCTTGGTTTCAGCTCAGGTCACGATCTCATGGTTCGGGAGTTTGAGCCCTGCATTGGGCTCCGCACTGGTAACACAGGGCCTGCTTGGGATCCTCTTTCTTTCTGTCTCTCTTCCCCTCCCCCACTCATGCTGTCTCTGTCTCTCTCAAAATAAATAAACTCTTTTCAAAAATCCAGTTTAGGAAACACCCATTTACTGAAAAAATACCCAGTGCAGGTGATCGTATATGAGAGATGAATGAAATATAACCCCCACTGCAGGAAAGGATCAGCTCTCTTCTTCTCTCTGACTGGTGGTGAGAGGTACCTAGCACCGAAGGGAACCTCGCAGAGTGGTCAGCGTATTTGGCCCATTTATTCTACGGTTTCCACAAGGCTGATCAACTCCAGGAAACAGGCAATTTAACACCTTCACTTCCAAAAGCAAAGAACCTGAACTAAAAATATGAAATAAAAACTCCAAGTAAATTATAACTGCAGAAGAAATTTAGAAGGTGAATTTTTTTTAATCTGTGAAAAAAGTACCCTACATAGAATTTGATATATTCTTGTGTTTATAAAGAATTATTTCAAACTCTCCCCAAAATTAATACACAATATTCATCAACAGGGAACATGATAGCAGTCTACCAAGTTCCTCTAATAATGCAAAGATAGTCCTGAATTTAAAATCTGACGAAGCTTTACTAAAATGGACATAGGTCAATCTTACTCATGAAATAGTTTAAAAATTCCTAAATAAGATCATAGCCAGAAAATGTTAACAGTCTTGAAGCTGGGAGAAGGGCATGTAAAGTTCATTTTACTGTTTTCTCTACTTTTGGATAGAGAGTTCTTAATATGCTTGCTTTTTTAATTAAAAAAATTACCTCCAGCAAAATACACATTATAAGGATAATATATCATAATCAAGCTGGTTATCCTAAGGAAGAAAATCTCAATATAAGGAAAATTATTAATATATGTTATCTCATAAAAAGTAATAAAGTAAATGATCATAAGATGCTGGAAACTAATCTTGTTTGATTTTTACACACCAGGCAATTCATTATTACTTTAGAAAAAAAATAGAAGCATTCCACTTAAAAGAGAAAATAAAATTATGACATTACAACACTGGAGTTGCTAGCCAGTGCAATGCAATATGAAAGAGAAGTGAGAGATAAATACAGCAAAGGCACTTAAACCATAAGTGCCTATAGGTGGCATGATTGCATACGGGACTCAATTTGAAAATACCGGAGATAAATAACCTGAGCAAAACTGTTCATTTGTGAAGATGTAGGAGAATTTACAAACAATCACAAATGTTGGAATGGACTCTATGTGTAAAAGGAATCTGGGCTTGTTCTGAACAGCCCTAACCAACAATTCATCAAAGTTCATGAAGACACATTTCAGCTCAATGTGAAGAACTTTTCTATTTTTTAAAGGAAATTTTAAAAACATACACAAAAGTATACACAATAGTGTCACGAATCTCCATGAACCCATGGAATTGGCCTAAATTTTTATTTTGCCCATCTTGAAAAGAATTTTTCATAATCAGAGCTATCAAAATGGTACAGGGCTACCTTGAAGGAGAAAGAGCTTTTCATCACCAAGGTGTGCATGAACTCAAAAGGTATTAGCAGATCAGGGATCCTAGAGGGGACAGTCAATGCTGGATAGGAACTAAATCCATATGTGCCTTCCCAGAGCCTATGATTTAGGAGGTAAGATGAATCCAGATTGTGAGTAGGTCTGGGCCAGCCTTTAAAAAATTTAAGTCCTGAAACCAATATTATACTACATGTTAACTAACTAGAATTTAAATAAAAACTTAAAACATAAAAAAAGATAACTATATACCCCCCCCAAAATTAAAAGGAAAGTTTTTACTCTTAGTCATCTTAGTACATCCAACTCCCAACATAAATATTTAATAAATTCCAGAAATGTTTGTTAAATAAATAAATGACAAACAGATGAATGGAACACAAAATGGAATGGTGGGACTTCCACATGACAGTAATAAACAGAAAAAATAAAATGTAAACCTTCTTACAGCTAATCTCCAATATACCGAAGGCCCAAGGATATAAACCAACTGCTGATGCAAGAAAATTAAAAAGCATAAGAAACCAAAATGCCTGACAAATACCCAGCCTCTGGAATAATGAGAGAAATAAATGACTAAACTGGCATTTACTCTCAGATATAAAGTGCTAAAACTTCTCGATCTTCCTCCTTTGACTCCTGTGACATGAGTCCCACTTCCTTCAGTCTCTCAGACTACATACACCTACTCAGTCTTGACTCACCTTGTTTCATGCCCCACACTGATCCAGTCCCCAAGTTCTATTGACTTTGCTTCCAGGTTTGTGTTGTTGTTTTTTTTTTTTTAAGAGAGAGATTGAGACTGAGCACATGAGCAGGGGAGATGAGTAGAGGGAAAGAGAGAACTTTAAGCAGACTCCATGCTCAGCATGGAGCCCAAAGCAGGGCTTCATCCCACGACCCTGGCATCATTACCTGAGCCAAAATCAAGAGACAGATGCTCAACAGACTGAGCCACCCAGGTGCCCCCGCTTCTGGTTGTCTTAATCTCTCACTTCCTCTCCTTTCTTGGTGCTACAGCCATAGTTCAAACTTTGACTGTGACTTATTATAATAATCTCCCGGCCAGTCCCTGCTTCTAGTTTTTCCCTCCATCAGTCTGCCCTCTGTATGGCTACCAAAGTGATAATAACATGTCATTCTAATCACATGCTCATTTTCAAAATCCTTCAGTGGTTCCCTCTTCATCTTTAGGATATGGTCTGAGCTCAGGAATTATAATAATATTAACAACACAACTATATTAACTATATTAACAATACAAACTATTATGAGCCAGGCACTGGGCTAAGCAATTTGTACACATTATCTTATTTAATGCTTATTACAGTCTTCATTACAGAAAGGAAACTGAGGCATGAAGAAATTAATCTGGCCACGAGCACATGGTAAGGAAGCGGCATAAGTGGAATTCCAAATTAGATTATTTTGCTTGTTTCTGGAGCTGGACTCAACCATTCCAGCCCCCACCTCCTTCCTGGCCTCAGGATGCATCAAGCCTTCTGTGATCCCGCCCCTGCCCACCAGTCTGTCTCATCTCCCTCACACTATACCCTCCAGGAGAACTGAATTACCCCTTGTTCTACAGACAGACCCTGATTTCTCACCTCCTCATGGCCCCCGCAGATGCTGTCTCTTCTGCTTTGTCCACACCCCCTGCCCATCACCCACAAAAGTCCTACTCACATGTCAATGAATGGCCGTGGTGGTACACCGGACTAGCACAGAACGCTTTCCTCTCAGCTTGTTTTCTCATCTATAAAACCAATTACAATTATCCTTGCCCAGCTGTGTTCCACAGTTGGTTTAAGGCTTATATCCTATTACTTGTGACAATTCTTTGAGAACTATAATGTCCTGTGCAAATGTTACCGAAAGAAACCTCTTTTTCTAAGGTAGTGTGAGCTCAGCTCTATCACCAAATTTATCGGAGGCAACAGTTGAAAGTATAAGAAGTTTCTCTCTGCCATATGAAGGAGTGAAGTACTGACACATTACGACATGGATAAACCCTGAAAACACCCTAAGTGAAATAAGCCAGACATGAAAGGCCACATATTATATGGTTTCAGTTACATGAAATTTCCAGAATAGGTAAATTCATACATGTAGAAAACTCATTAGTGGTTGCCAGAGGCTGTGGGGAAGGGGAAAGGAGAATGGACTACTAATGGGTAAAGGGCATTTTGGGGGACGATGAAAATGTCTAGAATTAGACCATGGTAATGGTTGAACAACCTTGTGAAATACTAAAAACCACTGAGTTCTACACTTTAAAAGAGTGAATTTTATGGCATGTGAATTTTTTTCTCATTTTTTAAAAAAGAAGTTTACCTCTGGGGGCACCTCGGTGGTTCAGTTGGTTGAGGGTCCGACTTCAGCTCAGGTTCTCTTGGTTCATGAGTTAGAGCCCCGCTTTGGGCTTGCTGTTGTCAGCACGGAGCCTACTTTGGATCCTCTGTCCCCAACTCTCTCTTCTGTCCCTCCCCCACTTACGTGCTTTCTTTCTCTCTCAAAAAAAAATAAATAAACATTAAAAAAAAAAAAAAAAAAAAAAGGTTACCCCTGGCACTGAGCTTCACCCTTTCCTGTGGTGGTAAGTAATACCCTGAACCTGTTTTTCTCATATCCTCCCCACCTGCCATTCTTTTTTTTTTTTTTTTTTAATTTTTTTAAGTTTATTTATTTTCAGAGAGAGACAGAAAGAGTGAGCAGGGGAGGGGCAGAGAGAGGGAGAGAGAAAATCCCAAGCAGGCTCCACACTGTCAGCATAGAGCCCAATGTGAGGCTCGAACTCACAAACCGTGAGATCATGACCTGAACTGAAACCAAGAGTCGGACGCGTAACCGACTGCACCACCCAGACACCCCACCTTCTTAGTAAAACCAAAAATATTGGTTCCCTAAAGCATTAGAAGCATGTGAAGGGGTGGTTAAAAGACAAATTGCTGGGGCCCAGAGTTTGTGATTCAGTGGGTCTGGAGTGGGGCCCAGGAATATGCATTTCTAACATCTCTCTAGGGCAAACCTAGGGAAAGCGAAGTGCACTGAACTAGAAGTCAAGAGACCTGCATTCTCTTCCTGGCTCTGTCTCTAATTAGGTTTGGAATTACACAAGTTGCCAAACCTCTGGCTCTCTCTTTTACCTTAACAGTGAATTTCTCTAAGCATCTGCCAATTCTAAAACTGTATTATCTCAGCACTTCCCTCTTTAAGTACTCCAAGGCTCCCCATCATTAAAATCAAACTGTTTCCCCAATGTTCTACTTAATCTCCCACTGATGCTCTCCTGACCAATTTGGAAAAGGAGGGAAACTAACATGTATGTCACCTATAGCATGTCACTTACTCCTTAGGACAACCCCACATGGCGGGAATCCATAACTCCATTTTGAGGACAAGGAAGCTGGGCTTGTAGAGGTTGAAGAATTTCTTCAAAGTGACTGAGGAGGCCCCATCCTCCTATCACATAATTCTCCATTCCAATGCTTCTTGGTCCCTTAAAACAGCCTTAGGTGGGCTCTCCTTGTGCCTTTGTTCATGATCTCCCCACTCTCTGAGACTTATTCAAATCCTATTTAACCTTCAAAACCCAGTTCAAGGTCCACCACATCCAGGATGGATTTCTGCCTACTGGTCTACCACGTCCCTCCCAGTTCCCCAATCTCAGAGCTGCTGTGTTACGTGTTATTCCTCCATCCAACCTATGCCCTACTTGTCTGTGCTCTTGTCGTGTGTTTCCTCGCTCCATATGGACTCAGGTCTTTTTTTTTTTGCCCCCTAAATTGGTGTCCTGTTTCTTTACAAGGGTCTAGTAGAACACCTTGAGCTCAGTTGATATTTGTTGCATTAATAATGGCAGTTTATGGATGTCTGAAATGCTATGGTAAGACCAGAACACCAGAACAATAGGCAAGTTGAATGTTCTAAGGCAAAAGAAAAAGTTATTTATAAATACTTCAGGGAAACTCATATCTTTATTTCTAATGTCAACCATTTGATGTTGTCTTGGTTCATTTCAGTGATCAGAGCTCAGTAAGAGATAATGGGCTGGGGTCTGATACCTGCATTAATATGCTAAAAGGATTCAGACTCAGATGAGAAAGGAAGGGGAACTTAGCCACTATGCCACATTATTTTTCCTCAGTGTAATGGCAACCAGGGGCCCAGGAAAGAGCATCACCTCTCCTTTTCCTACATAGGGATCCCAATCAGTCTTTCATTGCAACACAGCCTCTGATAGTCTGACTTCACAAGTGATTTCATTTGTGGTCATAAAAATAGTCAAAAGTTAAATGAAATTGTTTTATTTTCATTGATTTTGAAGTAACACCATCTATCATTCCTGTTCTGCCTCCATCTTCCCTTCCTTCCCCTCTTTTAACTCTGACTCCAACAGGAATCCTTTTTTTTTTTTTTTTTTTTTTTTTGTAGAAAGTGTTTTGAATGCCTGAAAAAAAGGTGTAACACAGACCTCAGTAAATAAATAAACAAATAAACCAGTGTCTTGTGGTGGGTTGTCCTAGTTTTCTAAATCCCTCAGTCACGAAAAGGAGCTCTGGGCACCAGCAGCCTCCGCCATCTCACCTTGCACTGGGTGCAAAGGAGACATGGGAGGTGGCCCATGAGAAATACCCTGGGTCATCATCACCCCAGAGTGGCAGTCCCCAAATGACAGTTGACCTCAAACTGCCCTCAGGGCTCTTGCTATGTCAGCAAACAGCCAGACTACCACACCTGTCGCATACACCATCTGTGTAAAAAGGGTTCTGTGGTATGGTACCCCCTCAGTAGCTTCATCCTAAATGATAATACTCATTAAATCACAGGTCTGATGGTGCCAGATACGGCTTTTTTCATGGCATACATTAAAATAAATACACCACTACTTAAACAAAAATGTTTGCTCATGTGTCACCAAAAACCATCTTGGGTGCCATGTGGCACAAAGACAAGCCTTTGGGAAACATGGGGTCAGGGCACTGTCATGCTCCTCGGATTTCACATGGGCCGACCAGGATTAGCCATCTCTTAGGGAGGACACAGCTTCTTCTCCGGCCCAATACAGACGGCCTCTGCATGGCCCTCTGGGAGCTGCAGAGTGGCAACAGGAACAGCCTGGTCCTGTAGGGAACCAGGCAGTCCCTTCCTCTTGCTAGTGATCTGAGGGCACGGATACCCAGGCTCCTCCAGGTAGAAGACTGCAAGCTGGTCACACAAGTTATCCACCTTATCGGATGGACAGTGAACCCTGGAAAGGATGTGGGAAAGGGCACTCACAGTAACGCTATCTGCAAGGCCTCACCCTATCACAGTGATGTTTAGAGGGGCCCTGTAACCAGCCTCAGAGGTGGACGGCAAATGTCACGAGTCGGCTGTGGCTCCTGAGCCCCTTGTTTCCACCATGGACAGGAACACAGCACTGGATAGGGGCACAGAAGCCCTGCAATCAGGTTCCTGCTCTGCTACCAGTGGGACACGTGACCTAAGTCATGTCCCTTCACTTTCTGAGTCCCAATTTTCCTACCTGTAAAGTTAAGGGGTTAAGCATGGATGAACCTTGAAAACATTGTGCCAAAGTGAAAGAGGCCAGCCACCAAAGACTGCATATTATATGATTCCGGTCATCAGGAAGTCCAGAATAGGCAAATCTACAGCGGCAGATAGTCATTAATGTTGCTTAGGCTGGGGCGGGGGGTTGGGGGACAGAGTTGCATAACAAAATAAACAACACTGACTACTCTTATGAAGTTTACATTCCAGGTGAGGCTTTCCACAGGCAAGAAACAATAAACATAACAAAGGAAGTTGATGAAGAATGTTAGAAAGGGTAAGTTCCAGGGAGAAAAAAAAGAATCAGATGACCAGCGCATGGGGTTTCAAGTCTGGGGTCAGGCTGACATTCATTCACATGGAGATCTCATTATGGCTCTCCCACTCCTAGTTCCAGAGGGCCAAAGAGTTCCCTTTGTCTCCAATTCTCTAAGTCAAACCTCTAGTTAAGCGTCTCGCTACGACACACCTGGACAAACATCACCATGGCTCCTGTTTCCCTTTCTACCTCTGAGTCCACACTCACATCCACACATTCATTCCAGGAATGTTTAGTGATCAGCAACATCATGCCAGGTACAAGGGCTGAGGGGGACACGGAGACCAGCAAGCACAATGCTCACTGGCGTGGAGTCTACAATTCACCAAGGGAATCAGAGATATGAACCCCTACTTGTAATTCAGAGCAGAATGGAAGGAGCCAACTGCTAGTGACAAGGGTTTTGCACCATCCTCTACGGTTTCCGAAGTACTTCATGGGCATTGATGATCTCATTTGGTGGTCACATCCTGATCCTCCTTCTTCCGTGCTTTGACAGTGCTGCTGGGCTCAAGGCTCTTCCCCACTGACCTCTCATGTCAAGAGCATAGGCCCTGACGTGTCCTGGAATCCAATCCCAACTCCCACCAGCCATGTGCTAACCACGCATCCATGGACAAGTACAATAGCCTCCCTGAGCCTTTACTGTCATCTGTGAAGGGCGCTGACTTCCCCCAGTATATTAGATAATATACATGAAGTACTACCACAACTCATGGCATGCAAAAAGTCCTCAATAATAACAGTTACAATAATGTTGTTAATTTCAAGTTATTCTCTCTCTCTTTTTTTTTTAAGTTTATTTATTTTGAGAGGGGAGAGGGCATAGAGAAAATCCCAAGCAGACTCTGTGCTGTCAGATGCGGGACTTGAACTCACAAACGGTGAGATCATTACCTGAGCCAAAATCAAGAGTTGGACGCTTAACTGACTGAGCCATCTGGACGACCCACAAATTATTCTCTTGTCTGTAATGTTACTTAACTGTTTGGTCTGTGTCTTTTATATCTTCCTAACATAAATCCTAGACTGCATTTCTCCCCAGTTGCCCTTACTCCTAACTACTGGGTAATGAATTATTAAATAAATGAATCAATCAAGTGGAACTTGGAATATCAGAGAAAGAAAAGGTGCAAATAACTCTCCAGCTTGGTTTGGATGGCTGGAGATGGTAGTCCTCTTCACCAAAGGGGGAAGCACTGGGAAAAGGGCAAGTTTGGGAGGAAACATGGATTTGGTGGGCAGACACCGAATGTGAGGTACTGAGAAACATTCATAGATATGTCCAATAGATGGTTGCAGCTGAAAATAAAAATTGGACAGTCCTCAGGTTGAGACTATGAGAATAAATATCCTGAAAGGAGCTGCATATCAAAATCACTGAGGTCCTATAAATAACACCAATGCCCAAGCTCCACCCACCCACAGATGCCGATTTAACTGCCCAAAGATGGGGCCTGGGCAGGGTTTGTTAAGGAAGCCCCTGGATTTGTAATGTGCAGCTACAGTTGAGCACCACTAGGATAGAATGAGCAGAAGGAAGGGAAGAATGAGCCCTGGGTGTGACTATCATTTCAGGGACTGAAGACACAAAGGAGTCATAGGGAAAACTGAGAAGAAATGGTCAAAGAGGCCTAAGAGCAACCAGAGGACCCTGGAGAGAAGAAACATTCAAAAGGGGGAATGAGAATAGTTTGGCAGCTCTTCAATAAGTGAAACACAGAGTTGCCATTGACCAGCAATTCCATTCCTAGGTATATACACAAAATAGTTGAAAGCAGATGTTCAAACAGTAACTTCTATATAGATGTTCACAGAAACACTAGGTATAACAGCCAAAAGATGTGAACAACCCAAAGGTTCGTCAATGGATGAATAGATAAACAAATTGTGGTAAATCCATACAACACAGTATTATTCAGTCGTAAACGGAATGAAATACCGGCACACGTTACACCATCGATGAACCTCAAAAACATAGGCTAAGTGAAAGAAGCCAGACACAGAAGGCAACATGATGTGTGATTCCACTTACATGAACTATCTAGGCAAGTCCATGGAGACAGAAAAGAGATTTGTGGTTGCCACGGACTCAGGGAGGGTACTGGAATAGAGTGTTTCCACTTAATGGGTACAGGGCTTCCTCTTGGGGTGATGAAAAAGTTCATGAACTAAATAGTGGTCAGGGTTGCACAACACTGTGAATGCACTTGATGCCACTGAATTGTGCATTTTTAAATGGTTTTTAAGAGGTAAATTTTATGTGTATATATCTTGCCAAAATGATATGTGACTAAACCATGCCAAACACAGCCAAGACAGCCAAAAGATCCACCCTGAAAGGGACCACAGACTTGGCAACTGTGACTTTCATGATAACACATACCCCTGCTCCTGCACAGACACAGAAGGGTCCAGGGCTGGCTCAAACCCAATGAAGGCCTTTCAGTTCAGATGCCATCAGTTCCCAGGGTCTTTATCTCCCTGGAATTTCAGTGTGAAGTGCTTTTCCTCCTCATAGACTTGTTGGTTTTTGCAAATGCCTTTGTCTGTGAAGAAAAATTCTCTTGACAACCATCTGGACATAATTCAACAAAATTGCCAAACATAAACTCAAAGCCGAGACTTGTTCTTTACTTTACTATCAACTGATTCATCAACGTCATTACAC
>CM053568.1:33247402-33400102 GCA_028646485.1 Cryptoprocta ferox
TCTGCACTGGTGAACTGGTGAACTCCGGCCTGAGACCAGGCCTGTTTCACTCCTTCGTTCGATGAGTGCTTGCAGATCTCACGAGGGCAAGTCACTGAGAGACACACAGGATGAACTGGACCGTCCCCTCAGTGTCCCCGCAGTCAAGAAATGTCATCGAGGAGTGGACGGAAATCACATAGATACAAGTGGAGATGAGTCCGGGCACAGCAGAGGGGCTGGCAGTGTCTGATGATGGGACCTCACATCCAGCTGTGGCTACAGTTGGGGGATGCAGGGGCAGGTGACCAGGCTATGAAGGGTGGGACAGTGACACCTGCAGGGGTGAGAAGGGCATCAAAGTACAGGAAGGGAGAGGACTCGGGGCTTCCCTGAGGACCAGGAAGATGGATGTGGGGGACCAAGGGTAAGTCAAGGAGGGTTGAGGGACTTAGCTAGTAGGAACGTCAGGTGGCAACCCTATCACCAAAGGTCTTAAGTGTGGGACTAAGGAGATTAAACTTCACTACTGGCCACGTGCTCAGCATGGTGCCTTGCTCACAGTATGTACACACTCATTCTGCCGTGGAGCAAAATGCAGGAAGGCAATGTCATTCGTGACAAATATCTGACAACTGTAAAAGACTATGCCACAAAAATTGCCTCAATTCTTTTTACCAGGTGATAGCTGGTCAAGACGACTCCTTAGTTTAACTGTAAAGTATTTGCTACGTTCTGCCCCAAATGGAGACCAGAAGAATTGCCATCAGCTTCTCACCCAAGAACACTGAAAATTAATGGTGAGGTAATGTCTGAAATGCTCAGAGCTCTTCAGAGACGTGTGGCAAAAGGCATCACTATTATTAATATTTAAAGAGATTCTACCCAGCTCTGATCTCTTTTTCTGCAGACTAATGTTACGTCCACAGGATAAGGTGATGCCAGAGTGGCCTCTATATAAACCTTCCAACCGACAGTGCCCAATGCAGGTGCATTATCCTGAGCCCCTTACATGGGGCTGACGGGGGCCCATGATCACAACAACGCAGGGCTGGTCTGCGACCTGTCATCGAGGGTTGCCAGAGGACACATGGGCCAAACAGACCCAGCAGAAGAGGAAGATAGAGTTCAGAAGGTGGTCTTCCTTGGGACCCCATTTTTTAGGAACTCAAGAGAGTCCGGTGAAGACTTCAAGGGGAATCTTTTTAGCCAAACCCACATCCTAAGCCAGTTAACATTTTTAGGTCTAATGCAGTGCCCAAAAAAGGAAGACGTAAGAATAGCTCCCTGGGCTCGATTACAAATGGAGTGGAAAGAATAATTTCAAAAGTTCAAGGGGAAAAAAATCAATCTATTTCCTTCCCCCAAAGCTTTCACTTCTATAAATACACTCATACAAATGGACCGAAGACCACTCTTGCTTATGAAAACACTACCTGGAATTTGCAAGATAAACCATGTGCCCATCTTGCATTCAATGCACTGAAGCTCAAACAATGCTCTCCAATAGCTTCTCTCAACACTCACACCCCTTCCCCCATTATAAAAGTAATACATCCGCCTGGTAGAAATTTTTGAAATTATTCTTTGGAAAGAAGAAAATAAAAATTATCCGCTACAATCTACAAATTGCTAATTACTCTTTTAGCCTCTTTGTGTGAAAATACACATTTTCAACGTAACTGCGAATGTTCTGTATATGCTGGTTTTTAGCATGATTTTTTCCCCCTAGAATAATACCCCTTAAACATTTACCTATGTATTTATTTCTATGCATTATTTTCTATGTTCTATTGATAGGAGTGCCATTTTTAAAGCTGACCCCCTACTGCTGGACATTTGCTCTATTTTCTAAATGTCTGTGTTACAAACAATGTTGAGATAAACATCTTTGCATAATACATTGCCAGTTATTCTCTTAGGATAAATTCCCGGGAGCGGCGCTGCTGTGTGAAAAACTGCACAAGTTTTTACAGCTTTAGATTTCCAAACTGCACTCCAGAAGGGCTACTGCAGGCTCACTCTTCTGTCAGTGGAAGAGCCACCTCCCCTAATTGCTCACTGACATCTACCATAGTAAGTTTACAAAGGAGGTGTTGCCCTTATTTGCAGCCCTTTGATTACTCTGGAGGCAGATTTTTCCCCAAATGCTTCATGCCTACAGTGTTTTTTTTTACCCCCCAGATTTTTTTTTTTAATTTTTTAAAATGTTTATTCTTGAGAGAGAGAGACAGACAGACAGACCACAAGCAGGGGAGGGGCAGAGAGAGAGGAAGACACAGAATCCAAGGCAGGCCCCAGGCTCGGAGCTGTCAGCACAGAGCCCGACGCGGGGCAGAAACCACGAACTGCGAGATCTGAGCCAAAGTCAGATGCTTAACCGACTGAGCCACCCAGGCACTCCCCTCCTTTTTTTCAACTATATGCTTCAACTCATCAGAAAACCAACATTCTATTCCCTCACCAAAGGGTATTTACCCCACCCCACCTCAGTGGTCTTCCTGCTTAGCACCCACCCACATTTTCACCTTGGTGCTCCCCACTTCTTTCTCAGCAAACATTTCACAGTTCCATCAAGTAAGTCAGACACAGAACCCAATAATCAGTTATTCAGTCATCAATTTATTCACCTGATAATCACAATCAACAGACTATGGGTCAGGAATGCTCCAGGAACCATACTAAAAGAAGCCAGGGGAGGGAGGGTCAATGAGGCCTGAATAGAAGTACACTTAAATTGAAAGATAACTCTCTTCTTTTTCCTTTGCACAGTTGTCTTGTTTCTTAAATTCCACAAATGAATGAAATTATATGGTATCTGTCTTTCTCTGATTGGTTTATTTTCCTTAGCATTATACTCTCTAGCTCTATCCATGTCGTTGCAATAGCAAGATTTTATTGTTTTTTATGGCTGAATAATATTCTCTTGTATATATATACCACCTCTTATTTATCCATTCATCTATCAATGGACACTTGGGCTGCTTCCATAATTTGGCTACTATAAATATGCTGCTATAAACATAGAGGTGCATTTATCCCTTTGAATTAGGATTTTTGTATTTGGGGGGTAAATACTAATGCAATTGCTGGATCATAGGGTAGTTGTATTTTTAATTTTTTGAGGAACCTCCATACTGTTTTCCCACAGTGGATGCACCAGTTTGCATTCCCACCAGGGCAAGAGGGTTCCTTTTTCTCCCCATCCTCACCAACACTTGTTGTTTCTTGTCTTTTTGATTTTAGCCCTTCTGACAGGTGTGAGATGGTATCTCATTGTAGTTTTGATTTTTGCTTCCCTGATGATGAGTGATATTGAGTATCTTTTCATGTGTCTGTTGGCCACCTGGATGTTATTTTCATTCTCAGGGCATGAGAATGAGGGGCTGGGGTTGAGAATGAAAAGTTGGCTCTTGCTGAAATCACTTGCCAACCTGCTCTTTTCCTTGCACCTTGCCTCTGCTTGCAATGCCTGGCCCATCTCCAGTGCAGACTCCTACAAAAGCCTTCTTGAGAACCATCCTCACCATCCTTCTCTCCAGATCTCTCTGCCCAGAGCAGAAATCCTGGCACTCAGACCAATGTACTCAGCAATTCCCCAGTGAATAGGTGGCTCTGTTTGCTGATTCCTGGGTCTTATCAGTTCAGTGAGGAAAGAAAGTTCTGGATAGTGATATAGTCTGTCATACCCATAGCCTCTCAAAACTGGGCTTAACTTTTAATAGGCAATCAATAAAAGCTTATAGAAACTAACCAAATTAAATTGGGCAGAATAAATACAAGAGAAGGGATGGGACGACACAGGTTGTATGCTTCTAACTGTCATCCAGACAGCTGGGAAAATTGAAACTGTCTTTGAAAATTAGTTTCTGAACACAATCATGATAAAAAGTAGATTAATTCTCTTTAGGCATGTAATTCTGCATCTACCTAGACATTTCTCGCTTAGACACACAAACGATACTTGTTAAACTATGCTGCGTATCCCAAGAGCTTCTGTACATAAAGGTCAATATATTCTAGAGATTTGGACTTTTTTTTTAATCAGGAAGGCAGGAGGAAGAGAGGAATAAGGCCCCTAATACACACCATCTCTGCTGGGATTTTCCATATTGATAATTCCAATTCAAAGCAAAAATCCTAATGCTACCTGGGAGGAACAAGTCTCCATCATTAATGCTTTCATGTCAGCAGCAAACATTTCTAGATAATTCTTCCCTGAGGGCACAGAGCCCATCCATTCCTCAAGTGGCTGGTCTCTCCCTGTTCTGGTTCCAATTCCCCTAGCTCTGGATTCATGCCCTACCAGAGCTCTCACCACACACTCTGCTTGTTTGTCCCCACACTGGGCTGTGGCCTCCATCCCTATGTGCCCTGGGCCCTAGAACATTCACCCTCCACACAGTGGATGCTCAATCTGTGTTGTGAGATTAAATGTAGTGCCAGGGCTATTAAGGACTTTAGAAATAACCCAGTACACAGATTAAAAAAAAAAAACAACTGAGGCCCAGATGGGGGAAGCAACCTCTTCAAATATACACAGAGAGTTGATGATAATCATTAGGTGAGAGAGAGAGGAAGAAATAAAATATGTTAGCAATGCTGGAGGATTTAGGAGGCTGAAAGGCATTACGGAATTTGGAAAGGACGGGGGGAAACAAAGTTTGGTTTTAGACAGCCTCAATCCATAGAAGTTATCTCAAGTCCCCTTAATAGCCCTTCAGATAACATATAAAGGAAATTAACAATTATTGAATATTTACCATGTATAGGTCAAAAACAGTGCTTGCGTCTTCCTTGGGGCTTCTCTAAGTTTAACACTCACAGACATTCCATTAAATAAGCAAGTAAATAACGTGACTGAGGTCATGCAGCTACAAACCCAGGTATGACTGAGTCAAAAGCCCAGGCACGTTGCCCACGCCCACTCTCTGACCCTAGTCCTGAGGCTGTAGGTTACCAAGGAAGAGCCAGGTAGACCCAGTGAAACAAGTTCACTGGTGGCCTTGGCCATGTCCCGGGACAACAGATAGCAAGCACTTTCAGAGTCTGAATTTTAGGTCTAGAGCCTCCTTGCCTCCAGAAAGTATAGAGGGCAGGCACTGCCCATCGCTAGCGCTTGGCTGACAGGCCAGATCAACTGCAGAAACAGGTCTAAGACAGAAACACAGAGGCTTTGCCATAGCCAGGGTACCACTGGTGACTGACTGTCAAGGGCAGTGAGGGCAGCTGGAGCCAGATGCAAGGCAGGCAGTCATCATAATCACGTCTTTCATTTCATCAGTCAGCACCATATGCCAAGCCTGGCCCTCCCACGACCAGGGCCTCTGCTGGGCTCTGGACTGAACCAGGCTCAGCCCCTGCCTGAGAGAAGCTCACAGTCAAGTGGGGCAGGTTACATGGAAACACCCCCACAGCCACACGATCTGGGGAGGTGCTCCTCCAGCCTGGAAAAGACCTCCTAGACAAGGCAGGGCATTCTGATGTGGGGATATTTCTATGCAGCTACATCAAACAAGCCTTGTCAAGTTGGGAAATCACTGTTCTTTAAACCCAGCAAGCAAAATAAGAAGCAGCGTTCTCTGAACTGTTCTCCTACACCTGCCCTTAGGGCTCCAAGCAGTGCAGTTGGAATATCTTACTAGCTGATCCTTCTGATCCTTTTCAGACCTGAGGTTCTTCTAGGTCAAGTCTAGTGGGATAACCAGGAAGGGGGCAATCTGGGGTCCCGGTGGGGACACAACTAAGGGTACTTGCAGTGTACTGTGGTATGCCAGTCCCCCCTGGGAAGGCTTCCTGGATCTCACCCAGGGCATAGCCACTCTGCAGGGCTCCCATGGGTCTCTGTAACACGCAGCACCTGCCTTACACTGACCTGCTGCCAGCTATAGGTGGAACAGGACTGTCTGAGTCATCTGTCTCCTCCCTCCTCCCCATCCCCTTGTCCCCCCACCCCTGCAGAGACCTTTCTTAGCAAAGTACACTGACCCGATAGGAACAGCAGTCAAGGAGGACACTCCGGACAGGGGTGGGTCGGTAATCCCAGAGTAGCAGTGACAGCCATGAGCAGAGTCTGGAGCGGCTCAGTGTTAGACCCACTCGGGCCACTGCCGCCCTGCTGCATCCCCTCAGCTCCACCACCCGCCACCAGACCCAACACTCCTGCTTGCCCGAGGCCTTTTTGGCATTCTGGTATGTCAACTGCAAGCAAAATGATGCATACGCTCTTTGGAGAAAAGCGTATTTTATTTGTGTTGCATTTGGAGAACACATCAGCCAGTAGCGGACTAAAGACTCCACTTAAAGGGCCGTGGGACTTCTGAAACAGGCTACCCAAAAGGCAAAAAGATCACACTACAATACGCTCTGAAAGCTGCGAAGAAGCATTTCCCTATTTTTCACAGCAAGAGATATGTACTGGGGCACTGATAATATAAATAATTTCCCTCAAGTTCAGTGAGCCAATCTCGGACTAAATTAGAGGGGAAATGCAAGGACATTAAGTCTTCCTCTCTGTGTCCCTTCTCTATCCAGAGCACGTTCACTAGGGGATCTCCCCTAAGCCTAAGAACTAGTAACGAATATTTTAATAGCCACAGCTTCTCCTTCCCATTGATAAAAACTCCACTGACTAGTCAGGACATGCTGGTGAAGATTGAAGGACCAGAAAGACCCACCCTCATCTGCAGAACCAGGCCCCTCAGAGCAGCAGCAAAGAGGCTAAAGAAAGGAAGACATAAGACATACGCAGAATGGAGATCTGAGGCTGGGGACCCTGGAGAGCTGGGCTCAAATACAATCGAGAAAAGACAATCCCATAAGGAGAGAGAGTAAGAAGCCAAAGGTTGAATGGTGCCCCCCCCCCCAAAATATGTCCATACCCCAATCCCAAGATTCTGTAAATGTTACCTTAATGTAAAAAGGATCTTTGCCGATGTAACTAAGTTAAGCGTCTTCAGACAAGGAGCTTATCCTGGATTATCGAGGTGGGCCCTAATGCAATGAACAAGTGTCCTAATAAGAGTGAGGTAGAGGGAGATTCAATCCAGACAGGAGGCAGAGCCAGTAGTGATGAGGCCACAAGTCAAGGAACACCAGCAGCCACCAGAAGCTGGAAGACGCAAAGAAAAAATTCTTCCTTAGAGCCTTCAGAGGAGGCGCAGCCCTGTCAACACCTTGATGTCAGACGTCTGGGCTCCAGGACTGTGAAAGAATACATTTCTGCTGTTTTAAGCCAAGGCTGCAGTGATTTGTTACAGCAGCCATAGGACACTAATACAGTGCTATAGACGTGATCAGACTGATAAGGGCTCTGAGTCCCAGAGAGGGCACTGCCTCACCCAGAGCCACTCCACATCAGCCACTGGCCCCAGACACCCTCCCCTACAGCCCACCAGGTCTCTCTGACACCAGCATGCATGCAGTTCCACAGGAACCTAACTGGGCCTCAGTTTGGGCTAAATGCAAAGACAGACTCTGGAGTGAGGCTACTGTGGTCTTGCTCCCCTCTGGGCGGGTCAGACCTCACCTGCATAGCTATTGTGTCCCATTCTTAGCTCTTTTTCAGGGGATTGGATAAACTGGGGCATTCTAACTGAAGAAGTGAAGATTCACGGACCTGATCCCTGTCTTTGATTGTCCAAATGGCATAAATGGCCATCATGGGGAAGAAGAAATGGATTTTTGTGTGGGGCTTCAAAGGGCAGAATCAAGGCCAATGGGGCAGCCACCGCCTGGAGGGAGAGTCTTGTGCAGCATAATGAAGAACTTTCTAATAATCGGAGCCAACTGACAATGGAATAGAAATGCCTTGGGGATTGGCAGGTCCAAGGCAGAGAGAGGCTGGGTGCACTGGGGGAATTCCTGCACCAGAAAAAGCTCTACTTGATCATCTCCGGAGTTGGCAACCCTGTGTGAAGGTCTATGACTGTTAGTTAAAATATCCTGTAAACTATTTTTGCATGAGTATGGATTTTCAGCATACAGGCAGGGAGTGCTCTCACTGAGGAACTTATTCACACAGCTTTTGTTAAAACAAAACAAAACAAAAAAACGAAGTGCTGCAACTAACCAGAAATAAGCTCAGAAAAGAAACAGTTCCTCCTGCTATATGCTAATATCCCCGACTCCCAGGAAGGAAGAAGGAGGGAGAGCATATTTCTCCATATGGACATCACCCTTTAACCCCACCAGAAACCAACAGCACATGCTCCAGTACAAGGGCAACTTTGGGCTTGATGTGCTTCTCCAGGGAAAACCAGAGAGAACACAGACTCTGTATTTTAATAATTGCTTTTCCTTTTGGATTCTTCTGAATTCTACATTTGGAACAAAGAAAACTGTAACAAAGCAGTAACTCAGAAGTATACCTATGTTGACGCTCAAAACTTAGCCTTGGAGAGGTTTTGTTTGGGGGAGGTATTATCACTGGTTATAACAAGTGCTAGGCTACACCCTACATTCTGGATACGCATAGAACAGGAAGCATGGCATTTCTCATCTGCCTGCACATCTGTCTTCTCTTAAGTCAAAATCTCAGAGAACTAAGCACTGTTGCATCCGGGTGAATTCCTCTGAAGCTCTTTCCGTTCAGGATTTTGAAAATTTGCCATGTTACCCTTTTACTGAAATGGCTGAGCTTTTCAGATCATTCCTCAAGAGAGGTCAAAAGAATAGACTTTCATATTTTTAGATTTGCCACCATCTCTTTTCTAGCCTGTAATTAGTAGAGCTTTTTTTTCCCTCTTTTTCTAAAAGAACCAGTGTTAAACAGATACATCATTCATCAGCCAGCTTGTGAAATGATTGGAAGCCCAAACCATTTCTAACCACTGGAAAAAAAGGTTTCCAAACGACAGGTGGGTCCCTGAAAATACTGTGTCACTTCAGTGAAATTAATGACTACTTCCCTCGTGTCAATTAGCCAAGCACCAAAGAGGGCTTCCCAGTGTCCTTCGGGCAGAGAGTTCATTACTTTTAAAACCCGCCTATTTGCAGAGCTGCATAATGTAATCTGTAGTTACCAAAACAAATTTCAGACAGCATTATTCTGCTTCAGTGAATGCATATTAAGTTTGGTGCATGTCTTAGACTATAGGAGAAGTATAGCAACAGTAGCTATGCATGAATCAAAATTTTATATACTGAATGGTGTAAAGTACACAGGCATGTTTGGTATTTGAAAGCTTTCCATACCAGATCTTTCGGTACGGTGGAGAATCCTTTTAGCATATAAATAATTACAGCTGAATTTATCTAGCTTGAAGGTTCATTTTTTACATCGTATATTTACTAAAAATAGGCCATCCTGGAAAGCTAAATTCAAAATTCGGACTCCTGTTTGAGGTTACATCAACTCTTCATCAGGTGAAGGATCCACATTTTAAGGCAGCAGAAAGCCTCAAGAGGGTTCATCTGGGGACCACAAGGCCTGGGCATCAGCACCGTGTTTCTGGCATGACTCAAACCATTTCAGACCTTGGGAAAAATCACAGGCTTTTATCGGTCCAATATAGCAAACGTATATCAAGCTTGCACGGGGGCTAGGCTCTGTGAGAAGGGCTATGGGGTAGACCTAAGAGGGACGTTGTGCCTGTCCTGTCCTCCCTGGGACTTCTCATGGCCATGGCCACATGCACAAATGACTGCACACAAAATCCTCCACGGTTGACGGTGATGGCTTCCCCAGGAGAGGTGCAAAAGGCAATGAGAGATCAGGGCCAGATGAGAGCCCCGGGAGGAGAGGATCCGGAAGACAGCCGAGCTGGGCCCTCAGGCGTGGGCACGACCACCAGGGCTGAGGTACACGCTAGGGAGGGGCCAGGTAGAGAGGCAAAGGCCCGGAGACCTGGGGGTAGGAATAAGTATGGAGGACATGGTGAGGGAGGAAGGGGCACTAAGAAAATAGTTGGAGACAGCCTGGGGCAACTGGGTGGCTCAGTCAGTTGAACAGTCAGTTTAGGGGCTGACTTTTGTTTTCGGCTCAGGTCATGATCCCAGGGTGGTGAGATCAAGCACCATGTGGGGGAGGGGAGCCCACTGCCAGTCCTGAGCATGGAGCCTGCTTGAGATTTTGTCTCTCTCTCTCTCCCTCTGCCCCTCTCCCCCACTCACACACACTCTTTCTCTCTCAAATAAAATAATTTTTTTAAAAAGATGGAGGGATGCCTGGGTGGCTCAGGCAGTTAAGCGTCCAATTTCGGGCTCAGGTCATGATCTTGTGGTTCGTTAACTGGAGCCCCTCAACCCTCATCCCTCATCGGGCTCTGGGTTGATAGTGTAGAGGCTGCTTGGGACTCTCTTTCTCTTCCTCTCTCTGCCCCTCCCCCTCTTGCACGTTCTGTCTCTCTCTTCTCTCAAAATAATAAATAAATAATTTTTTTTTTTTTAAAGATGGAGATAGCCCATCATGTCCGCCAGGCTGAGGACTGTGGACTTCATTATCCATTTACAAGGGACCCACAGAAGGTCGCTGGGCCACACTTTAAACAAAACAGAAGTCCAACATTCAGAGAGAGAATAGAAAGGTGGAGACATGTTTGAGAGAGATTTTGCAAGTAAAAATGACAGGGCTTGGTGAGTGACTGGATTTCAGTCAAGAGGGATCAAGGGAGAGGAGAGTGAAGTTGCAGGAGACTATGTGCCCCTGCTTTGCAATTTCCAGCCTGGGAGTGGGGGGAGGACACTGGCCAGGGGGCATCTCACAGCAGGGAGGGTGGGGGGCAAGGCTGGCTTTGGCGCCACCACTCATGCTTCCCCTTGGCACGTCAGTGAGCACTCCAGGGGCACTGTCCAGGGCTCACGGTGAGAGGAGATGGGGGAAAGGGAGAGGAGGTGAGGGAGGAGGGACACAGAGGAAAGGAAGAAGGGGCAGAAGAGGGAGGGTACGAAAAGGAAAGAGAGATGAAAAGAGGGAGTGAGAGAGATCGTGAAGAGGTGGTTCTACAGCAGGATGTCCCCAGAGCAGTGGGGGTGGTAGCTCACCACACCACTCTGGGCTTGCTCTTACAGTGAAGAGTGCTGTGGCTGGGTATTCCTCTTTTCAGAACTCCTAAAACATAGTTTTGTTTTGGTTTGTTTTAATTTTTTTTAAGTTTTAGAAAGAGGGAGAGAGAGAATCCCCAGTAGGCTCTGTGTACTATCAGCACAGAGCCTGATAACAGAGCTCAAACTCACGATCATGATCTGAAGCAAGATCAAGAGTCAGGCACTCAACCGACTGAACCACCCAGGCACCCCCAAAACTGCTAAAACATAGTTTGTATTGATGAGCAGATAACCTGCTCTGGAGTCTCCCAAGAACTGAAGGGGTGATATCCATGCACATGGCCGGTTTAATTTTAGAATACACCAAGCCTTTCAGGCCCCCGGGGCTTTGCATTTCCTGTTCCCCTCACAGCCACCCCACCCTCTTAATTTAACTTTCATTCGGCACTTGCTACATACCTGGTACTATTTCAAGTACATTACATATATCAACTCATTTAATCCCCAAACAACTCTTTCAAGTAGGGTTATTATGCCCTGTTTACAGATGAAGAAACTGGAGCCCATATGATTAAATAACCTGACAATGCAATATATTTAGTTATCAGTGGGGCCAGCATTCAAATCCAGGCGGTGTGACCAGGAGTCTACATTCTCACACCAAAGCCAGGCTGCCTCGTACTGAGCTGGATTGCACCCCCGCCCCACTCAGCTCTACTCCCACATGACTCCTTCTCTCCTTTAGTTCCTGGTGACTCAGACAGACCTTCCTCCATCGCCCCCACCACCTGCTCTACATTACCCTGTTCATTTCCTTCCCAGCCCTTAGCCAACCTGTAATTATGTATGTATTTACTTGATTATTATGTGTCTCCTACTAGAATGTAAACTCCAGGAAGGCAAGGGTCTTCCCTTTTGTTCCAATGTATTCCTAGGGCACCTGGAAATGTTCTCTGGCACGGAGAAGGTGTTCCACGAATAACTGTTGCATGAACAAATGGAGGGCAGTATAAGGGTTCCTCAGTGGTGTACATAGGTTCATAAAGCATCGCCATCGCAATGTCGCTCTTCACCCTCCTGTCCTAGTCTCCTTCCTTGGCTACTGCAGACCCCCAGCAACCCACACTGAGGCAGATGGGAGCCAGCGCCTGGTTCCCAGCATAATGACAATGCCGATGTATTTATAACTGTGCCTGACTGTCAAATCCCCCCACCTGGGTCCTTGAGCACATAGTGATAAGCTTGTGGGAGGCAGGGATTGCGTGTTCTGATGAACCTCTCTGTGGCCTCCCACCACCTAACAGTATTTACAGGGCATTGTCTGCTGTTGATGTCAGCGTCTGATCTGAGCACCCCCCAAATAACGAAAAGCCCCTGCCCTTGAATTAGGAGGTCCCTTGAACACAAATCATATTGTTACAGGAACTCCAGTCTGATGGTGAGGTTCCAAGTCAATACACATGCTAAAACAACAGGCGCCATATATACACTTCAGTGGTGTCTAGCAACACTTATGGAGCTTGCCCATGAACACTTCAGTAAAAGAAACTATTATCAAATACCTCTTGTTTTGCAAACACTTAGGCACTTTATACATGATCTCATTTAACCCTGTGCATTTGGAATTACCATTATTCCCCTTTTACAGATGAGAAAAGTGAGGTTCAGAGGCCCAATATCCCCAAACCAGTGTGGATTCAAGCCCAGGTTCAGAGCCTCCTGAACCTCTTCCCACTGTCCTCTGAAGTGTTCCTCTGCCTTCTCCTTGCTTCCACCAGACCCATTGTTCTCCATCTGGGCCCTGAGCTTTCCCGACTCATACCAGTTTCTTGACCTAAAGTGGCCCTCCCACTTGTCACTGCCTCTTCTTCCTCCCACTTTCAGTGGTACAGTCTGCCCCATTATCTCCAGTGAGAGTGTGCCCTCCTCAGTGTTCCTGAGGTCCCCAGTAAGAACTCCCAGAATGTGGAGCGCCTGGGTGGCTCAGTAGGTTAATAAGCATCTGATCCTGGCTCAGGTCATGGTCTCACGGTTCACTGGATCATGTCCAGCTCTACCCTGATAGCACAGATCCTGCTTGGGATTCTCTCTCTCTGCCCCTATGTGTGCATGTGCTCTCTCTCTCTCTCTAATAAATATTTAAAAAAAAAAAAAAAAAAGAACTCCCAGAATGGCCTGTGGTATGTTCCTCTTTCTTCCTCACTACACCCTGAGCCCCTTGAGGGGAGGGCCTATTGGTATTTTCCTATCTGTTTCCTCCTGAACAAGTGGTGAGAAAGTGCTTGCCTACCCACTGAAGAAGGAAGACAGAAAAGACCGGTGTGGTTCTAATGCATCTGAGCAATCCAAGGCTCCGGACAAATTAGCTTCAACTACACAGTATGGCTGGGAAAAGGCAAAGTTCTGTACCACAACTCTGCTGTTTCCCTGCCCCAGTCACAAAGCACACTCTTACTAGTCCTCTAATTTCATAAAGCTTGAAACTTAAAACCAGGAAGTCTAGGAAGGAAATAAAATAATAAAATCACTTCCATAAGAATCCTTTGGTAGTAATGGTTTTCACCCACACCCTGGGGAGACGCTAATTGCAGCACAAGGGGGACAGGAGATTGGGCAAAAGAACAAAGCTCACCTCTAGGACATCAGTTAACTACATCACAGTTGCTCTGCTGTGGCTGCGCCAGAATGCACTTGCCCTGGAAAATAGGTACTTGCCAAACTGTAGGCCTCTCCAACTATGCCTGTGTTGGACACCCACCAAAGAATGCCTGATTTAGAGTGATTTTCTAGATCATCTTAATTGGAAAACATCTCACCCATCACTTTAGAAACAAGTAGATGCTGGCCTCTATGTCAGGACCCCTAGAACCGTGCATTATCCCCGCCCCACAACTATTTTGAGGTTTTAACAAAAATAACCGACTCAGAGGCAGAAACGCTTCCTGATCTATAAGCCACTCTGAAAACAAATCATTATGCTGTTGAATATTTTATGATGGTCCAAAGCACTGACAGAGGGAAGGCCAGCATTCACCAATCCTTGCCATGTCTATTTCGGGACTCCCAAAGCACAGTGCAATGCCTTTATTTTCTAAACTCCCATTTGCAAGTGCTGGTGGATGTTTAGTGAAATATTTCCTCTACCCAAACTAACTCTAAATAGACCTGGAAGATTCCACCTCTCCAGAGTTTACAGCGGAAGGACCGCAAGGATCATCTAGTGCATATTCCTCTTTCCCCACTACCTAGATGGCAAAACTAGTGGGGGAACTTGCCCAAGGTCACACAGTCAGTGGATGGCAGAGGGGCCACCAGAAGCAAGGGCTCGGCCTCTAAGCTCCAGTAGCATCCTCTTTCCAGACACTGACTCAACACCCCTCCTAAAGCTCAGCCCAGACTGCTGCTGGCTAGCGATGTGACACCCCCTTCCCCAGATTGACTTCTGTGAGTTCCACCCCACAAGGAGCTCTGGAGCTGAGACACTTAGAGGTGCCCCTGACTCACAAAACGGCAACACAGCGGCGCTTCAGATGATCATCCTGGCGAACCCCTCCTGGTCCAGGTGTGGCCGTCGAAACGGGGCAGGACCGGCTGGTCTGAGGTCACTCAGAAAGTTGGCGCTGGCCGTGGCCGCACCTGAATCCAGGTCTCCCGCCACCCGGTTTGCCGCTCTTTGCACTATCCCCGTGCAGGTCTCAAAAACTTAAGCAACACATTGAAGCTGGGACAGACTTAACCCTTGCAGGCCCGGAGCGAACCCGTGGACGCGCCCCGCACCGGGAGAGGGACACGAGGACTGGAGCGGGGCGCGGGTCAGCTGGGGCCGGTGGTGCAAGCAGAGCGCACGGCGGAGGGCGGCGCGGAGGAAGCCGAGGGGCAGGCAGCCTGCAGCTACCGGAGGCGCAGGCCCGGGGCGTAGAGACCGTCGGTCGCCCCCAAAACTTTGCGGCGCAGGGACCTAGCCCTTACCTGCAGAGGAGGCGCCGCCCGCGCGGACGCGGACCCGAACCCGAAGAGCTGACGCTTTCGCCGAGGGGCGGCCCCGCCCGGCGGCGGGCACGGACGCGGGCAAGGCTCGGGCAGCGGCTCGGCTCGGGCTCGGCTCGGGCTCCGCCTCCCGCGCCGCGGCTGCAGCCGGAGGGGGGGTGGGGGCGCAGGGCCCGGCCGCGCCCGCGCCGTCTGGCCGCGGCAGGTGCTGAGGCTGCAGCTGCGGGGCCGCCAGCTGCCGGCGCCGCGACCCCCGCCCCGGGGGAGGAGCCCCGCGCGCCGCC
Source organism: Cryptoprocta ferox (assembly GCA_028646485.1). Classification (NCBI taxonomy): domain Eukaryota; kingdom Metazoa; phylum Chordata; class Mammalia; order Carnivora; family Eupleridae; genus Cryptoprocta; species Cryptoprocta ferox. The sequence continues at coordinate 33,262,639 of CM053568.1, forward strand.
TCCGCGGGCCCGGGAGGTCCCGGCCCGCCGCAGTGGGCGGTCCCGCTCCCACCCGGGCCTGCCTCCGCCGGTCTTCCCCGGCTCCCCACCTGGGCACGCAACGTCCGCCGAGTACCCACGGGGAGACTGAGGCCGGGAGACGAAAGGGGCTCCCTCAAGGTCACCCGGTCAGCCGCCGGCGGGGCCAGAACTGGAACCTACAAGAGTCCCCAAGGAACGACCGCTTGCTCACCCCACCCTTCCCCTGGCTGTCACATTCCAAGGCTTTTCGAAGAACTCCAGCTACGTGGGACTCTGGGAAATGCAGATGACCCCAACTTCGCCCTCCTCTCAACAGGCTCCTGGGCTGTGGGGAGATGGAAGAAGTGAGCCCACTTTGGATCTACGGCCTTCCTTCTCTGCCTCTCTAAATTTCTTCATCGCCTGAGCGTTGGGGTCCCTCAGCTTTCCCGAGGCTCTCTAACTACTCCTTCTTGGTCTCCTTTGAGGGGTCCTCAAACCCCAAAGCCCTGAAATGCGGGGATGCCCAGAACTTTGCACTCAGCCCTCTTCTGACTCCCTGGCCCATCTTATCCACTCCTCTGGCTCTGGCACTACACCTGTCTATCCATCCCACCCAAAGGCATGCCTCTGTCCAAGAACTCTTTTCCTTGCTGAAGAATCTACCCCACACTTACTAGATCCCTACCCTGTGTTAGACACTGGATATACAGCTTCGAGTAGAGCACTATCCCTGCCCTCAGGAATGTACTAATGGGCTGTTAATACAGGACAGCTCTTGTAGCAACAGTGTGATCCCAGAGTGCCAAGTAGGGACACCTGCATTGGCTGAGCAAGGGAAGAAGGCCTCCTAGAGAGGATGCCCTCTATAGAGAAACCCGGAAAGGCCCAGGAAGTTGGCCAGTGACAGGGAGGAGTGTGGAGAGAGCTTTCTAGGCAGAGGCCACAGGAACAAAGACCCAAAGATGAGAGCGAGCCCCTTGAGGGAAGGAAAGGAGCTGAGAGCTGAAGCATGAGAGGTAGTTTTGAGTGGGGGAAGGGGCGCCTTCAGACTGGCATATTAGATCATTCTGGTGATGGAATGGAGCACAAATGTAAGTGAGGAAGTGTGTCCTTCATCAAAATGAAAACAAAAATGGGGCACCTGGGTGGCTCAGTTGGTTGAGCTTCCGACTTCAGCTCAGGTCATGATCTCACAGCTCATGAGTTTGAGCCACACATCGGGCTCTCAGCTGTCAGAGTGGAGCTGGCTTCAGATCCTCTGTTCCCTGCTCTTTCTCTGCCCCTCCCCTGCTCACTCTCTCTGTCTCTCTCAAAATACACTTAAATTTTTCTTCAAAGAAAAATAAAAACAACAACAACAACAAAAAATGGAGATAGCCCTAGAGCCTACCTGGCCTAGATGAAGAAAGGCACTCCAGCACCTGCCTCCCGTAAATCTTTTACTTCCAAATCCAGGCTTCTATTCAAAACCTCTCTCCTCAGAGTCTCTCCTTGAGAGGCCACCTAGCTACCACCTATACCCAAAGATCTCTTTTCTCTCAGTGCCCCAGCCCCTCTGTCACCCAGATCCATGGGCTGAGTTAGCCCTTCACTCCTTGGGGTCTGCTTCCCCAATCTGTCTCCACTCTAGGTACAGTGGACCTCAGGATAAGCACCATTACAGGGAGTGGACCGAAAATGGAAAACTCTGAAGCCACGGTGGAGATAAAGAAAACCTCTAAACACTTAAGTGTTGTACCTGTCCACATTATTTCTTAACAGTTCCATGCGAATCTATAAGTATCTCTAAAGAGAGTTTAATTTTTTAAATGATGTGTTGTAGATAAAGATTAATAACCAAATTATTCTCCCTAATGCAGATTAAAGACCGGAGAGGGCACTTGTCAGAAAGGAAAATAAAAACTCTACCCCCTTGTCCAGTGAGTACAGATTTTGCCCGTGGAATTTTGTCCTGTCCCTCTCAATTTCCTAGCTGCCCATGCCAGAACTAGCTTCCTCTTAAGGAGTTTTATGTACTTTATGTGTAAACACTTTTCACCTATGGCGCCTGGGTCCCCGCTCTGCCTTGGTTCCCATTCTGATTGCTTTTCTCCCTCAGCTTTCCTTGTCAGCTAGCTGTTTAAATGCCAAGTTTCCTCATGTCCCCTCTTGGTCTCTTTTGCCTCTTCTCTCTCACTGAGCAATTCTGTCAGATGCATGGCTTCAGTCCAGACCTTGTTCTGTGCTCCAAACCCAGAGACATAACTGCTGGCAGGACATCTCCTGAATCTTCCTCAGGTGCCCCAGTCTCTGAGGAGCCAAAACCAAACTCCCACCTTTCCCCTAAATCATCCCTTTTATATTGCTTCCACATCTCAACTGGCAGTGGCACTTAAACCAAAACCAAGGGGATATTCTAGACTCTTCCCTCTTCATGGCCCTCATACCCTGCTGGTCGCTAAGTCCAGTCAACTCTGTCTCCATAGCATCTCTTACACGTGTCTCCTCTTCATCTTGCCTGCTGCCTGTGCCTTACTTAGTTGGAGCCTCGCCATTTCTTGGGGAAGCTGTAGTAAATGCCTCTAATCTTGCCTATTTGCAATTCATCTTCCACACACTTCCAGGGATCCTTTTCTTTTTTTAAGTTTATTTATTTATTTTGAGAGAGAGAGCATGCAAGTGGTCAGAGAGCAGGGGGAGAGAGAATCCCAAGCAGGCTCTGCACAGGACTTGAACTCACAAACTGTGAGATCATGACCTGAGCCGTAGTTGGACACTTAACTGACTAAGCCACCCAGGTCCCCCTGCCAGGGATCTTTTTAAACCAGGAATCAGACAAGTCATTCTCCTGCTCAAGATACCTCCATTGTTTCTTCTTGACCTATGACAAACTCCTAACTGCTTAGCATGGCATGCAGCCCTCAGTAATCTGACCTGTTCTGGCTACAGCCCATCTAGACATCACCCTATATCTCACACCACATACCTCCTATTCCTAGAGCACATCGTATTTTACAATAGTAAAAATAGCTGCAATTTATTAAATTACTACTATGTGCCAGGCACCATGTTAAGTGCTTTACACATAACATTTCACATAATGAAAGACATGGAGCATATAGCGCTAAACAATATGGTCTCAAGCCAAACCACCTTTCTTCAAATCCCAACCTAGCCGCTTATTAACCTGTGTGAGCACGGGGAAGTTCCACAGCCTCCCAGTTCTAGGGTTCTCCCTCTGCAAACATAACATAAGAAGAATACCTGAGAGTGACTAGGGGTAAAACAGTGCTCATTCCCTGCTAGCTAGCGCTTAGTCATGCTTATAATCAGGGTTATGCAGGGAGGGTTACCATGCTCCTTTTTCACAGAAGGAAACTGAGGCCCCAGGAAGTGCAGTCATTCACCTAAGACCCGAAGCCCTATAGTCACTGGGCGTCCCCTGGGATCCTACATCCTCCACAACTGAGTGCTTTGCATAAGCTATCGCCTCACTCTGGGAGGCTTCTTCGCGTTTCCTGTTTCCTACATTTACTGCAACTTGCCAGACAGACTCTTCCCCCTTTAAATCCTGGTCAAAAATATCTTCTCTGTGAGGTCTTCCCAGGACCTCCTTTGTGCCTGTGCTGCACTGGGGCAATTCTTCAAATAAAGCACCAAGTGCACCACATTACAATGATTTATTCACGTCTGTCTTCTTGAAACCTCCTTGAGAAAGACAATTATCTTATTTATTTTTGTCTTCCTAGAACCCTATAGATATTTGTTGAATGAGTAAATAAATCGATGAATAAAACATACGTAAGATTCTCAAGGAAATTTACCCTCACAGCTGTCATTTCAATCTAGATCACTTTTAATCTCTGTTTTTGTCACTCTGAAATCATTTTTGGTGAGAGAATGCCATCAAATGATATGATATTAATATAGAACAACATACAGCAAGGCTATTTGATCATGCCTTGTCCCTCTCAGATGTCTCTCCCTTTTTTAGTGACACTATGTAATAACCCGTAATGAGACTGTGTTGCATCCTAATGAGACTTCCTGACTAAAACATCTGAGGTTTGAATTTATTTCCCATAAGTACCATTTCAGCTAAAAGTTTTGCTTTCTCCACGGCATGAGTGTGTCATTTGTTACCGGCTAAGTGCCCATACCTTCCCCTTATCTGTATTAATCTCCTTTGCATCCAAATACTTCTGAGAGCTGACTTAATAGTTAGCTTTTCTATACAATTTCCTTCTTCGAATGCCTAACTCTTCCTGACTTCATATCTATTGTTCCCAAAATAGAATAGTTTACTGCTTCAAATTTCAGCTTTACTGTCTGTAGTGATTGAAGACAGTTTCTGCTCCTCCTCAGAATGATCGAATTCCATAAGGCTGAAAACAATTGTTTTAAACCTGCCACTGTCACTTTGCCTGGAGTAATGTTTTGAAAGTAGACATTAGAAACTTTTATTTTGTATACCAGAACACAGTACATTGGCAATTTTTGTGCCTTCATATCAAATTAATGAGAAGCAGTGCAGGTGGAGAAATGAACAATTGTCTGGGAAACAGGGTGGGGGTTGGGGGAGAAAGGATTCTAGGACCGTTTTCCACTTACCCAAATCCCCTCACTCTACAGGCTGCAGAAGAAGGGAGAAGTAAGACAGAATGGCTTTCAAGGTTTCTTTCACATCTCAAATGACATGATGCTTGCATTCCCCATCAAAATAACACCAGCATTCTTCACAGAACTAGAATGAACAATCCTAAAATTTGTATGGAACCAGAAAAGACCCTGAATAGCCAAAGCAATCTTGAAAAAGAAAACCAAAGCTGGAGGCATCACAATCCGAGACTTCAAGAGGTATTACAAAGCTGTAATCATCAAGACAGTATGGTACTAGCACAAAAACAGACACTCGGTTCGAAGAAACAGAATAGAGAACCCAGAAATAGACCCACAAATATATGGCCAACTAATCTTTGACAAAGCAGGAAAGAATATCCAATGGAATAAAGACAGTCTCTTCAACAGATGGTGCTGGGAAACTGGACGGCGACATGCAAAAAAATGAACCTGGACCACTTTCTTACACCATACACAAAAATAAACTCAATATGGATGAAAATTTAAATGTAAGACAGGAACCCATCAAAATCCTAGAGGAGAAAGCAGGCAACAACCTCTTCGACCTCCGCCGCAGCAACTTCTTACTCAACACATCTCTGGAGGCAAGGGAAACAAAAGCAAAAATGAAAAATTGGGACCTCATCAAAATAAAAAGCTTCTGCACAGTGAAGGAACAATCAGCAAAACTAAAAGGCAACTGACAGAATGGGAGAAGATATTTGCAAATGACATATCAGATAAAGGGTTATTTCCAAAATCTAGAAAGAACATATCAAACTCAACACCAAAATAAATGAATAATCCAGTGAAGAAATGGGCAAAAGACATGAATAGACACTTCTCCAAAGAAGACATCCAGATGGCTAACAGACACATGAAAGAATGCTCAACATCACTCATCATCAGGGAAATACAAATCAAAACCATAATGAGACACCACCTCACACCTGTCAGAATGGCTAACATTAACAACTCAGGCAACAACAGATGTTGGTGAGGATGTGGAGAAAGAGGATCTCTTTTGCACTGCTAGTGGGAATGCAAACTGGTGCAGCCACTCTGGAAAACTGTATGGAGGTTCCTCAAAGAATTAAAAATAGAACTACCCTACAATCCAGCAATTGCACTACTAGGTATTTTTACCCAAAGGTTGCAGGTGTGCTGTTTCGAAGGGGCACATGCACCCCAATGTTTATAGCAGTGCTATCAACAATAGCCAAAGAATGGAAAGGGCCCAAATGTCCATTGACAGATGAATGGATAAAGAAAATGTGGTATATGTATATATACAATGGAATATTACTCAGCAATCAAAAAGAATGAAATCTTGCCATTTGCAACAACGTGGATGGAACTGGAGGGTATTAGGCTAAGTGAAATTAATCAGAGAAAGACAAATATCATATGACTTCACTCATATGAGGAATGTAAGATACTAAACAGATGAACATAAGGGAACAGAAGCATAAATAACATAAAAACAGGGAGGGGGACAAAACATAAGAGACTCTTAAATATGGAGAACAAACAGAGGGTTATTGGAGGGGTTGTGGGAGGGGGGATGGGCTAAATGGGTAATGGGCATTAAGGAATCTACTCCTGAAATCATTGTTGCACTATATGCTAACTAACCTGGATGTAAATTAAATAATAAATTAATTAAAAGAAATTAAAAAAAATTTTTTTAAATGACATGATTCCTTAATGGGCCTTCAAGTGGTCATTCACCCAACATTGTTGAGTGCCTGTTATCGACTATGCCTGTTGAACTGTAGTGATTTAAACTTAAACCCAGACTGGTTGGGGAATGGAATGGTTTGGTTAAGAGAGTGTTATGCCACAAAAACTAAATATATCTCTTTAATATTCAAGAGTGACTTCATAGTGAACTATAATGAAGACAGTTTCTTTGAGACTAGGGTGAGCCAAGACTCATGGACTGTTGGAGTACTGCAGGAAGACTTAGGAATAGCCCTTTATGAGATCCATGCCAGCACTTATAGCAAGCTGCTGGTAGAAAAGCAGTGCCCTAGAGTTCTAGAACCCAGTCCTGCCCCTACCCTGCTGTGTGGCTAGGAGAAAGTCACATCACCTCTCTGCACTACCATTTCCTCCTTTGTAAAAGGAGAGAATGGATACCTTATAGACCAGGGTCTCCTGAGCTCCAAACCAAATGATTCTTTGAGAGTAAGGAAGCTAAAGTGTTACCTATTCAGAAAGAGAGGTCCAGCTGTCATCTGCAAAAGAAACTGGGTGCTTATCATGAGGATTATATTACCTCTTGAGGACAAGGAAATTGTTGCTCCGCAGAAAGAAACGATGACAGAAAAACAGCGTGTTCTTGTTCCCAAGATTCTAGAACACAGAAGCAGACGTTCACTGTTCACTTCTTAAAAATGAATTGTCCAGTTCACTGTAAAATACAATGAATAGGGAGTTAGAAGAGAGGGTCCATTTTCTGTGCCTTAGTAAGAGAGCCCCATCTCCCTGTATTCTCCAAACTGTGCCTGATCACTTACCACATTCATGCTCCTAAAGATGGCCCGCTTTTACTTTTTTTAAAAAGGAGTGGGGGATGGGGATGTGGAAAGCACATCTCCTTTTTGGATTGCTTCCTTAGCTCTCATATTAGCTTTGTCTGCTTACATTTCTTTTCCTATCCCCAATCACATTCTCTGCTTCTTGATAAAACTGATATTCTAATCTATGGCTAATGCAATAGACTTAACGACCAGGTTGGGAACAGAGGGGAAAGATGGGATAGAACTGAGAATGATTATCACAATTTCTTGAAAATATTTGAGTTCTTTATGTCTCCTGTCAGATACGTTTTTAATCTCATTCCTCAGATGATAAATCTTTCAGTGTTCTGAGGGATGGCTTTGAAAATATAGGAGTGTCTTCATCATCTTTTTTCTTCTGAACTTTTAAAAAAAATTCTCTATTTCTCTGCTGGTTCAGCTTTTGGGAGATCACTTCCAACGGCATGCCCTTGAGGTTGTGGCCAGCATCTAGCATGGCCCTACTCTGGTCTTGCCACTATATCTGTGCCAATCACCTCAGGCTCGATTCTGCTCTGAATGTGTCAGGTGACTGCAACTCCATGCCACTGCTCTACTCCCCACGGCCCCGGGGACAGATGCCACCTTCCCTCTATCATCACATTCTTCATCCCCTTTGCTTTTCATAGCACTTTGCCATTTGTAAAACATCGGACAGAGCAATCATCTTTTATTCTCTCAATAATTCCTTGAGTAATGCAACACAAACATGATTATCCCCATTGTACAGAAGAAAAAACTGAGGCAAGCTTAGAAAAGTCCAATGATTTGTATGAGGTCACAGCTGACAACTGGGATTCAAATTCAAGCTTATCTAGGCAATGGAGCTCTCTCCTTGTGGGGAGAAAGATGACTGCAGCAGAATCATAATACGGAGAAATTTCACACATCACCCTGGGATGACCATCCAGGGGGATTCTCTAAAAATGAGGACCTTCATACTATAGCTGACTCCCCTCTCAGCCAGCTCCCTATGGAGGTAAGTCATGCTGTGAGGTACATAGCGAATGGAGAGGGTAAGATGTGAGGGCCTAGAGCTGGAACATGAAGGAGACATCACACCTACCCAGGGAGACTGAACCCATGCAGGACTGGTGAAGGATGCCGTCTCTGCCACACTGTTGAAAACTGCGGGAAGGACCAAAGCCCGGGAGCCTGGGAAGTTCCTGGCTTGCTAGTGAGCCTACAGTGAAGCCTTTTGATTCTGGGGCTACCAAAGGGGCCCAGCTGGTCCCTAAGAATGGGACACTTTTGCAGGTAAGAAGGAACTACCCCTGCCCACTTCCTGCACATGGCCCTGAGGAAGACCCTTGATTCTGCCGAGGCTTGTCGCCCTAGAGGGGAATGCCACAGTTGGGCCACACTACCCTCCCAGGGTCACTACGAGCCCATACAGCAGCTTTATTTATTTATTTATTTTTAACTTTATAGTTTATTGTCAGGTTGGTTTCCATATAACACCCAGTGCTCTTTCCCACAAGTGACCTCCACCATAACCATCACCCCCCTTTACCTTTCCCCTTTCCCCTTCCGCCCTCAGTTTGTTTTCAGTATTCAAGAGTCTCTCATGTTTTGTCTCCCTCCCTCTCCCTAACTCTTTTTCCTCCTTCCCCTCCCCATGGTCCTCTGTTGGGTTTCTCCTGTTAGACCTATGAGTGCAAACATACATACAGCATCTTTAGGTGGATTAGGAGAAAGAAAAAAAAAGCATCACCTCCTCAGATGTCTTTGTGAAAACAAGAAAATAATGCTTCCCTCTTTCAGGCAGATGTAGCTCCACACCATTGTACACAGCTCAGCAAGATTTTACTTATCTTTTCAACCAGTACCCTTGTACAGTAGACAGCCTACACAATGGTACACAACAGCCCAATCCTTCCCTCTTCATAATAGGGGTGTCTGAAGATCCTAGAAACCTCTCCCACCTCACCTCAGCATGGTGGGCCCAGCTGATCAGCCTTGTTCACCACGAGGCCACTGGAGAAGCATCATCTTCCTTTGCTCTCATGATTGCTGAACTGTTGCTACCCAAGAGGCCACAGTGGATGGACTTGCCTGGGTGCCAATATGAGCGGACAAAGCAGATCAGAGATTATTTAGGGAGACCCCATAGCTTGAAGGTAGAAGACCAAGTTAAATAACTAGAATAGAGGACTCACATTGAGATAGATTTAAAAGAAGAAAAAGTGAGGGGCGCCTGAGTAGCTTAGTCCGTTGGGCCTCTGACTTCGACTTCAGCTCAGGTCATGATCTCATAGTTCGTGAGTTCAGGCCCTGCGTTGGGCTCTGTGCTGACAGCTCAGAGCCTTGGAGCCTATTTCAGATTCTGTGTCTGCCTCTCTCTCTGCCTCTTCCCAGCTCACACTGTCTCTGTCTCTCTCAAAAATAAACATTAAAAAATTTTTTTCTTAAAAAATGAAGAAAACGTGTGTTTTTAAAATAAGAATTTTAAGGAGATTCAAGTAGAGATTAGAAAGAAAGAATCAGAATGAAGACACATGGTTTTGGGAAGTAAAAGAGACAATTTATAAATTTAACCTTTTTTTTTGGATGTTTATTTATTTTTGAGAGAGCACAAGCAGGGGAGGGGTAGAGAGAGGGAGACAGAGGATCCGAAGTGGGCTTTATGCTGACAGTAGTAAACCTGATGTGGGGTTCGAATTCATGAACTGCGAGATCATGACCTGAGCCAAAGTCGGACACTCAACCGACTGAGCTACCCAGGCACTCCTAAATTTAAACAATTTAATTGTGGAAGTGAAAAATAGAATGAGCACCACTGAAAATTGATTTAATGACCTGAAAGATGCAAAAGGAGAACAATCCCACAGTACTAAACCAAAACCACAAAGAAATGGAAATTAGAGTGAAAAAGTTAAAAACACATGGATGAACCATCTAGGAGATACACAGTAGGAGTACCAAATGGAGCAAAAATAATAAAGGAGTGAAGCAATAATGAAAGGACCAATAGATGAAAATTTTATGAGCTTCAAGAAGGTTGAATTTTCAGAAAGAAAAGACTCACTGAATGCTACACAGCAGTAACCGAAAAACACATAACTAGGACTTCCAGTTCTGGACAAGACGGGGGACACATTTCTCCCTATCCCTCCTGCTAAATAGAGCTAAAACCTCTAGACATAATGTGTTAAACAAACATAAGAAAATTCTGATTGATGGAGAGAGAAAGCAAACCAGCTAGGCACCTCAGGACGCAAAGAACAACATGGCAACAAACTCCTTGGGTTTTCTTTTTGTGCCCTATATATCCTGACAGGGCACTAGAGAAGCTCACGACTAGGAAATGCCAACAGGCACAGACCAAAAAAAAAAAAAAAATTAGCTGCAAGAAAACTCTGATTTCTGTAGCCAAAGGAATGGGAAAGGGCAGCCTAATAAGACAGAAGTCTTTGTGACAACATGTACCCCATTCCAGCCAAACTCCAGAGAAAAAAATGACACACAACATTCCTACTCCCACTCTTCCACCCCTGGTCAGTGGAGGCTCAGTAGAGAACTAGGATGTCCACCCCTCCCCTGAGGTCACAAGACACACCTCCCTGTCTGTACCAGGGGATGTCAGCAGAGGTTCAGTGGGGGACTTGGGTTTCCATCCTCACCCCAGGGGTCATGAGGCAAGGTTCCCTGTACCTACCAGTACAGTGCCTGTTGAGGCCTGCTAAAACAGAATTCAAATGAGATCCAGAATCTCATAACATAATACCTCAAGTGTCCAGGATACAATTTATTTATTTATTTATTTATTTATTTATTTATTTATTTTTGGGAGAATGCAAGCAGGACAGGGGCAGAGAGAGGGGGAGAGAGGATCTAAAGTGGGCTCTGTGCTGACAGCAACGAGTTCAATGTGGGGCTTGAACTCGAGAACTGTGAAACCATGACCCAAGCCAACGTCAGATGCTCAACCAACTGAGCCACCAAAGTGCTTCCAAGACACAATTTTAAAAATCAGTTATAAGTGTCTGACTCTTGATTTCAGCTCAGGTCATGATCTCATGGTTCAGGGCTGCAGCGGGGAAGTATTCGAGCCCCGTATCGGGCTTCGACTGACAGTGTGGAGCCTGCTTGGGATTCTTTCTCTCTCTCTCTCTCTCTCTCTCTCTGCTCCTTCTCCCCCATGCACCCTCTTTCTTACTCTCTCTATCAAAATAAATAAACTTTAAAAAAAGCTTTATTAAAAAATCAGTTATCCTACCAAGAAAGAAAGACAATCAACAGATGCCAAATGGAGAAACTACAGACATTAAAATTATCTGACAATGTTTTTAAAGTGGCTATCTGAAAAATCCTTCAATAAGCAATCATGAGCTCTCAACTGAAAACAGGAAATATCAGCAAAGAAATAGACATTATAAAAAATAACTGTATGGATATTATATAACTGGAAAATACAACAAAAGAAGTTTAAAAAAACTCCCTGGATGAACTCAGTAGTAGAGTGGAGGTAACAAAGGATAAAATCAGTGAATTTATGGCCAGATTAATAGTGTATACCAATTCTGAACAACAGAGAGAAAAAAGATTGGGCAGGAGGAACAAAATTCAGCTAACCCTCATCTTATTGGAGTTTCAGAAGACAGGGGAGAGAGAGAAAGTGGGACTGAAAAAGCGGTTGAAGAAATAATTGCTGAAAATTCCTCCAGTTTGGCAAAGTCTAGATTGAAGAAGCTGTACAGATTCCAGAAGGGATAAACTCAAATACACAAAGAAATTCACACCAAGACATCATAATTATACTTCTGAAAACTACCAACAAAAAAAATCTTGATAGCAGAGAGAAATGACAAATGACTTACAGAGGAACACCGATTCCAATGACAGCCCAATTCTCATTTGAAATGGAGGCCAGAAAGAAGTGATGCAACATTTCTCAAGTGCTGAAAGAAAATCACCATCAACTTAGAATTCTATATCCAGCAAAAATATCCTTCAGACTTGAAGGTAGAAGACTAAGGGGAAGAAAAATTAAGGGAAATTGTGACCAATAAACCTCCCCTAAAAGGATGAGTAGAGGTAATTCTTCAGACGCAAAGGAAATGATAAAAGAGGGAAAATTGGAATATCAGCAATAAAGAAAGAATAACACAAAGGGTAAAAATACTGGTTAATATAAAATGTCATTTTCCTCTTGAGTTTTAAAATTTGTGTTTGGGGGGCACCTGGGTAGTTTGTGGGTTCAGGCCCTGCATCAGGCTCTGCATTGACAACTCAGAGCCCAGAGCCTGATTTGGATTCTGAGTCTCCCTCTCTCTCTGCCCCTCCCCCACTCATGCTTGCTCTCTCTTTCTCTCCCTCTCTCTCAAAAATAAATAAACATTAAAAAATTTAAAAAATTTTTTAATTTGTGTTTGGTATTGGAAACAAAAATTATAAATATTGTTCGATGATCTCAATGGATATAATATTTAAGACAGTTACATTAAAAAGGAGGGAGGGTAAAGGGACTTAAATGCACATTTCACTTGAAGTGGTAAAATGTCAGCTTCAGTAAACTATGTTAAGTTATGTATGCACAATTTAATATTTGACCAACAAATAAAAAACTAGACAAAGAGATACACCCAAAAATATTATAGACAACTCAAATTGGAATTCTAAAAAATTGCTCAAGTAATCCACTGGGAGGCAAGAAAGGAATGAAAAATGAGGGACAAGCAGAAAATAAATAATCAAATGTCAGACTTAAGTACTAATATTTCAATAATTATGGTAGATGTAAGTAGTCTAAATAGGCCAATTAAAAGACAGAGATTGGCAGAATGGATTTTTAAAAACATGCCTTGATGAAAATCCTAAACTTTAAGAGTAAAGCATAAAGATTCTAAGCTTCCAGGCAATGTTAATAGCTTGCTTATGAAGGAAAGAGAGTCTTCCAGAATTATTTTGTGGACTCCACAGACTACCCTTGTTAAAATTTATTGAGACCTAATATTTGTTAGTCACAGTTCTAAGCAGTTTATGTGATCTCATTTTTATAATCCTATGGGGTATATATTATTAGGAACCCCATTTTCTAGATGAGGAAGTTAAGGCTAACTTTCCCAAGGTCACTCAATTAGTAAGAATCTAAGAAGATTCAAACCCAAGGAAAGAAATGAAAGAAACTGAAGAATGAGTTCAAGTTAGCTACCTGAACAGGAGAGAGAGAAGAGAGTTCCCAGACAGGGAATGGCATATTGGAAGGTTCTGAGGATGGAAAGGAGCACCTAATACATGCTGGGTGTTTTAAATACACTACTAACTACCCAAAACCCCAACAAGCAGGTATTAGGGTGTCCCTTTTGCAGATGAAGAGACTAAGCAAAGTTAAGTAAGTTGCTCAAAATTATCCAGTAGTAGGTGATAGAGCCAAAATTTAAATCTGGGTCAGCCACCATCTGCTATTGGGTCAACAGGCCAGAAAAGCTCTTGGAACATATTTCCCAGGATGGTTGTCTTTATCATTCCATAGTTTCCCTGTAGTGACCTAGCAATCAAAACCTTAAAGAGAAAAAGATCTGTCCTATCTCCCTGGGTGATTTTACTCAAGCCCACGGGGTCTGAGTGTCGTCTATAAAAGAAAGAATTGGGCATCATCAGTGTTTTTCTTTTTTTAATTTAATTTACTTTAATTTTTAAGTAAACTCTATGCCCAACATGGGGATTGAGCTCATGACTCTGAGACCAAGAGTCACATGACTGAGCCAGCCAGGTGCCCCTATGGCATCTTGACTTAGTAAATATCTTAAGCTGAAGGAATTTAAAAAAAATTTTTTAACGTTTATTTATTTTTGAGAGAGAGACAGAGACAGAGTGCAAGAGGGAAAGGGGCAGAAAGAGGAAGACACAGAATCCAAAGCAGTCTCCAGGCTCTGAACTGTCAGCACAGAGCCCAATGACGTGGGGCTCAAACCCACGAATCGTGAGATCATGACCTGAGACAAAGTCAGATGCCCAACTGACTGAGCCACCCAGGTGCCCCAAAGGAATGTTTCAAATATTTTATTTTTAAGGAACCTCTACATACAATGTGGGGCTCAAAACTACAACCCTAAGATCAGGAGTCACATTCTGTACCAGCTGAGCCAGCCAGGCACCCCTAGTGTTTTTCTAACTTTGGTGAATGAAGGGCAGACCAATGGGATCCTTCATTCAATTCAGATTCTATTAAATAGAAGCGCAATGTAAAAGACAGGTACAAACAGAGCAAGTGTGACTGAAGGGAGCTGGGAAATGGAGGGGTAGTGCTAGATCCTCTTCAGTTAAAGCACGCTGTTACAATCCTGAGTTCTGGAACTAGTACATGGAGAGGCCCTGGGCACAGGGGGCATGTTGGAGGCATTCTCTCCCATCTTAGTGTAGGATAGGGAGAGAGATGGATGACCTAGGTTTTGTTAAAAACAAGGATTTATGCATGTTTTGTTATGATGGACTGCGTACGGAGACAATGTGTTTTAGTCTTTTCTTTGAATCAGGGATGTTCTAGGAAGGATCTGGGCTGTAGAGTCAGACGTGGCTTGAATACCAGCTCTTGCTTGCCCTTGCTAGCTTTTGTGACCTTGGACAACTATGTAACCTTTCAGTTTTCACATGATAATAAACAGATAATACTGACCTTGGGGAGTGTTGTGAGGATTAAATTAAATAATAAGGATAAAGCACCCAGCAGAGAATCGGGGTACTGTAGACATTTAATAAAAAAGCAGTCTCGACACTTAAAATCTGCCTCTTCTTTCACAATATACGGAGCTTGTTTCTTTCTTTCTTCTCTTTTTTCTTTTTTCCTTTTCTTAAAAATGTAGATTAATGTAAAAAGAGATGATACTTTTTGCAAATTCTGGAATATCAATGGTACTGTAAATCCGTAAATTTAAGATGTGGATTATGAAAAACCACAATGACACTGAAGAAATGATACACTTTTATAATCTAGACCCTGACTAATGACTGTTACACATGCTGATTAGCTTGAAACCGAAGAGCCAAAGTGTTTACAAAATAATCCATTATTAAAACATACATATTTTAAAAAATAAAAGATGCTTTTCTCATTCTAGTATTAACAAGACAAGGATAACCTAATTTTACAGAACTTCTGTCTTAAAATAAGTAATGTTTTGTGCATCATCATACAGCTGGGGGCATAGCCTAACCTTCCAGAGCCTGTGGTTTACCAGAGGCTAAAGTCATGGCAGATTTTCTATAATAATGGCCCATGAATCCCTGCCACTTCCCATGAAGCTTAATGGGAGAACATTTTAGAGCATACAGTACTTTGTCAACTGATACTAATGTATCCATTAGTGTGTCTCCATGGGGAATTTCAGTCTATGCCTAGAGAATGGTCATTTGGGGAATAGAAATAGCTACTTCCAGCCCCAACCTCTCAACAACTCTGCCCTCTGTCCAGACTCACCCTCTTGTTTCAGTCCTACCTGAAAGACACATAACTAAGTATGTGCCATGAAGGGTATCTGCATTATCCACACTTGAGCCATAATCCCTTAAGACACACCACCTTTATGTCTTTCAAGACCTTATGTAGACAATACCTCATTTGACCCTCACAATACTCCTCTGAGCTACGTTTTGTTATTCCATTTCACAGATGAGGAAAACGGAAGTGCACAATGTTTAAAGTATTTGGTTGGAGATCAGAGGTAAGCGGTAGAGCTATGCTTAGTCCAGTGCAATAGCCCAACCTCATGCTAGTTGTGTAGAGGCATCTACTTTGACTGATTGGGTTCTATGAATTTCTGTTCTTTGCTAGCCTGAATCAAGATGTGGCCCAAATTAAATATACCCAAATTTATTCATCCATTAAAATAACATTGACTGGGAGCCATAGGGTAAGGCACTGCACTATGATGGGAGTAGGGTCCTAGAAAGTTCAAGAGCTTTGGAACCATTCAGCACAGTTATATGGACATCCTAGCCCTAGAAAGTTCTCATCAAATGCTAGTTATTATTAGTAAGAGGTGCTTTGGAGGACACAGATGAATCACACATGGTCCTGACCCTCAAATGACTCTAAAGTTTAAATAAATTATATGACGATCTGAAAAAAATAAAAGACCTGAATCCCTTTCTTACATCCTATATTTTACTTTTCATCTTAAAATAAAATTCAGGGGTGCCTGGGTGGCTCAGGTGATTGTGTCCAATTTCAGCTCAGGTCTTGATTTTAGGGTTGTCAGTTCAAGCCTCACACAGGGCTCCATGCTGGGCATGGAGCCTATTTAAAAAAATTTTTTTAATTTAAAAAATAAAAATAAGAAAAATAAAATCCAAATGGAGCAAATATATTTGTGGTGAAACCATAAAAGTACTAGAAGAAAATACAGGTTAATTTAATCTTGGAATAAGAAAGGTCATAAACATTCAAAAGAAGATAAATAGATATTATTATATAAAAATATAAAATCCTGCATGGGGGAAACCAAAATAAACATACTCAAAAGATCAATGAAAAGTTAGGTGAAATATTTATGATACAGATGACAAACAAGGGGATAGATCATTATATATACGTACACACACACACACACACAATGATATACACACATATACATATAAAGTTTCTAAAAATCAGAAATTAACATTTTTTAATGTTTTTATTTATCTTTGAGAGAGAGAGAGACAGCGTGAGCAGGGGAGGGTCAGAGAGAGAGGGAGACACAGAGTCTGAAGACAGGCTCCAGGCTCTGAGCTAGCTGTCAGCCCAGAGCCCGATGCGGGGCTCGAATCCACAAACCGTGAGATCATGACCTGAGCTGAAGTCAGACGCTTAACCGACTGAGCCACCTAGGCACCCCTAAAAATCAGTAATTAATGGGGCATCTCGGTGACTCAGTTGGTTGGGCATCCAACTTTGGCTCAGGTCATGATCTTACAGCTCGTGGGTTCTAGCCCTGTGTCAGGCTCTGTGCTGACAGCATAAATTCTGTCTCTCTGGGATTCTCTCTCTCTGCCTCTCTCTCTGAAAATAAATAATTAATTTAAAATTATTTTTAAAATAAAAATGAAAATCAGTAATTAAAATACCAACAAACCAGTAGAAAAACTGGCAAAAGATAGGAATAGCTTATTTATGGTAAAGCAATTGTAAGTGGTTCATCTATAGAAGTGCTCAACCTCACTCATTAGAGATACTGAAATGAAGGCAGCATTGAGATATCATGTGTTACTTGTCATAATGGCAAAGACCAAAAGTTTCATAATATGTGTGTTGTTGAAGATGTTAGAAAGCAAACTCATGTTTTGTTTGTGGGAGTGTGTATTTGTGCATTTTCTAGGAAGGGCAATTTTGCAGTATCTACGAAAAAGTTTTAAATGTGTACCAGTAGCAAAACATTTCAAATAACCAAAAATTCCCATCATTAAAATAGAGATAAATTATGGCAGATGCATTTAATGAAATGCCATAGAACTATTTAAAAAAAAAAAAAAAGCTCTTTGGCTACTACTGATTGAGAACAATTTTCATGATATATTGTTAATTATTTTAAAGCAAGGCACAAAATCAGGAGTACCATGTGCTACCATTTTGTATTTTGAAAAAGGGAAAGAAATCATTATTTAAGAATATACATTAAACTCATAACAATAGTTGGCTGGCGGAAAAGAACTAGAAGGGTGAAGGACAGAAATGGAAGTTAGGCTTTCACCTATACACTTTGTATCTTCTGAAGTTTGAACTTCGTATTGGTATTAAACGTCTTTAAATTTTAATATTGATAAGATCTTTTAACCCAGAAATTTCAATTCTAGGAATTAACTCTACAAATGTATTTACACACCATATATACAATGATACTGCAGTGTTTTATATAATGGCTAGAGGCTGCAAACATCCTAAATGCTCATTAAGAGGACAGCTTAATAAATTATAATTCAGTTATTCAAAGAGTTGCATACTTTCATTAAAAAGAACAAAGGGGCACCTGAGTGGCTTGGTCTGTTAAGCACCCGACTTGGGCTTAGGTCATGGTCTTCTGGTTCCTGAGTTCAAGCCCTGCGTTGAGCTCCATGCTAACAGTACAGAGCCTGCTAGGGATTCTCTCTCTTCCTCACTTTCTGCCCCTCCCCAACTTGCTCTCTCTCTCCCTTTCTCTCATTCTCTCTCACTCTCAAAATAAATAAATAAACTTTAAAATGAAGAAGAAGAAGAAGAAGAAGAAGAAGAAGAAGAAGAAGAAGAAGAAAGATTGGTAGAGAATAACCATAGTTTTGAGGGCAGGGCACCTGGGTGGCTCAGTGGGTTAAGCATCGAACTTTGGCTCAGGTCATGATCTCATGGGTCGTGAGTTCAAGCCCTGATCCCCACATTGGTCTCTGTGCTGATACCTCAGAGCCTGGAGCCTGCTTCACATTCTGTGTCTCCC
Source organism: Cryptoprocta ferox (assembly GCA_028646485.1). Lineage (NCBI taxonomy): Eukaryota > Metazoa > Chordata > Mammalia > Carnivora > Eupleridae > Cryptoprocta > Cryptoprocta ferox. The sequence continues at coordinate 33,281,192 of CM053568.1, forward strand.
TTTCCCTCGGCCCCTCCCCTGCTCATACTCTGTATCTCTCTCTCAAAAATAAACATAAAAAACCTTTTTTAAATAGTTTTGAATTAAAAAAGATATATGTAGAATGTAATGTATTGCATGCTTATAGTATGCTTGTATATAGACTATACAAGACCATAGACTATTTCTGGAAGAATATACAAGAATATACTGTTAACATTGGTTGCCCAGTGGTGGCAGGGGGCAGGGGTAGTTTGGCAGGGGGCAGGGGAGCTTGGGACTGACATGTGGCCGATAGACAGATGTGGGAAGACAACCTGCTTTTCACTGTCTATTCCTTTGTGGCTTTTGAAAGTTTTACCATGTGCAAATATTATGCACTCAACAGAAAAATTTTAAGCACATTATGTTCAAATATAGGGGCCTGTATGTATTGAGTTGAAAGTTGCCTCCCTGTGGGTTCTGCCTGTTGATTCAGCTTCTATTATTAGGGTTACATGTAAAGCAGGTTTAACCCCTCTCATTCTAGAGGCTCTTGAAATATTTGAATACTCTGAGTCCTCACTTCTCTAGCCAAGCTCGCTCAGAGTCCCAAATTGCTTATTCTAGGAAAGGCCCTTCCTCATCCTGGTCCCTCTCTTTGAGCCCTCCTGATCCGCAGGATTTCTTGGAAAGAGCACTAACCAAAGCTGAGCACTGCCCTTCATGAATGTAGTGGGCTGCTGTCACCTCTCCATGCTGCTATGACCTTCTCCCTACTGGGGTTTCTGCCGTGGATGGAGAGACTCAAGCCAGTGGGAAGTGGGTAATGGCAGGAACTCATCATCCCCTGAGGTGCCCTGCCTCCAGACTACTGAGGCAAGGCTAGCCCAGTGCTTTTCCTTTCTCCTGGGAGCGGGCAGTGGTCACCCTGTACCTTGTAACCTCTTATCTGCCACAGAGTCTGGATTCAGAGTGGCTGAATAAAGGGGCAGTTTAGAACACAGTGTTCATGAAACATTCATGAAACATTTAAGAATCAAAAATGCCAAGGTGGTTTAGTGGTGAGGGACTGTATTCATGAAAGCATCCCCAAGTCATGTTGGGGGAGAGCAAGGTGAATCCACAGCTGGCTAAAGATGTGCTCATGCATACTGTGCTCTCCTTGTCCATTGTGGCTCTGTATCAAAATAAGGAAGTCTCTGGACTGCTCTGGGAAGGGCAAGGTGGACCTCAGTGGCCTCTGCAAGCACTTCTACCCTAGAAACTGTCATGTATTTACCTTCGCCCTTGGCCTTTCTTTTCTTTTAAATATAACACTCCTTCTTTTCTGATTATAAAAATGATACACATCCATCATATACAATTTAGAAAATATAAAAAAGTTTAGAAAAGAACAACCATAATCTTACCACATACCACCATCTATTTCTATTTCTATTCCTTTTGTTTTTACAAAATTGACCACCTGGCATGCAATTTTGTCTTCTACTCTTTGGACTGAACATTATAGCCTAACGTTTCTCATGGTACTGTTTTCAAAACCATGATCAGCAATGCTTCAAAATGGTCTTCAGGGAAGATATACTGGAATCATTTATTTAATCATTTGCCTATTTTGAGACATTTTGTTCCCAATATTTCCCTAAATAATGCTATGATTAATACTTTTATACATAAATTGACATCTGCCTCCCTGATTAGGTTTTAGAGTAAATTTCTAAAAGTAGAATTCTTGAGTCAAAGGGTCTTCACATATACTGTTCAATTGCATTCCAGGAGGGATGTACCAATTCACTGTACATATCCAGCTACCCCTCTTGCCTCACATTTGCCAAACTGAGCATCATGAAAAAAACTTTTTTTTTTTTACTAATTTTATAGGTAACCAAATGCTATCTCATTACTTTAAAAAATGTATTTGCATTTATTTGATTACAAGTGAAGCTAAAATGTGTTTTAATGTGTTTATCATATTTCATGGGAGTTATATATAAAGTGTCTGCCCAATAGTATTGCTGTATTTAGCTAACCAGGCAACATTTTCATTATTAATATTGAGTTTTTATATAAGCACCTTTACACTTGCTTCTCCCACAGAGCAGCACCGAGAAACAGACAAAAGGTGTCTAAACAACTGCGTGTATTTTTAAAAAATACAGATTGCCACTGCCCTCCATTATCTTCCATGAGGCTAATTGAGCCTAAAAGGATCCTGATATAAATTTCAGCATTACAGAAAATGAATCCTCATGTTTAGTGGTAAGTGCTCTCTGTAGTAATCAGAATAATTGTATTATGCAGTTCTGAAAAGACAAGAAAGGATTCTTTCTATTTCATTGTGGGGGGTTAGGGGAGACAAGACTAGGCTAAGAGGCAAGGGGTATATACTCGGCCCCTGGCTAGGACCTAGAATGCCTGGATCCTATCCCTAGCTCAATCTCTGACTCAAGTCCCACTTGTCATGGAATTTGAACCAGGTCTTGGATATTTTAAGGAGATCCTCCTTAACTTACAGATAAGGAAACAGAGATTCTGGGGGGGGGGGCGGTGGAGAAGAAGTCTCTATTCAAGGTTATGGGTTTCTTTTCCATGGAAACGACTGTTTTGAAAAGGGAGAAGAATGGGCTATTGGTCTGTATAACTGGTTAGAGCAGATGGTGGATGTGACTATGCATCATTTGCTCATCCACAGAGGGGTCCACCCAGGTGTTCCCTCAGGTTTCTTCCAAGCTCTGCTACTATGTGAGTCACTGATGGAAAGGTTTTTTTGTATCCTGGACATGGACTGAGTCCCAGTCTGGATAAGATACATCACAGTATAGTCTCTGGAGGAACTAGTCTACGGATGGCTGGACATAGTTACTCACCATTAACAGAAAAACAAATGAAAGTCTCTGCTTGTCTCACGATGCGCCATCTTCACAGCGCACAGTAAGCATTTTTAGTGTGCTCACAAACTGCCTTGTAACTTTAAAATCTTGATCCAGATCAGCAAAGGCAGTCTGTCTAGCAAACACAGAAGAGTAGGGGACCTCTCCATCCATGGGCCTTCAGCTTCGGCAGAGGCTGCTGCAACCCCAACACCCTCAGTGCATGAGGATGTGCTCTCAGAAGATACGCAAGGTGGCCGTTCATGAGGACGTGCTCCTAGGTGGTGTGTAACATGACAGCTTTACATCAACACCACAGATGCTGTCTCGCTCTGCAGCAAACAACTGCAGATGCCTTCGGTTCCAGAAAGGTGCTATGGATATTTACAAGTACCCCATGGGGATTTGGAGCTCTTAGAGGGGGAGAAATCAGAAGTAGGAGGGAAGATGATGGCTATTTTCAATTCTCTGGAGGCCCACGTGGTATAAGACAAATTAGGCTTGTTCTGTGGGCCTCACAGGGCAGAGCCACAACCAATGGGACTGGAGATGGCTGGGAAGGAGAGCTGGAGTCAACAGAAGGAAAACTTTAGGAGTTAAGTCAGTCTTCCGTGTCAGTGTAGGGTTTCTCCCCTCCTACACTGGCAAGGGTGGTAGTGTCTGACCTTACAACTAATCAGAGCAAAACTAGGCCCTATCAAATGTAGCATTGGTGGACGACTCAGTATTATCCATAGAGGGGAGCAACTTGATCGAGATCCAGCTCTACTCAAACCTGACTCACCAAGAATCCTTAACTCCTCTATTTCCTTGCATTATAAGGAAAATTGATAATATGTGAGGTCCCTCTGGACCCTACAATTCTCAGTCTATAATCCTACGTACTTATATTTACACCAATCCATCGCTGTCGACAGACAGCTCACTATATTGCTCTAATTCAGCCGCATTTCTGAAACATTTGAACAACACTGTTCTAACAATCCCTATCCAGATTATTCAAAGAGTCTCTTGCCCTGAAAATTTTTGATGACAAAATACAGATCATTGTAGGACATGGGGAGGAAGGGTAGAGGACATTATGTTTTCCTAAAGCCAGGTGGAGAGCTTTGTTCAATTGTTCACTTCTCTATTAGACTTTGACACTGAATTTTCTTCACAACATAAAACTGTGCTTTAGAAAGATCAGGAAGGTAACACAAATTTTCATTAAGGAAAAAAGTTTTCTGATTTGTCTTTAAATCACTAAGAAGGTAGAGGTATAAAAGTATTTTTGACCATGCTTAGAATTCTTAAGCTGCCATATCTGTTTTGCAGTCAAATTGCCCACTTTTTCCGATAAGGTCTAAAGAAAGTAGGCAGCAACTGCACATTGCCTACCCAGTATCCATCCTGCACTTCCTCCTTAGTAACAGAACCCTGGTTATGGTGCCCAACTGAAACTTTACATTTCCTAGCCTGCACTTCAGCTAAAGATGTCCATTAGGATTTAATAAGTCATGGGAAGGGATTCCCAGGAAAGCTGTTTAACGGAGTGCCCCCTTTGCCATTTCATATTTCTTCCTTCCAGGTGCCTGGCATGTGAATATGATAGCTGGAGCTGTAGCAGCCATTGGGACCATGAAGTGACCTTGAAGATGGAAACCTATGCTAAGAGACTGTGGAACAAAAAGATAAAAGGAGCCTGGATATACGTTGTAATCTCTAGGATAGCCACTAAAATAATAATAAAAGAATGCATAATGAAGAAGTTCAGAAAGGGGGGAAAAGAATAATAAAAATAGTTGGTTAATCCAAAATAAGGCAAGGAAAACTAGAGAAAACAATATAAAACAGGTGAGGCAAATGGACAACAAATAGGAAGATGGTGGCTATCAACTCAAACAAATCACAAGCCCAAATAAATACCTGCTGGCACCCCAGCTATCCTATTCACACACTGGCCAAAGTGGGGACAATCTGAGCCTCAATAAGGATAATAAGAGCACTAAGATTCACCTAATGTGTGTAAATCCATGAATTCATAATGATATAAAAATCCTATTTGAGCATCTTAGGACAATGCCAGGGAACCAATTCATTATCTTGAAAACTGGTAAATATAGAAATGGAATGGAGAATTTATCCTGCCTTTTCTATACAAACTGTACCTCGTTGTGTGCTGGTAAATGTCTAACAACTGGCTCTCTGAGGGGAAAAAGCCCTGATTTACATCATTTGCCAATTTCCATGGTGTAAAATTCTCCTACTGTGGCCAATCTCAAGCTACCAATGCGACATCCATGAATACAGGGTTGGAAAGAGATGGGCACAATTAGCTCTCACAAGCTGGTAAAATGTGGCTCCAGCGCACATGACGATATCCATGAGTAAAAAACAGTCGGTGAAGGAAAGCATCTCTTAATGAAAGGTATTCCAGCTTATAAGTAAAAGCGAAATGATAGAATCAGAACATCACCATTTTGCAAGTTGCAGTGAATTAATGGATCTTGGCATTGAGCACCGCAGCTGCTAATGTCGCACTAGGAGACGCAACCAAACATCATGTGCCTCCCGGTGAAAGAATGCTACACCACGTAGGGTCTTGCCAGTGGGATCCGGCCCAACTCTGTAGAGTCTCTGGATCCAGCTGCCAATTTTTCAGGAAATACAAAGAACAGGGGACTCTGTCAAACTGCACCATGAGTGTGCAAGAAGAAATCCAGACTGTGGGAAACTCCGCAGGTCAAATGCTCCGGGTTCTTCAACAGATAAATTGTAAGAAAAAGAAAGGAACAGGAAGGGAGGCTGGTAGATTAAAAGAGACTTAAATGACATAATCAACTTTAATGGGCAAGATCTTTTATGGGCAGGATTTAAATATAGTGTCTAGGGATGCAGAGTTAGGTGATAAAAGTATAAACATGCCAGGAAATGATCATTCTAAAGTCGAGAGAGTAATCACTTTTACTGGAATGGAGGTGAGGCTGCAGCAGGCGTATGGAGGGCCTTGTGTTGGCTGCAGTGTTCTACTTCCTGATCTAGGCTATAAGAACTCGTTACATATAACCTTCATGAGAACTCATGAAACCTCATATTTGTTTGCAGTGTTCTGTATCTATGTATGATTTTACAATAAAAGAGGTTAAAACAGAAGTCAGACGAAAGGAATGCATACTAATGATTTAATTTAACAAAGTTCAAAACCAGACAAAACTAATCTGTGTGCATTAAAGGGAAAGAGTAGCTACCCTTGGGTAGGGCTAAGGTCTGGAAGGAGGCACAAGAAGACTTCTGGGTAATGTTCTGTTTTTATCTGGCTGCTGGTCACATGGAGGAACTAACTTTGTGAAAATACATGAGAGAAAATTAATCCGTGTTGTGCTAATGCCATTGTTATTTTAGATTTCCTGTTACTTAATCCAAAGCCCCATGGTGAGTTAATTGCAAGGTGTCCTCTCTCCACCACTGTCACTGCAATGCCGCCTGCCCTGTGGATCCTTAATGACTTAGCACAGCACCAGTTGCTGGGGTTTGGGACAGTCTCCTCTCCAGGAAGCAGGGAGTCATGAGCACTGAGCCTCCCACTGCCTCTGAGAGTCAGTCAGTCATTACACCAGACTTAATGAGCCCTGACTTCTAGAGTTACAGAGATGTCTCACCCAGTCACCATCAGCACAGGGTCAGGAGTTAGTATAAAGAAATGTGAAATTATTATTTTTTATTTTTTTAATGTTTATTTGTTTTAAGAGAGAGAGGGAGAGAGCATGAGCAGGGGAGGGGCAGAGACAGAGGGAGAGAGAATCCCAAGCTGGCTCTGAGCTGTCAGTGCAAAGCCTGATACAGGGCTCGAACTCACAAACCATGAGATCATGACCTGAGCCAAAACCAAGAGTTGGACACTTAACTGACTAAGCCACCCAGTTGCCCCATGAAATTATTATTTTAAAATGTGCTGTTCAAAGACCCAATATTAAAGTGCACATTAGAAATTCCTTAGAGTTTAGCATTAGGAAAATAATTTGTCTCTTTTGACAAATTGACTTACTTCCCTTTATCACTTAATGAAAGCTATCTCATCACCACACATTTCTTCTTGCCTGGGCTGCCAAGCAAATCAGTTACATTTATTGCTAAATGACAGCAACTTTTTCTGGCTGATAGTGACAAATCCCACAGCCTCACAGTCTATCCTGCCAATTCCCAAATCTCTGTTTTCTACTCAATACCTCCTAAATTTCTTCAAGTGCTTAGTATGACAAATAAAACTTCCCAATCTGACTATAACCAAACCCTCCTGCCTCACCCCTCACCGCGCCCTCTTTTCCAGCTACAACGTTTTTTCCCTCATTTCCCAAATGGACCGTCCACCTTAGGCTCAAGCACTTTCCTTTAAAAAGGTGTTAAAAACAACTTCATTGAGGTATAATCTACATGCCATAAAATGCTTTCATTGTAAGTGTATCCTAAGTACATTTGGGCATGCTCTTATCGCCTTCCTTTTCCACTTAACGGTCTCTTATTCTTCTTTAAGACCCAGGCACTGTCATCTCCTCTGTGAAGTCACACCCAGCAAACCCACACTGACTAAATTTCTCCCTCCTGTAGAAGTTTACATGTCCCTTTGTGACGGCATTTAGCGTATTACGTTATTATTCCTTACTGATTTTTATGTAGCGTCCACTACAAAGTGAGCTCCTTAATGACAGGTGTGCATCTAAGACATTTCCCACTGCTACGCTGTCTTCCAGAACATTAGTCATTGCCCAAAAGGAGTCAAGTTGCCTAGAGGAAGCTGCTTATCTCCAGTACTGAATAGCCAACGGGACACCACAACTGTGAGAGCTTGAGTTTGTCAGAATGCCTGAACCATGGTGCACACTGGCCATGAACTCTCGTTCCAGACTCAAGGGTAATACAAGAGTTTGAGACTTCAGGGAAGGATATGGGTTAGAGCCTGACACAGAATCACTTCTAAGGAACATCAACAATATCAACAATATACCATATTTCATTGGACCTAAGGCGCCATCAATTCTAAGATACACCCCAGTCTCAGAGGTAAAAACATGAGCTTCTTAGGGTCTATGAACTATGGTGAATTATTTACTGCATACCTTAAGGAAGAGCAAGGAGAAAGGCAGGACAGGACAGAGAACTTGAAATACCCTAACTTTGAAAAGGTTATGTAGTGCCCATCGTGTCCCATCCCTGCCCTGAGAATTTCAAACTACTTTTTAAATTTTTTTAATGTTTTTTTTTTTTTGAGAGAGAGAGAGAGAGACAGAGACAGAGAGTGAGCAGGGGAGGGGCAGAGAGAGAGAGAGAGACCCAGAATCCGAAGCAGACTCCAGGCTCTGAGCTGTCAGCACAGAGCCTGATGCAGGGCTTGAACCGCAAGATCATGACCTGAGGTGAAGCCGGCTGCTTTACTGACTGAACCACCGTGGCACCCCTCAAACTACTTTTTAAAAGCACTAAGCTAGAAACGAAATATGAAGAAGGCTAACAACAGTCTGATTTTTCCTATGAGGAATACTTTAATGTTTTTTGGAAAACATCAGCTTTCACATTTTTTTCTAAACAAAAATACTGTTGGTGGGTGGCCCTGCTTTGCAGGTGCCTTAGAGATGCACTTAGTGTGCCTATGATGGACCATCCGGCACGGGAGGGAGGGAAGGACAGGAGCCATGGCTGAGCTGACCCCATGTAGAGCAGACCCACTGCGCCCCACAACCGAGCAGCCGTGACCTGGGGCCTAGAGCCCTTCCTTGCCTCCATCTACAGGTGCTTCAGACACTTCATTTATAGAAACACAGAAGGACCAGTCTGGGGAGTGTCCAACTTGAATCACCTGCAGGGAGTTTCTGATGCAGGAGGAATTTGCATTTCTGGCAAGTTCCCATGGGATGCCGATGTTGCTGGTTCGGGGACTGCACATTTCGAACCACTGACCTAGTCTAAACTACTCATTTTACAGAGAAGAAACTGGAGCACCGAGAAGGGAAGGAGCTTGCCAAAGATTACACCGTGAGATTATGGTGAAGCTGAACCAGGAGACCTGAGCCCCTCCTCCTCCTGAAGCTACACCACGTGGCCTCCTCTCAGGTAGCTACAGGAGTCGCCAACCCAGAGAGGAGTGCTAAGTGGTCTGATAAGCACTTTGTACCTAAATATTTAAGGTTTATATTTAAATTTTAAAGGTAGCTGCTAATAATCAAACAAGACTTCTTGGGCCATTAGGTTTATTGGCACAACAAACCACCCAATCTAAGCCATTATTTCTGTTCGTTCTTAAAAACTGGATTTCTCCTTCCTCACCCTTCCTTTCGCTCCGCCTTTTTCTCTCTGTCTACATTCTTCAGAGCAATTTGCAGTACGATTTCCCCAAAGACTAATATGTTTACAAGTTCTTTTTTGTCTTGAGTCCAAGTGTCTCCTTCAGATTTTCCAGTAAGACTCTCCATTCTGCTGCTGCCTCATCCATTATCGCAGAAGCAGAAGGAAGACAAGCAGGACCGGAGGCATTGGTGCACAGAGTCCTACAGCATAAAACACTCCCCAATGAACTTTCCGAGGAAACCCAAATTGGCAGCAATTAGGTGAAACGACATACAGAATCAAAGGCATGTTAGTCCAGCAATTATTTGCTTCATTTAACAAAGATGTTCTCTTTTTTAAAATGTGTTTTAATGCTTATTTATTTTTGAGAGAGAGAGAGACAGAGAGACCTAGAGTGAGCAGGGGAGGGGGAGCGAGAGAGGGAGACAGAGAATCCAAAGGAGATTCCAGACTCTGAGCTGACAACATAGAGCCTGATGCAGGGCTTGAACTCCCAAACCCCGAGATCATGAGCTGAGCCTGAAGTTGGATGCTTAACCGACTAAATAATCCAGGCGACCCTAGCAAAGATGTTCTTAAGTGTCTACTATGTGCAAAGCAGCATGTCTTGTTTGTAATTCGGGTCTGACGGAATTGGGTTTTCTTTTTTGTCTGAGCCTCATGCTGCTTTTCACTGCACCATTATCCGTCATGGTCCTATTCCTGAGCACCTAATACATATTCTACTCAGTGTGTACGTGTTCAGTAAGGGCTAGTTGAATGAGCTGAATTTAAACCTGGCTAGACCCTGTTGTAACTCATAGGAGCCTTCCACTCTCCCCGTTGCTTTGTAGCCAGAATGGGCTATATTCCCAGCCAAAATCTGGCAACTTCATCATAGTGGCTGCGGACAAACCCTCCTCTCTCCAGCATTCCAAAACTAAAGAGCTTACGGATGAGTAACCCACTTTGGAGGAAGTCATGATGAAATAAAGTTGAGTTGCTTAAAATGGAAACCCGACAACAGCCGGAGATGAAAGGGGAGGGCCCACCGAGGACAGTGATGTAGGATGATGATATAAAGAGGAAGAAATAAAATTTGGTGAGGAGAGTCCCTACTTCAGAAATTAAAGAAGGTAGAGAACAAAAACAGAAAAACTTAAAAGAGGGGGAAGGCAAAGGGGTGTCTTGGGATTCCAGGAAGGAGAAAGACCAGGGAAGTCGTACAATGCGGGGAACTGAGGTACAGGGATGGGGCTGGGATTCAGAGGAGTGTGGAGACTGCTGTTTCCAGCTGGCGATGAGAGATTGGAGAGTGAAGGGACTGTGCTTCTCTGGGACCACCACGCTGACAGAAACAACTCTGGGCAAATGTAAGAAACACTGGATTAGCAAAAGTGGCCTGGAAGTTGGAGGGATTGGCCATCATTCTAGAAGCCCATTCCATGTGAAGCTCTGTTCCACTTGTTCCACTAAGGGCAATGAAGACAGTCACCTCTCTGCATATGATTTTACTCTCAAGATCTGCACGCTCTACAGCCCAGCAATATCTGTCCTCTGCACCAGTGCTTCTCAAAGAGCTCAGGAATCCTCTAGGGGCCTTGTGAAAACCCAAATGTCAGGGCCCTGGCCCCCAGAGGTTCTTATTCGGTAGGTCTGCAGCGAGGCCTCTAATTTGCATTTTCAACAAGCTCCCAGGTGATTCTGATGCTGCGGCTGGGCAGGCCACACTTTGAGTAGCACCGCTCACACGGCCAACCTGGTAAGGGGGAGCGCGCTGGGCACGGAGGGGCAAAGCCCTGGACACAAGGAGGTGTCTTTTCCAGAGGAGACTGCCCTCCCTCCCTGAGATGGCTGCAGGGTAAAGACCACACTGTGCTCCCCACCCTAGTTATCTCTTCTCCGTGCCCTATACCTGCAGCTTCTTACATGTTTTCTCCAGGTCCTTGGGCTCTGGAAGCAATTGTATCAACATGTGCCTGGGACAGGTCTGTGGCCAGCAGATGCCCTGAAACATAGAAGAACCACCCAAGGTTCAGGAGACACGGGCCCTCTCCTAAGGTTGGCTTCATTTGTCCATGCTATCTGGGGCCAGCCGGTGAGGAACACCCCTGACAATTCAGGAGCCTCCCTACGCTTGCAGCAGGACTTCCTCAGATGCCTTCCCAGCAGAGAGCTCTTTGCCTGCATTTCATCTAACATATTTCCGCGGAATCAGACATATGAATGCAAAACCATAAGTACTGGAGATGGAACCAGCCTAGTATCTCATTTAGGGCCTCTCCCTGAGGGCCAGACTAAGAAAAGCAATTACAGTACACGAATGGAGTCTTTTCACACATGGGATTTAGAGATTTCATACAGCTTTGAAGGGTTTTTCATCTTTCAGACTGCCACTTCCTCCAAATCAGTGTGTGCAGCAGTTTTAAGCTGTGGAAGGAAACTAGTAAATTCAGGTAACAAAGCCTGTGTCCAGACGTGGGATACATGGTCAAAACTACCAATGATGTCTCACTCTAAGAACATATGATGCACTTTTCCCTTGTTGAGGTGAATTTTAATATTTTCCAGTGATTTTAATCCTGAGGGGGGTCTTAATTTTTTTCCTGACAGGTTATTAGGGCAGTGGAATAGATTGATGAGGTAAAAAGTCCCACAGTAACAAAGCTGAATTGAAAGAGGTCATGGGTGAATCATGGGAGAAAGGGTATGTGTTGGGAATTCAAGTGGATTCAATGCCACAGACACTGACTGAGCAGTCCTCTGGGCCAGAGACTGTGCTGATGGGGTGGAAAGCACCACAAATAAAAAAGAATGATCCCAAACGACAGTAACAATCCTACCCATCTTTCTAGTGATTTATGCCAAAAATTAATCTAAAAATATGTTTATAACTCTTATCTCACTTTATTTTCATAATTACCTTACAGAGTGAGTACAGCAGGAATTAATAGCATCATTTTGTAGACAAACCGAGATTCAGCAGTGAAATTATGTGCCCAAGCCTGGCCCTCACCTTTCATTATTAAGATTTTATTACTAGCTTTTATTACCAAGTGTGTGATAACTATAATATTGGAATCAGATTTCATAATGAAACCCCTCTGTTTGAAATCCCTAGGATTAAGAAGCTCCAAGACATAAAATATCACCTAACATAAGCAGGCACACCTTAGCATTGGATTTTGGTTATTTTCCATTGTTCCCCCTTACCCTCTGCCCTATAAGAATTTCTGCTCATGATTCCCCCCTGCTCTGCTCCCTGAAAGGCCCACCCGTGTAACTAGTCACCTTTTTAGTAGAGTTTGGCCAGTGAAAGGAAGCAGCAAACCAAAGGGCAGCAACAGAGAGAGGTAAGGGTATTTCTTTCCCTCTCTCTTGACTGCTTTCCAGACCACAGCACCTCCATGGCTCCAACTATCATTGGAAACTAGTAATACCATTTTCCCCCTGCCCCCCAGGGGTGCTAACAGCTTCCCCCTCTTGTTAATGTCTGGGTACCTCACCTCCCCTTGTTGGTTTCCTTAATGCCACCCACACCCCTGCAAATGGCGTCTTCATTAAAATCTCTTGAACCACCTTGGTTAGATTCTGTTGCCCTGATAGGACTCTGAGCACACACACGTCTCTCCCACGTAGCTCTAACCTGTAACAATAAATCTAATGCCCAAAGGAACACAGTGAGCCTAAAACATCCACAGTCACGAACTCATTGATTTTTCCCTTTTAATAATTAATGTCTGTTTCTCCAGTGCTTATTTGCCACAATCTTACCCTGGGCCCTTGTTTATCCCTGGCCTGAACTTTTGTGATGGTCTCCTGAGTAGACTCCTATCTCTAACGCCTCTTACCTCCAATCGATTCTATCCACAGCCTGCGACTGGACTAAATTTCCTGGTGCACAGGCTTGATTATGTCATTCTGCTATGGCTCCCAAATGACTATAAAGTTCACACTCCTTAGCCAGCACGCAGAGCTCTCACCTGTGTGTCCAGCCTTACCTACAACTCCCCTGTGTGCATCTGTGCTCTCTGTTCCCCAACCCCTCTCCAAAATATATGATCTTAATTTTATTTACACGTTCCCTTAGTCTAGAAAGGCCTTAGCTTTGAAACTGTTCACAGACTTCTAGGTCCAGCCCAAACATCGCCTTCTGCCTGATGATTTTTCTGTTTCCTTACAGAGATAAACAACTACTTTCTCCTAAACTCTCATGGGTCTTTTTGCATCTCTTTCTAATGGCCCTTAGCATGTTGAACGTCTCAGTACATTTATCTGAGTCCATCCTATCCCATACCCCATTCTAAGCCTCTTTCCCAACCCAAGGCAGTCTGGTTCATGGCCGTACCCCAAATAATGAGCACAGGGCATAGCACAGAACAGTAACAGCAAGTATCTGTTGGATAAATGAATGCATGAATGGATTCAACTTCATATCGTCTCAGTAGCTAACTGAGCATCTACTGTGGTTAGACTTTAAAATCATTTGAATAAGCTGAACAAACTGGATAACGTGCGCTAAATGTCGTATGTGAGATGCCGCATGTGAACACACCTGCATATTTGCCTGTTTTGTGTGCCTGTCTCTTAATATGAATATATAAAAAGATCTCTTTTGAGGCGCCTGGGTGGCTCCGTCCGTTGAGCATTTGACTCTTGTTTTTGGCTCAGGTCATGATTCCAGGGTTGTGGGATTAAGCTCTGCATTGGGCTCAGTGCTTAAGATCCTCTCTCCCTCTCTCCCCCCCCTCCCCTTCTGCCCCTCTCCTCGACTCCTGCACACACTCTCTCTAAAAATAAAAATTCAGAATAAAATAAAAAACAAAAAGATCTCTCTTAAAAAATATCTCTGGGGAAAATGGTACCACATACATAAGCATCTTTAAAAACAAACAGAAACCTAGATGTGCCAAAGCTGAACGAGGTCCTAGAAGAGTTTTCTGAAGGGCACTTGGATGCATGCAGCTTTGAAATATTCTACTTCTCTCTCATTTCCTATCAGTCAACCCCATCCTTTCCTTGCATCCAATTTTGTTTAATGAGGCTACTGCAATGTATTTATTTTGGGGTGATTGAATTTAGAAAGACATTCATCTAACACACAATTGCTGCCACAAGCTGAATGGCTGAATCATAACAGGGATGATGGCATTAATCCGAGGACAGCTGTTTCTTATCATTTTGAACACACAGAAAAAGCTCAGGCCAGGAGAGAATTTTTGCTTCAGTTGCAAGATGGGACTGATAGGATCTGAAGCAGAAATGCTTCTGGGCAGGTGGAAGTAGACAAGGAGAAAGTAGAAATGCCCTGTGAGGGGCTGAACCTGTGATTTTTAGCACTTTTTCTGATGGGTGAGAGTTGCTTCTAGCCCTTTGGGATACTAGAAAATTCCAGTTATAAGGAGATAATTTGATAAGGACAACAGAGGCATCTGTGTGGGTAACTAACCTTTTAAGAAGCACTTACTGGCATGTTGTCAGGAGTTCCAGCTATTAAAGAACAATGCTAATGATACCGGCTCACATTCACATGGTACGTTAGTTTACAACATGCTTTCACATTCACTGTCTCAGGCAAGTGAGGCTGGAGGATGGTATATACTTGCATAGCTGCCCGTATGCCCAGAGCTCAGGGGCATATCATGTATGGTTCCCAAGGAGCTGGGATGCCCCTGCCCAGAGAAATCTCCATTGACACTTGCCTGCTGCAGATGCCCGAAGTCCACCATGAAGGTACAGGCATCCCTTCTTTGAACTCAGTCACATTGACTGTTCGAGCAAAAATGTCTCTGGAAATAAGCATATAGCCAATTCTGTAACTCATTTACACCTGAGTATGAATGCATTCTCAGCACCTTCTCAGCAGAACAGCTGGCTGAGGCTTTAAGCAGGTCATGAAAGTACTGAGAGTAAAAGGAGGTTGGGGGCCTAACAAACAGATGTTGCTGACACTCCACTTGCTACAGCCTTTGAGTTAACAGGAAACAGGCAGAGTGGTATTAATTCAGCATCGGATCTTAATATAGGTAAGAGCCACAGAATAATCTGCCACATACAACTACATACCTTCCAAAGGTAATAAAATGTTACAAGAATTCAATTGTTTAAAGGCCTAAATTTGAAATCACAATGCATCCTGATAAAAACAACACTCATTCATTCATTTATCCATCTGTTCACATATTCATTCTGTAGCCAGTAAGCTGAATGACCAAAACTCATGGAATATAATGAAAACATTATTTTTAATCTCCTACTGCCTTTTAAACTTATCAGGGGTGAAATGGGGAGAGATCTTCCTCTGCCTATAGACAGAAACTCAAGCATGCCCCTGGGCTTTGGTGGTCCTTCCTAAGTAGTCAAAAGTCCCTTCACTTTAAGTCACAATTATAAACCCAGTTTCAGTTTAATAATTTAAAATAGCCACATCCACGCAGTAACAGAAATTTCTAATCTCATTCAGGGGGCTTTTGGCAGGTGGGAAACAAGGTTATGAATCTTCTCTTTCCTTCTTCATACTCCCATCTTGCTAAATGGGGTTTTGACACCTCCTGGAGAAAGAGAGGAGAAGGAAGGTGGCAGAAAGTGCTTGTTTGATTAGGACCCTGGTAACTTGGCACCATACCCCCTAGGGCTAACAGTCATCTAGAACTCTCTCTTAAGGTATTACTACTCTGAGTTCCTCCAAGACCTGCCCTCCACTCCCTCCTCCCCTACCGCCCCCCCTCCATGGTCTCTCACTTGAGGATCCTTTAGTTAAACAAAAACAATCCATGCAGACAGAAGCTCTTGCCGCAGGCCCTAGAAATCACCCAGCTCTCATCCAACTTCTCAGCTGGGCCCATTTATTGACTCCCTATTAAACAGATCTAAGGTGCTTCACACTCTAGCTCTCTCCAGCAGGGGCACATATCTTCTCCTTGGAGCATTCTTTGACCTAACAAATTCTGAGAGTGTTGGCCAATCAAGAAGCAGCAGCAACCTCCTTTGCTCTGTTGCTAAAGCAATAGCCAGCCAGCCCTGTTCTTTTTTCTATAAATTTCCAGGATGGGATTCAGACCCACCTGGGCCTCCAACTGCAGGACACAGCCCAAGCTCTGAGTGGTTCTGTTGAGAGAAGGATGAGATATGGTGGGCGCCTACACCCCTTATTCCCTGGGGCCTGGAGTGGCACTTAGCACATTCACTGCTCCCTCCAAAGAAATCCTCTTCAAAAGCCTCAACAATGGTATCTTTTGACCCTCGATGTGAGTGACAGCCCCAAGAGTCATGTAACCATTTTTCTGCTAAACCCTTTGTCCAGGTTCTTCTCGATGGGCCGTCCCACAATTGATGTATCTGATAGCTACTGTGTCTTGATTCTCTGTGGGAACTTGTAGTCTAATCCTCTGTTACAATTATTTCGTGTATTCGGCCAACAGTCATTGAGGGTCTTCCTTAGTGTGGAATGTTCCTCTTACCCAACTCTTTTCTCTTCCATGTTTATTCTATTCTTTACCTTCCTGCTATCAAATGTTATGATGGAGAATCAATTCATTCTCTCTCTCCACAGATTTCCAGCTATCACTGTAGACCCATGTGAAAAAATGTTTTCACTTTCTGTACCAAAATGTAGAACAAGCAAACTGAGAAAACATAACATGATAAAGCTACAGTAAATAATGAAAATATTGGACAGTAACCTTTTTTATAGCAACTTTTTTTTTAACCCAAAGCATAGAATGTTGTCTCCTTGGATTTGTGTTCTTCAAAGTTCAAGTCGCAAAGTTGTTGCAAAGCTATTGCAAACACAAGTTTTAAAATGTTTTAGTAAAGGAGGTGCTTTATCCTGTGTTCCCAGTCCATAGGGCCAAGGGTGGTGGGAAACAAGCTGAGGATAAACAGGGGCCAGTAAGGAATTTAATTATTGCTAAACAAACATACTTTATATAGCATATAAACATAGCCATATAGACAGGATAAAATAAAAACAGGAGTTGAAAGGAATACCAAGTGCTCTAAAACTGCCCTACCAGACAACTGGAACTTCTAATAGGATTTCTCAAATATCATATAACAGCTGTCTACTTTGCTAAGCCCTTGAGTCCTTACCCTAAATAGTTTTTTTAAATAATCATGATGATCGAGAGCTACTGTTTACTTAGTGCTTTTTCTATACAGGGCACTGGACTAAATTATTTGTGGCATGTGATATTCTCACAACAGTCCTTTGAAAAAGATCCTCTTTATTCCCATTTTATAGATGAGGAAAATGAGCCTCAGTGATTAAGGCACGTGTCTTAAGTTGTGTGCCTTTAGTGGTGAAAGTGTTAGTTATGCTTGGCTCTCAGTCATCAAAGCCCCTGCTCCTTCCACGGACCTAGAGACAGATAAAAATGAGTGTTCCATTCCTAATTTTGCCTATGTGTATAGAAGGAAGGGAAAAGGAATTTCATCTTCATCTGGAAGCCTTTGATTTTTTTTTTTAAAGAGCTACTCTAAGTGGCCAACTGGCCTTTGTGCTAGTGAAATCTCTAGCAATCACAATGACCCTCTGTTACAGAACAGGGATTGAATACAGCTGCCAACTGCCTCCTAATTGTCTTCTATTGAGGAATGGATCTGCACCAACTCCAGAATGTGGGGGGGAAGAGGGAGGGAAGGAGCTGGGAATGCAAGGTTTTTTTCCTATTACTCAGTTTCAGCCCCTACAGAAAGCAGTATGTGGCAAGCAAGTGCCTTCACCATATCAAGCTAATCTACCAAGACCATATGGCAGGATCCCCTCTTTGGTTTCAGTTCTCTGTGGCCTTCACCCTGTCCCATCTCTACATAAATAAACCTTCCCGTCCCTCCCTTCCACCCTCTTTTTCCTCCCCTGACAAATATTTGTTGAGCACCGACTAAGTGCCAAGCACTGGATTTCATACAAGGATATAACAAGTATTAAAGCTTGGTCCCTGCCCTCGAGGATCCTATAGTCTAGTAAATAAATCAGACACATTAGCATCCAATTATAGTACTGGGTTGTGAATACCACAATTGCAGGCCATAGAGGAAGAGAAATGAGGGAAGGTTTACATGAAAAAACAAAACCTTTCCCAGTTTTTCCTGTTGGGACCATATTTCGTCCTCATTCCAGCCTGAATTCTGTTCCACTTTGGAGCTCTGTCAGAGAACCCTGTGGCATTTTGGCTTCTATCAGTCGCTTTGGGCTGGGTTTATTTCCTCCATTCCATTCAGTATAATTCACTGCACATGAGTACTGTACTAGCTATACTGTGGGGGAGGAAAATGACAAGACCAATCCCAGACCCACTCCCTCAGGGAACACGCAGGAGAAGAATTTTGTGACACAAGAGAAGGTTAAACCAAGTGCAATGGAAGATACTGTGGGGATCGATGACATCCCATTAGAGAGAGCCAACATCATGGAATGCTTTAGGAAAGAAGCAGTATTGAGGTGAACTATGAAAAGTGAGCAAGATCTCTTTAGTCAGAGACTAAAAGGAAGGCAGGCTATACTTTATGACAGATTCAGGGAAAGCAGGAAGATGGGGAAAGAATGGAGACAGAGTGTTTGAGGGAATTGTAGTAGACCAATAAGGCTGGCATTTAGGATACATGGTGGAGAAGAGCACTGTAAGTAGAGAAAAATCTGGGAAGACTAAACTGGACCAGGGTGCCTGGGTGGCTCTGTCAGTTAAGCGGCCGACTTCGGCTCAGGCCATGATCTCGCGGTCTGTGAGTTCGAGCCCTGCGTCGGGCTCTGTGCTGATAGCTCAGAGCCTGGAGCCTGTTTCAGATTCTGTGTCTCCTTCTCTCTCTGCCCCTCCCCCACTCAAGCTCTGTCTCTCTCTGTCTTAAAAATAAATAAACATTAAGAAAAAATTTAAATTGGACCAATCCATGAGGACTTTAAATACTGTAAGATATTTGTATTTAACATGTAGGCAGTGGGAAGCCATTTTGAGTGACAAGTATGTCACCAAAATGGTCTTGTGAGATTGTGGTTGAAAGGTAAGAGATAGGGAGACCAGTTAGGGTGTGACTATGATAGTCCAGGTGAGACCATAGGTGCTGGTGAGAAGTGGCAGTGGGCATGGAGAACTGATACCCTTGAGTCAGGGACGGAGTGTCACCCATTTGTCTCCCTGTAATGTCCAGCACTATTCTCTGCCCTAATTAAGTTTTGTAAATCTTTCTGAAATTGAACTGCATTGATTCAATTTGTATATATGAATTTATGTCTTGCAGGTGTTTTGTCCTTTTGGTTTTAATCTTGCCACCTAAGTCATCCAATTCCAAGTCATAGAAGGTTCCTGCCCAAGGCTGTCCTTCTCTGCCATTTTTGGGGATCCTCAGAGCAGTGATGCCTCTTTCACTGTCTTTCATTAGTTCATACACCATTTTAATTGGTCTGCAGCTGTCTGTGTGGACACACCTGGTTTCCTTTCTGGAGCCAGCTGGGGCTGCCTCCCCCTTTCCTGCCAGCTCTGGCACCTGGAACATCACGGACTGAGAAGACTCAGGGAGCCTGCTGAGCTCCAAAGCATGTAAAGATTGGGACACCTGGGTGGTTCAGTTGGTTAAGCATCTGACTTCAGCTCAGGTCATGATCTCACAGTTCATGATCTCAAGCCCCACATCGGGCTCTGTGCTGTCAGCTCGGAGCCTGGAGCCTGCTTCAACTTCTGTGTCTCCCTCTTCTCTATTTCTTCCCTGCTCACACTCTCTCTCTCTCTCTCAAAAATAAATAAAGATTAAAAAAAAATTTTAAAGCACGCAAAGAATGGGCTCTCATGGGGAAAGCTAAAGACCAGAGAGCTACCTGGACCCACACTAAGGCAACTCTCCAGTAAACCCACGGTCACTTTAGGCAGGCACTTCTAGGAAAGGGAGGAGGAGGGCACAGCAGTAGCAACTGTAGGGACCACCCATGGTGTGACCCTTGAATTCTAGATGAGGTCTGATAGTCATGTCAGTAGGGATCTATTAAAATGGTTGAGAGGACTCATCTAGGAAGTAACCCACCTCAAGAGATGGCTTAGAATTATGGAATTAATAAGGCTCCAGTCTGTCAAATCCAATGTAGGGGTCGGATTGGACTGAGATCAAGACCTCAATTTAATCAAAAGATAATGGCTAATTTTATTGAGCATTTACTATGTCCCAAACACTTTTCTAAGCACTGTTGTTATAATAACATATTTTGTGCTCACAATGACTCTATAAAGTGAGTACTATTACTATCCTCACTTTACAAGTGAGGAAACAAAGAGAGGGTAAGACTTGCCACCAGCCACACAGCCGGCAGGTGGTAGAGTCTGAATTTGAACCCAGGGAGTCTGGCTCTAGTGTGTACTGAACACACCACTTTCTGCTTTTCTCTTATATCTTGTCTCATCACTCTGACCAGCAGGAATGGAAGACGTAAGAAGCCTGAAGTGTGACAGCTCCTTCTGACACATGAATGCACTGAGGGTCAGTATGATGCAATGAGAAAAGCTTGAATTTTGTATCCAAACAGACCTGCCTTAGAACCCCATTTCCATCATATCTTAGTGAATGACCTAGTGCAAGTTACTTAACCTCTAAGGGTTACAGTTTCTTGGGTGTAGGACAGACGCAATACAGTCTTCAAGCTTGTTATGAGCAAAATGATGTACCCAGTCCCGAGGCTGGCACAATGTGGGTGCTCATTAATAGTCATTATCATAAAGAGAGGTGGTCTCTGTGAAACCTGGGACAAGGAAGCAAAGAGTAAGAACATAACCTTGAACATCCAGCAGTGCTCAGAGGAAAGAATGTTTTGATTCTAGAAAGGCTGAGAGGGGCCGTTCACCCTATCTTCCCTGCAGCTTGGTCACAGTATCCCTCAGGGATACCAGCCTTCTCTTTTCCAGCTCTGGACTCACTGATGGGCATTCCAGTCTGTGATTTGTTCTTTGTTCCTACAGCTCCTGCCAGCTCTGCCCGTAGGGGTCCATCCTACCCCACTGTTCTGCTTCCTTGAGGTAGAGATGGGATTGGGCATGTGTACTGCTAATCAAGTCCTAGTTCTGATACTAAAATCCTCAATCATAGTTTTCATGCTAAGCCTCAACACCTGACTTCTGTGCTTGACCTTCAAGGGGATAAATTAAACAATAGTGTTATTTGGTTTTTCTTTTCAGTCCAATGGGAATTTAAAAGAAAACTCTCTTCTTTTTCTTGGTGATGCAGCAGGAGATACTCAAAAGTAATCTGAGGTCTGAGCCCTTCCTCTCCCTATTAACTATGTGACCATGAGCAACTCCAAACCCTGCCCTTGTTACCTCAAGAGTTCTTAGAAAGACTGAATAAAATAACAGGTGTGAAATGTGTCCTGATTGCAAAGAAGCACATGAATGGAATGGCAGGGGTTATTATCACTGAGGTTTTATCTAGTTGGTGAAATTCTAACAACATTAAATAAGATTTTTCTGAGCCATCTGGGACTTGGGGTGCCCTAGAATCTCAACACTGGCAAGTGTTGTCAGTACTAGGGGCAATACTGAGAGATCCTGAAAGAATTAGAAATGAGATTGTCCTCGGAGAGTTTAATGAGGACTTTAACACATAATTGATTACAGCAGAGATTTGCTAAGTCACCTTAAAGAAACAGAATGGTTCTCAAACCAGGAAAACTTGATGAAATCTGATTGAAAATATTAATATAGCTGAAGAAGTAAAACATCAGTCAAAAGGGATATTGACTAGCCATGAAAACACAAGGAGAGGCAAACCATAAAAGACGCTTAAATACAGAGAACAAACTGAGATTTGATGGAGGTGGGCAGTTGGGGGTTGGGGGAGGTGGTGGTGGGCATTGAGGAGGGCACTTGTTGGGATGAGCACTGTATATTGAATGTAAGTGATCTACTCCTGAAGCCAAGACTACACTGTATGTTAGCTAACTTGACAATTAGAAAAAACAAAACAAAACAAAAACAAAAACAAAAACAAAAAACAAGGAAAGGAGGTCAGACAAACAAACCCTAGTATGACTCATCTAATACCATCCAGGGCAGAGGGGCTCTGGTTAAGAAGGTGACCCAGGTAATTCTGGTGATAAGTATCTTCCTATTATATAAGTCTAAGTCAGATGTCTCTAAACATCCTTTTAATGATTTCCCCTTGTCCTAACTGTAAGCTTATCAAGCATTCTGATTTCATTTTGATTTCCCACGTAGATCCACAAACTGGAAATGAATACACTAGCCATTGGACTTGGGCATCCTTCGGCAACTATATTTTTTATTGTGAGTAATTTAACTGACACCTAACTGTTTTTTTTTTTTATATTTTTAAGTTCATCTGTTTTGAGAGAGAGAGAAGGAGAATCCCAAGCAGGCTCCTCACTGTTAGCACAGAGCCTGAGATGGGGCTCTGCATCGACAGTTTGATCTCACAAATGGTGAGATCATGACGAGCTGAAATCAAGAGTCAGACACTTAACCGACTAAGCCACCCAGGTGCCCCTAACTGACACCTAATTATAACATTACTTCTTATGCAACCTGCTTACAAGGCTAGAATGCTCTTATCATAGGACTTGAGCATTCGATATCTTCAGCAATTGTACTTCTCCCTGTAAATTACTAAATTAGCATTTCTACAGGCACTCTGAATTCCAAACTTGGTATCTTTGCTCATGCTGTCCATCTCTGGCTAGAAGAACCTCTTTCCCTCCATCCCTCAGCTCCATAGGCCAAATCCCATCTTTGATTGAAGATTCAAGTCAGGTACCCTCTCTTCCATAACTACTTCCATAATTGCAATTCCATCTCTGAAGTCCCATAGCTCATTTCCTGCTCACTCACATTCTCCATCTTATGTTAGAATTCTGCAGTAAGAATGAGGTCTCCAAGAATTCCAGAAATAAAAGTCATTTCTTTGCTTAGAGCATTCTTCCCTTATAGGAAAATCTTCCTGGGAAATCAAATTCATTCAACCTTTCATTTATTTACTCAGTCATTGAACAAATATTTACCAAGTGCCTCTATGTGTTAGGCAGTGGGATATGGTGATAACTAAAACTGACAGGGCCTCTACCCTCATGCAGCTTCCAGTCTAGTGGGGAAGGTAAACACTGAGAAACAATAAATCAAAGCTCTGATAAGCGCCATTAAGGAGAAGTACAGAGTGCTGCCAGAGTGCAGATTGGGCTTTTCTAGGAAAGTTACATTTAAGTCAAAACCTAAGCTGAGTCTTAGCCAGAAGAAGAGGAGGAGGGTGCTTGAAAGAGTATAAACTGAATGATCTCAGTGCCCAATGTCACTGAGCTCCAACAGTCCCTGGTCAACTATCCTGCCTTCAGATAATGCTAGGAACAAATTCACTGGTGTTTTTCCTCAGTCCCCTTGTCTTCCAGCTCCAGGCAGACCACCCCCTTTACACCAACAGTCTTCCCGGTCATCAAAGTATGATATCATATGTTGTATTTAACCTTTCTTAGGTATGATTACATCACCACTCACCGGCTGATTTTGTTTCATGTTCACTTTTCCTAATTTCATACTCAAAGGGTGACATTAACTTCATGCTTCAGGGGTTCTTGTTTTCAGTTCTTTGATCATGTGAAGAAATGAAAATCTTTGTTTTGTTCGCTGCTGTATCCCCAGTGCTAAGATGCCTGCCACGTAGTAGATGCT
Organism: Cryptoprocta ferox; assembly: GCA_028646485.1. NCBI lineage: Eukaryota > Metazoa > Chordata > Mammalia > Carnivora > Eupleridae > Cryptoprocta > Cryptoprocta ferox. The sequence continues at coordinate 33,304,977 of CM053568.1, forward strand.
CAACATTTCATTGACTGGGTAGGTGGGTGGGTAGATGGATGGATGGATGGATGATGGATAGATGGATAGAAGGATGGATTTATCTTCCCTCTTACACCAGAAGCTCTCTAAGAGCATGGTACTTGCCAAGTTCAATTTTGGGATCCTCCAGCACTTAGAACAATGCCATGCACATGGTAGGTAATCAATTTGCTTGAACTTTGTTTGAGTTGTTTCCATGACTGGAAAGAACTCCCTGCTTTTGCAGGCAGCTGTTTCCGCACTTGAACTGCTCTAGCTATTAAAGTTCCTCCCACTCCTTGACTCAGTCTGTTAAGCATCCGACTTCGGCTTAGGTCATGATGTTTTGCCTCATGAGTTTGAGCCCTGTGTCGGGCTCTGTGCTGACAGCTCAGAACCTGGAGCCTGCTCTGGATTGTGTGTCTCCCTCTCTCTCTGCCCCTCCCCTGCTCACACTCTGTCCCCTCTCTCCCAAAAATAAATAAACATTAAAAAAAATAAAGTTCTTCCTACTCCTGGGCTAAGATTTGCCTCCCCACTGGTCCTAGTTCTGCCCTCTGGGCCCATGAAGGGCAAATCCACATGCTAACCACCACAGCAGTCCTTCTGATGTTAGGAATAGTGATTTGGTTCCCTGCAGTCACTTACAAACAGGACATTTCTCCAGCATGAACTCAAGTACTTTAAAATAGTTTGGACTACTCCTAATATACTTCAAAGAAGGTCTTATCCCTCATAAGTCTGTGAGGTGTTCTGCCCTCCCACAGAGAGCCACTGTCTGAGCAAGTTCTGGCTCTGGGTCAGGAACCCAAACCGGAATTGACGGTGTTAACAACAATTAATGTTTACATTGCAATTATGGTTTACTGGTTAATCCACATAACACTCTTGGGATATAGGTCAGAGTTTCTATGCCTATAAATGGTCAAGGGAATCACTCAAAAGACAAAGGCCTCGGCATATTTGGCACAAATGCTGGGGTCCAGTGGAGGAGAGAATCGCATTGCTGGGGTCTCAGCGGCTCAAGAACCCATTTCCAGGCTGATCCACCTGAATCACTGATCTCTTTCCTTAGGTGACAGAATCACCTTAGGTTCAGTTTCATTAAAACCAGATCAGTAAAATGCTGTAAATTCTAGGATGAGCGGTAAAGGGAGAAGAGCACACAGAAAACAAGGGCTTACAGTGTGCCCAAGCTCTGCATTAGCCTCCGGGTACTGAAATATATCAAATATGTTTCAAACTACAGCAACTTACATACAACAGGCCCAAAGCTATGCTTGCAGGTTTGATACTATTTAAAATAAGAGACTGTTGGCTGGAGGCTCAAACATTTTTTTGTTACCCATAGATTTTATGGTAGTAGGATTTACTCTGAATCCTCTTAGCCTGATACAGTTGGAGGCCCCTGGGTGGCTCAGTTAATTAAGCCTCTGACTTTAGCTCAGGTCATGATCTCACAGTTTGTGGTTTCAAGCCCCACATCAGTCTCAGTGCTGACAGCTCGGAGCCTGGAGTCTGCTTTGGATTCTGTGTCTCCCACCACCCCACCACCCCCACCCCTCCTCTGCTCGTGTGCTGTCTCTTTTTCTCAAAAATAAATAAACATTTTTTAAAAAATTTTTAAAGAAAAAAAAAAGAGCCGATACACTTGGGTCACCAAGAGTCTACTAAAATAAGTGCATATATTTAATTAGGTCAATTTCACTGTCTTGCAGACACACAAGACATTTTCAGTGACTCCTTTCATCAAATGAAGAATCTTTTCCAAATCATTTTATAATTCGAATAAATCCCTTCTTTAAATTGGATTTTCAAGTGTAAGGCTTCCTCCAAGCAGAGATTCTTAAGCTTTTGGGAGACTTTGAACCCTTCAAGAATCTGGTGACAAGCCACATGGGCTCCCCCACCCCCCAGAAGAACTCACAGATTCACATATGCACAAAAGAGTTCATAAAATTCAGAGTCTGTAAACTCAAGGTAAAGATCAGAAAAGAAACTGGCCCTTGATGAGGTTTTGGAGCCATTGCAAGGTCTTTGATTTCCACTCTGAGTCATATGCGAAGCTTCTGGAGGATTTTGAACTTTCATTTTAACAGGAACGCTCCAGCAACTATTGGTGAGAATACACTTGAAATGGGCAGGGGCAGAAGAAGATCACTGCAACCCCAGGCTACAGGACCATAGTTTGAACCAGGGACATTTTAGTGGAGGAGTGAGCAGTGGTCAGATTCTGGTATAGTGTGAAGGTGCAGCAGCAAGATCTCCTGACCAGATTGGATGTGAGGTGTGAGCAGACGAGATAAGTCAAGGCTGACTCCAAGGAGATTGGCCTGTACAACCTAAAGGCTGGAGTTGCCATTACCTGGGACAAGGAAGACTGAAGGGTATAAGGTTGTTGGCGGAAGGGGATTAAGAGGGGTAATACTAGGAGCCAAGTTTTGGGTATTTTAAACTTGAGATGTCTATCAAACATCCAAAAAGAGATGTTGAGTAGACAGTTGGATATCTGGTCTAGAATTCTGGAGGTTGGGCTGTAATAATATTCACATATAAAATTGGAATAAGGGGACACCTGGGTGGCTCAGTCGGTTGAGCATCCGACTTCAGCTCAGGTCATGATCTCACAGTTCGTGGGTTTGAGCCCTGTGCTGATGGCTCATAGCCTGAAGCCTGCTTCAAATTCTGTGATTCCCTCTTTCTCTGCCCCTCCCCTGGTCATGTGCTCTCTCTCTCCCTCTCTCTCTCAAAAATAAATAAATGTTAAAAAAAAATTTAAATTGGAATAAGAATACAGTAATGCATACATAATAATACTTACTATAGGGAGGATGAAACAAGACAATGCATATAAAGCTTTCAGTGCAGTGGAGGTCACTTGTGGGGAAGAGCACTGGGTGTTATATGGAAAACAACCTGACAATAAACTATAAAGTTTAATAAAAATAAATAAATAAATAAAGCTTTCAGTGCAGTACCTGGCACACAATATGCCCTTGATATATTTTAGCTATGTTTTTTTATTTAAAAATTTTTAATGTTTTATTTATTTTTTTTTGGAGAGAGGGAGAGACAGAACATGAGTGGGGAAGGGGCAAAGAGAGAGGGAGACACAGAATCTGAAGCTGGCTCCAGGCTCTGAGCTGTCAGCAGAGAACCCAACGTGGGGCTAGAACTCATAAACCGTGAGATCATGCCCTGAGCTGAAGTCAGCCGCTCAACTGACTGAGCCACCCAGGTGCCCTATATTTTAGCTATTATTTTAATGAAAACTTAAACACTTTCAGTCAGTATTTCTTTTTTTTTTTTTAATTTTTTTTTTTACATTTATTTATTTTTTGAGAGATAGAGTGAGACAGCATGAGCGGGGAGGGTCAGAGAGAGAAGGAGACACAGAATCTGAAGCAGGCTCCAAGCTCTGAGCAAGCATTCAGCACAGAGCCCGACGCGGGGCTCGAACCCACCAACTGTGAGATCATGACCTGAGCCGAAGTCAGGCGCTCAACCTACTGAGCCACTCAGGTGCCCCAGTCAGTATTTCTATCATTACTATAAAATTATGAATGTGGTTCCTTTTAAGATTGATTATTGTCTCTGATGTCAGTTCTCAGGCATGATTTGAGGAAGAAGAGACTTGAGCAATGGCAGTGACTTTGGAATTGGTCTCTAGCTCCCAGAGTTTAACATTTGGAAGGCTTTTGCATGCATTCAACAGCTTTCGTAGGTAGGTTAATGTCACATTTCTTAAATAATCAGTGTGTTCCTCCATCGACCCAGAAGTTATTTTGAGTTTTGGAGAGGGTCTGATGTGAAGAATGAAGCAGTTTATCAGGAGAAATTGAATATCAGCAAGGACCCTGCAGGGAAGACATTTCCAGCCTGTTCATGTGGCCCCTTGTAACACAGGAGGGTTAAATGGAAGGACACATAAGAAATGACAGACTGCTGTCTCTTGATTTCGGTAGCTACCGAAAGAATCGCTGGCCACAAGTTCATCTTGCTCCTTTTAAAACTGATTCACAAAGGCTACGACTCATGTGTTCCTGAAATAACTAGCTTCTTAGAGGAACTTTCTCGGAGAGACACATTCTTGTTATCTTGTGTTAATTTATTCAGTGATCTTTAGCTGTTTTGCATTGAGTAAGTAGAAACAGAGCTGGTGTGGTTTCATTAAACACTTCCAGATCTTTAAATCAATGAGCTTCTGGCCTCAAAACCCAAACAATGTCCTGAAGTTTCTCATTCTTTGTTACATCTCTTTGAATTTTAACTATAAATTCCTTGACCCTGTAATTCTCTTCAACATCTATGACAGTGAATGCTCAATAATTATCTATTCATAATCCACCTAATCTCCATCTGTATTCAAAGGAAAGAGGTGATGGAGTGATTCCAACAGTCCAAAATTCATCCGTAACAAATAGATGACTAAGGTCACGTACAATCACGGATCTAGCAATAGCACCACAACACCAGACAGGCTAGATTCATCTTTGAGGGAGGACAGAGGAAAAGACACAAAAGAAAGGCTCTTTCCCTGAATCTTTGTTTTCTTCCATCTGTAAATGAGGCCACATAAACTGAGTTGATTGCTGCTAATGAGCAGAGTAATGCTCAATTAAACTCCATGAAACACCAATTCATTCCTTCTCCCTGATCCTTTTGCAAATTTCTAATAATTGCTACATTCACAGTGACCAGGCTTCCAGCTGATCTCCAGTGGTGGCTCCAGATGAGAAAATAACTCTTCTCTCTCCTTTCCCCCAGGAGTCAGGAAAGGACACCTCAGGGACTAGTACCTTGGGGACCTAGAGCCCAGCAGGACATGAGAGTTTCCTGCAGACACCCCACCCCAGCCTCTCTCTGACTGTGTGCCCCAGAACTCTGAGTGCAGGAGAGCTGAAAGCTCTAACCTAAACCAGTCAAGTTGATCTGTGTCAAGAATTTAATGAATTTGTAGCCTGTGTCTGGATTTTTTTCTATTTTAAAGGGAATATTTTCTGTTTTCTATTAATTTTAAAGTAAATTTTGGTTTTATTTTTCCAGCCAATCTAAGGAGGAAAAGGAAAGAATTTTGTCCACATTTAAGCATGGTGGTGAGAGAGGAAAAGCCTATCTAGGAAGAGGTGTTTGTACCCAACATCTCTTTGGGGCTTAACATTCAGAACTCAGGCCCACTAGAAAAATACAGATGTTTTTTGTCTATGGGCAGCATTACCACAAAATTTATCATCCAAACCAGGATACTTTTCCAAGTGAAACAAGGCAATATAAATAATGCCACCACTGTAACAAGCATAAACTGGGATTATCCAGGCAACCGGATGTCACTTTGATCACCAAATGAGTCCCTAGCTTACCAAAATCTCTCCTTTGTTCAAGAGACCTGACCCAAAAGAAGTTTCCACAGCTAACTAACACTGAGGATAAATGTCCTCATCTCCCTACTGGGGTAAGTAGATCCTAGAGTGTTATGAATATATGAGTAAGTTTCTTTCTTTTTTCCCTCTTCTTTCTCTTATTCAACAATCTCACTAACCATTTTAATTGCAGAGTCCTTTTGCCAGTTCTGTCTACCCAGCCTTTCCACCGCCTTAGCCCTTACATCCTTGTTCCAGAAAGTCCATCCAGGAGTCTGAAAATTATACAACCTATCTCATGAACTCAGTTAGTAGACACTGGGGTGAATATATAAAATCCCAGCAAGAGAGACAATAGGATTTAGAATTCGTTTTGTCTAGCCCTACAAAACAGGACAGGGATCCTAAAGCAATTTGCGGGGTCCTATCAGATAAAGGCAGTCCTTCTCAGTGTCAACATGGGGTTCCTCCAGGGCATGGAATGTGCACAACCCAACTATATATCCACAGTGGCCATTGTCCAGCACCGGGGGTTTTGTAGAGTGAGATCTCAGACACGCTTGGAATGACCAGGCTGCTTCCTCATACCCCTTAGTCCTGGGTTCCCAAGTGCCCATGGTTTTCTTCTCCCTTTCTGTGCAGTAAGTGGGGAATCCTGCCCATGATCCCACATCAGCTGGCTGGACTGGGCTTCTGCTGCCAGACCCCAGGTACTGGCTCACATTCAGCTTTTCTCAGCACTGTGCTGAGCCAAACAGGGCCTCCCACAGACTCCAGGTACCAGATTTGGGCACAGACTGAGTGTACTTGGTTCCATTCAGTTCAGGAATACTCAACAAAGTCCATTACCTTCTCAGCCCCAGGATAGATGCTGTAAACACAGAATGAGAGTCAATTGAAAGGTTACATATGCACCAGGGCATGGGTAGTTAATAGCAATGACTGCAGCTGAGCTGCCTGGGTTTGTATTCTGGCTCAACAACTCACCACCTGATTATCCTTGGGTGAATATTTCTCTTACCTGAGTTTTTTATTTAGAAAATGGAAATAAGAGAGCCTGCCTCAAAGGGTTGGTGTGAGAATTATTACTATAATTCTAATTATGATAATTATGATTTAGAACCATGCTTGGCACAGAGTAAATGCTCGATAAATTTAACTATTACTATTTGCGACTTTTGGCTCCTCTTCCTGGGGGCCTAAAGCTTGACCCATTTCTCTTATCTGACTGGTTCCTTTATCTTTCAGGAGGGGCATTTCTTTGCTCCTGGCGCATTCCAATGCTGAGGGTCAAGAATGATGCATCTCCATTCTAACATTTGGCTGGTACCTTATCCACTACGATTCAAATCCAGGGCCTTTAAGAGGGTAAGTGATCATCTACCTCCTCTGAACCCAACTGAATCATTGTGTAAGTATTTTTCTAAGAAAGAAAGGAAACTTTTGATGAACAGAGAGGAAGGATTTGAAAGGAGTTGTCCTGAGCCTGGAGCCTGAGCATTCCCTGCACCCACATATTTCCAGCTCTTTCAGAGACAAGGGCAGGAGTTTCCACACACCGCTTGAAATTCTGATGCCAGTGAACAGTGAGCAAAAAGAATACTCCCAGGAAAATTTTTTGAGTCATAATGTTTATTTTCTTCTCTACTCACCCTACGTTCTCTACCAAATACTAGATCTTCTTAACTAGTAATGGTGGTTGTGATGTATTTATTTAATTAGGCGAATACATACTCTTCATTGCATTTCCCAAGGAATTTTTAATTATCGAAACCACTACCACCCATGTAAGACAGGTAAACTTCAAAGTAAACTGAATTTTTTTTTAACTTGGCTAAGGCAATACTGAATTTCCATGACTTGATAGTCTCAAACTCCAAATAATCTCAATTCACTCACTTAACAGTTGCATTCAAAAACACTGCATAGCTGTCGTGCCTGCCCCAGCCACATTCCAGGTGGTACACCTTGCACCTCTAACATTAACATTTTGGATAATTTCAATGCAAAGAAAATAATCAAAACTAGTGTCCAACAAATATAAAAACTTTCCCCAAATGTGGTCCTTTTATAATTATGTGAAAATTACCACGCCCCTGCCACCCACCTTCACCCACTCCAATCCTTAGAATTGCTTCCTTCTGACAGATTTGAGTTAGTTCCTCAAGACACAATGGGGAGCTATTGTGCCCCAGAGGTCTCTACTTCTGGCATGGTTTAAATCTCTATCCAAGATTGGCTTCCTTTTGCTGAAGACTGCTGCTGACCTGGAAGCAAATGTTCAGCTGCCTTTTGCTCCTAGGGCACACTTACCTGCTTCCTTTTACTCGTGTCCACACCACATGCTGGTCACAGAACCCCAGAGCATCAATCCTGGAAGGGACATTGGAGACCGGCTAATCCATGCCCTCATTTTACAAATATAGACATTGGAGCCTACAGGGAGGAAGACACTTGGCCAAGGTCACACAGCCCATTAATGAAAGAGCTGGGGCTAGAATTGCCAAACTGGAGATTCATCTCTCTGTGGTGTCATTCTTCTTCCAACTGGTTCCTTTGCTCTATGCCCTACTTGGCTTTCATGCACTCAACACACCGTCCACACCCTCCTGGGATGTGCCAGCAGCCTCACCCAGAGTGAACTAACCCAGCTCAGCTAGCCCGGGGCTCTTTACCTGCAGAGGAATGAACGCCACATGACTCTCTTGGAAACATACGTAGAGTGTAGGGACACACGTGATGTTCAGGTATATCCAGCATGGCATGGCTGCCAAGTTCATCATGCCGAGACACAAGCAGAGCCTGCGAGTCATTTACAATGTCTGATATTTCTAAGTTCTTTTTTTCTAGGTCTGTAATTTCAGATTACCCTATAACAAAAGCTTGGTGTTGTCCTCCCCAAAAGCAATTTATTTAACAACAAAAATTTACTTAGGAGATACTTAGTGAACATTTCCCATTTGCTAGGCACCATGCTAGCATCAGGCATAAACAATGAGGAAAACATGATTCCCGTCCTTTTTCAGTGGAGGAGAAAGGCAAATAGACAATGGCCAGATATTGTGCTAAGTGCTTTGACACGAGGACAGCAGGCACACATCTTATAGAACACAGAAGCAGCACCTCAGCCAGCACAAGAGGGTTAGTGAAGACTTTTTTAAATGATCTCTTTATTTTAGAAAACTTTTTTTATATTTCAAGTTTTTATTTAAATTCTAGTTAGTTAACATATAGTATAATATTGGTTTCAGTAGTAGAATTTAGTGATTCATCACTTTCCATATAACACCCAGTGCTCATCATAACAATCCCCCCATCTAGCCCATCCCCCACCCACCTCCCTCCATCACACCTCCGTTAGTTCTATGGAGTTAATAGGCTCTTATGGTTTGCCTCCCTCTCTTTTTTTTTCTTCTTTCCCCTATGTTCATCTTTCTTTCCCCTATGTTCATCCGTTTTGTTTCTTAAATTCCACATATGAGTGAAATCATATTTGTCTTTCTCTGACTTATTTCGTTTAGCATAATACATTCTAGCTCCCTCCATGTCGTTGCCAATGGCAAGATTTCCTTCTTTTTTATGGCTGACTAATATTCCATTTAAAATAGTTTTGAGATTTACAGAAAAGCTGCAAATATAGAAAGTTCTCATATATCCTTCACCCCAGTTTCTCACAGCATAAACATCTTATATAACTGTGGTACATTTCTTACAACTGAGGAGCCAACTTTGGCACATTACTTTTAAGTAACCTAGTAGAGACTCTTTGAAGGAGGTGACATCTAACGCGATTTCTGAATGACACTGGTAATTAGCCAGATGAAGAGGTAGGAGAATCATTTTAATCAGAAAGGAAATGATGTACAAAGACCCAGAACTAAGAGTTTGGTGAGTTCAGGGAATAGCCAGTACCAGTATGTGGAAGTGGATGTGGAAAATTTGTGAGGGAAAGAGGCAGATAGAGGAAGAGTGGGGAAGAGGCACCAGGTATGGGAAGAGGAGTGGAAAGGACTGAGGTTAATGAAGAAGATGGAAACCAGATCAATAAAAGTCCTTCTACACTGGACCAAAGCATTTGTACTTTTTTCCTGGGGGCAATAATTAAAATTATTTTATCTGGAAGACTAACATAAAAACTGTATTGGAAAGATTACTTAGAAGGCAGGGAAGAAAACACACTTGCAGGGTAAGACAGAAGAAAAAAGACCAGTTGGTAGATGGCCTGATCAAAAGTAGTGGTGGAAGAGGGAGAGACACTATAATGAATTTTAGAGCTATTAAGGAAACAGAATTGATCAACTTGATTGTTAATTATATAGAGAGCCAAAGGGAGACAGAAGGCTTGACTCCAGATTCCTGGCTTTGGAAGCTAGAGGGACTGGATGGTGGTATCCATCATTAAGAAACAGAGCACAGGAGTTAAGGTTGATTAGGAGGGGAGATGATTGGTTCCACTTTGAACAGTGATGTATGAAGCACCCATGGGACAGCCAAGAAAACAGGAAGTCCAAGGAGTCAATAGGTTGGTTGGATATACAGGTCTGCATTTCTGGAGAGAATTATGAGCTAGGGGCATATGTGGTGAATCATTAGCTTAAGGATGGCAGTTGAAGCCAGGCTAGATTTTCCATGAGTATAGAAGAGAAGAGGGTCCAGGAAAGAACCTTAAAGAAAATGACCATTTAGGAGTTGACCCTAGAAAGAGCTGTGGAAGGAGGATGGGGAACATGTAGAGGAAAACTAGAATATCCATGAAGCTAAGAGGAGAGAGTTCTCCTGAAAGGGTCATGTGACCAACAGCATCAAATTATGGAGGGGGCAGAGGCCCACAAGTGTCCCTTGGATTTGCCAATAAGGACTTCTCTTGAAGCAGTTTCAGAGAAGAGGTGGGGCCAAAAACCCAATCCATCCTTGGGCTACAGAATGAATAGGAGGTAGGGAAAGAGTACTATGAGCATGGGTCGTAATTTTAAAAATATTTACTGTGAATTGGAGGCCAGAGAGAATGCAAATGAAACTGACAAATAATAGTAGATACTGTTGCAGTAAAAAATTACTTGTTCCACTTAGAGTATGCCGAAGCCATAACTTTTCTAGGGAAAATCATATCTTATGATTAGTAGTAGCTACCATTAATAGAATGCCTACCATAGGCTAGGCACTTTAAGTACCTCATTTTATTTAGCTTGTAAAACCACACTTTGAAGTAGATATTAGATCTCCCTGTCACAGATGAAGAAACAAAAGCCCAGAAAGTTTCTGTCACAAAGTCTCGAAACACCTTCATGTGCCCCTGTGAATCAGCACTCCTATATCCTTTGGATAAATTCCTAGTAGTGCTATTTCTGGGTCATAGGATAATTCTATTTTTAATTTTTTGAGGACCCTCCACACTGTTTTCCAGAGGGGCTGCATCAGTTTGCATTCCCACCAACAGTGCAAGAGGGTTCTGCTTTCTCCATATCCTCGCCAGCATCTGTTGTTTCCTGAGGTACAGCAGCACTATCAACAAGAGACAAATTATGGAAACAGTCCATAACTGATAAATAAGGAACATGTGGGTTATACACACACACACACACACACACACACACACACACACAAACACACACACACTGGAATACTACTTGGTGGTGAAAAAGAATGAAATCTTGCCATTTGCAACAACGTGGATGGAACTAGGGGGTTTTATGCTAAGTGAAATAAGTCAGTCAGAGAAAGACAGAGATCATATGTTTTCACTCATATGTGGAATTTGAGAAACTTAACAGAAGATCATAGGGGAAGGGAAGGGAAAATAAGCAAGGCAAACCATAAGAGACCCTTAAACACAGAGAACAAACTGAGGGTTGATGGGGGGGGAGAGGGGGAAATGGGTGATGGGCATTGAGGAGGGCACTTGTTGGGATAGGGCACTGTATTGTATGTAAGGGATGAATCATGGGAATCTACTCCCAAAGCCAAGACTATAATGTATACACATATACACTGTATGTTACCTAACTTGACAATAAATTATTAAAATAAAAAATAAAATAAAAATAAACAATTTTTTTAACTTTTTAAAAAATAAAAAAGAAACTTCATGGAAGAGGTGGAAGTTAAACCTAACCTGTACTCCAAAGTCCATATTTTTCCTTCTGCAACCATACTACCTCTCCTGAACTCTTCTTCCTACAGGTGGCTTTCATACAGGAGCTAAAATGTTCAAGGAATTCCACCCACCACTGTGAGAATTCTGAAGGAAGAGACAGATAACCCAGGCACACACTTCTTATTCAAGGATAATCTCTGAGTAAGGAATAAAGAGTTTCTGGTTTTTAATCCCAGAGGTCCTTGGGACCCAATATGTCCCCTTTGTTGGGAGAGATAGGGGGGTGGGAATGGGAAAGCAATTAGTGGGGAGGAAGTGAGGCCAGATAGCTCAGAGTAAATCACTCCACCATTGCTAATAGGAAAATTAATGTTGTAGATAAGGGAAAACTGGAAAATTCTAAGAGAATTTTGCAAAAATTATTTTTAGCCTGGAGAAAATGAGCATCATGGAAGGCCCAGCTGCCTTTACACATCCATAAGGAAGAATAATCAGACATGCTTTTGACACTGTGGAAGGCATCACTAGAACCAGTAGGAACATGGTAGAGAGTGGCAGATTTGGCTCTAAGGAGAAGAGCTGCCTATCTGCAGATGATGGAACTGCCAGTAAGTGGGGAGCTCACTGCCACTGGTGATGTTCAAGTAGAAGGAGGGATGTTGGAGGTAAGGGCCAAGCACCAGATAAGGGCTTGGAGAGACCCTCTGGAGCAGATGGTTAGGACACATTTTCACATAATAAGGCCTGACCTTTATTCTCCCCAACTGAATTCTAAATATTACGTGATGGGAAGATTGGCATGTTCCTTCATTTATGATGTGTACAACGCATAGCAATTCAACTTCAATATGCAATAACAAAAGGTATTCCTACCTTTAGGAAGCTCTTTCTCTCTCTCTCTTTTTCTAAGATGAGAAAATATGCTTGTGGGTATCTACACATTGGCGATGATCAAGCAGGTCTGTCATCCTGAGAATGTCAGGGACAGGATGTGGAGAATGGATACTGATAGCCTTACCTGTGTTTCCTGTGCAGGTTGGAAATAAAGAGCTCACTTTTTGCTTTGTCAAAGGGCTCTTGACATGGGCGAGAGCTCATCTATCAGTGTAGAAGGTGGACCTATAATCATTGAATCAATAAATCCCCTTCTTTCATTTTATAAATATTAATTGAGCACCTATTATACTACAGTCAAGAAACAGGCACTTTTTATTGAAAAGTAAGAAAGTATACCAAGCGATATAAACATAGTTCCACAGCATATACATGTGTTTTGTGTAATGGAGGTGGGATGGGAGTGGTGACAAAATCAGCTCTCTAATCTCTGCAGGCAGATAGCTGGTAATTATCATATGCTCTAAATATTGTCAGTGCAGGGATGCCTGGGTGGCTCAGTGGGTTAAGCCTCCAACTTCAGCTCAGGTCATGATCTCCCAGTTTGTGAGTTCAAGCCCCATGTCAGGCTCTGTGCTGACAGTTCAGAGCCTGGAGCCTGGTTCCAATTCTGTGTCTCCCCCTCTCTCTGCCCCTCCCCATCTCTCTCTCTGTCTCTCTCTGTCTCTCTCTCTCTCTCTCTCCTTCTCTCTCATAAAAACATAAACATTAAAAAATAAAAAAAAAACTGTCAATGCAAACTAAGTTTTGTGTATGTTTTACTTTTCCTGCTGCAAAATAATTAGAACTTACAGCACAAGGAAACAAACCTCTTCTAAAAACAAACAAAATTTCCCATCCCTTGTCTGTAGTTCTCAAAGGTTCAGAGATCTGACACCTATGCTCTCAGCCAGAGAGAGCTTTTTCCTGGGTTAAAAAGAGAGTCCCTGGGAAAAATTGAGAACTCTGAACTTAAGGTAATAATTGTAATGATTGGGAAAGTTTGTATGTAGCACAAAGAACGTGTTACAATGATGTTCCTTGGAATTTATTTATAGAAAAAATATGGAAGCACACTAAATGCACAAATATAGAGGATTAGTTAAATAAATTTTGGTACATCTATATAATGGAACACCATACAGCAATCATTAATGATGTTTGGAAGAATATTTAAAGACACAGGATAGTCAACATAACTTAAATGAAAAATGCAAGTTAAAATATCATATACTATATGGTCCATTTTTATAAAAAAATACATATATACATGGTATGTACACACAGATGCACAGAGAAAGAGAGAGAAAGAGCTATATATGTGTACAATAGAAGAAGAGAGGCTGAAAGAATGATCATCAATGTGTCAATAGTGGTTGTGGGATTATGGGGGATTGTTCTTTTCTTCTTTTTCCCTTAATTATGTATGTTCTAAATTTTATAAAAATAAACATGTAATTTTGAGGAAAAAGGAGTTATTAAAAGCATAACCTGGGTTTCATATAATTATATTGCTATAAATAAATAAAAGTAAATGTTAAGTTTCCTTCTTTAATTTCTCCTATGATAAGATGATTTACATGATTTTTATTTTGGCAAACAAAAACATGTTGTACGAAAGCAGTGAAAAATAAATCACTAAATAAAAATATTATGTGGAGTTTTGGGTAAATTTCTTTGGGGGACAATCTCCTTTCAATATAATATGCAACTGATTTTTTAATTTGAAAAGTTAGCAGATACGAAGTTCATTCACTCATTCATTCATCCACTCAGGGGGGTACTTTCTAAGTTTTTACCATGTATAAATACCTGTCCTCAGGTGTTTGGAGGATTAAAGTGCGTGTTGCTTGTACTTGAGGTGCTTATAGTCTATGAATCATAAATCATCCAGACAACAAATCCCCCAAAATTAGAACAGAGAATAGGGTATTACGGAAAGCAAATACCAGTGAGGTGAAGGTTATCAAAATTCTACTCATCTATTGAAGTCCAAAAGGTCCCTCTTCCTGAAGATGATTCTTGCTGGGCAGTACTTTCTAGAAGTAAATCATCCCATCTACTGGGTGAGGACTCTAGTTAACATGCATCACAGAGCAATCCTTTGCTTGTCCCCCCAATCTTTGTTTCATTCATGTCAGGTCCTAAGTGGACTTCAAAACAAAGTTTATTTTGGGAACAACAAACCATGTTAATCTCTTGAAGGAATGAGGAAGGAGGGGTGTGGAGCTGGATAATAATACTGTCCAGATTAACTACGGGTGACAGGGGTGGAAACATGGACAGAAGGACTGCCATCACCCTCTTGATGAATAGCAGCCACGCTTTATCCTGCACCTCCCAAGCTGAGGTTGAACAACACCCCATTCTTCCAATCCTTACCTCTGAGGGGAAGATCATCAATGAGAACATCCACAAAGTATTGAAATCTGCAAGGTAACGGGGAAAAGTGCTGAAATGGGAGTCCAGACAGAGACCTACCTTAGTCCCAACTAGCTGTACCTCTGACTAGGTTTCCTCTGGGCCTTGCTATCCTCATCTATCAGATGAAGGGGTTGAACTGTTCAATATCCAAAGCCTATAGCTCCCTATACATTAGAAACCACAAGGTTCTTGTGATTATATGTTGGAATTATTCCCCAAACATGAATCATCTGTAAATCTCTGATCTTGTAAATACAAATTCCTCCCCAATGGTGGAAATTAAAGCATTTAATTTTCTTAAGGATAAATTGTGCACACTGTATGTTTGTATGTCGTAGTGTCTGGGAAGTTGAGGCAAAGGAAAAATCTCCTAAATCCCTCCTGGGATCAAAACAGTAAACAAGACAGGCTATGACATCAGCTACCATTTCCTCTATGATCAGACTAACACAAATATCAATACTAAATTATCTGTGTATAGTTTTTATTTTTGCTTTTCATGACAAATACCATAGAGAAACCTTTGCTGTTAGCCTTTAATGCAAGGTTATGAAGGAAGAACAGGAAAGATGAACACATAATTTCAGCATTTTTGAGCTGCAAGTGATTTTAAAAATCGATCCCAACCCCCTTATCGTTCCAATGAGGGAGAAAATGAAGAGTGAGCTGTGCCACAGCTCACTCCAGTGTTTGCTTTACCTAAAGGAACAGTCGCCTACATGCCAAAAAAAGAGGGGAAAAAAAAGGAGAGACACTAAAGACAAAGAAAGGAGCCTAACCTCTCTTAATGAGTTTCCTCCATTACAAGTAGAAGAGCCATGCAAGGGGAAGACAGAGTTCATCAGGATGAACATTTCCTTTTTTTCCCTTAATGTTTATCTATTTAGAGAGAGACAGAGAGAGTGAGAATGGAGGAGAGGCAGAGAAAGAGAGAGAGACAGAGAGAGAGAGAGAGAGAGACAGAGAGAGAGAGAGAGAGAGAGAGAGAGAGAATCCCAAGCAGGCTCCATACTCAGTGTGGAGTCTAACTCGGGGCTCAATCCCACAATGCTGGGATCATGACCTGAGCTGAAATCAAGAGTCAGACACTCGACCGACAGAACCACCCAGGTGCCCCCAGGATGAACATTTCTGAAATAGTTCAGGAGTACTTCACCCTCCTAGATTGTATCCAGAACCAGTTCCTCACTTCAAGACCAACTGTTCCTTATTTCTATCCACTACCTTCCTGTCTCTCTAAGGTAGGCTGGCAAACACCAAGCCTCTCTAAGAGAATTGTTAGGAGAATAATGTTGCCCTTTATTAGGTCAGCTATTTGCCTCCATATCACCTGTCAGGTCAACAAGTGCTGCTTTATATAGCATTGGATGAATAAAATTCAAATGATAAAAATTGGATCGTTTTACCAAGACACATGATTTTTTGCTAATTTCTCGCCTCTTTGATTCCCTGGGAATCCAGGCAAGTTACTAAAAAGCATCTCAGTAAAGAAAAACTGGTAGTTCTATAGGAGAGCTGTTTTTCTCAACTCAGCATCAGGGATCTAAATTACTGGAATCACATATGAACTCATTCCTTGCCAATTCATTTTGCCTCACTATTCAGATGGATGCGATATACCTTATTGCTACAGTCTTCTTGCCCCAGAAAACACGCTGGCTGTTTCAACATCTACCACATTTGATAACATTTTGATATCCATACACTCCAGACCAGAATTCCCTAGATGACACAATTAGAATTCAAAATGCTTAGACTGTTAGAACTGAAAGGGACTCTCGAGAGCATTTAATCATACCTTCTCCCTTCTCCCTTCTTCTAAAGAAATGGAGTTGCATTGAAACAGAGACTTGTTCTTTGTCACATGGCTTGATAGTGTCAGTGCCAAATCTAGAGGCCATGTCTCCAGTCTTCCTGTCCAGGTTCTTTCCACACCCCCTGCTGCTTTCCAGCATCAGTGCAGACTTTCAACACTCCCAAAGTGTTAGATGGAGGCTATTCCTCGGGAGTCAGCCCCTCCTATCCCAGAGTTGCCCTGCTATTCCACTGCATGAATTATAGATAGAAAGAGTTATTAAAGTCTGGAAACACAGATGAGTTCTCTTTCTTGCCCCAGTCTCTTACATTCTGTCCATCAGGAAGGTGGGCAGCAATGCTTTAGTCAACAGTTATCACAGTAAATTACTGTTCTAATTTATCCAAAATCCATTGTTGCTATGCAATGGCCAATCAAGAAGGCACATTCAGGTTTTGAATTATGTGAGCAATTCAGTTATCTGGTTTGTGTCTAAAAATTATGTATGGCTAGTTGGCATGCAAAATTTGGGGCAGTGCTGTTTTGATGAATCTGTGGCAGGAAATCTGATTGCACTAAAGCTCTACCTCCTGAGTCCAGTGATTCCCATCCTGGCAGACACTAACCGTTAAAGACTAACAGAGGAGCAGTGGGGTACAGGGGTTCAGGGGAAAGGGAATTCAACTTGGCATAATGCCATAATTATCTGCATTAGAACCCTGCCTCTGCCCATCACTAGCAGGTTGACTTAAAGCAGTGCACTTGGTTTCTCTGCGTCTCTCTCCTCATCTGTAAAATGTTGTAGGGAGCTGAACTTGTTTTATATATACTCTGTTACTGGACCAGTATTATAATTTATAAGGATCAGTTAACACCAGAAATGAGAATACAGCAATAATAGGGAGTTGAAAACTTTTATGCCTGGGTCCCACAAGTCTAAATATAAAACCCTACTGCAGGGGCACCTGGCTGGCCCAGGATCCTGAGTTCAAGACCCGGGTTGGGCATAGAGCTCATTTAAAAAAAAAAAAAAAATATATATATATATATATATATATATAATAAAATGGACAATAACATTTATTTTTAAAACCTACTGCATTACTAGTTGTGTAATCTCAAGCAAGTGTCATCTTCATCTTTTTGTTTTATGAAACATTTCAAACATACTCAAAATAGACTAAAATAATTAAAACGACACAATCACAAGCTTAAGCAATTTACAACGTTTTGCTAATGCCGTTTCATTACCCTTCCTCGACACTTTTTTCCCCACTAAGGTATTTCAAAGTATTTTGGGACAAGTTGTTTTTAAAGCTCTCTGTGCTTCAGTTTTCTCATCTAGGAAATGAAGGTTTTAATATCTAGTTCACGGCCTAGAACTGTAGTTATTATTATTTATGGTGGTATCTATGTGCTTCGCCGCCTCTGAGGCGTAAAAGCATTTTGCGGAGTGGCGCGCCCTGCTCAAGACAGAGGTCTAAACCGCCAGGAGGAAGAAGAAGACTGCGACCGCCCCCTTCAGGCAGCCCCCTGCAAGAACTCGCGGGCCGAACGAAGATTGTCCCTCGCATCCTCCCGTTGCCGCGCGCGAAAACGAGGGGCGGGAACAGGAAATGGGGGAGGACCGAGTTCCGGGTGCCGGGCAGTCGCTGAGAGAAGCAGAGCGTGGTAGCTGGGAGCCCGAGAAGGAAGGCGGACATGTTCCGGATCGAGGGCCTCGCGCCGAAGCTAGACCCCGAGGAGATGAAACGGAAGATGCGCGAGGATGTGATCTCGTCGATACGGAACTTCCTCATCTACGTGGCCCTGCTGCGAGTCAGTGAGTGTCCTTCCAGGCTGCGGCCATGAGACTAGCGGGCAGCTCGCGGACAGTACCCACCCAACTTTGGTCCTACAGTCCTCTGGGGGCCCGCGAGCTGAGCGAGCTGGGCGGTAGCAGGGAGCGTGAGATTCGCGCGTCGAGAGCGGCGGGCGCCTGCGCGGCTTAGGGTCTGCGGATCTGGGTTCGGGTACAGAAGTGCACGCGGTGGTCCGGACTGCGAGGGTAGTCGTTCAGCTTCGCTCTGCCTTAGGAGAGTTTGAATTGAAAGAGCCTCAAGGGATTATACCCCCCATTCCCTAGCCGCTCCCCTCGTTTTGCCGACAGAAACGGAGATCTAGAGCAGAGACATGGCTGGCTCAAGGTCACTCAGCGATTCAGTGAATGATCTTGATCCAGAATCCAGAGCTCCCAATACCAAGTTTCTTCCCTTCGGTGCTCACCTCTGAAATGCAGAAAGTTTTGCTTTTTTGCTTGTTTACACACAGAGTGAAGTAAATAATTGCGGGGTTGGTGTTTTTTTGAAGGAATGAGAATAAAAGGATAGGAGTCTATAGGGTTAATAATAATACCTGAAGGTTTATTTGAATTTATGCTTGGCGGAAATTTATTCGACAGTAGTGCTTTGAAGGAGGCCGGGCCTAAGATTCTGTATATCCCTTTTGCAAATGAGAACTCACTCTTCAAAGGGGGTCTTAACGAAAAATACCAGTGTTAAAGGCACATGAGTATTAGATCTGGATGAGGCTTTGTAGATCACTTCTCTAGTGTTAACTGATTTGAATGTCAAAAGTGATTTGCATCCCCCTCCCTCCCTCCCCTTCTCAGTTCAGTACTCTTTTCATTACACCTTTTTGTGTATTGCTGGCAGGTATGGGTGGAGACGCAGGGATGATTCAAATGAAGGCCATACCAAGGTCATCCTGTAGAAGGCTCACCTTGGGCCTAGGCCAGAGCTCCTGAAACCTGGTAACCCTTCACTATGATCCTACTCTGCTTCCCCAGGAGAGGGAGCCCTGCTGAACAGAAACTCCCAAGTCGTCCTCCTTCAACAGCTTTCTGCAACCTCCAGCTTACTTTCTCCTCTTACCTTTTTTTGTTGACTTAGCTGCCAGTAAAATATTTGCTTCTTTTCAGTGACCTTTGTATTTGCTATGAATTGATTTTTTTCAAAAAAATTACAGAATACGATTGCACATTGCCACTTTTAAAATTGAGATGTAATTCATAGTATATGGTTCACCCATTTAGAGTGTACAGATCAACCTGTGTCCGCCAGTAAATGGATAAAGAAGATGTGTATATACAATGGAATATTATCTAGCCATAAAAATGAAATCTTGTCATTTACAACAACCATGGATGGACCTACAGGCTATTGTGCTAAGTGAAATCAGAGAAGGATGAATGCCATGATTCCACTTATATGTGGAATCTTTAAAATCAAATGAACGGGGCGCCTGGGTGGCTTAGTTAATTAATCCGACTTCAGCTCAGGTCATGATCTCACAATTTGTGAGTTCAAGCCCACGTCAGGCTCTCTGCTGTCAGCACAGAGCCTGCTTTGGAACCTCTGTCCCCCTCTCTCTGCCCTTCCCCTGCTTGCGCTCACTCACTCAACAAATAAGCATTTAAAAAAACATGAACAAACAAAACAAACAGACTCATAAATAGACAGTGGTGGTTGCCAGTGGGGAAGAGGATGGGGAATAGACAAAATAGGGGAAGGGGATTAAAAGGTACAAACTTACAGTTATAAAAGAAGTCACAGGCTGTCGATTATACTTTAAAGAGAAGCAATTAAAAAATAAAGTATATAATATGTGTCTTAGCATAGTCAAGAGTTGTGCAATCATCAACACGATCCATTTTAGAACATTTTCTTTACCTCTAAAGTGAACTCCATGCCGATTAGCTGTC
Source organism: Cryptoprocta ferox (assembly GCA_028646485.1). Taxonomy (NCBI): domain Eukaryota; kingdom Metazoa; phylum Chordata; class Mammalia; order Carnivora; family Eupleridae; genus Cryptoprocta; species Cryptoprocta ferox. Next base: position 33,325,265 of record CM053568.1, read on the forward strand.
GTTCACCATTTTCCCCCTTCCCTTTCCCTTGGCAGCCACTAATCTACTTTCCATATTTATGGGTTTCCCTGTTCTGGACATTTCATACAAAATTTTAGAATATATGTCCTTTTGTGTCTAGCTTATTTCACTTTCCATAATGTTTTCAAAGTTTATCTTGTAGCGTGTATTAGTATTTCCTTCCTTTTTATTGCCAAATAATATTCTATTGTGTGGATAGGCCACATTTTTATCCATTCACCTGATGGATGTTATAGTTTTGCCTGATAAGAATTAGTAGAAATACCTGGATATATTGCCGACTTTGTTAGCCTTCAACAGAGCTCAGTATCTTCGGTTTAATATATTAACAGTATGTTTTATTACTTTAGTTATGGGTATTGAGAAAGAAGATCCTTCTGGCGGCTTTTTGGGCCACAGGCCCCTCCCTTTTTTTTTCTAATTTATTTTATTGTGGTAAAATTGATCATCTTAAATATTTTTAAGTGTGTAGTTTAGTGGTATTGAATATATTCATAATGTTGTACAATCATCACCATCCATCTCTAGAACTCTATCTTGTAAAACTGAAACTTTGTCTTTATGATTTCGACATCTAAGGATCTCGTAAGTGGAATCATACAGTATTTGTCTTTTTGTAAATGGCTTACTTCACTTCACCAAGGGTCCTAAGGTTCATCCATGTCATAGCATATGTCAGAATCTCTTTTTAAGGCTGAGTAACTTCTTTTCATGTGCTTATTTTGCCCACAGCACTTTTTTACACGGGACAATAAGAACACTTCTTTAGATCCCAAAGACAGCATTTTTTTCCCTAGACATTTCTATCTGTACCATCCTACCAGACCCTCATAAGCACTGAAGTAAGACTGGGGCACCTGGGTGGCTCAGTCAGTCGGTTAAGCATCTGGCTCTTGATTTTGGCTTAGGTCATGATCTCATGGTTGTGAGGTTGAGCCTCACGTCAGGCTCCGTGCTGGGCATGGAGCCTCCTTAGAATCTCTCCCTCACTCTGCTCCTGCTCCATGCATGCACACACATTCTCTCTCTCTGAACTGAAGTAGGACTATATCATGTGATCTGGATTACATAAGTGATACATAGCCATTCAGTGGGAGAACCAGAATGTGTGTCTGGCTCTCCTGATTCCCTAGTTAAGTGTTTTCTCCCACCCTCTGCCTGTTTTCAAACATACTTTAAAAGGTGAAAAAGCCCAATTTGTTTCTTCTAGTGTTTTGTTCCTTTGACAGTTAAATTACCCAAAATAAAAGAGTGTCCTTTGAAGGAGGGTTGAATTTACTCTTTGTGGTCCTAAGAGGGAGAACTTCCTAGAGAAGAGATTTTATATAGTGTCAGAAAAACTTAGAATGGTCAGAGCTTCCTGACACTGGAAGGACAGGGAGTCTTTGGAGTCCGTTAAAAAGTGCATTGAACTAAATCTGAATCTGTAAGATTTCCACTCCCCCCACCCCGGTCTTATAAATTCCATAATGTAACTTATGGGCTAATAGATCTGAAATTCTGGGTTTGTTTATTTTTCTTTCAGCACCTTTTATCCTAAAGAAACTGGACAGCATATGAAGATGGGCATCACATGTGAATGCATGACATGAGGAACCCGGTTACAATTTCTACTCCTATCTGCAAATGAATAGGCCCAGAAAGATGTAAGAGACTCTGAATGGACATAAAAATTCGACTTGTTAAGAACAAGTTTGGCCTCTGGTAACTGACCTTCATAGCTAAAATTTAAAACTGCTTGAAAAGTAAAGACATTTTGTGGTGATGGTACATCCATGTGCCTGTGATCACAGGTTCAGCCTCTGTGAATGTTGATATAATTGTAAGTAATGTCAAACTCCATTTTTTAGCAAGTATAAATTATAAGGGAATTATGTCTGCAATGGCCCTGTCTTGTTAGTTATTTCTGTTTACTTTTTTACTTCTGTTGGGAGTGTATTTGTTGAAGAGTTCCTTTTGTTTGGTTACGTTTCACAAAAGCCAGCACACAGCCACAACGACATTTAAGCACAGGACCATTAGTCTATATTTTTAATTAAAGTACCAACTAAGAAAAAAATTGGATTTTATTTTTCTTAACCTACTTTTTGCTGCAGATCAACCATCACTGATAAGACCTCTTTAATACTGTAATTATTATAAACTACATTAAATTGAGTTCCTCTTGTTTTTGACTGGAAGATTTGCTAATGCTGGTAAAGTGAAATTATTTTATTAAGCAATCTTTGTGAAAGGCAATTACTGCTTGATGCTGGGAATATATAGTTCCTCCAAAGGAAAAAAAATGCTATAATTTAAGTCAAATAGTTCTCTAAGTTTGTTAGGGGAAGGGGACAGTCCTTAACTTTCTTCCTGGAGGCAGCTTCCATTCACCTCTCTTTAGGTAACTATATTGGCATTTACCTTCTTGTTTCTGAATATCGTGTTAGTATTAGTACCTTGTGATTTTTCTGTGATAGACCTTCCCTACTGACTTCTCTTTCCTTACCTCCGCTGCTCTTATCTCTTCTAATTTCCTCTTCCTTCCAATGTACTTATTTGTGTGCCTTTGTTTGAATTAATTCCATGAGGACTCTAAATGCTGATTTTCTTTTCTTTTCTTTTTTTAAATGTTTATTTCTTTATTTTTGAGAGAGAGCGCGTGTGCGGGTGCAGGGGGAAGGGCAGATAGAGTGGGAGACGGAATTCCAAGCATGAGCTTGGAGCCTAACGCAGGGCTCAGACCCACCAACCCTGAGATCATGACCTAAGCCAAAACCAAGAGTCGGATGTTTAACTGACTGAGGCACCCAGGCGCCCATGTTTTTCTTTTCCTGTACATCTTTTTGTTTTTCCTAGGCTTCATTTTCTGTGAACTTAAGAACAATCAACTAGACGCTTTGCCATATATCTGCATTGTTCACAGTGTTCGGTTTCATTAGGTATGCTGTTTCGTCTTCCCGCGTAAGTCTTTCCTGGAGCTTTCTGACCTGTCTCGTCTGGACTGTAGTCTCCTGTGCATGGTATATGGCTCTATTCTGGGATCTCCCTTCACTACAATCCTAGGAATTCCTTTTCCTCTTTTCCCATGTTGGATTTCTTGTTTCTGTATCTTGTATCATGTTTATCTCATGTCCAGTATGCACTTTGCTCACTGAGTCTCTGTGTTGAGTACGGTACCTTTGCCCGTAACTGCCTGGCATCCCACGATCCAGAGAACCCTCTGTTTTACCCTTTTCAGAAAATAAACTTCTAATTTGGGGAGAGAGCTGGGGAAAAGAGGCTGCTTAACTATGTAAGTTGCAGAGAGCATTCTGAATACTTACAGCTTCAACCAATTCTTGTTTTAGTGTCTACCCCTTCACTCGTACTTCCAAAGGTCTCTGAAGGCTCCAGTTCCTGAACCTTTTAAGGATTCTGTGTTGTAAATGGAGTTATTTGTTTTGCTTTTCTACTGCTGACTCAGAATTCAGTTTTCTTGGGTCTGCCATGTTAATTACTACTTGTCCATCTGCTTTCCAACTTCTTTTTGCTGTTGTCTCCTCTCCTCTTTTTCCATTCATTTAGGTTCATAGCTTAAAACAAAAATCTTGGCTGTCATTTAATGGAATTTCAGGAGGGAATGGAAGTAGATGCATGTGCTCAATCTACCATCTTTATCCCAACAGCATGTATTTTGACTGTGATGCTATGTTTCATGTTAGTAATTTATGTCCGTTCCTGACCTAAAGAGGTATAGTATTTAGTACTATGGTCACAATCACTGGCTCTAAAGACATGCAGACTTGATTTCGAGTCCTGATTTCAACACTTAAGAGATGGATGACTTTTTTTTTTTAATGTTTTATTCATTTTTGAGAGCAAATGAAACAGAGCATGAGCAGGGGAGGGGCAGAGAGACAGGGGGAGGCACAGAGCCTGATGTGGGGCTCGAACTCACAGACCACGAGATCATGACCTGAGCCAAAGTCAGACGCTTAACCGACTGAGCCAGCCAGGCGCCCCTGGAGATGGATGACTTTTAGCAAGTGAACCGCTATATCTCATTTTCTTCACCTGTAAGATTAGCATAGTAGGAACATTTGTCTACTTCAGAGTGTGTAAGGATAAAGTAAGAGAATGCAAGGAGCTGTTAGCCTGACATTTGGCAAATGCTATTTATTATTAATGGTTAGTGTTTGGTATAAGGTGGTTGGAAGTGATTTGTGCTGGCATTCGCTGTATTAATAGGTTTCATTCATATTTTCAGATGCTGTGAGAGAGCATGCTTATATTCTAATTGTATATACACTTCAGCAGTCAGTGTTAATGCTGTTTTACAGATGAGTTTGAGACTCTGGAAGATTTGATGGCTAATAAATAGGTTTAGGGGCTTTTAATAAGACAGTTGGCCATGTGCATATATTTGGTTTGAATGTGTAGTAAGAAATACTAAAGAACCATAACCGATTTGAGTTTTGTAAACACTTAAAATGGAGCATAGAAAGAAATACAGATAATTGAGAGAACATGTTAATCCACAAACAAGTTTCATAAGGAATATGAACTGAGAATTTTGCTCCCAAAAAGTTTCATTTTTAAACTGTTTTGTCTTTGCTCTTTGAAATTCTTCTGTGAAGTAAGTTAGCATTTCGGTTACAGTGTGTTCTGTAGTTTACAGGTGGGCAAACTTGGGCCTAAATTTGGAAGGAAGAACAAGTGGAGGAATCTGAACTTTTTTCTTTTCCCCACCTTTGCTTGAGCTAAGCATCTCTCTTTACCTATAACATCAGGCACTAGAGAATATTGTCAATGGTATAGAAAGGAAATCAGCTAGACATTTTACTTTATTCTGCCATCACTTGATGACTTGATAAATTCTACATGTAGGTTTGGTCATCAAAGAAGCCACTAAAGCAGGAGGTGGCAGACTTTTTCTGTTAAAGGTCAAATGGTAAATCCTTTAGACTTTGTGAGCTCTGCACTCTGTCAGCTCTCCTGTTGTAGTGTGAAAGCAGCCATAGGCAGCTTAAATCAATGCAGCTGTGAGCCGGCAGCAGTCAACACTCGTAGGTGCTGGGGGAGTAAGTACCTTGGTCCTCAAGTTGAGATCTAAGTTGTTCACCACAACGTCCACCATAGTCCCCTTGAATCCTTACCCCTCCCCATCTACCGTGACATTGCTCTGCTCACTTTCACAGTTAAATGCCTCAATAAAGTGGTCTATGTTTTCATTTCCTTTCTCTGGTGATCTCTTGAACCCATGGTGATCTCTTGAACCCATTCTAGTTAGGCTTACATCCCCAATGATCCTCTGAAAATGCTCTTGGCAAGTTTAACACTAACCTGTCTCACCCTGTGTGCAGCACTCAGCGCTATTTCATTATTGTAACCACCTGCAGGCCTTCCAGAATACTAATTTCCTAATTTTCCTTCTGGCTACCCTTTCTTTTTCACTCATCCACTCTTCGGATTCTTTTGTAGGTTTTTCTTCATTTCTGACCTGAAACTTGCAGTACCTCAGGCTTCAGTCCTCAAACCTCTTCTCTTTATTTACAGCATAGATACTGCACTGAATCTCCTGCTTAAAATTCTCGCATGGCAGGGCGCCTGGGTGGCTCAGTTGGTTGAGCGTCTGACTTCTGCCCAGGTCATGATCTCACGGTTCGTGAGTTCGAGCCCTGTGTCAGGCTCTGTGCTGACAGCTTGGAGTCTGGGGCCTCCTTCGGATTCTGTGTCTGTCTCTCTGCCCCTCCCCAGCTCATACTCGCGCATGCGCACTCTCTCTCTGTCAAAAATAAAATTAAAAAAAAAAAAACTTTAAAAAATTAAAAAAAAATTTTCGCATGGCTTCCTGTGTCACTCAGTAAAACCACAGTCCTTCTGGTTGCCCACAAGGTTCTGTACAGTCTGGTCCTCATTACATCTCTGATCTCATCTTTTATGACTCTTCCCTCCTTCACTGCATTCCAGTTACACTGGCCTCCTTGCTTCCCCAGGCTACCCAGGCTGCTGCCTCAGGCCTTTGCACTGGCCGTTTCCCCTATCCGGAATGCTCTTCCCTTAGATTTTCAACTGCCTCACTCCCTTTTTCAGGTCTCTGCTTAAATGTCATTTTTTTCAGTGGGGCATTTCCCAGCTCTCTTACAAGTTACAGGATGTTTCAACTTGTGAAAATACAGCAAGTTGAACGCTTATTGATTTTTCCATAGTTACATTATATTTCAAAAACTTAAAAAAAAATTTTTTTTTTACATTTATTTATTATTGAGAGACAGAGACAGGGCATGAACGGGGGAGGGGCAGAGAGAGGAGGAGACACAGAATCCGAAGCAGGCTCCAGGCTCTGCGCAAGCTGTCAGCACAGAGCCCGACGCAGGGCCCAAACCCACAAACCGTGAGATCATGACCTGAGCAGAAGTTGGGTGCTCAACCGACTGAGCCACCCAGGCGCCCCTCAAAAACTTTTTAATTACAGCCTCTCCAGCACTCCATAACCCCTTTCTTTATTTTCCTTAGTGGCATTTAAGATATTTTTTCTTATTTATTAATTGTCTCCATTAAGTATGTGCTTGATGAGAGTAGGGATTTTGTCTATTATGTTCACTGTAGTATCTTAATACCTAGAAGACTGCCTGATATGTACAGGCACTCATTCATTGAATAATAGAGTGGGGAAGTTTTTAACTATTTGTGGGAAGTGTGAGAGTAAGCTAACTAGAAAAGGCTAAGCTTGTCAGGTGAAATTGGTACCCCAGTTAAGATACGGGATTATGAATTTGCAGTGCCTGGGTGTGGGATTTTTCTCTAGCACTGCTCTGCTGTCCAGAGGCAGGCACAGAGAAGGTAGAGAGTTGGATTCATCCAGGGCTGGGGGGTGTCATGTGGCTGAGGTGAAATGACAGGGTTGGGAGTGATTGAAATAATGCACAAGGCATCTAAGCTGGATAAGAAGGGAAAGGCAGGAAGGAGCTGATGGACAGGAAGAAAATAGAGGGGTCAGTCCTCCTGAGGGCAACTATAGGAGTGGGCACAGTGGAGCAATAGCCTTGAAGACCTCTTTGTATGCCTAAAATAGCCTTCCTTCAGTTTCTATGGAGATAAAAGTTCCTGTTCTGCAAAATAAAATCCATTCATTTTGTCTCTGAGGAGAGAAATATCACCAATGTGCTGTTAGCCCAAGAGATGGTATGTTGGAGTTTGTTGGTTTCACAGTATGTATGGTGTGGTCTGACAAGGACCACATTTGACTTGCTACCATGACTTACTCTCCCCCAATTTATATGTTCATTTAGGAGGAAAGAAAATCGCTAATTGCAAATATGTTCATGATACCAAGAAACTGAAGACTAATTTTTATGGGACAGTGCGGAAACATCATGGAGACTACTGCTGGATGTCATACAGCAATGGGAGTTTACAAGATGGCTCTTCTTCCCAAAATTCAGATTGCATTGCCTCTCATTATTTGAGCCGATGGGAGAGAAGCAACATATAGATAATTTAAAGTAATAAATATTACAAAAAAGTTTTTAGAAATGTGATAGATAAGAATTAAAACAAGGAAATGTAGGAAATGGTCAAATGAATTGCTCATCTTAATATCATTAGTAAAACTCAGCTTTTATATAATTTTAGTGTACTTTTGAGTAAAATTTAATAGGCTTACTGTTGAATCTTTACTAAAGTAAACTGTAAAATTTTATAAAATCCAATTTTTATAATAACCATTGTTTTCATTGGTCTCAAGCAAATGAAACAAAAGATAAAAAAATATCCTTAATAAGATATCATTACTAGCTTAGTGAAACAATGATTGCTGGCAAAGGGTTGAAGGGAAAGACGTTTACTTTAACATGTACTTTTTCCATTTTAAACTAACCTTCACTTTTGTTAGCATACACTCCAGTAAACTTTGTTCTAGATAATACAGACTCAAAATATCTTATTCCCTTCTTCCTGATTCATGTCTAAAAAGATAGTAACATAGCATATTTTTAATATATATTTTTTTAATGTTTATTTTTGACAGCGAGAGAGTGCGAGCAGGGAAGGAGCAGGAGGAGAGGGAAACACAGAATCTGAAGCAGGCTTTAGGGTCTGAGCTGTCAGCACAGAGCCCGACGTGGGGCTAGAACCCACAACTGTGAGATAATGACCTGAGGCGAAGTTTGATGCTTAACCAACTGAGCTACCCAGGAGCCCCAATACTTGTTTCTTGGTAGAAAAGGGTAAATGTGTCTTCATGTTTTTGGGGAACTGATGTTCTGTTCACATAACAATTTTAGGAGTCAATAGGCACTGGGTGTCAGATACCTGGGAATCAAAGAATGCATACTAAGAATGGTTGGAAAGATTTTCATACACAGGTACCTCTTGGTGGTGGGCTCCTGCCACAGGACAGGTTCAAGTACAATGGAAAAGATCACTGGTAATGAGTATGTTACGTAAGGCAGTGTCACGCGTCATGTGCGGAGGTGCTTTCCAAAACAAGCTACACACCAACCCACATGGGAAGCTTTTAAACAAAAAAATCTATGGAATCAGAATTGCTATGGATGGAGTCAGGAGTCTGTTTTTTAAAAAGCATCCAGGTGATTTAATTGGCCCAGGATTTGCTTTTGGTAACCAGTAAATGAGTTTACCTTAAGGCCCCTTCCAGTTCTGAAATTCTGGACTGGTTTAGGAATATGAGTCAAAACTAAAAATGAAAACAGTTTTAGGTTGCATTTGTAAAATTACAACATTAAGGTCTCCAGATCTGACAGATACTTGAAGAGTAGCCAACTTGCCAGAGTAGAGTTTGGTAGAGCACTGGAGATCATGCTACAAGAGAAATGATTGAAAGAATTAGAGGTATTTAGCCCTGAGAGAACCTACAATGGAAATCTGAGCGCTATTCTTAAAAGCTAAAAGCATGTTGTCAAAGAACTGTCCCAGCAGATTAGGATAAAGGTTTGGAAGCTAAGAAAAAAGATTCCTTCTTGAACTTAACTACTGTGACCAAGGTGGGCTGGGTCACAGGGTTCTTTACTGGAAATGAGTAAGAACCTGAACATGGATTCTCTATAGCAGAGATTGCCACTATGGGAAAAAGGGTTTCTCTCATTGTCTTTTTCTCTGTTACTGAAAGACTGCTTGAATACAAGTGCTATCTCATGTTTTTCTGTCCCACATAATATCTTTACAAAGAAGGGGCCGAATAAATGACTGCTGAATTGAAGGTGGAAAAAATTAGTGATTTTCCAGACAAGACCCACTGTCCAGGCCTCAGAAAAATATTCCCATTCTGTTTGGTGGAGGTGTTCACATTCACAGGTATTTATTCTGTAACTCCAGAGTAGCAGGCACTCATAGCTGAGGGTACAGAAGGGAATTCAGTCATGGTACCAATCCTTAAGATGCTTAACATTCTAGCAGGAGAGGCAAACATTACCTAATTCATCAGTAGTTACACATTCTATTACATAACTGCTGTGAGGGTGAGTGCAGGCAGCTGTGAGAACTTGAAAAGGGGGAGCCCTGACCTATTGGGTTGAGGAGGGCTCCTGAGGAAGTCTTACATAAAGATTGGATGAATAGCAATTGGCCAGATAAAAGAATGAGGAGCCTTTGAAAAAGTGTCAAAGCATATGTGTTTAAAGAAGAAAAAGGCCAGTGTGACCGAAGTGTGTGGAGCACAGAAGAACAAGAAAACCTTCAGTTCTTTCAGAAACTCCTGTTTATTGTTCTCTCACACTTTAGTCTGAAGAGATCCCATCCTGACATCTGCTGGCTACTGTATATACTGCAGTTCCAAATTACACAAGAACAACCCTCAGCAACCTGTTTTCTGCTGTCAGAAATTACAAATAAAGCACCAGGTCTTTTCCCTGCCCGGTATTACAGACATCACACAGGACCAAACACTTGGGATTTACATGCTGTATTACAGATACGCATATGTGGTGCCACCTGCCTGCGTTTATACAAGTTTGCAAAAACGCAGAAATCACACATAAGGGTTGAATAGATTTGTTACTGAAATGTAAAGACATTACAAAACCACTTACTTTGACTTTTAAACACCGTATCTGATGAACTGTTGGATGAAACGCTCCTAAACTGTGTCCTTCGCAAGTAAAACACAGCTGACTTTAATCCAGCAAGCATTCTACTGAGGCTAAAGATGTGCTTTAAGCATGTGTGGTAATTTTCATCTTTTTCTCAGCATATTAGTCATAGTGCCATCATTTTCCACTTACGTCTATAAAGTGTTTATCAAGTGTCTGTAAGGACAAAATTGCAACAACAACAAAAATACTACCTAAGCAGCTGTACTGACTGATACTGCTACATTTAATACTGTTGCACTGTTTGAAATACTCATTAATCAGCTGGCACTAAAAGGATAAATTTGGTGAATAAAGAGTGATTTCAAGACACCAGTATGTAGTAAAAAATGCCTTGTTGGAGGTAGAGATCTATCAGTTTGGAAGGAACACTGGAATTAGTTCAAAGCCTTCAGTTCTGCTCTTAATTATGTGACTGTATGAGTTAGATTTTTTTATTGGAAAGAGAAGTAATTCATTGGAAGGATTATAGGTAGTTTAGCATCCCCTGGAGGCTTGGAGACTAGGCAACTGGGACATCACTCCTTGTTACTTGGTCATGCCGTACAACCCAGTGCAGTGAAGATCTCTCTGCTGATTAGATGCCACCATTTTCTGAAGCCACAGACCCAGAGCCCTGCACTATCATGACAGCCAGTGTTCTAAGAACTTCATCTTGCTGTTTGCCATGGCCACCAAAGAATTAACGCCAAGTCTCCACTTTGCTGTCTCTGGCTTCCAACTGATAGTCCAGGAATACCTAACTTGTAGTGTCAGGGTCATGTGGAGAAGCAGAGAAAATATCTGGATTTCGGCTTTTACAGTGAAAGGCATGCTTTGATTCCCATCGAGCTCAAAGATGGGGAGTTCACAAATGTAGGAAGTTCAGATAACTGGGCAGCCAAAAAGGATGACACATCTACTATGTGGACCCTGGGCAAATCACAGTGAGCCTGACTTTCTGTAAAGCAAGGTAAATAAAGTTCAAGTGGCTGAGGAGATTGTGTATGTTTACTTATTCATTTTGCAATAAATACCAACTGTGCTAGGTTGCAACGATGTGCAAGTCCTCTCTAGTCTAATGGAGGGGAGCCATCACTAGACAGCAAGTGGTAGGATGGAGGCATACATGAAAGAGATTTGAGCAGAAAGGATAAAGTTGCAATTTACAAATGTTCTTATATTTAAGTACCTAAAATCACATTTTCTGTGGGGCAATTGAGGCTTGCGCCATTATTGGTGAAGGCAGATAGCATGCTCTTGTAGAGAATTGCCGTTGCACTCTGGAACGGCTTAGCTCTTCTATAGAAACTCCAAAACAGTGTTGGCTGGCACAAATCCAGAAAGTTAGGCTTTTGATTGCTTATTGACATACATCTAGACTGCCAGTTTCATACAATGGGATACTTTTCAAAGGATTAAACATGTCATGGCTTTGCCAGTCATCAATAAGATAAATCATCAAGCTCGTTGTATTGTGAACGACCCCTATTCTGATCTGACCTAAGTCAGAATGGCCTTTCTACTATATCTGGCTACTGTGTGTACAGCTTTGTATCTTTGCTCAAAAGAAATTGTTGGCTTTAGACTTAGGGTGGTTATTGTTTTGTTTTGTTTTGTTTTGTTTCAATTTGTAAAAGAAAGCAGCTGCATGGTAACTTGGGCCTCATCCAGAATCTGTAATACCAAATTTATCATATTGTAGTAACAGGTGGAATACATTTTGTATAGAACACATTCTATAGAACCAGAGACTTGACAGAGGTCAACGGGACCACAGGGGTCAGCTCTTACATTCTCTTAAAATCCAGAGGTCTATATCCAACTGCCTTTTTGATTACTTCATTTGGTAACACAGGCATCTTAAATTTAACAAGTCCAAAATTGATTTCTTAATCTCCCCTCACCTCTAAATATGTCCCCCTTACAGGAGTTATACATTTCAATAAATAGCACCTCCATGGGCCCAGTCAGTGGATTAAGCTAGACAGACTAGGAACCCCCTTAATGACCCACATAAAACTGGTTTGACTATCTTAAAAACACACACACAGACACACACCTCAGATCTATTCCTCTTTGTCTTCACTACCATTACTGCAAGTAACCAAGCTCCCTGCTTCCACTCTTGTCAATTATCCACATGGTAGCCAGTGCCCTTTCTTAAAAAGATATCAAACCACCCACACCCTCCACCACTTCAGTGGCTTCCTTTTACATAAAAATTTTTAAAATCCTTAATTATGGCCTACTAAGTGCTGCATGATCTGGCACCAACCTACCTCTCTAAGTTCATTTACACTGTTCTCTTTTAACACAATAAGCTTCAGAGAACTGGACATCTTCCATTTACCCAAAGAGTAATCCTCTCCTCTGCCCTGCCCCCCACACCCCACCCAAAAGCTTTCACTCAGGGTTTCCTTGCCTCTCATCAGTCTGGCTATCTCCTTACCTTCCTCTGAGAAGTCTTCCCTGACCACCCTCCCTTGCCCTATAATTTAAAATCAGAACTTACCATATTTTTTTCTTTCATAGTTTATTGTCAAGTTGGTTTCCATACAACACCCAGTGCTCATCCTCACAAGTGCCCTCCTCCATGCCCATCACCCCCCTTCTCCTCTCCCCCTTCCCCATCAGCCCTCAGTTTGTTCTCAGCATTCAAGAGTCTCTCATGGTTTGCCTCCCTCCCTCTCTCCAACTATTTTCCCCCTTCCCCTCCCCCAGGTTCTCTGTTAAGCTTCTCCTGTTCCACTTATGAGTGAAAACATATGAACTTACCATTATTTTAAATACATGTTTATTTAAGTGATATGGGATTAATGTCTACCTACCACTCAATTTAACTTCAGGAGGACAGGAACCAACCATATCAGCTTCGTTCATTTCTGTGCCCATAATAATACCAGCAGCAACAGCACCTATGCAACATTTATTATGTGCCAGGCATTGTGTTAAACGCTATACATATAAGAATTTAATACATACTCCCAATATATTGCCTGGCCCATAGCCAGTGGTCAGTTTGTTGAATGAATGAACTCCGCTTCTGCGTGCACACCTACGAGTTGTTCACCACCTCCTGGAACAGCCCGTTACCCTGACAGATAACTCTGATGATTGGAAGAATCTTCTTTATATTGACCCCAGCATACCTCCCTGCAGTTTCCTCCCACTGATTCTATTTCTGCCCCTCTGGGGCCACGCAGTACAAGCCGTAATCGTCCTTCCACAAGCTCGACTTGGCAGCATCCGAGGACCCACCCGCCCCCGGCGTCTCCCTCCCACTCCCCTCCCTGCAGATACTCCGGGCTCCTTTTCCGCTGCGGAGGTCCGGGAGCCCAGCCCGGGCCGCCAGCCCGCCCGGCTCCCGGCATCCCCCGCCTCGCGCGTCACGTGACGGCGCCCGCCCGCACGAGCCCCGCAGCTGTCCGCCCCCGGGCGGGGCTCTCGCGGCGCGTCCGCCCGCCCCTGGCTGCGCGCCGCAGTCCTCGCGGCTCGGCTGCGGCTCGGCTCCGGCTTGGCTCCCGCGGCCCGGACTGCGGTGGGCGAGCGCTCCGGAAGGCTTCCGGCGAGGTAAGAGGAGGCCGGCTCGCGGAGGCTGAGGGCGAAGTTATTCCGCGCGCGTCCCCGGAATGCCCGGGGCCCGGAGCAGGGGGGCGGCCCGGGCGCCTGGCGGCGCCGCTCGGTCCTGGCAGAGGCTGAGCACCTGGCCCTGGCGGGACCGGGAGAGGGTGCCCTCAGGCCGCCCGCGGCCCGGCGCTCCCTCACTCCGCTGGCACCTGGAGGCTCAGCCGCGCAGTGCTTCGTTTTCCCCTCCTGTAAACCGACCCGGCCGGGAAGGCAGATCTCCGCGGTTGCCTTCAGGCTTGAGGTTTTGCGAGTGTGTAAGCGAAGTCCAAGAGGAAGAAGCCGACTCCTGGGATGGGAAGCGCCCTTCCCCAAGAACGCTGGGGCGTCTGGGACCGGGCACCCAGTCCCGGGGTCCTCTGTATTTTGTGCAAATCGCAAACCGCTCGGAGAGTCTATTTCTATCTTTAAAGTGAAGGTGGTTAACATCTGCCCTGCCTCCCTCATAGGACTACGGCGGAGCACAGGTGGGAAAGCCACGTGAGGAGCCGAACTCTGGATCCAAAGTTAGACGTTGGGTCAAGTCCTCGTTCTGCCGGTTACCAGCTATTGACCTTGAGCCAGACAGAACCCTCATCTGTTAAAAGTAGATGATAATGGTACTTAGTTCAGGAGGTTGCTGTGAAGTTCAGTGTAAAGGGCTTAGCACAGTGTCTCGCACAGAAGTGGTCAATGGATAGTGCTATTCATATAAATATGATTCCGTTAATTTAGTAAGCTAAAGAGTGCTTCACATGAGGGGTGTTTAGAATAATCGCACTTCAGTTTCTGTATAGTTAGTCCTAAAAAGAGTGCTGCTTTGGTTTCCTAAGAAAGAGGGCAAGTGGGATCCTTTCCCTTTTTCTCTTTCTGGGCCCCCTTTGCCTTCTCATTTACAACTGGCATGTGAACCTGTTGTTCCTACCAAATGAGTCAGGCAGGATGGGAACATTAATGTACTGAAGCAGATGGGTATCACATTCCCTCTGAGGGGAAAGAAAAGTGGCAGGCATGTGCTGCCACCAAAAAAAGCACAGTACAGTGATTGACTGTTGGAGTAGGAAGATGCCTGGGAAACCATCTAACCCAGCTGTCTCCTCTTGCACATGGAGAAACTGGACTCAGCATGAGGACAGGACTTCAGGTCTCAGCACCCAACAGGTTGTTGGCATGAGGTGGTAGAAAGAACACACAGTGTTAACCAGTCACCGCGCTTTCCCTTAGTCCTAACCTGATTCTTCATTTATTCAACAAGTATTTATGGGGCACCTACCGTGTGCTTGTACACCTACTAGGAGCTAGAGATGAAATATATTTATCTCCCACTGCTGGTTCCCAATGCATTTTATGATAACAATAAGTTCTATCTCCCTGCGAGCTTTTGCCTTAGCAGCTGGCCCCAAGGGACAGAAGCACATAGAGAGGTCTGAATATTATTTCATGATCTGTCAAGGCGGTCCCTGCGCCTTTCTTGAAGCCTCTGGAAACTGGAGAAAATGCTGCTTTGTCAGGACTTTTAGGAAAGGATTTCCTTCTGGCCTGGAGCACTTGGATTTCTTTGTCTTTCTGGTTTCAGGCCTTTTATTGTGTATTATTTCTGAAAAGAGCCACCCTCGCCACAGTGCCTTCGTTTTGGTTTCCATGGTTATCAGAAGAATTGTTTTTGTGATAGCACAAGTAGCTGTTAAGTAAAACGTGGTCAAGCAGTCCCCAGTTCACTGTGGGTGTCTGTTCTCCGGTGGTGGCCCTCAGTGTTTTTTTTTTCCCAGTTGCAGTGTATTCATACTATTCCCTCCTCCTTTATTCTTTCCTATAACAAATATGTATTGGTGCCAGGCCCAAGAAGAGTGGGAATAAGCAGAAGCAGAAATAAAGACAAAGATAGACCCTGGTTTAGGGAACTCGGAATCTTTGGGGGGATAGTCTGAGGGCATTCCCACATGCAAGGGGCAGGCAGGTCTGTGGGGCTCTGATAAAAGTGTAGATTAGGAGGCAGCGAGAGCTCTCAGGTGGGAGGGAGTGTCCTGGGCAACCAAGAAGACATCATATAGTAAGATGCTCTTCAAGGAAGATATTAAAGAAACCAGTTGCTTTTATGTGCCTCAGCCACATTTTAATAATACAGGGTACAGGAAGCCCTCGTTCTTTCCATTTGTCTTAATGAATGAACCCTCTCTTAAGTCACCTGTCATGGGCTTTGTGTGAAATGCCTGCTTATTTCTCTCATTTCCCTCTTTCTGTTAGCTTAGCGAGTGATATATTAGTTTCCCACTCATACACATAGTATTGCATGTGTAAAGGTAGATAATAGAGACATTTGATTAAGAATTTGTTTCAGATGTTTAACCTGTGCATCTTGTTTCACCTGTTGTGTTCTAATGCAGTCAAAAATTTATTTTTCCAAGTCATCTCCCAAGTCCTTTCATGCCCTCATTAGTGAGAATTCCAATATCTCCTACTTTCAAGCTCCCTGGGGGCTTAGACAATCCAAAGAAGTCAGTCTTCCACTCTCAGAGAAGAGAGAACTGCAGTCTGAGCAGTCCACCCACATTGTTATTTCTGACACAGCTATATGGTATCACTATTGAAGAGCTGTCCTGCACGGTCCAAGGATGTGTGGTCACTGCTGCTCAACGCCCTTAATGGACCAGGTTCCCACCAGCTTGATCCCATGCTTGGATTCCAAGGTTAGAGCTTTTTTTTTAGTTTGTGCTCACATGCTTAGCTATTCTCCCTAAAGCACCTCACTCTGGACTGTGTGTTGAGCATGTCACCAGGCTGGGTTCCCCCAGTCCTCTCGTGAGTTCCCTTTGGGGGCATTTGGGACCCTTTTGTGCTAGCAGCCTTGGTCAGGGTCATCCCAGACCACCTAGGAGATTTCCCTGTTTTTCAAACCTTTTGTCAAGGTTTGGAGATCCAGTCCCTTACTTACACTCACCCAGGGCTTTTTGGCAAATTGATTATATATCCTTTCCAGGATTCTGCCTACCAAGGATTCTCAGGAATGGCAGGTAGCTACCCCAGAACTTTGTGTGCCTTCTCAACTTTTCATACGTAAGAGGGGTCCTCTGCAAAGCATGGTCTGTTCCCAGGAGACCGTTTCTCCACCTGTAGTGGAGAAAAGTAGGCATTATTGCAAAATTTAAGTAGCATGTACCCTGTTAGGGATTTGGGTGCAAGGTTTTAATTTAAAAATGAAGTTCCCTCAACTTTTCTAAGAATCAAATAATAACTGGGAAGTTTATTTCATTGTCTTTATTTTAAACTTTAAAAGTATGAGATGTAACAAGAATGTATGCAAGGAAACCCCTCAAATGTGTATAAGGGAAATATACAGGGAACCACCGCCCATGCCAAGAAGTGGAACATGGCCAGTACTCAGTAGCCCCCCTTCCAAATCATAACTTCCTTCCCAGAAGAAACCACTGTCTTGACTTACGTGATAATCATCTCCTTGTTTTTCTTTGTAGTTTTGTCACCTATATCTGCATCCCTAAACAGTATAGTTGAATTTTACTAGTTTTTAAATTTCATACAGAGAACCCTACTGTAGTATGAGTTTTGTTTGCTTCTTTTGCCTTGTTTGTGTGTTGTATCCATGAGGTTGCTAACAGTGTTTCATGATCTATGTCACAGTGAATTTATGTGTCATATAGTTTACAGGTATTTGTGTTGCTTATAGCTTCTGAATACCAAGAACAGTGCCGCCAAGCACATGCTTAGACATTTGCTGTTGTGTTTGTGAAGCTTCTTTAGGTTGTATATGTCAAAGTGGAATTGCTTCACTAGATAATGCCAGTTTCCTAAGTGATTGTAGCAATTTACTTTCCTACCCGCAGCATGTCAGAGTTCCAGTTGCTTTACATCCTTGCAGATACTCAGTATTGTCTGTTTAAAAACTTTAATCTCGTGGGTCTGGAGTGATATCCTATGTGGTTTTAATTTTCTTTTCCTTGGTTACAACTAATGTTGAGCACTTTTTTATATTTAATTGGGTAGTCTGTTTTGCAAACTGCCTAATCAAGCTTTTTGCCTGCTTTTCAGTTTTTCTAATAAATTTTTGGAGTTCTTTTTATATTTTGGTTAGTGGCCTCCTGTCAGTTATATGGATTTTTTTAAGCTTTTTTTCCCCCCAAAAATGTTAATGTTTGTTTCGAGAGAGAGCTAGCAAGCAGGGGAGGGGCAGAGAGAGGGAGGGAGACTGAGAATCCCAAGCAGGCTTTGGCACTGTCAGCATGGAGCCCTACAGGCCAGAACCCATGAACTGCGAGCTCATAACCTGACCCGAAATCAGGCGCTCAACCAACTGAGACACCCAGGTGCCACTGTGTTTTTTTCTTTTAAATGTTCGTTTGTGTTTTTTTCTTTTAAATGTTTGTTTATATTTGATAGAGGGACAGACATAGCATGAGAGGGGGAGGGGCAGATAGAGAGGAAGACAGAATCTGAAGCAGGCTCCAGGCTCTGATCTGTCAGCACAGAGCTCAACACAGGGCTCAAACTCAAGAACCGAGAGATCATGACCTGAGCCAAAGTCTGAAGCTTAACCGACTGAACCACTCAGGAGCCCCCAGATTCAATGTTTTTAATGATTCTAACACAATTTAAAATTTTTCTTCTTTAGTTTTACCAAGTGATATTTTTCCAGGAATTGGTTCCTATTACAGTTTCAAATTTATTTATATAAATTGTTCATAATATTAACTTGTTATTTTGGGGCACCTGGGTGGTTTAGTCAGTTAAGCGACCGACTTTGGCTCAGGCCATGATCTCGAAGTTCGTGGGTTTGAGCCCCGCTTCGGGCTCTGTGCTGACAGCTCAGAGCCTGGAGCCTGCTTCAGATTCTGTGTCTCCCTCTCTCTCTGCCCTTCCTCCACTCACACTCTGTATCTCAAAAATGAATAAATATTAAAAATTTTTTTAATAAAAATTATATTTCCATGTTATTTTAATGTCTTCAATGTCTGTGGAGCAGTCCCCTTGTTTCAGTTTCATTTTTACATTTTCTCCCTTTAATTCTTTAGTTTCAAAGTTCCTTTCAAAGAACCAACTTTGTCTTCACTGATATTCTCCATAGTAAGTTGGTTTTCTCTTTCATTAAGTTTTGCAATTTTATTTTTTCATTCTACTTCCTTTGGAAATATTCTTTTTTCCCCGAAACTTCTTGAAAAGTTCATTCAGTTTTGTCCTTTTTATTCTTTCCATTTAAGACTGCACATTTTCCTCCAAATAGTACTTCGTAGGTGCTTAGAAGTTTTGATATTGTGGTGTTTTAGTCATTTATTTCCAAATATTTTCTAATTTCCATTGTGATTTCACCTTTGACTCATAGGTGTTTTAGAAATGTGTTTCTTAATTTTCAAACATGAGAATTTTCTAGTTACCTTTTTTAATTGATAATGGTCAGTGAGCTTGTTCTGTATAATTTTAATCCTTTGAAATTTTTGTTAGGGCTCTGTTTATGGTCTGTTTTTATAAATGTCACAAGTGTGCCTGAAAGTAATATGACTTTTGCAGTTATTGGATTCAGTCTTGTGTATTCCACTAGGTCAAATTTATTCATTATATTCTAATCATCTTTATCCTTACTGGTTATTTTTGCTTATTTTAGCTATTAACAGAAATGTGTTAAATATCCAACTATAATTATGAATTTATGAATTTGTCTATTTCACCTTTTAATTTTTTGCTTTTTATCTTTGAGCCCTATTATCAAGTGTACACAAATATGAAGTTATATCTTCCTGGTAAATTAACCCTTTATCATTATGGGGTTGCCCTTTTTTTTTTTTTTAATGTTTATTTTTGAGAGAGAGACACACACATACACACAAGCACGAGCAGGGGAGGTGCAGGGAGAAAGGGAGACACAGAATCTGAAGCAGGCTCCAGGCTCTGAGCTGTCAGCACAGAGCCCGATCTGGGGCTCAGACCCACGGACCACAAGATCATGACCTGCGCCAAAGTCAGACGCTTAACTAAACATCTGAGCCACCCAGGCGCCCCATGAGCTTGTCCTTTTTATCTCTAGTAAAAGAATGGTGGGTTTTTGTTTGTTTGGAGGAGGGGAGGCCTTAAACTCTATTTTATCTGATACCAGTGTAGTTACACCATCTGTTTTTAGTTAGTTGATGCAAGGTGTATCTTTTAACACTCCTTTTGTTTCATACCTTCTGTGCTGTGTGTTTTAGATGTTTTAAGCAGCATGTGTGTTTTGTTTTTTTATCACCTGTTTTTGTCTGTTTAGAAAATTTAGTCTATATTTGTTTAATATAACCACTGATGTATTTAGGTTTAAGTCTGTCTTCATATTTTATGCTTTTAATGTATTTGTCCTGTAAGTACTCCATTTTGTTTTAGCTCTTTCTTCCCTTTTTTTGGGATATTTTTAGTCACTTGCTCTTTTTCTTTCTCGTTTAGACATTATGCACTTGCTCTTCTTGAATGGTTACCCTTGAAACTTTAATTTAACCAAAGTTGATAAATTATGGAGGTGATAAATATCCCTACATTTCTTTTGGATGGTATGGGGACCTTAGATCACTTGAACTCTTATTTATCCCCATCCTGCTTAGTGGTAGACTAGTCGTAACACAGTGTGTCAGCTTTGCTTAGAGTCATATAAGGACTTACAGATGGAACAAATGTAATGAGGGAGGTGAGAGAGCAAAGAATTTACTTGAGAAAATGATATGATTTTGTCGGGACTCTGAACTCGCTGAACTCTAAAAGGAAAATCTGCTTATAAAACTGCATAGCTGGAACCAGGAGTTCAAAAATACCTTTTTAGGACTGTCTCCACTCCATCACTCAGTCAGTCAGTCAGACTTGCTTGTCTTAATTCAGCTTCATTCCTCGGATGAACTCTTCCAAGTTGTCCCCATCCCTGCCAGAAGGGATGGGATCTTCTAATTCTACTTTGGGTCAAGTATGAGGGGGAGGGCGGAGGCACTATGAATGACAGCCCCACCTCTACCTGGACTAAATGGAGTGGGAGGGTGTGGAGTTCCTCTAAGGAAGCAGAAGAGGGAAGGTGCGCTGGGCAGACAAAAGTTACAGCCACCACAGTCCACTGTGCCAAGTAGTGGCTTGGAAGAGTCACATGCAGGAAAAAGAGGATGTGATTGGAATTAACTCAGTTAATCTGTACAAGGAAAAGGGGGAGTCCATCACCTCCTCATGAGCCCACTGACAGGGAAGGAGGACTCTGGTCAGACCATTTCTTCACCCACCAACCAGTGCCAGT
Organism: Cryptoprocta ferox; assembly: GCA_028646485.1. Lineage (NCBI taxonomy): Eukaryota > Metazoa > Chordata > Mammalia > Carnivora > Eupleridae > Cryptoprocta > Cryptoprocta ferox. The sequence continues at coordinate 33,346,187 of CM053568.1, forward strand.
GGGTGCTTCGGCATTGTTGGCTGAGCAGCAGCAGAGATGAGGGAGAGCTAGTGTGAGCCCATCTAATACGTGGAGATGTAATTAGCAGGTCAGCCATGGCTCTGCTATTCCCATGGCCCTTTCTAGGAGAAACTTCTACGTCCACAACGTCTGTTCACATCAGCTCCACATAACCATGTTTTCTACCATAAAATCTTGCTCTATCCCTACTCTCTAGACAGAACTTACTGGGCCAGAGCTGGATGTCAGACCTAAAAACAGCCAATTCTTAGGCTCACCAAGGACCTGTGATATGACGTGACCTAGTGGAAAAAGAGAGAGGCATGTTCTTAGAAATTTGACCTGGGGATTATAGAAGAGCACTTAGCTACAGAAATGGCAGCTGAAATGGTATGTAGAGAGAAGCCATGAGGTGGAGTCAGGCCTTCGAGGAGTCCTGGCTAGCTGGTATTAGGAGGAAGCAGACGCACTGAGGTAGAGGGGTGTGTAGAGACTCCAGGTGAAAGGAGAATGGAGCCAGCCGTTGGGGAGTGGCTGAGCCAAGTGATGAGCGAAGACCCGCATGCTAGCTGCTGATCCAGACCTTTCATTCCAGATTCTGGGAGACCCAGCCCTACTGTGGTCCTCTTCTATAAAATCCCTTATCCTTACTAGTCCACATAAGTCCTTATGATACCCTTCCCCCACCCCCCACCCCCGCCTTGTTTGCACTTGCTGCAATCAGAAGACTCACTAGAACAGATATTCGGAACTTGGGAGCAGTGCCCACATGGGTGAATTTCTGTTGCTGCCGATGACTGTTCTGAAAAGAAAACTCACTCTTTGTCATTGGATGGTCAGCAGCTACAAAACTTGTTGGCTCAGTTACAATAAAGAACACACCCACTGTTTGGCCTGGTGTCAGTGTCTGCATTGTTGGCCAGGGAGCTCCCCTTCCTCTATGGTCTCCTTGTTCCCGACCTCACTAGAGAAAACCCTAACTTATTGCCTATAATTAATTTTTGTTTCTAAGGTGTCGGAAGGTTGGTTCAAATGCATTACAATGAAAGAAAGGCATTTAGGGAAAGAAAAGGAATTCATCACCATTTATTGTGTGTTTGCTATGGGTCTGGCACGATGTTAAGTGATTTCCATCCATTCTCTCATTTCAGCCTCACAACAACTCCCTAGGGTATTATTATCCCCACTTTTATAGATAAGGGCGCTGAGACACAGGATGGTCTGACTCCATTGAATGTGTAATTTCTGGGATAAAGTAACAATCACTTGGTGTGGAATTGCCTCAAGCTGAGATTGATTAAGGGGAAATGGCTGGGAGCGAATGCGTGGTGGAGTGGGAGGCAGGAGGTGGTGAGAAAGGAGCTGGTCAGGTGTTCCCTCTGCACACCGTGCCTGCCGGGAGGCCCAGCGCTCTAACACTGCATAATAATTGTAGGATTAAATTCATTCCTATTCCATGATCTGTGAGTTTATGTGTCTGCAAAGTGATGTTAGAAGGCCCTCTACCATGATTTCACAAGTTAGGAACCCCCGAACCTCAGAAAGGGAACCAGGAGGCAGGCTGTTGTAGTGGAAGGAGCAGAGGCTTTGGACTCAGTCCAGGTTAGGAACCACAGCTGTCCTGCTTACTAACTAACTAAAGAGCAGAGGCACTTTATTCCTGGAATTGGGGATACGAAGGCCACTGCCTCCTAAGTTGTGTTAATTGCTCCTTGAGATGACATATAAAAAGTACCTGGTATTTGGTAAGTCCTCAACACACCTTTCCCTGCCCCCTCAAGGTCACTCAGTGGATTAGAATCAGGACTAAAGCCCAGGTTTTGGGATTCCCACCCCCGAGCACGCTGTAGGTGAACTGCCATGAATGGGCAGCGCCATTGAAGGAGGGAGAGAGGGCCCTCAGGGCTCCCAGCCACACTGAGCACCAAAGGCTCATCAGAACACAGCGCTCTGATCGGTGCCATCAAATTTCAAAGCTGAAATAAGAAACAGCTGGTTATTTTTCAGGCTGCTGAAGAGAGCTGAGGTTTGAAGAAATGATGAAAAGCCCAGCTGAGATGTTTGTCATCTTCAAAGTTTTAAGTTTTGTCTCATTTCCAACAGTATGTGTGTAGGTATATATGCAGGACTCTGTTTGGTGTACAGTATTTTATTCTGTGTGCTTTCAAACTAAAATCCACAAAACTCTAGAAAAAATTTACTTTGAAGAAAGGTCTAAAATCATTAACCTGTAACAACTGCTTAATACAGTTTGTAGTTACCTAACGGGTGTTTAGTATGCTTCGTAATGTGGGAGGATATATCTTTTCTTTTCCCCTTTGTTGATCCTAAATAGAGTTCTGAGCTGTTCTAGATCCTCCCCCTACCCCATTTTCTCTTTATTAAAACCACAATTCTTGCCACTTTGATACTGATATGGCCTCTGCTAGGTAGGAAGTAAGTGCATTTTCTTCAGTAACCAGTGAAGAACATAAGAGCTGTTTGCATAATGTACAAAGCTGAGTTGTGAAGTCCCCTGCCCTCAAGATTACCCTATGAGGGAGACGCAGAACCCAAACTAGAAGCTTTTTGAGTCCCTTTTGTTTGAGGCCTCTCATTATGGGGTAGGTCCTTTTGTGCTGGAACTCAGTGCAATTCCCCACTGCCTCCCAAGTTAATGAAAGCTCTGGGAACCAATCGTTTGGCCTTTCCTCCTGACTCTTTCAGGCTCCTGGAGCTGCAGCCAGACTGAGCTGCTTCCTGTGTCCTCAGCCTGCCTAGGAGTTTCTTACCCTGCAGCTTGGCTGACACTCTTTCCTCCGGCTGCAATCCCCTTTTCTGCAATCTCTGGGTGCCCCAGCCCTACCCGTATCTTAGAGTGCAGCTCAGTGCCCTCTCTTACATGGAGCCTGGCTTTGTGGTGGTTCAAAACCTAGTCTTTGGGGTCAGACCTAGTTCACCAGGGGATTCTGCGCTCTAGCAAAGTGACTTGGGGTAAGTCATTTGTCACATTAGTTTCTCCCAGACTTAGTTTCTTCATTTGTAAAATGAAGACAGTAATACTTTATTTAGGTCAGTGCTTCTCAAACATAAATGCACATGAGTGCCCTGGTGATCTTGTTAAAATGCCAATTCTGATCCAGTGGGTATGGGACAGTGCCCAAGATTTGGCATTTTTTTTATTATTCTTTTTTAAAGTCTTTTAAAATTTATTTTGAGAGAGACAGAAACAGCACAAGTCAGGAAGGGGAAGAGAGAGGGGAAGACAGAGAATCCCAGCACGGGGCCTGACGTGGGACTCTAACTCCTGAAACCGTGAGACCACGACCTGAGCCAAAACCAAGACTCGGACGCTCAACCGACTAAGCCACCCAAGGCTTGACATTTCTAACCAGCTGACCTGAGCCAAAACCAAGACTCGGACGCTCAACCGACTAAGCCACCCAAGGCTTGACATTTCTAACCAGCTCCTAGGTCCTACAAACAGCATTCTGAGTTGTAGAGCTTTGAAGGGATACTGAGAGAATAAACTGAAATAATGCATGAAAAATGCTTAATGTGTTGTCCTTCAAATATTTGTGCTTAATAAATGGTAGCTGTTGCTGTTTTTGTAACCTTCTATTATTATTGGCTGATTTCCCTTGCTGGAAGTCACATTTATAGTCTTTAAACAAAGGCTTTCCCTTTTATGGCAGCTGAGTACTTTTTCACGTATACTGTGGTTTTGTGTTTTTTGGGGGTGTTTTTTTGAGTAGAGATATCTTTGTCTCCTACCAGACTTGAGGATAGGAGCTTTATCTTATTCCTGATTTGCTCACAGTGCTCACCACACCGTCTTATACGTAGTAAGTGTGGACTACATACTTGGGTTTTATTTACTTATTTTTTTATTCCACAGGGATCTATGTATGCCACAGAAGGAATTCTGTGGCTAATAGTCTCAGCTATTCTAATATACCAGATAATGATGATGGTGATTATTCATTTATTTGGTAAATGTTTATTGAGCACGTCTGATGGGTGAGGCAAAGTTCCAGGCATAATACAAAGCAACGATACAAAGTTTCTGCCCTTATGGGACTTGCTCAGGAGAAGTATACTGCCAGAGTCCCGCTCCAGGAGGTCCAGGGTTCCCTGAAGGATGGACAGTGTCGGCATGAGAGAGTGATGAGAGAGCCACTAGTTTCTTTCTTGATCATCAGGCAGGCATCTCTGCTCTGTTTTTGTGTCTTTATTTATAGGTCAAGCGATAACATGATATCAGAAAATGGAAATTGTTTACAGTGACTAATTCTTTAATCATCGAAAGTGTACAGAAACACGTTTTACAGAAGTATTTTTTTAGAACCATCCCATTCATTCTTGGCTTCAGTCCCCCAGATTAAGAAAGTAACAAACCTATCTTATTTTGTACGGGTTGGTTTTTTGCCAATAATTATGACATTGTTTTTAATTAACAAGTTACAACCAAGTCATGTAATATACTTACAGTGAGGTCAAGTAAATCTTATAACCAAGAATACAACAGGATGTTTCTAGTAAAAAACAGGATAACATACATATTATTTAAGTTAGTAATGCTAAGATTAAAACATAGGTTAAGTTGTATATAGATAGGCTAGGAGTTATTTTGATTGGCTCATTAACTATAAGAGAAAGAATCCTTGTTAACAAGTTGCTTGAGAAAGCCCTTTCTTTGATGCAAGCACAATGGGGGCCCTATGTGTGTTGGCCTTGTACCTGGGTTCCCATTTTCTTATCCATCCTCATAACTGAAGTCAGTATAAGGGAGGATATTTGTAGAATGTGGACGTTGGGAAGGGACCATGTTCTGACCCTGTCATCTATTTCTTACCTCCTTTTCTCCGGGCCAGACTTAAATGCAATTCTTGTGTTTTTAACCTCTTCAAGTCTATGTTTTGGGTCTGCAAGGCTCATTAGAAGAGCTTTTTGTCAAACATCTATAGTGTTTTGATCTAAAATCTCTTATGCAGGGACAGGAAAATGTTTTTTTTTCTTGTGGGGTAACTGTATGGGGGAATATCAGTCTGATTTGGGACTCTGTAAGGCCTAATTAATGACAACAGGCTTATTTTCAACATGAGCAGTAGTAGCAGAAGGAGATACCAGTTTCGCCTCATGGCAGGAGCTGTGCAAATATCTGCCAATTCCTCGCTGTGACTGTGTCATCCAGCAAGTCCGAGGCAGCTCCCAGCAGTACACAATAAAGAAAAGCATATTATTTAGAAAAAGAGAAGCTCCTTGAGGGCAGAGAATGTGTCTAATTCATCACAGTGAATTTCCTCATGGTAGGTATTCAGGCACTGTGTCACTTGGCCACTCTACATCTGCATACACTGTCTGAGTTTTCACATGGGTAGTCCTTGTGGTGTAACTCGGCACTCCCTCATGTCCCTCCCACCCACCCCACAAATCCCCTCGCAGAAGTCTAAGTGAAATATATAGATGTCACTAGAGGTTTTAGTCCTGACCCCACTTTGCCCATCACGACGCATAGGACGCTGGCCAGTATTCACCCCCGATTTCTCCTTTGCTGAGTCCTATTCCATTTCTCGCCCTTTAGATGTTAGGCTGGCGAGGACTTGGTCTTCAGACTTCTCTCTCTTTTTCTCTAGTGATCTCATCCCATCCCGTGTCTTTAAATGTCATTCTGGTCTCTGTTCAAATGTCACTTCCTCAGAGACCTTCCTTGACAACGCTATCTAAAATGGCACATGTGCATGCATACCCAGGCACACGCGCACCCCTGAGCCTGCTTTATTTCTGCTCGTAGCATTTATGTTATTGTTATTTTTTAAGTTTATTTATTTATTTTGAGAGGGACAGAGAGCGCGAGCCAGTGAAGGGCAGAGGGGATGGGGGACACAGAGGATACAAGGGAGGCTCTATGCTGAGAGCAGAGCCACTCAGCCTCCCCAGTGTTATTATTTTTAAAATGTATTGACTATCTCTAAAGGTAGGGACTCTGTCTTGTTTACTGCTTGTTAGTACTTAGAACACTGTCTAGCACAATAGTAAACAGTCTGAATATTTGTTGAATAAATGATTATTTGTCTTTGGAAATTCTCAAAATCCTCATGAGGTGTAACAGACCGGCCATCATTAGCCTGTTTACAGATGAGGAACTAGGCTCAGAGAGGTTAAAGTATTTGCTCAAGTCACAGGGCTGGGATGCAGTAGAGCTTGCTTGTTGAGAATCAAGTCTTAAGGGACTCACCTCCCAAGAGAGTGGCCTCTGCCCCACCCACTGAGGCAGGGGACACCAGGTGGCCTGGAGGGTTAGGAGGCTGCCACACAGAAGCCCTAAGTTCTCACCCTCTTGGGAACACACACACAAAGGGAAACAGCTTGAGGCCTACCGCAGGACCTGCTCGCTCCTATCCCAAACAAATGCCCACTGTTGTTTCTCCAGCTCCTCCCAGGCTCATACTCCAGGTGCACGAGCCCTGGGGGACACCTGTTACTTTTAATTCCATAGCTCAGAGGCCCCACTGGCAAAGAGGAAGGGCAAAACTTGAATACTTTTTTTTTAAGTGTTACCTGGTTATAGAAATCCCTATTGCTGCAAAGGATCCCCAGGGATTAGTGTAAAGCTACAGTAAATAAAGCCAAATGGAACAACAGGGAATGTGACCGTTAAATAAAAGGAACTCCTCTTTGAGTTCAGAGGGGTTCTGAGGGTAGAATTGTCAGTCTATTTCAGGTTCAGCCCGTGGGGTGTTGCTAGCATTGAGGACATGGCCAGGTTTGGAGGAAGGCAAGTGCTGACAGGTGGAAAATCCCCTGCTGGCATATCTTCCTTCCCTTGATAGGCCTGCTACAAGACCCTTAGCTTTCCACTGTTGGATGGGCTTCTTGGAATCCTAAGCAAACTGAAGTTCCAATAGCTTCTATGCCAGGCACCTTTGCCCCAAATCCCCTGTAGACCCTCACATCATCCTGAGGGGAAGAAACTGTCATTTTATATTTGCAAAGTTGTGAGTTTCTGCCCTCACCGTTCTACCTGACATACCTCTCCTGGATGTATCTCCTTGAAATACAGCACTGATCAGGCCACTCCCCTCCTGAGGAACCTACACTAGACAGGGTACAAGCTTCCGAGTTTGGCATCCAAGGCCTGTACCAAACATGCAACATGTATGAGACCAGAACTCCAGTGGCCCCAGGGGAACAGAACTGAGACCAACTGAAGAAGTAACTAAGAGCTAGATTTTGGCTCAGTTTTGGGAAGTACACTGAAGTCACTGCAGACAAACCATGGAATGGGCAATCCCACAGTGTCCTGGGGCTTCATACTAGTGCCCTTTAGAGTTTCACGTGCTCTATCAGTCAGAAAGGGCTAGGTTATACTGTAGTAACAGTCCCCAAATTCTTAGTGTCTTAACCCAAAACAAAGGATTATGTTTAAACATGATGCGTGTCTATTTTGGGTTAGCACAGGGACTTTGCTTCTCCTACCAGAATAGCCATCATCGCAAATGTCACCAGTTGCTATGCCAGAAAAAAACAGAGCTCTGGTTGATCTTGCATAGTTGAGAAGTAGCACACACCTCTTCTACTCAAAACTCATTGATTGGGGCACATGGGTGGCTCAGTCAGTTGAACATCCAACTCTTGGTTTCAGCTCAGGTCATGATCCCACGACGCCACGAAACCATCGAGCCCCATTTCGGGCTCTGGGCTAAGGGTGGATCCTGCTTGGGATTCTCTCTCCTCTCTCTGCCCCACTCCCCCACTGGTATTTTCTCTCTCTCTCTCAAAAACAAACAAAAAAAAACTCCTTGATTTTTTTTCCATAGGAAGGACGAGTGCAATCCTATCAAGTGCCCAGGAGGGGAAACTGGGAATAGTTGGTGAAAAGCACTAATTACTAAGACAAGGTGCATTGGATCTTATTCATTGTTATAGCAGTCCTTTGGGGTAGTATCGAGGTCTCCAAATTATATATGAGGACACTGAAGCCCAGGGTATTAAGTGACTTGTTCAAGGTTTCATACAACATGGTCCAGGTCTTCTGACTTCAAGATGATACAGGGAGAGCCATATCACCCAGAGGGTTGAAAGTTGAGGAGAGCCATTCATTGAGGATGCTACGCCAAAGTGTGGAATGCGAGCCCTTTTCATGCAGTCACCAGGAAGCCTGGTAAGCATGCAGATAAGTGGTTCCACTCCAGAGATTCTCATTCTGGAGATGCAAAGGGGAGCTAGGAACAGGCCCCAGGTGATTCTGAGGTAGATGGTCAAGAGCCACATTTTAAGAACCACTGTTATGGGAAGTCTCACCAAGTCTGGTTTAAAAATATTCTTTCTTAATGTTTCATAATGTTCTGCTTAAGGTTCTGTCTTTCCCTCTGCTCCTCTCCCTGGCTCATGCTCGCTCTTGCTCTCTCTCTCGCTCTCTCTCTCTCTTTCTCAAAAAGATAAAAGATGTCCTTTCCTCTTGAGCTCTGTAAGCTGCAGTATTGCTCAATTCTTTCTATCGCAGGTTGTCCATTTTCTATCACTTTTTTCTCATCCCAGTATCCCCCACACTCCATAAGGGCTATATTGACAAAACAAATGACCTGAGGAATAAAAGGGATTTTTATTATTTAATTTTTTTATTCATGGTGGAACTTTAAGAATTTCTACATGGGAATATCTATATGGAATACAGGAAACTTGAATGGAGAGGGAAGGTCCTTGAAACTGGGTTTATATAGTAAATTTACATAAGTTTACAAAAATAACTAAAAATTGGGGTTGGAGCATGATGGAAATTCACCTCTGCTTATTCTTTTACTTAAAAACACTATTATTACGCATGTAGTTTGTGCAGGTAATAGATGATATGTTTGGTTCTTGCTGTATTCTCTATAATTCAGTTGTGGTGGCCCAGTGTATTCCTTATTGATGGACTGCTGTGGTAACTGGGAAACTCATCTGGGACAGAAATTGGCAGTGCTGGGTGCTATGAGATGTCACATGGGGCATACAGTAGGTTGGCTGTGATATAGTGAACAAGGTTCAAGTCAGCAGTAAGGTAAGATGCGGTTATCAGGGTGGGCGGTTGTAATTTGGGTATAGTGACTATTAGCAGTAGGTCCCAGAGAAGGCCCTACTGGGCAGACCTACAAAAGCCCATATGGGAGTCTCTCATCTGGAAGACTGTACAGGTTAGGTCCTTAAGCTTAGCTGATCCACTCTCAAACAGCTATCAGAGTTGTCCCTAGTAGAAGGAAAGAACATCATGGATAAGGCATGTCAGAAAGTATACAGTATATGATGCTTCCAGGAAGAACGGCATACAGTTATGATTAGAGAAGATAATAACTTGGAAAGTGGGAGGTAGAGACAAAGAACAAGGAGCATAAGAGATAAGTCAAAGCTCTTAATAATGATCAAAAGATACTCCTTCAAGGGGTGCCTGGATGGCTCAGTTGGTTGAGTGTTGGACTCTTGATTTTGGCTCAGGTCATGATATCATGGTTCATGAGATTGAGCCCCACACTGGGCTCTGTGCTGATGGCACAGGATTCTCTCTCCCTTTTGATACCCCCTCCCACATGCGCACACAAGACAAAACTCTTGGTTTTCTGCTCAGGTCATGATCTCACGGTTCGTGAGTTCGAGCCCTCTATTGGACTCTGCTCTGACAGTGCGGAATCTGCTTGGGATTCTCTTTCTCCATCTCTCTGCACAACCACACCCCCCCCCCTGCCCCGCAAAATAAATAAACTTTAAAAAAAAGAAGATAACCCTTTGGGAAGAAATGCTTGGGTGGTTGATAATTCATATGCTTTCATATAGGAACTTGTTAAAATGAGGATAATAGTGTTCTTCTGGTGATTTTACATTGAAGTGCAAAATAATAAAAAACAGGTGAAGGAAAGACAGCTTAAATATTATAAAGACAGCTTAAGAAGTATTATAAATGAGCTCCTTTTAATAGGGAGATAAAAAATTGAAAAAGATAAATGTAAACCATATGGAACACAGACAATCAGAAGGGCATCTGTTATGTGGGAGAAGGAGGCTGTATCTGAGCTAGTCACAAGAGAGGGACTGTGTGAAGGGGCGAGACCAGCTAGAAGCAATGTGATATATGAAGTCACTGAATTCAGAGGACCCTGTACAGGTCACCAAGACCTAATGGAGAAACAGCAAAATAACTTTTGTTGTTGTTATCTTGTTTTTTTTTTTTTTTACGTTTATTTTTGACAGAGAGCACGAGCAGGGGAGGGGCAGAGAGAGAGGGACACACAGAATCAGAAGCAGGCTCCTGACACAGGGCTTGAACCCATGAACCATGAGATCATGACTTGAGCCAAAATGGGACGTTTAACTGACTGAGCCTCCCAGACACCCCTGTTGTTATCTTATGAGTGAGGTGAGCCAAAAACAGTTGGAAGAGAGGGTCTAATTGAGACTGAACTACATCTAACCCACTCAGAGTGGACCTGGCATCAGAGCTCCTTCTTCATGCAAATGACATCATAATGAGAAGAGCAACATTCAAATTAGGAAAACAGTAATTAAAGGCAGAGCCATGTAAGGTCTGGGAAGAAGTTTGAGAGGGATGTGGAGTGCAAAGATAGAAGTCTTGAGGGAAAGAAGGAGTTCTGTGAGAGTTAAATATATAGAAGGGTTAACTTAATCTTACCAGAAGTACTGCTGACCTGTTTCTTTTCCCATTGACTCTGGTCAAGTCAGTTATGGGTAATAATAAATCATGTAGTTATCACCTCTGGTTTACTTATTCTCATCATTTCCTGTAAGAACCCAGAGCCTGGGAAAAACCAGAGTCTCACATTGTATCTGGGAAGAGTGGACCTGATATTAAGAATATCCTGTCTAATATCTGTCTAGTATCCTAACCTAGGTATCCTATTGCTTAGAATGATTTTCTTGTCTGTTCTGTTTCCCTGACTAATGGGAGTAGAAAAGGGGGTCAGCACCTGGTATTAAGCCTTCTGAGATCAAAGTGTCCAGGCCCTATCCCCAGAGAATGCCACAATCTAATAGAGGAGATAGAAGTCTACTGAGAAGCCTTAGAAACAGTGTGGAAATACACATTATTAATACCCTGGTTTTGGTCTTGAAATAGTGCTTCCATTTAAAGATACCAGGACATGGGTACCTGGGTGGCTCAGTTGGTTAAGCATCTGATCATGATCTCATGGTTCATGGGTTTCAGCCCCACATCAGGTTCTGTGCTGACACCTTGGAGCCTGAAGCCTGCTTCAGATTCTGTGTCTCCCTCTCTCTGCCCCTCCTCTCTCTCTGTCTCTCTATCTCTCACTCTCTCAAAAATAAATAAACATTAAAAAAATATATATATACCAGGACAGAAATAAGCTCAACTGATTTTTATCAAAAGTGCAAAAGCAATTCAATGGAGAAAGGACAGTCTTTTCCACAAATGGTGCTAGAACAGTTGGACAACCAAAGGCCAAAACAAAACAAAACAAAAAAAACCTTCAAACTAAGCCTTACCCTTTAATCAAAAATTAAATCAAAATGGATCACAGACCTAAGTGTAAAAAGTAAAATTATAGAACTTTTAGAAAAAACACAGGAGAAAGTCTTCAGGATCCAGAGCAAGGTGAAGGTTCTCAGACTTGACACCAGAAGCACATTTCATGAAAGGAAAAGTGTCAGAAGCATAGCGCTAGTGTGGTGCTCTCATAAGGATTAACAGATCAATCCATGGAACAGAATAAATCACCCAGAAACAGACCCACACTGTTGTCATTGATTTTTTTAAAATTTTTTATGTCTTTATTTTATTTTGAGAGACAGAGAGAGTGAGCGGGGGGAGGGGCAGAGAGAGAGGGAGACACAGAAGCTGAAGCAGGCTTCAGGCTCTGAGCTGTCAGCACAGAGCCCGACACGGGGCTCGAACCCACAGACTGTGAGATCATGACCTGAGCAGAAGTTAGATGCTTAACTGACTGAGCCACCCAGGCGCCCTGTGTTGTCATTTTATTTTTGACAAAGGCACCAAAACAAACCCAACTGGGGAGAGGAGGTTCTTTTCAACAAATGGTGTTGGAATAACTGAATACTCACATAAAAAATTAATTTCAACCATTACCTCTTACCGTAGCAAAAATTAATTCATGATGGATCATAGATCAAAATGTAAAAGTTAAAACCACAAAGATTTTAGAATATAGGGGAATATCTTCATGACATGGGAATTACCAAAGTCTTCTAAATTAAAAGGAATCAATCATTTAAAAAAGGTGAGGGGTGCCTGGGTGGCTCAGCTGATTGAGCATCCCACTCTTGGTTTCGGCCAGGTCATGATCCCAGTGTTGTGGGATTGAGCCCCGGCGTTTGGCTCTGTACTGGGGGTGGAGCCTGCTTAGGATTCTCTCTCCCCCTCTGCCCCCTCCCCAACTCATGCTCACATTCTCTCTCTCTCTCTCAAATAATTAAAAAATAAATTAAAAAGGTGAGTTAGACTTCATCAAAATTTAAAATTTCTCATCAAATAATACCATTAAAAAATGGAAAGATAAGCTACAGACTGGGAGAAAATATTCACAGAACATATGTCTGGCAAAGGTTATATTAAAAAGTCCTATAACTGAATAATAAAAAGACAACCCAATTAAAAAAATAGATGTTAACACACTCCTAAAAGGAGATTTATGAATGGCAGTATGTACATAAAAAGTGCTCAACATCATTAGTCATGAGGGAAGTGAAAATTAAAACCAAAATGAGATGCCATTACATACCTCCCAGAATGAAAGAATTAGGCCAACAACAATAAATGGTAGTGAAGTTGTAGAGCAACAGTATTTCTTGTACATTCTTGGTGAGAGGGTAAAATGGTGCAACTTCTTTGGAAAAAAGACCCAGCAAATTCATTTGTAGGTATTTACTTAAGAGAAATTAAAACATATGTCCACAAAGCACTTGCATACGACTACTAACAGCAGCATTACTCATAATCGCCCCAAATTGGAAACAGTTCAGTTTCCATCTATAAGAGAATTGATTTTTTTAAACTGTGATATATTATGTACAATGAAATAACTACTCAGCAATAAAAAGGGATAAGCTACTGATACATGCAACAAAATGAATGAATCTCAGAAATGTTCTACTAAGTGAAAGAAGCCTTAATGCAAAAGAATACATACAGTGTGTTTCCATTTATATGAAATTCTAGAACTGAAAAAACTAATCTGTGGTAGAAAAGTCACAACAGTGGTTGCCTCTTGGGATTTGGGGTAGAAATTGACATAAACGTCGTGAAGGAATTTTCTGTTTTTGATACGGTTCGAGATTATATGCGTGAATGCATTTGTCAAGATTCTGCAGACATACACTGTGGCACATCCACACCATGAAATGCTTCTCAGCTTTACAGAGGAACAAAGTACTGATGCACACAACTTGAATGAATCTCCAGGGAATTATGCAGAGTGAAAAAAAGCCAATCCCAAGAGATGAGGTATTGTATAATTCCATTTATATGACATCTTTGAAGTGACACAGTTTTAGAAATGGAAGACAGATGAATGGTTGTCAGGGGTTAAGAACAGGGAAGAGGAGTCAGGAGGGTGGTAGGTGTGATCATAAAAGAGTAACATGAGGATCTCGTGTCAGAACTTTTTGGTGTCGTGACTGTGGGAGTGGATACACGAACCTACACAGCTGACAAAATTGTATAGAATGTAATACAGACATACAAAAATGAGTACAAGTGAAACGAGAGATCTGAATAAGGTGGTAGATTGTACCAGTGTCACTATGCTGGCTATGATTATAGTCTTGCACGGTATTACCATTGAGGGAAACTAGGAATATATGCAAGAGATGTCTATTATTTCTTAGAACTGCATATGGACCTACGATTATCTACAATTATCTCAATAAAAGCTTCAATAAAAAAATTCAGGGCGCCTGAGTGGCTCAGTCGGTTAACCATCCAACTCTTGATTTCAGCTCAGGTCATGATGTCATGGTTTCTGGGATCGAGCCCCTTGTCAGGCTCTGAACTGACAGCACAGAGTCTGCTTGGGATTCTCTCTCTCTCCCTCTCTCTCTACCCCTGCCCCCCTTGTGCTCTCTCTCCCTCAAAATAAATGAACATTAAAATATATATAAATTCTTAGAGAAATGTCTGAGACCATGTCTGGGCAGGAAATGTAAAAAATGAGTCAGGAAAATCTTGACACACCACATGGCAAGGGAGCTATCAAAGATGACTGAAGTTGTATCGAAATGACTGAGGAACCAAACTGAGCACAAAGATGGCTCAATTTGAGCTTCAGTAAGAATAGCAATTTCTAAGACTTGAACCCTGTAAAATATGCTTAAATCCATGAGTTCATAATAATGGTTTAAACACTTACACACACACACACACACACACACACACACACACACACAGGTTACCTTCAAAGAATAACAGGGAACCAGTTCTTTGTCTTGAAACCTGGGAAATACAAGAGGCCTTTCCTCAGTGTACAGTAAAACTGGATAACCAAATGTTAGATGAGCAGCATCTCCTAATGCAATTACTTCAGCAAAGAAATGAACCAAATGATACAGTTAGGAGAGTATCACCATTTTGTTACCTCCAGTAAATTCATGGATCTAGGCATTGGGCATCGTGAACACGAACATCAAAAAAGAGACAGCCAGGATTGTGGATACTTTATGATAAAAAGACACAATGCCACTGGTAGCCTTGCTAAAGGGATCGAATCTGAGCCTTCTCAAGCCTCTGGATCCAGCTGCCCATATGCAGGAAATACAGATGATAGGGTAACAAGTAGGACTCTTGAGAAAGCATGCAGTCCGCAAGATTCAGACTGAGAAACTGGTCAGATGGGTGAGGTTCTTCAACAGACAACTTGTTTAAAAAAAAAAAAAAAAAGGGCGGGGGGATGGACAGAGAACCTGTGGGTAGAATGAGAATCAAACACACATCAAGCTAAAAACCTGAGGACAAAACAAATTCTAGTATCTAAGGATACACACTTAGGTGGTAAAGGCACAAAGACCTAAGGAAGTGATTACTACAGAATCAAGAATATGTGTACCTTTGTGGGGAAGATTAGAATGGGGCACACGGGGAGGCTTCTAGAGTGGCTGATAAAATTCTGGTTTGTTTCTGTTTTAAGATCTTTTTTTTTTTTTTAAGTAATCTTGAATTCACAACCCTGAGAGCAAGAGTTGCATACTCCACTTAACTGAGCAATTTGCTAAACTGTACATTTGCTCTGTGTAATCCATTTTGATATACACTTTGATTTTTTTTTAAGTTTATTTATTTTGAGAGAGAGCATGCTTGCATGAGCAGGTAAGGGGCAGAGAGAGAAATTCCCAAGCATGCTGGGACTCCATGCTGTCAGTGCTGGGACCATACTCACAAACCATGAGATCATGACCTGAGAGGAAACCAAGAGTCAGAAGCTTAACCAACAGAGCCACCCAGGCGCCCCTTGATTTACACTTTAAAAGGGCTGTGATAGAACAGTTCTCAGGTAGCATAGATGGGACAAATGTCAGTGGTGAGGCTCGAGAAATAGACAAACTCATGATCTGTCATCTGTACTAGGTTTTATCCTGGAAGCCATGGGGATCCATTGAGGAATTCTAAGCTGACCAGTGCCATGACCAGATTTATATTTTAGAAAGGTTCCGTTGGTGGCTGTGTGTGAAATGGATTGGATGGAGGAGGCAGGACTGGTTCCAGGGGGACCAGCTGAGAATCAGC
The DNA here is from genome assembly GCA_028646485.1 of Cryptoprocta ferox. NCBI lineage: Eukaryota > Metazoa > Chordata > Mammalia > Carnivora > Eupleridae > Cryptoprocta > Cryptoprocta ferox. The sequence continues at coordinate 33,361,911 of CM053568.1, forward strand.
TGTGGTAATCCAAACTAAAGATGGTAAGACCAGAAACAACATGGTGACAGAGGGTGGAGAGAGGAAAGGACTAATTTGAGAGTGCTTAGAGAGGTGGAAATACAGGACTTGAGAGACTATCAGGGACAGAAGTAGAAATCAAGGTTTCCCTAGTTACCAAGTGGGGTGGTGGAAGATGATGGTGCTATTAATTGGGACGTGGAATACCAGCGGTAGAACAGGGGTGGGGTGGGGAGAGGATAATCTATACTATTTTTGAAATTGAAATAGTTTGCATACAATAAAATGCACAGAACAGAAGCATACAGTTCAGGGAGTTTTTTCAGATGTCTGTACCCATGTGACTGACATACCAGTGAAGATGTAAATATTTCCTTCACTCCTGAAGTTTCTTTGTGACCCCTTCAAGTGCTGCTCTGATTTTTTTTAAGTTTATTTTTTATTTTTGAGAGAGAGAGAGAGAGAGAGAGAGAGAGAGAGAGAGAGAATCCCAAGCAAGCTCTACGCTGTCAGTGCAGAGCCTGAGGCAGTGCTCGATCTCATGAACCATGAGATTATGACCTGAGGCGATCAAGAGGCAGCTGCTCAACCAACTGAGCCACCCAGACACCCAAGCGCTATTCTAATTTTTATCACCATAGATTATTTTGTGTGTTTTTGAACTTCAGCTAGGTAGAATCATGCAATATGTTGTCTTTTGTGACTGGTTTCTTTTGCTTAACATGTTTTTGTGGCTCCCCGTCTATGGTATATATCAGCAATTCATCTCCTTTAACTGCTGAAGAGTATTGCATTGCATGAATACACCACAATTTATCTACTCTTCTGGTGATGGCCATTTGGGTTGTTTCCAGTTTTTTGTTTGGTTATTTTACTATTATGAGTAAAGCCTCTGTAAACATTCTCATATAAGTCTTTTCATAGGTGTACATTTTCATTTATCTCCAGTAAATATCTAGATCATAGCATAGGTGTATGTTTAATGGCAGAAGAAACTACCAAACAGTTTTCTAAAGTGATAGTAGTATTTTATGCTCCTACCAGCAATGTGTAAGAGTTCTGGTTGCTTCCCATCTCGGGTGCTTTGATGCTTTCAGGGTTTTTAGTTTCAGCCATTGTAGTGAGTGTGACACACGTCTGTCATATGGTTTTAATATATATCAAGTAATGAATACTAATGATGTTGAACAGCTCTTCTTGAACTTATTGGCCATTTGGTTTTCTTCTGTGAAGTTTCTGTTCAAATCTTTGCCTGTTTTTTGTTAATTTTTTTTAAATTATTATTGTTGAGCTGTGGGATTTCTTCATCTATTCCGGATACAAGCTCTTTGTCCTGTATATGCACTGCAAATATTCTCTCCTGTTCTTTCACTTGCCTTTTCATTTTCTGTTTCTTTTTCTTTTTTCTTTCTTTTCTTTTCTTTTCTTTTTTTTTTTTTGAGAGAGAGTTCGTTCACATTCTGGACAAATGGGGGAGGAGCAGAGAGAGAAGTGGGGGTGGGGTGGGGAAAGAATCCCAAGCAGGGTCTGCACTGTCAGTGCAGCGTCAAACACAAGGCTTGATCCCATGAACTGTGAGATCACAACCTTAGTTGGACACTCAACTGACTCAGCCACCCTTGTGCCCCAGTCTTTTCATTTTCTTCATAATGCCTTGTGCTGAACAGAAAATTTTAATTTTGAGATAAATTTTAATTTATTGATTTTTTTCTTTTATGATTAGTATCTTTTGTGTTCTCAGAAATCTTTGCCTATCCCAAAGTTGCATATTACCTTTTGTTTTCTTCTAGAAGTTTTATAGATTTGTTTTTTATGCTGAGGTCTAAAATCGATCTTAAATTTTTGTATATGGTATGTGTCAAAAGTTCATTTTTTTCATATGTATGTCAAGTTTTCCCAGCACCATTTGACGAAAAGGCTTTTGTTTATCCATTGAATTGCATTGATATTTTGTCAAAATTGCTCAGTACACATATTTTCTGTTCTGAACTCTATTTTCCTCATGCCCATACCACACTGTCTTGTGGCTGACATGTTGAAGGAGTCTAGATTATGTTGTCTTCTTGTTTTTGTTTTTGTGAGTGTTAAGTTGTATTCTAACAGTTCAGTTACTGGCAGAACCCTTTGATCCTACCTGGCTTGCTTTTATTCTTCCAATCTGAATATGTTCCTGTGGCATATACTTTCTAGGTCTCAGTGTGAGACTCCGTCTTCTGGACTGGACTTCCGTTAGCTCCCAGCTCTGCGTGATCTCTAGTACTCCCCATGTACCCCGTAGCAGGCGATCTCTACTAGGTCCCATAAAGGCTTGCCCTGTGCCTGTGCAGTCCAGCCTTGAGCCAAAACACTGCCCACCCCCCTCACCCTGCCTCACAGATTCCAGGCACTCGAGCATCACAGAACTCAGATCTGCCTGCTCAGTGAGAATGCCACTCTGCTTGGGAACCGTCTCTCTGCCTCACTATGTGAAGGTGCCCTGAGTGAAAGCTAGAACAGTCACACGCTCCCCTCCTGTGTTTCCCTTCTCTCCAAGATTACAGCCCTGCGCAGCTTGCTGTTCAGAGCAAGCTTGATAGGTTTTTTTTAAAGTTTATTTATTTATTTTGAGACAGAGAGTTGGGGGGAGGGGCAGAGAGAGAATCCCAAGCAGTCTCCACACTCAGCATGGAGCCTGACACGGGGCTTGATCTCATGACTGTGAGATCATGACCTGAGCCAAAATTGAGTCAGGTGCTTAACCAGCTGAGCAACCCAGGCACCCCCAGAGCAACTTTATAGTTTTTCATAGCAGGAGGGAGAATCTAGTTCGTTATTTTGTCACGGCCAGAAGTGGAAGTTGAGGTTCTGTTATGGATACAGTGCTGAATTTTTAATATCTGTGGAAGATACAAGTAGAAATGTTCAACAGGCAATTGGGTGCCCATGTGTGGAAAGCCTGAGAGAGACTATTGAGGCTGGAGATTCAGATTTTATAGTTGAAGCCAAGGGATGTGATCACCTAACTATATTTACTTTCTTACAATAGTTAGAGAAGGAGGGGAGAAGAATTTTCTGGGGGTGCCTGGGTGGCTCAGTCTTAGGTTAAAGCGTCTGGCTTCAGCTTGGGTCATAATCTCACAGTTTCTGAGTTTGAGCCCCGCATCGGGCTCTCTGCTGTCAGCTTGGAGCCCGCTTCAGATCCTCTGTTCCCTGTCTCTCTGCCCCTTCCCATCTAGTTCTTTTTCTCTCTCGCTCGTTCTCTCAAAATGAAGAAATAAACTTTAAAAAAAATTTTTTTCTCTTAAAAAGCCTAAAAGGTATGGCTAAAGAAGGAAGTGAGGAACAGGACATGGGTGTCACAGAGACCCGTTCACACTGTGAATAAAGCAGTGTTCATTTGAGAGAGTGACAGCTATCAGGAGCCCAGCCTTTGCTCTGTAATGCTTACCAGTCCAGAGCCCTGCTTTTCTCCAGTGCTGCTGAGGACTTATTGGGTGATTGTTACAGAAAAACCTACCTACCCAGGCCCTCATACTAATCTGTAGAGTTAAAGTCACACCTATCATGATGAAGCTCAGGAATCTTGCAGAAATAATCACACATTTGTGCTTCTAGCCTTCCTGGGCCTAGATAGCTGACAGGTATGATCATCATTTTCATAAAATGGAGAGGAAAACCAAGGCCCTGAAGAGGTTAACAACTTGATTACAGTTGGCTGTGAAGTCCGCCCTATTTCCAGTTTTAGTTTCTAGTTGTCTAGAGACTTTATAGGGTTTCAGACTTGGAAGTTGCTCTAGGTCATCTAACACAGTCCCCTTGTTTTTTAGGTGGGGAAACTAACACTCATAAATGAGAGGGCTTTAGCTAGGTATAAATGACAGAAATTCAATGAAGCCAACTTGAGCAAAAGGAGAATTTATCACAAGAGCGTAGAGCTAGCTGATGGAATTCAAAAGGCAAGGATAAAGCTGAGCTTTAAGCATGGGCTGGAGCCGTGACCTGGAGTGCCGTAGAGAAATTGGGATGGTTTCTGTCCTTTTCTCTGCTCATTTCTTTGTCTCCGATTCGTCCTTCTCTCAATGTAGACTAGCTTCTTCTGCCCCTCCCCCCAAAGAAAATAGTCATTAGCAACTCTTCCTGAGTTTATAGCTCAGGAAAGAAGCCATTCATTCTTCTCCATTCAGTAAAGAAGTCAACCTGATTCGAGAATTGCAACTCCTATTCTGCAGGAGATTTCAGTGGCCCAGTAGGAGCCATCCAGAGCCCCACTCTATGCTGCCAAGGGTCTGGGGAGTAGTGTTGTTCCACAGACAGAGCTACCAGGGAGCTCTGCATCTCTAAACATGTGGGGTAAATTGTGGGTGGGGCAGAAAGCAAGGGGCAGATGGCTGGGCAGCCAGCATGGCACGTTTTTAGGACACAGGGTTGCATCAGTGACCAGCAGCAGAGCCAGGACCAAACTCCACAGTCTGACCCAGCAGCAGTCTCTCCTGAGGCTGCCTCACATGGGAGTACAGTGTAATTATGTGATCCAGTAGGGAAGAGAGGCGGACAGACGGACACTCACTGCCTCAGTTCTCATTCCCCTGCTGTGAAGAAATAGAGGTCCCCCTCCCTGGGAGTCTAGGAGGTCCAGAGCTCTAGGACCGAAACAGTGAAAGGTGGGTTCCCTCTGTATTAGTCCAAAACCTTGTTACAAGTCATAGAAATCCAAATCGAACTAGGTTGAGCAAAAAAGGGAATTTATTAGAAGGCCATTGAAGAACCTCCTAGAAGTGAGGAAAGAACTGCAGATTCCAGGGCAGCTTTAGGAATCTGGAATCAGCACCACCAGGACACATATACATGTGATTGCTTTTTTTCTTTCTTTTTCAATTTTCATCTTTTGTCGTCTCATCTCTGCCTGGCTCCAGTACCACAAAGTTTTTTCCACAAGTAGGGAATGTGGCTGACAGCAGTTTGGGAGTCGTATCCTTATAGTTTCTGACCAAGAGAAAAGAGAGTCTTGCCTGCTGATTCCAGGTAGAACAATCCCAGAGGAGGGTTCTGATGGAGGGGATGGAGCTCTGTGATTGGCCAGGCTTTGTCCTCTTGCACACCCTTGGGGTCACAAGAAGGCAGGGAATATTTTAAGAAGAGGAACTATAAGCAAGGTCAACAAAAACGTCTTTTGTGTTTCCTCCCAGGTGACCATGGAGGCTAGCGGTCTCCCTTTGGAGCTGTGGCGCATGATTTTAGCCTACCTGCACCTTCCTGACCTGGGCCGCTGCAGCCTGGTGTGCAGGGCCTGGTATGACCTGATCCTCAGTCTTGACAGCACCCGCTGGCGACAGCTGTGTCTGGGATGCACTGAATGCCGCCACCCCAACTGGCCCAACCAGCCCGATGTGGAGCCTGAGTCTTGGAGGGAGGCCTTCAAGCAGCATTACCTTGCCTCCAAGACATGGACCAAGAATGCCCTGGACTTGGAGTCCTCTGTCTGCTTTTCTCTCTTTCGCCGGAGGAGGGAACGCCGTACCCTGAGTGTTGGGCCAGGCCATGAGTTTGACAGCCTAGGCAGTGCCTTGGCCATGGCTAGCCTGTATGACCGAATTGTGCTATTCCCAGGTGTGTATGAAGAGCAAGGTGAAATCATCCTGAAGGTACCCGTGGAGATCGTAGGCCGCGGGAAGTTGGGTGAAGTGGCCCTGCTAGCCAGCATTGATCAGCACTGCTCTACCACACGCCTGTGCAACCTTGTCTTCATGCCAGCCTGGTTCTCCCCATTCATGTTTAAGGTGGGTCTCCATATCCAGATGGCTGGCCTCTCCAATCCTGACCCTGGGCTTTGGCCGCCTCTCAGTGGGTTTGCAACCCCTTTTTGTTGGAATTACAAGTTTTGGCATTGTTCCTAGAACACGCTCCTCTGCACCAGTTGAGAAATGGGAACAGTAACAATCAATATTCTGCTTTATTCCTGGCAAAACTGTATTAAAAAATAAGCCAAGGACTCAGAACCCAAACTGCTTTGTACTTCTCTTCCCCACTGGATGAACTGGAACCACAGGTGGAGTAGCTAGGTGGGAAAGCCAGGTCTGGGAGTACGCCACATGGCCGCAGGAGGTGAGAGCAACTCATGCCCAGACACAGGCAAAGCCAGGGGAGGCTGTGCAGGACCAGTGACCTTCAGCATGTCAGCCCCACCCTATGGGGGAGGATCAAGGAAAGATCAGGCTTTTACCAAGGGTGACTTGAGAGAGGCTCAGGAAATACCAGCCCAACACATATCTTCTAGTAACACAGAGCACAGGCTGTATTCAAAGCAAAGTACGCATTGACACATTGGTAGGTCGGTAGGTCATGGCAGAGCAGTTTACAGCTTTACATTGCATTGAAACATTGTAATATGTGGACTTTGTACCTAGTCAGTAATAATTATGTTGCCACTATTCCTACCAATAACAACAAATTGTCTCTCAAGTTTGTAATGATTGCTATACTGCCAGTCATTTGCGGTGCACTGTGCCTGGCATATGCTTTGCAGCCATTAGTAAGACAGGTAGTGTCATCTGGTTTTATAGATGAGCAGACTGAGGCTCCGCAAGATGAAGTGACATACCCAGGTCTCAGACTTAGTTAGGGACAGAGCTTAGGATCCAGAGCCTATATTGATAATCTAGGTGACTTCCATCTGTGACTTCATTTGATCCCCACAACAAACATTCGTGGTAGACAGTGGACGTGGGATCCCCATTTTGCAGATGAAGGCCACTAAAAAGCTCAGAGATGATGCTAAGTAACTTTTCTCAAATGCATAATTAGTGAAGTCAGAACTCAGATTCTAAGCACTTTTGAAATCACAGTATGCTGTATTCTTTGGAAACCTAAAAGCCTGCTCTTTAGGCCTAGAATGTTTCAGAAGGACTGATGAACGATTCCTGTTGCGGGTCTGCAGACCCAGCAGAAAGTTTGATTCCAGACTCTCGATGTTTCCATTTACTCTGAGAATAGTTTGTTGGTTTCAGCCTCTCCTTCTCCCTTAGAAGTACAGCTGCAGATCCTCATGGGGTGGGGGCCTGGCCTTCACTTCTCTGTAGCCCAGCCCACCATCTGGCTCAATGCTTGGCATGTTATCAGTGCTTGGCCGTGTTTGTCTTTTAACTGAAAACAGGACAAGGGACTAGGATGACCTTGTCGGAAAAATGCAAAGGCCAGAGTGATTTCACAGCAGTTTTCAGTGACTTCTGAGGAGAACCCTAGCAATGGCCGTGCATCTCCAGAGAGCTGGCGTTCATCTACAGAGAGGACCAAGTAAAAGAAAATAGACTTAAATTGCAGCTAGAAAAAAATAAGTTAGCCATAAGGAAGAACTTAGGTTAAGGCAAGTAAGTTCTGGGCCAGGCTCTCAAGGGTGGTCACTGCTAGAGAATGTAGAAACTGTTCATGGGATGGATGTGTCTGGATCACTCAGGGGGATCATGGAACACTCCCTCATTTTACGGTTCAAATCCATCTGGTGGCATTTAGCATGAGACCCAGCAACAGTTACTTGTCAGGAACACAGAGTAGCTGGGCTTCTCAGGCCTGGGATCTGAGGGGTCAGGTGAGTGGTGCTGTGGAGTTCAGCACTTTCCTCCCTGAGAGGAGTCTCTGTTCTTTGTGTCCCTGACCCTGGGTAATGGTAGCTAATTTTTATTAGGTGCCAAATTTGTACCTGGCTCTCTGCCTTGGGCTTCCTTAGCTGGTAAGCCCCCTATTGCAGACAAAGAAACTGAGCCTCAGAGAGGTGGAATCCTATCCGAGGTAACACTCTTGAAAGAGGCAGAGATGGGAGTGCCCCATGCAGTCAGACCCCAGAGCCCATCTTAACCACTGCTCGGTGCTGCCTGGCTGCGGCAGCGTACCTCATCCCCCTCATTAGGGACATAGCCTGCTCTCCTTTGTTGTGCTCCCCGCTATGTTCCAGTTGCCAGACAGGCTGACTCTTTCCCAGTGCCTGTGGCTGTGCACCCCCTACTGCCTGCCCCAGCCCAGGCAGGGCTCAGCCCCTCCTGGCCTGTCTTCTGTCAGCCCACAGGGTTCTGCCTGGCCTTGTCCTGAGTTCAGACACCAAGCTGATGCTCTGTGGGGTGCTGCAGGGCTGAGAGAGGCTGGGGAACGGAAAGTGGTCTGAAGGGGTGAGACGTAGCACAACACTTGGTGATCTCACACTTCCTTCACATAACCGAGATACCAAGTCAGGATTCCCTCGCCCTTCAGGGCTCACAGTAAAGTCATGCTCAAATCCCAGCCACTTCTTGTGTTTCTCAAAGTTCAAAGCTCTCCCTGTCATTCCTCTTCATCCCTAGAGTGGTGCTTGCTCTCCTGGTTACCGTTGATTGCATTTCACACAGCATCCTTCTGAGCATTCAGCTTCATCCCTCTTCCCCATCTTCACCCCTCAAAGTTTATATTCTCACTAAGCATTTCTTGAGTATTGGGAGAATTTACTTGAGATTTGAGGTCTTTAGGAAGGGCCCTGTTGCATAGCGTGAACTTTTCTGCCATTAGCCCTTTCCACTCTCGTACCCTTCCCTTTGGGATTGGAAGGAGGGAAAAGCAAGCAACTCCAAGTTATCCCCCCTCAGATGCAATGCAGCTTCCTGTCCCCACCCCCCCCATCTGGGGGGGCTGACACATGCCCTGGGGGGGGAAGGAAATAGGATCACATGGCCTCACCATGCTCTACCCTCCTTAAAGAGCAGTTAGAGTACTGACTAGCAAAACAGTTCTTATCCCTGTTTTATCCACTTTCTCTTTTTTATTCCTCAGACAACATCAGGTCATGTCCAATTTGACAACTGCAACTTTGAGAACGGGCACATCCAGGTCCATGGCCCAGGCACCTGCCAAGTGAAGTTTTGCACCTTCAAAAACACCCATGTTTTCCTGCACAATGTGCCCCTCTGTGTCCTGGAAAACTGTGAATTTGTGGGCAGTGAAAACAACTCTGTGACTGTGGAGGGCCACCCATCTGCAGACAAGAACTGGGCCTACAAGTATCTACTAGGGCTTATCAAGTCCTCCCCCAGTGTATTCCCCACGGAGGACTCTGACTCTTTAATGTCCCTGGACCTGGAGAGCAGGGACCAGGCTTGGAGCCCAAGGACCTGTGACATTGTCATTGAAGGCAGCCAAAGCCCTACCAGCCCAGCTTCTACCTCCCCAAAGCCAGGCTCCAAGGCTGGCTCCCAGGAGGCAGAGGTGGGCAGTGATGGGGAAAGGGTGGCCCAAACCCCAGACAGCAGCGATGGAGGCCTGAGTCCTAGTGGTGAGGACGAGGACGAGGACCAGCTCACATACAGATTGTCCTACCAAGTGCAGGGCCCACGCCCTGTACTAGGGGGCTCCTTCCTAGGCCCGCCACTTCCAGGAGCGTCCATTCAGCTGCCCAGTTGCCTAGTGCTGAACTCTCTGCAGCAGGAGCTGCAGAAGGACAAGGAGGCCATGGCACTGGCCAGCTCCGTGCAGGGCTGCCTCATCCGCAAGTGCCTCTTCCGGGACGGAAAGGGAGGCGTCTTCGTTTGTTCCTATGGCCGAGCCAAGATGGAAGGAAACATCTTCCGGAACCTGACTTACGCAGTGCGGTGTATACATAATAGCAAGGTGCTGTCATAAGCCTTACTCTGCAGACCATGAGGCCTTCCTGGGTCACTAGGAACATGATTTTGATTGATGAGAGGGCTCCTGTGGCTATATACAGGAAGGCTCTTTTTTTAATCATCTTTATATAAGCTTATAACACATGCTTATCTTACGTCCATCATCTGTTTGGACAGAGCAGAAATGATTCTTCCCATTTTACAGAAGAGGAAACAGGGCCCAGAGGGGGAATGTGACTTTCTCAGGGTCACACAGCAAGTTCGTGGCAGAACTGAGACTAGAACTCAGGTCTTCCAACTCCTTTCGCTATGTCATGCTACTTCTCAACCATGTCCCCCAAGTCCTAGGAGAAGGAACAAGGGCTCTTTAGCCTGGATGAGAGAAAATTGAGGGACACGTGATCGCTGGCTTTGATCTAAGCCAGAGAAGGCTCCCCAGAAGACATGTCTAAGCTGTAGGATGAGTAGAGGACAGCCAAGGAAAAGAGTGTGCATGTAGTGAAAAGGGGGTGCAGAGTGAGGGCATTCTAGGCAGCCAGAACGTTCTTCGCTGGGGCCTGGGTGTGGGGCTGAATTCAACAGTGTGCTGGGGAGGGAGGGTGGTTGCAAATGAGGCAGCAGAGGCAAGCAGAAGCCACCTTGCCCAGGGCCTGAAAAGCCCCTATGAGATATTATGCTGAGAGCAGTCCATCCTGCCACTGATGCGATCACCACGCTGCAGGCTCCTCAGGGCGTCACAGGACAGTCTGTAGATCCTGCAAGCCACTGAGCACAGGAACAGCCTCTCAGAGGAAAGACACGGCCTTTTGGAAGAAAGTATGGCCCAGCTCCTGGGTCTGAGTCTTCCCTCTCCACTGGTTCACCGTGAGCGTTACCGTCCTCTCCTATAAAAGGGAAATAAGCTTCCCTGACTTGTGTCTCTCACTGGGGTTTGCGAGGCTCTGGTACCGTAATATTGCCAAGGCACCTAGTAAGCTGAGGGGTACCGCACACATGTCTCATGGGAGTCTTACAGATTGCTGCAGGCTTCTAGAATAATTAGAGGCAATTGCATTTAATTGCATTTTGCCCAGCCCACTTCCAAAGAGGATTTTAGATGGTGTTACCAGGAAAGCACAGTATCAGCCTACAGAGAATAAAAGATCATGGTCAGATAAAAAGGATGGGTGACAGTTTTGCTCCAGGTACCGTGATGATAGGATCTGGTCCGAGCCCTCCGGGAGCCCCCCACCCCCCACTGCCTTGTATACTTACTTATTAAGAGTATGGCTTCTGAGTCAAATTCTGGCTCTGCCCCTTATTAGCTATGTGTCCTTTGGACCAATGATACTACCTGTCTCCAAGGTGCAGTAAGGATGAACTAAGGTCATGTCTGGCACATAGCAAGTGCTCAACAAATGTTTTTTGTTTCCTTTTTTAAAAGTCCGGTGTGAGAGGTGTGATGATGGAGGCTCCATGGGTGGCATAGGAGCCCAGTCTCAGGGGAGGTTTCTTGGAGAAGCAGTGCCCAGGCTGAGCTTCCCAAGAGGGGTAGGAGTTGGCAAGGGGAGGCTGTGAGACAGTGGAGATGTGTGTGGGCCCGGATGTAAGAAAGGACACCACACATTCAGGGATTTGCAAGTAACTCAGACGGCCAGAGCTTGAGGGGAGGCCATGAGATGAGGGAGTCAGCTAGCTGAGGCACAAAGGGCTGGCCTCAGAGATTGGAGTTTGCCCTGAAGGCAATGGGAACTTGCTGACAGATTTTAAGCAGAGAACTATGGTCAGATCTTTATGTGGAGAGCTCATGCTGTCAACTTTCTGGAGAATTGAATGGAGGGGAACAAGGCTAGAGGCAAGATCAATGAGGGGCAGTGGAGAATTGTGATCCAGAGACGTAGAGGAGGGGACAGGGCAGTCTGGAGAGGTGGGAAGGAGGGCTTTAGGAGGGAGTAGTCAAAGTTATGAGGCCTAGATTTCGGGCCTGAGTGGCTGAGACAACAGCAGGGCCATGGGAGGTTAGGACGTGGAGAGAGAGGCTGAGTTCAGTTCTGGGCATGCTGAACATAGAGCATGTCTGATGTCTGGCAGAGATGCTGTCTGGTTACCTGGGTCTGGAGCTTCGGAGAGAGAGGCGCCCTGCCATGCAGACTTGGGAGCAGGTGGTAGCTGGGAGTAATCGAGAAGAAGAAATGAAAAGTTACACAGCTTTACTTGTAGCCCTGTTGAACTATTGCTTCCAGAGGTTTTGGGCAGGAATTGTGCAGCCTCTAATTCCTAGTGAGTCTCTAGCAAGGAACCTGAGAAACTGATATTCAGAATTTTTTACTTGAAAAGAAAAATCCATGGTTTCTCATGAGTAGCCAGCATCAGGTACAATTATATGCAAAGTGGCATTCATACAAGCAGGGAGCTGTGGGCGGGAGTGCAGGACCTGCTGAGCTGGTCCCCTTCCCAGGAGCAAAGCCTTGATCTGGTGGCCAGAGGGCAGCCACCCTTCCCTGCCTTCTAGAACATCTCCAGGAGAGTTAAGGCTGGCAGAAAGCCCAGTTGCTTGGGGCTCCACAAAGAAAACTGTGATGTTTTTCTTGCTGTTCTGTGTATCTTATCATTTTTAGTCGAAAGTCAAATATCTGGGAAAGTAGAGACTGAGGCAAATCACATTTATGTGTGGAAATGGGCATACCTCTTCTCGTGCTAGGCCTTTAGAGGGCCAGGGTTTGGGTCAGTCTAGTCGGGATTAAGCTGGTTCAGGTTTTGTTCTTATGATTATCCTCAGCATTCTTCCTGTTCTTCTTTACCTTGTGCTGGCTTTTTCCTCTGCTTTTAGGGTCTTCTCTTTGCTCCTCAGAGAGGAGCTGTCTCCATGGCTTCACCCCTCCCAGCAGATTGTGGTCACTTGTGGCCCTGGGCTGGTGGGAGGGTTTCTCTTGTGTCCCAGTCTGTCCTTAGTCTTAGGCAGGTGCTGTGTCTATGGGTCTTGGAAGTAGGCCCTTTCGAGTGGTCCTGCCTCACCCACAGAATTAGGGGGGCTCTAAATATCTGGGCGCGAGATGGGGTTTTCTCTTTCCCTTCCATGACGAGGTCTGCTGCCCTTCCCCCGGATGCTGAAGGCTTGTTCTACAGGGAAGTTGGGGAGAAAATTCAAAGGGGCTTGGTGCTTTCCCTACAATGAATGGCTGCTCTCCTTGTCCCCCACGCCTCTGCCATGTGGGAGGCTGTCTGTCCCCATTCTCTTGTGCTGTCCCCAGTCTTTCCCCCTGAGCACCTCACAAGGTCCCCAGAGAAGTAGACACACCTACTCCCAGGGCTCCTGCACTCTCGCACTGGTTCACACTTAGCCTTCAACAATGCGCTGAACCCTGTAGCTGAATTCTTACCAGTTCACGTGGCACCATGTGCAGCTGGGCAGGCAGGTGCTCCCCTCTCATTTCCTGGGAGCTGCCTGTTTTCCTTGGATTTCAGGCTTGTTGGCCGTCCTGCATCCTCAGTTCTCTGACGGATTCAAGACAGGCTATGCTTTTGTGCAGCATCTGATTCTGTTCTTATTGTCGTTGTGGGAGCAGTGACCTCTCTGGTCAGCGCTCTCCATCCTAAACAGATGCTTCCCTTCTACCTTACCCTTCTAGACTGTTATTTTAATGTTATCTATTGTTTACTAGTAGCACACAGTTTATCCTGATGTAATATGTTTTTACTATTAATACACAATTGCTTAGAACAATACAAATATATTCTGAATCTTTAATATACCTATTAAGCATGAAAAGAAAATGTAAATGGCAGTCATCCCCTTAAATAAGCCTGGTGCTGGGTTGTAGTACCTTGTTTAAAAGCTTCCTTGTACCAATACTTCTAATTGTTCTCTTAGAACTCCAAACTAAGGCGCATCCAGGATAATACGCCTGAGAAAGATGCAGAATGGACAAAAATAGGCCTTTGTCTTACAAAGTGGAAGGGAAGGTGGGGAGGTTATCCACAGATGCTTTCTCAAGCAGGTGAAATTTTATTTTATTTTATTTTATTAAACTTTATTTTGAGAGAGAATGAGCATGCGCAGGGCGGGGGGGGGGGGGGTGATGAGAGAATCCCTACAGGCTCCAGGCTGTCAGTGCAGAGCCAGTCAACAGGGCTCGATTTCATGAACCTTGAGATCATGACCTGAGCTGAAATCAGGAGTCGGATGCTTAACTGAGCTACCTAGGCACCCCTCAGGCAGGTGAATTTTAGCAAAAGCGCATGTGGACCTTGGTTCCATTTGTCGTTAGCTGTGCCCTGGGAACTTGGAGAGACCTCCATGTAACCCCAGTGCGCATAGAGTTTGAAGACCACTAAATCCGAGCGTCTCTGAGGGTCCTTTCCATCCAGTCAGCCAGTCGTTCTGTTCACAAGTTGTGACCACGGCGCACGGGGCCGAGCTTCAGTCCAAGTTTTATTAAGGAGCCACTGTGGTTGGTAAGGAGGCTGCAGGGCAGGCCAAGCAGGGCACAGAGCTCCTCAGCTCCCGGGAGCACACCAGGCGGGAAGAGGCCGTCCTTGCCTGCTGCTGTGCCAGCAGCAGGGGAGCATATGGTATGGGAGGGACTCAGGTGTTTTTTTAAAAGGGTTTTTTTATTTTTTTAAACCTGGGACAAGAAGACAAATGGCTTTCTCTTTTCTGCCTAGATTGTCATGCTCAGGAATGACATTCACCGCTGCAGAGCATCAGGCATCTTCCTTCGCTTGGAGGGCGGAGGCTTGATCGCCGGCAACAACATTTACCACAATGCGGAGGCGGGCGTGGATATCCGGAAAAAGTCCAACCCACTCATACTGGTACTTTTCTCTGTCTTCATGCTCTTTTCAGAGTGCCTCTCGGTTCTCAAGCCTTTTCTGAGATTATTTAAATAAATGTTGCCATCTTGAATTTATATTGTTTCCTGTTTGCAAGTGGTTCCTGCCCTTTTCTCTGTGTGTCCTTGTGACTCTGTGTCTCCTTCTTCATATAATAGGAGTGGCTTTGAATAAATCACCTTCCTGCAGTCTCCTTGTTAGGAAAAAAGAGGACCGGATAGACAGGGAAATGTCACAGAGTACTTCCTCAGTCCTGATAAGTTCTGGTTGGCTTTGAGTTTGATAAGAATAAAGATATGATATCTGCCCTACAGGACACCTGGCTGAAAACTAAAACCCCACGTTAGATCATTCTTCACTATACAAAAGGGCATTTAGGATATTTAGTTCTTTTTTTTTTTAATGTTTATTTATTTTTGAGAGAGAGAGGGAGATCGGGGGAGGGACAGAGAGAGAGGAAGACACAGAATCTGAAACAGGCTCCAGGTTCTGAACTGTCAGCACACAGCCTGACATGGGGCTCAAACCCAGAAACTGAGATCATGACCTGAGTCGAAGTCCGGCACTTAACCGACCGAGCCACCCAGGTGCCCCTAGGATATTTGGTTCTAAAGATTATTTGTCTCATGAATATTGTGAAGCCATGTGAATTTAATTTTATACCAATGTGAAAGCCACTTGAAATGGTAGAAGATAGGACCAGTGACATGAGAGACCAGCCCCTTTTTCTGCTTAGGCCTTCCCTGAGAGACACATATCCCAGGAACTAGGGAATGTCCCAGACTTCTTGTGGCCTTGAAAAAATTATATCTGCCCTTATCACAGTGCTTATCACTTTGTATATATTTACTTGTGGTTTAATCTTTACACAACCCTGGGTGATAGAATTATTATTATCCCATTTTTTGGATGATGACATTGAGGCACAATTAAGAATGTTGCCCCAAAGCATACAATTAGTGACAGAGCTGGAATTTGAATCCAGGCAGTCCTGACTCAGGGTCCATGTTCTTAACCCATTATATTAGACTGCCCTTGGGGTGCCTGGGTGGCTGAGTCAGTTGAGGGTCCCAACATTGGCTCAGGTCACAATCTCACGGTTTGTGAGTTTGAAACCCACGTTGGGCTCACTACTGTCAGCACAGAGCCTGCTTGGGATCCTCTGTCCCCCTCTCTCTCTGCCACCACCCCATGTGCGTGCTCGCTCTCTCTCTAAAATAAATATTTAAAAAATGTTTTTTAAAAAAGACTATCCTTGCCAGTGCAGAGGAAGGAAAGTTCCTAACTGTATTTAAAAAGACATGCGTAGCCAGTGTCCTCTTTGAACCCCTTCCTCTCACTGCATTTCTGCCATGCAGCTGGCATCTGAGGCATGGCCTTGCCTGAGGAAATTAATGCCACTGTTGCCAAAGAGATGAGAGGAGTTTGCCTTCCCAGGGACAGAGGGGACAGGCCAGTTTAGCAGGTGGAGGGGCAGGGGGCGTTATGTTTCTGTCCTGGCTTCGTAAAAGGGTGTGGGGATGGAAATGCCACTGCTTACGCGCTCTCTCTGAGCTTTTCGCTTTTCACAACCGTGTGAGGGACTTGTGTTAGGCAGTGGTTGCCCTGGTGAGTCTGCTAAATCCTTCAGGAGAAAATCTGGAAAGTGAGTAAGAATAGGATTGCTTCCAGGGTGGAACATTTTAGAGCAAACTAGAACTTTGCTTCTGTGAAATCATTTTGGAAGAGAAACTGCTAACTTCCTGGTTTAAGTATAGGAAGGGATATAGGCTCTAACTTAATAGAGTGAAACAATTTTATTATCATTTGTTATGATCTGAAAATGTCACTGTGCAAAAGCAGCTCACTGGGAAGCAGGGGAGCTAGGTTTCAGATCTGGTGCTGCCGCATACTGTATGGCTCTGGGCCAGCATCCCCATGCGTACAAAGAGACGTTCTAAATAAATCTAAGGGTGTTTGTAGCACGTACAGCTTCTGTGATCTCATGCCCCCTAGAGCCGCACCTGCCCATAGGCCTTCCCTGAATGGGAAGTGAGGAGTGGGAGCCAGATGGCTCTCATTCTTCCCTGGAGGTGGCCCGCTTGGGACTGCACGTGGCCAACATCGTCATGTAATGGGTGCTACCCTTCCCTGAGAGCTGAGCTCCCTGGACCCTGGGCCATGTGCACGGAGGACTCTGGAGGCTCGGCCGCGCTCAGTAGCATGCCTTGTGGGTGCAGAGCAAGAGGCGAGGCGGCAAGGACTCCTCTCTGGATTCTCACAGCTTTGCGTGTGTGTGTGCACCGGGCAGCAGCGTGGCCCTCTCACCTTGTTGTGTGCCAGGCCGGGTGCTGCAGCGGCACCTTCTCCACTGTGTCCCCCTGGGCCTTGCTGTGGGCCGGCGATTGAGCACTCGGCTTCTTGCTGGGAGATCTGATCTGTCTTCTGTGGTGTCTCCTGTCCCCTTGCAGTGTAACCAGATCCACCACGGCCTTCGTTCTGGCATTGTCGTCCTTGGCCATGGGAAAGGCATCATCCGCAACAATCAAATCTTTTCAAATAAGGAGGCTGGCATTTATATCCTGTACCACGGAAATCCAGTTGTGAGGTAGGTGTGCTGTACCCAGACCGCCCTCAGCCACCGTCCCTTCTTTCCTCTCTGATCTCCGCTTCCTACACGGTGGCTTTCCTCCATTTGAAAACATTTTCGTTTACTGAAACAACAGTATATATAGCAAAGCAAGCAGAGACGAGACTCCACCCTGATCCCACTGCAGAAACACAGGCGCTTTTGTTCACGTTCCCTACCAGTTCTATTCAGCAGACGTGGCTGAGCACCTCTAATAATGATAACAAAGGAGCACTCCGCTCCCCCAGAGCTCACTGTAGCATGGAGGACACACGTGACCAGACCTAACTCTAAGAGATGGCATAAAGATTTCCACTCACCTACAACTCTGTTTGGTTGAGAGCGGCTGCCTAGGATGCTGTGTTAACATCCAGGGGCAGCACCTGGCCTCCGCACACAGCATGCCATGATGGACCAGCGTGCGAGCTGTAGGTGAGAAGGGGCAGTGGCTTTGCTGGGAGCATGGAGCGGCCATCCCAGCTCTCCAAGGGGCAGACTGATCAACGCTACTGAGGCGCTCCCAAGAGAGGCAACCATTCTATGGCGGGGGGTGGGGCGGAGGCCTCGTTACAAAGGGGCAGTAGAGGTGGACTTTGAACTACGGGTAGAAGGTGGACTGTCACGGGGATGGGAGTGGGCGTTCCTAGTAAAGGCATCAGCACGAGCAAAGGCAGCAGAGCACGGCAGACTCGGGGGTGGCTAACAGTCCACTGTGGCTTGAGAACACATCTGACACAAGTTGTGACGTTGGTATAAAATGTTTTAAATTGGGACTGTCCCAGAAAGTCGTGGGTCCTGTGGCCGCCACAGCATGATCTATATCCCCGTGGCCCTCTATCTCTGCTGCGCAGCACAGTGGAAGGGGTGATGGGAAGAGAGCTCAGAGCCAGAGGAGGAAGTTATGTGGACCCAGCCGAGGAAGGTCATTTATTCTGTCTAGATAATGGGGAATCATTAAAAGTTTTTAAACAGAAGACTCACACAGTTATGTCCTGCTTTAGGAAAATAACTGGAACAAATGTGCAGCAGATATATTCTGAAGTGTTTTTTCCCCTTGGTTATTCCAGATGTGCTTTTCCATGTGGTTGCACAGCCTTTATCGGTTTTGGAAAGTTTCAGAACATTCCATTGTTTTGATATCCCCTAATTTTTGAACCAGTCCTATTACAGTTAGGCATCTATTTTTGACTGTTACAGATAGCTTACTGGAAATCGTTAGTGGTCACAGAGTTATTTCTCCATCTTTTGCATTATTACCTTAAGAGTATGTGTTTATATGTATGCTTGCTATTCATTTAACACACATTTAAATGTTTATTCTCTGTGTAAGGGGACCGTGATATACAAAGTGTGTAAGAACAGTCTCTGCTCCCTGGCATTTACAGTCTCATGCTGGAGATGGACACACAAATAGTGCTTCGGTAGGTCTTCGTGTGACAGAGTGACAGAGGAGCCAGCCACAGTTTCAGCTGAGTGAGTCAGGGGAGGGCACGAGTTGTGTGTTAAAGGATAGGTAGGATTTTGTGGCCGGGTTGATGGCATTCTGGGCTCAGGGGCAGTGAAATCCAGGGTGTGTTATGGGAAAATGGTAACAAATGCAGTGTGTCTGCCACAAGACGCCCAGAAGGTTGAGTAGAGGATCGGCCTACAAAGGGAGGTTGATGCTGGAGCACAGAACCTCGGATACCGAGTATGATCTGCAGGATAATGACTCTTCAGGTACATCCACTTCCTAATCCTTGGAACCTGCAAATATGTTATCTTTCATGGCAAAAGAGATGTTGCAGATGTGATTAAATTAAGAACCTTAAAGTGGGGAGACCATCGTGGATTATCCAGGTAGGCCCCTTATGTAAATTGTAAAGATCTTTAGAGGGAAGCAAGAGAATCAGTCGCGAGGAGGAAATGTGACGATAGAAGCAGAGGTCAGGGTGATGAGGCCGTAAGCCAGGAAGTACGGGCGGGTAGCCTGTAGAAGCTGGAAAAGACAAGAAATGATAACCCACAGACCTTCCAGAAGGAAAACACATCTGCTGGCACCTTGGTTTAGTCCTATAGGACCCCTTTTGGACTTCTGATCTCCTAAAGAAGAAGGTAATAAATTTGTGTTGTGTTATGGCACTAGGTATATGGTAATTTATTATACCAGCCACACACCAAATCTGGGAAGTTTGGACTTTACCATGTGGGTGCTAGGGAACTGTTGAAGAGTTTTGAGCAAGGACTGTTAAAGTCAGACTAGTGTCTTGGTTTTTAAAACAATCTCTTTGAGGGGCTCCTGGCTGGCTCAGTCACTGGAATGTGCAACTCTTGATCTCGAGGTTGTGAGTTTAAGCCCCATGCTGGGTGTAGAGATTATTAAAATCTTTTAGAACAAAAAACCAGAACCTGTTTGAGAGAATAGGTTGTGCTTTTTTCCTTTATGTTCCTTCGTGATAGAAGGTAGGGATCTGAGGGATGGTACAGAATGGATTTTGAGATCCCCGAAGTAGCCTGGATAAGGCAAACCATGGCAGTCTTTTTGCGAGTGAGAGTTTTATAACCTTTTGTATTTCTCTTTTTGCCTTGGCTTCAAGGAAGCACAGGGTTCAAACTGGCTCGTCTGCTGTAAACATCCTACCATTGGTTCTTGGAACAATGATCTGTTCCCTTTTCCTCAGTGTTTTCTGATACTTCTTTTATCTTTGTTTTGCTCTCCCTGTGAACATACACACACATGCTTCTCCAAGTGGCCATGGGTCTTTTCTGGAGGTGAGGTTTGTATTAAAAACAGACCAGCCATGCATTTGCTGCTTTGGCACAGTTCTCAGAAATATGAATGCCCCAGCCCCGGGACTGTGTCCGACTGTGAATTTTAGAAACCCCACAGTAACCGTCTGCTGACTGAATTGTACCCAGATCAAAACAGACTCTTCAGATCTGTCGGGGGGCAAAAATTGGGATGTCTTCAACAAATGATTTCACTTGTTCAACTCAAATGCATAACGTGGGTGCAGTTGATGTTTGTCTTCCCCAGTGTCAACATAATTTGCTAGGTTTTTCCCCCAAGGACGTAAACCATTTGGACCCTGCCCTAGGAGATGGAAAAACTTAGCCAACTCCTACTCAGTAATGTTCTTTGGGATGCCAGGCCCTGTGTTAGGCTCTAAAGAGCCAGATGAATATTTGGACCCAAATCCCTCAGTCAACATGGTAGGAAGTAGGAGGTTGTCTCCTAAGAGAGGAGGCGGGTGCCCTTCCAGGAAGAAAGGAGGTCACAGCATTCCTGTTAACAAACAGCAAATGTGTGTCCTCCAGGGATAACCCAATTTTGCTAATGTCCTGATGTGACTGGCTTTGTGTTAACAGGAGGGAAACCGAGGTGCAGAGACTGGAGAGCAATGCATGTCCTTAAACATGCTCAGGTGTCTGGTGTTGCATTCGCAAGGCCTTTCCATAGCTGTGAGGGGTGTGCGTGTCTCTCTGAGCAGAAGCATGTCTTCCTGTGTCGTCCGTATGTGGCTCAGCCAGCCCACAAGGTTCCACATACATATTCCCTGATATTCTCAAAACCTCCTTTTTAAAAATCTGGTTTTCTTTTTTTTAAGGCATGTCATTATTTTATGTTGTCATTCAGGGGATACGTGATTAACAGAAAATAAGGTAAAGAGTAGCTGTTTGATACAAACAGGAGATTGTAGGCTCATTACAGGCAGAGACTCTGATTCAGGCTTTGGGCACAAATCATGCCCAAATAAGGTTAACACAGCCTCCTAGGAATTCTTGACACGACCGATTGTTGACTTGTCACCTGTGCACCACGATGACCTGCGTTTCAAACAGAGTTTGCATGTGAGTGGCAGTCAGGAGAGGCCATAGAAACTCGAGTATCATTGTCTTGTATGGCATAGTTACTGATTTAGTTCTGGATCAAGCTGTCTGCAAGACCACTGAAGATTTATAAATGCCTGGCTTCTAGGACTGCAGGAAATGCTTTATGCCTCTGTGGACTTGTGTAGTCTGGGGAAGGCTACAAAGGAAGGTCGTCACCTTGAGCAGGCATTGGCTTTGACACATGACAGTGGTCTCATCTTACTCTTTTTTCTTCCCCTTCCATTTTAGCGGGAACCACATTTTCAAGGGCCGTGCAGCAGGCATAGCAGTGAACGAAAATGGCAAAGGCCTCATCACAGGTAGGGGTGGGAAATGCTTAGAGGCGTGGCCAGCCAGGCAACCAGCAGTCGACCCAACCTCCCCGGCCTTGCCCCCTGCCCAGTCCTTCACCTCAGCAGCCTGGCCACCTTCTGTCTGTGTCACTTCCTGCTCCACACACTAGCCATGCGAGTCTCAAGGGGGGCCTAACGGAGGGAGCGTCCACTCTTTGCCAGGTCTGCTGCTTACAGGATCTCACTGGCTGGCTCACATAACACTCTCAGAAACATTTATGGCACACAAACTGAATCCCTCCTCTTGCCTTTTGTATGGGCTTATGCCTGCTCTGGAAACCCATCCCCATTTCCCCTCTGCCTGGCCAGCTCCTGCTCAGCCTTTGGGTCTCAGTCTAAATGTCACTTCCTCAGGAAGCCTGCCCTGACCTCCCACCGTACACATAAACATCTCGCTGTACCCAGCAGGCATGCTCTGTAGGACGTCTTCCTTAATTACTCAGGGATCTGTGTGAGGTCAGTCTCCTTTCATCGAAGGCAGTAGGTTCTCTAAGACAGGGATCACGTCTGTGTGCTACCTCCCTGTAGCCTCAGCACAGAGCACAGCCACACCTGGGACATAAAGAGAGGTTGGTCCAGTGAATCCCTCTGACTGAATCCTGCCTTCATTCATCAGACGTTTAATGAGCACACAATGTATGCAGGAGCTGGGGATACAGCAGCCCTTGGGATCCTGCTGTCAGGAACTGACATTTTAGGGGAAAACAAAAGCACATGCACACGCATAGAAGAAGCGTATCTGTGGGTGATAAGTGCTCTAGGGATAAAATAATTATATATTATTAACTTTGATATGTTCACATAAATATATTATTATACATAAGTATATCATATGTAAAATGTTATACGTATATATAACGATATAATTTATTGAAATTAATTAAAGCGATAGAGGGACTATGTGGGTATTTAGGACTGTGTGGTCAGGGCGGGCATTTCTGAGAAGGCCAGACCTGAGTGGCAGGACAAAGCCTGAGAAAAGAACCAGAATTCCATGCAGGGCCACCTGTGAAACACAGTCGGCATGCCTGGGGAGCAGGGAGATTACTGGTTGACTGGGTGTGGGGAAGGAGGGGCAGGGAGTGAGATGGGGTCACAGAGGTGGGAAGGGGCCAGTCACA
The DNA here is from genome assembly GCA_028646485.1 of Cryptoprocta ferox. NCBI lineage: Eukaryota > Metazoa > Chordata > Mammalia > Carnivora > Eupleridae > Cryptoprocta > Cryptoprocta ferox. Next base: position 33,384,256 of record CM053568.1, read on the forward strand.
CAGGGTCTCCTGGGCCATTGCACTCCAGTCCCAGGAGACAGAGAGTCTGCCCAGCCCTACTACTGGGGGCCTCAGTATCCCAGCACCAACTCCCCTGAATTCTGACTCTTCGGCCCACTCCTAGAGAGGTGGTGGAGGAGGAGTGGAAGGCTGTAGTCAGTCCAGAGCTAAGGCTGAGAAGGACCAACTTTTGCCTCCCCAGGCTGGTGGGGGAATGGCTGGGGGGTTCTGCCTCAGCCCTCCTAGAAACAGCCCCCAGGACAGGCAGCCCTGCCTGGCCGTGGTCCAGGGACTCTAAAGCCAGTTTATTCTTAGTCGTCGGTCCTTAAGGCCACTGAGTACAGTGGGTACTAGGAATACGAGAGAGCACAAGATAGATATAAACCTTGCCCTTGAGGAAAACAGACAGCATTCAAGTCCCTGAAAAGCCAAATACCAAGCAAGATTTGGGATGATGACAGGGCAAGGCCTCGTGTCCTGGTCCAGAAGGTCCTTTCTCTCAGCTGTCCCAAGTTCTCATGGCCAGTGTGGGTGGCCCTTGGGTCTTGACCCTCTCTTCTGCCTTTCCATAGAAAATGTCATCCGTGAGAATCAGTGGGGAGGTGTAGACATCCGCCGAGGAGGAGTCCCCGTCCTCAGAAGCAACCTCATCTGCTTCGGCTACTCAGATGGTGTGGTCGTGGGCGACGAAGGCAAAGGACTGATAGAAGGAAACACCATCTATGGTGAGGCGCGTGTTCCTGGGGGAATGGGTCGGGTCCAACCCAGCCAGGGAGGCCGGAAGCCTGGGTTCCATCTCGAGCTTGTGGGTCCTGAGAAAGTTATGGTCTTGCCCTGGGCCTCAAAGACGTCCTGCAGAACAGCGTCAATCTCAGGCCATAGCCACACAGTCCCTCTCAGAATACAAGAGCCTCTCGTAAATCACCTTGTAACCCACGGGATCAGTGAAGCAGAGACCTTCATCCCCATTTAAAATAGCACAAGGCAGGAGTTGTGTAAGGACAGAGCCATTTAGGCACTGACGTGGGCATCTGACTCCTCTCACCCCTTTCTTTGGATCTAGAGAACTGGAAATAGAATGGGAGAAATAGGATAGTGTGAAAAAAGAAACTGTTCTCACTCATGCTGTGACTTTGAGCAGAGCCTTACTCTCTGGCCCATATCCCTAATCATAATCATAATCATAATCATATTAATTTTTTTTATGTTTTATTTATTTTTGAGAGAGAGATCGCGAGTGGGAGAAGGGCAGAGAGAGAGAGGGAGACACAGAATCGGAAGGAGGCTCCAGGCTCTGAGCTGTCAGCACAGAGCCCAATGCGGGGCTTGAACTCACAAGCTGTGAGATCATGACCTGAGCCAAAGTCAGATGCTCAACCGACTGAGCCACCCAGGTGCCCCATAATAATCAGTTATTATTATTTGCTAGGTGCTTTATACGCATTATCACATTTAATCCTCATTACTGCCTTCTGAGATAGATATGGTTATTTACCCTATTTTAAAGACAAGGAAACTGAGACACAGAGGTTCAGTAACCTGCTGAAGGTCACACAGCTAGGAAGTGATAGGGCTGGGATTCAAACTGAGGCCACCTCCATCTCTATGCAGGAAGGGGTTGGGCTGGGTGAACTCTGAGGATCCTTTGGCACTGTTGCTCTGGGCCAGTGTGCTCTGGAACTGTGGCCTTGACAGTTCTCAGAGCACTTTTATACCCTATGGAAGGGTCCAGGTTGTGAGACTGACCTGTTTGTTACCCTCTTGTATAAAGGCGAAGCCTCCAGCCATAAAGTGACTTGTCCAAGACCATTAGCACGCCAGGGACTCTGTCTCCCAGGCCAGTGCCAGATTTGCTTCCACTCTTGGGGTGGGTGCTGCCTCACCTGCTGCTTGGTGTCCGTGACCAGCCCCTTTCACCATCCCAGCTAACAAGGGCTGTGGTGTGTGGATGATGTCGTCCAGCCTGCCCCACGTCACCAGCAACCACGTCAGCTACAATGGCCTGTACGGAGTGGCAGTGTTCAGTCAGAAGGAGGGCTCCGGTGAGTTCCCTGGAGGTCATGGGGCCCAGGAGAACTTCAGCGAGGACGGGGACGCCATCCTTTGGGAGACAGAGCTGGAGAAGGACGACGACCCGCTGCGCCGGCCCATCACCATAGCTCTTGTTGAGTCTAACAGTATTAATCACAACGGAGGTGAGTGTCCCCCTGCTCCAGAGCCTTCCGTCCTCACACTGTTTTAAGGGCCCTTCTCACTTGGTTGGCTACTGCTTTCGGCCACTTACCCAGTACCCCGGACCTCTGGACGTCACCTTCCCTGAACTTAAATCCTGCCCCCCAACCTCACCTTGCTCATGCTGCTTCTCTTCCCTGAAACTCCCTTGCCCCCATCCACACATCCCAAACAACTTGAAGTTCAAAGCCCACTATAAATGCATCCTGCATCCTTACCTCTCACCCCGCTGGCACTTCCTGGGGACCTGGGACGAGATAGGTTTCGGTGGCTCTTTTGTCAACTCTGTCAGGCTATGAACTTGAGCAGGGAGCTGAATCCCAGTGTGTCGGTGCTCCTGCCCCAGCAGATCCCACACCCGGCATACACATTTCTAACCTGAGACACGTTTTCCACATTTTCACATCTAATGATGTGCATTTGCAATTGATGGCATATTGTGGTCTAATTGGCAATTTTTCTTTCTTGTACAGAGAATTAGAGTGTGTTTTAAATCCACAGGTTATCTTAAACCTGATAAAAACTGATAGATTTTCAGTGTTTATTGAATTGGAAAAAACAACTTACAGAATTGCTCTAACTCCGGGGCTCCCAAACCTGATGGATGACCAGAGCCCCTGTAGAGGGCTGATGGAAGAAGTCTTGTTAAAAGGAGGCTCCTGGGCACTGGCGAGCTCTTGTCCTGGGGACAGCAGAGGGCAGGGAGAGTGGGAGTCAGCAGAAGATGACTTCTGTCCCCTCCTAGTTCAGGGCTTTCTCCATGTGGCCATGCTGTCCAGGAGGACAGGCAGAGCCACATAAATTCACGGATACTCGATTTATATTTGCTCTTCTCCACCAGGCCAGGAGAAGCAACCGGCAGATGGCACCAAGAGGTCAGAACTTGCAGACTCCTAGCTCCCATGTGACCCCTGTTGTCATCCTCCCCACAACCTACCCCCGATGCCTCTTGGTCTTATAGTGGGTGGATGTCACCACAGGGAGGCCTCCTCCTCTTCTCCTCCTGCCCCCCATGTCCCTCTGCCATGCTGTCTCCTGACCAAGCCATGCAGCTCTAAGCCTGGTGATTCTGTGGGGCTTTTTTCTATAAGCACATAGTGTCTCTAAGCATATACAACCCCAAACACCATTTTCTTTCCCAAGTTTCTAACATTTTAGATACTTAATTTTTCTATTAAAAATTTTCAGAATTTCCCTTGTGAAGAAAATTTCCCAAAATGATGGGGAGGCAGATGCCATTGCAATAGAGGCAGAGAAACACACAGAACAGCTGTCCAGCGGGTAGACCTGACTAGAGGCAGAACAGGCAGCCTTACTCAGGGAGTGAGCACACCGTCACAGATGACAATATCGTAGGAGCAGGCAACACGGGAGAGCCACGTGGGCAACTGAGGCGAGGAGCCTGCATCACCTTTCCCTGCATACTGAGGACTGAGTTCAGAAGGAACAGACTTTCTCTGATGCTCCCGGGTTTCTTCCTGCTCGGTTTGCCCTCCATCTTGAAAGATGTGACTCCCAAGGGCTGTTCCTAGTATTGCTGCCTCTTCCCCACCTCTCTCCCGGGGTGCACAATTCCACCAGGGTTTCTCCTGACTGCTGTTGTCAGGACTGACCCTGCTCCCCAACCCCTCCACCCGCAGCCTCAGGACTCTATGTCCAGAGCAGTGAGGCACTGCACGTCCTCACCAACGTGATCCATGCTAACGGGGACAGAGGCATCACTGTGGCCCAGAGCAGCCAGCTTACCCGTGTGGCCAACAACAGCATCTCCTGCAACCGCCAGAGTGGGGTCAAGGTCGAGGCCCAGTGCAAGGTGGAGCTCCGGGGCAACGGTATCTATGACAACAGAGGCCATGGTGTCATTACCAAGGGCGACAGCACCGTGGTCATCGAAAATGACATCATTGGCAACCGGGGCAGCGGGCTGCAGCTACTGCCCAGGTCCGACACGAAGGTGCGTGTGCGCGCGTGTGTACGATGCATGTGCCAGCACAGGGCTCAGTCCTAGGACAGCCCATGCACCCGGCCCTGCAAGGGACATCATTCCTCCCGGGCAAACCCAGCCTGGGACACAGGTGGGACTTCACACAGGAATGGGGGCAACATGACCTGAGCCCTGAAGGATGTACAGGAGAGAACCAGCAGAGAGCTAGGAGCGGGGTGCCTCCAGGGGTATCTTTGTGGTCTCCAGGCCAAGCTCAGGGCTATTTCAGCCCTCCCCTAACAGAACAATCTCCCCCAGGACCTAGTATGCACTGGGTGCTTCATGAGGAGGGCCTGTGTGCACACTATTCCCTGCATATCTGCAACACCTTCCTCCCTTGTCTGCCTCAGCCCCACAGCTGGGCTGTCACCTTCTTCAGGAAGCCTTCCCTGACCCCCCAGGCTGTCTGAGATACCCCTTGTCTGGACATCGAAGGTGTTATCATCCACCGCCCCCCTCCACACGGAGCACTTCCCATCTGCTCCTCTGTGTCTCTGAGCTCCCTTTTTACGCAAAGCACTGCACTGGGTACCAGGGTTTCAGTGTTGAGCCAAACCGACCCAGGCTCCATACTTGTGAAAGTACCATCCCAATGCCTCTCTTTGGCTCTGCAGCTTCATGAGTGGTGACTCAGGCAAGGAGTAAAGAATTTCCTTGGCTCTGGGTCTGAGCACTGTGGAAGCAGAGGACGGGAGCAGGGACATGCTGCTGCCTCAGTCCAGTTGCCAATGCTCCTTGCCTCTGGTACAGCCTCCCCTCTCTGCCAGGCCTTTGCATATTGTTCCTTCTTCCTGGAACAGCCGTCCCTGGTTCTCCCACCTGATCTCGATATCCCTTCCCTGAGCTCCCATGGCTCAATGCTGACCTACCGTAGCAATGTCTTACCCCTCAGGTTTATAACTGGTATTTCACTTAGGTGGCTCCCTAACCAGTCTGGGAATTCCCGGGGTGTGACCAGCTCTGGCTGTCTCTCCCAGGTGATAAAGAACCGGATCCATTCATTCAGGGCCTACGGCATTGCGGTGCGGGGTCGCGCCAAGGCCCTGGTGCAGGAGAACATCATCTTCCAGGGCAAGACCAGCAAGACGATCTTTCAGCAGATCTCAAACAACCGAGAATGTATCATGCAAAACAACAAGTTCTTGGTGTTCAAGAAAAGGTAAGTGTCTGGAGTCTGCCTAAACCAATCTTCTAGAACCACAGTGAGGCGACTAGGGAACCCAGGCCCCGTGATGCTGGCTGCCCTTGCTCCCTGCGGTCCTGCCATCTTCTGGCTCTGGTCAGATAAAGGCCTGTGCTTGGACTTTGAGTCAGGCCAGTGCTGAGGACCTGCGCCTGCCTCCTTAGGAGAGAATAGGCTTTAAGAATCAGGGGTAGGTGGTTTTAGATCTCAGCTCTGCCAGTTCTTTGGGCAACACCTTGAGTCTTAGTAAAACCCAGTTAACAATGTCTGCTTTGTAGCACCAATTTAAGATGCACTAAGCTCATGTGACCTAGCACCAGATCTGAGGTTTTACAAAACTGTCCATTGCTGCTGCCACCTGTTTTTAAGACCTCTGCCTCCGGGTACAACTGCTTCACACTCATCTTTCCCAAACCTCCCTGTCTGTCCCTGCTCCCCGTTTCAGTTACCTCACCATCCGCTCTATTCTGGCAGCAAAACTTCTCCCTAACATCAGAGTTCAGTCAGTCATTACTAGGTCCTCTGGATTCTGCTTCTGAAATGTTCCTGTATCTGGCACCTCCTCTTCCCAACTGCCATCACCCCTGCTCACATCTCATCACCCCTTACCCTGACCTGTGGCCCCTGTTGCCAGGGTGCTGTTCCACTGGTGAATGGACAGACTCTGTTCTGCTTGGCTGGTGCTTCACTACCCGGGTTATACAGGTGGTAACCATGACTGCGACTGCCGCTGCCTCCCCCCTGCACTGGTCGTAGCCCTGTTCTAAGGCAGCAGCCCCCTGGCCTGGCCTGGCCGTGCTGCTAGATTCATCTGTCTAGATTGGCTCTGGTCAGGTCACAGCCCTGGTCAGAAACCTTTGGTGGATCCTCTTTTTCTGTAGTAGTGATCTCCATTCCTTTTTTAATTATACACATTCTCAGTAAAAAATATTGAGGAAACCTCATATATGTTTTATATATTCATAATTTATAAAAAAAAAATAGGAATTCTAATCTTGTCTACCTACATCCCAGCAGATTATATTGTGGACTCCCTGAGGACTGCTTCCTCCTGTCCCTTTGGAGACCCCAGGATACAGAGAGCATAGACCTGGCAGCCTGGCATTACCCAGCGTGCCCTGTTGGGTCCTAATTTTCCTGCCCAAACTTGCTGCCTGCTGCCAAACTCAAATGCTGGCAATTCTTGGAACATACCTCCGTGCTTCTCACTCACCCCACAATAGCCAGCCCCTCATACAGTCCTACTCGTTGTTATGGAATCATCATAAAAATGCACAGAAAATACTGTTACTGGCATAAGCAACTTAGGATTTGGAGTAAGAGGCGGTTCCTTGTAACTCAAATGACAGAAAGCCCTGACCAGAGCTTTCGCTGACCCTTCAAAATCTCCCTAAGAGCCTGAGGGACTGGAAACCTACCAATTCTGTCCCCCATAGATTTGCAGTTTCCAGAATGTCTTTTAAGGAAATCGTACAGTATGCAGTCTTTGGAGCCTGGCTGCTCTTACTTAGCCTAATGCAACTGAGATTTGTCTGTGGTGTCGCATGTCGTTCATTCTTGTTGCCAGGTGACATTCCATTGTACAGATGTACCACGCTGTTTATCCGTTCGTCGGCTGAAGGGTATGTAGGTTCTAGTTTTAGGTGATTATGACTAAAGCTTCCATACACATGCATGTCATACTCCTGTGGGAGAAATGAAAGTCACTGACCTTCTCCAGATCCTTATAGAGATGGGGAAATTGAGGCTAACTTGTCCAAGATTACGTGCAGAGTTGAAGGCAGAGCTGGAACTAGAATACAGGACTTTTGCCCCTTAGCTTCCCACACGTCCCACCTCACTGTCTTGGAGGCAGAACCAACACCCAGATTTAAACACCTGGATCCAGTGATCTTGAACCTAAGGTGAGATGGTGTGGGGCGTTCAGCAAATGTTCCAGACTCTCAGAGTTCAGGGACTGTTGTTTTGCACCTCCAGGTCTGATACGTGGCGCCTGGTGAACCCACCAGCACGGCCTCACCTTGAAAGTTCTCTCCGAGGCCCGTCTGCAGCCCACAGTGGGCAGAAGGTGACGGCCATGGCGACCAGGATCACCGCCCGCGTGGAAGGTGGTTACCACAGCAATCGCAGTGTCTTCTGCACCATTCTGTAAGGATGGGGAGCGCGGCGTGGGGCGGCTGGAGGGCGGTGCGAAGGCTCCAGGAGCAGCAGCCCCATAACCGAGCTCAGGCTCGGGCTCTGCTGGCCGTTCCGCCAAGCCAAGAGGTTAAGGCAGCGTCGGGATTGAAGCAGAGGCAGCTGAGGGGCTCCGGGCCTCTCTGGGTCCTCCTGCTCACTCCACCCGAGAGGAAACAGGCTTCCGGGCTTCCTGGGGACTAAGAAAAGAAAACAGATTGGTGGGTTTCCTGTCACTCAAGCTCTTACAGAAGTGATGAGTTGGGGAAAAATGATACTAAAGCTTGGGTCAGGTCTTTCTGTTTGAATGACAGGGAAGTGTTGTTTTACACACACCAAACCCAGACTCCTGTCAGGGAAGAGCAGATTTACTCCTGAAGGAGGAGGTGATTCTAGTGAGGTGGAAAGAGATAGCTGCCCCAGAATTTCCACCTCTCCTGATCCCTGCAGGGACATGGCCACATGCTCCTGGCTATCTGCAGAGGCTGGAGGAGTGGAGTTTGGTTCCCTTCGACTTGAACATGAACTGTGAGGGGAATGGGGCCCTCTGGAAAGGCTGCCCCTGGGATGACAAGGGACTTGCTCCAAAGAGGAAGGCCGTGTGGAGAAGGCCTCCTTTGAGTGGCCCAGGTGTCAGGCTGGGTGGGGCAGCGATGCACGAGACCCCCTCTGCCCTCAGGGAGCTTCCAACCTCAGGAGGATGCTGACTTGGGGCCCCACGCACGCCCACACCAGCCGCCCCTCCTGGGCACCAGCCTGGTGGAGATGGAGGTGCCCAGGGCCCCTTGTCTGTGTCCATGTTCTCATGGATAACTGCCTGCCTTCACTGATCCTACCATGGTTCCCCACTCTGTGCCTTGGCTCATGCTCTGTCCTCTGCCTGGCATGCCCTTTTTGCCATCTGCACTTGTCCGCACCCCACCTGGTCTTTGGGGTTTAGCTGAGATGCTACCCTTTCTCTGCCCCCTCTCAGGTACGGAGCCCTTTCTGCCTTGCTTTGGAGTTTTCTGGGTCCCTGCCTATGAGCGCCCTGAAGGCAGGACCCGGGCTCCCGGTTCCTAGTTGGCAGCCCAGGGTTGTGGTGGGGTCAGTAGCCTGAGGGAGGGGAGGAAGGGCCTCCCAAAGGGCTTTACTGAACTATACTGTGAAGGTGTCAAGGTCCCAGAGCCAGGTGGGCTCAGATCCCACCTGCTGGAGGACCGGGGCTGAATGCAGCTCTGATGGACTCAGCCTGGACAACCCCCTCCCACTCGGCCTTTCCTGCGGGGCCTTCGCCAGCCGGTTGGGGGCGCTGTGGTGCACCTTGCCAATCGCTTCCCAGGCTGGTTCCACCAGGCCCTCGGTGCTGCTCACCTAGGTGGGGTGGAGGGGTAGCTAGAGGTGGTAGTAGCTGGCTTCTCCCTGAGGACTCTGGGCACAAGACACGGGCCCCTCCCATCCCCGGCACTGTCCTTTGCACTTCTCTGGTGGCCCCAATGTGAGTCGCTGTACAAAATGCTGCCTTTATTATTTTCTAATGACTTTTCTGTGAACCAAATGCTTATGAAAATCTCTGCAACTAAAATAAAGTTCTATATTTTAAAAGATGCCCTTTCAGGGGACTTTCCTTGGTCTGGGTACATGCTAGGTTCCTGGGTGTCTGGATGCAATTCCCTGCTTCACCTTCCTGAGGCGCTGCTGCTTCCTCTGAAGGAGACAGATGCCCTGTCTTGTCCATGCAGCTCGTTCCCACGATTCCGGGCTCCGGGATCTGGGTTCCCATGTGTCGGGGGTTACACTGCGCCCCTCCCCACCCCGTGGGCTGTGTGGAGATCAGCAGTAACCGTACCTGGCGTAGGGACTGGACAGTCTGCAAACGGTTTTGAGATCATGAACACATTTATCCCAGCTTCACTCAGCATCTTCGTTTTTGCCATATCTGCATGCCACCGGAGGAGAAAGTTAGTACTTAATATTCTCCTTTAAATTAACACTTTATTTTATAGAAGAGTGTTAGATTTACAGCACAATAAGCAGGTAGGTAGTACAGCGTGCCCATATTCCCCCCTCCCCAACCCGAATCTCCTTCACGGTGGAACATTTGTCACAATTGTTAGTAACTAAAGTCCATAGTTACTACCCAGTATCCTTTTTCCATTCCAGGACCCTATCCAGGACATTTAACTTTGCTGAACTAAGACACGTTTATGTCACTACTCTAAATCCAAAGTTAGGATTTTCTAGTACATATCTAAAACTATTAAAATGAAAATATTCATGATACCACAAGCAAATAAACTTTTGTTGAAATATTTGGGGAGAATTGCTACTGCACTTTATCCTAGTCAGCAGAACCTCATGTATTTTGATACACTAAAATTATCTTGTGTTCCATTGATAGTGTGCTGAATACTCACTCGGTGAGGTCATCGCCCTATTTTTCACAGAAGGAATTGAGGCTCTGAGTGGTGATGCCGGTAAAGCCCCAGCAAGTGGAAGTTCACTGCCAGATGTTAAGAGCTGGAGAGGCAGGAGAGGGGTAGACAGGACTGTTACCTAAAGCTTTGGCAGAAAAAAGGAACAGCAGAGACACTTGCGCACACACACAACGCCCATCTTCTGCCAAGTCACTCGGAGGGGGACACCCACCTGTGCCCTCCTGTGGCTAGGGAAGATTGGGAAGGGAGCTGCCCTGCAGGGCCTGCCCTGGTTGAGTGGGCAGGGCTTGCGGTCCCACACAGCCGCCGGACCTGCCCAAGAAAACCTGTTCTGATTATTTGTCCGCAACTGAGCCAAAATCTTATCTCCCTGGCTAAATCCTACCCATACTTCAGGATCCTACTTCACTGTCACTTCATAGAACACCTTCACTGAGCTCTTCCAATCTCCCTTAAGTCCCCCCCCAACCCCTGCTCTCATACCCATGCCCCACTCCCCGAGTTATAAAAATCTGTTGATTTGTCTGATCCCCTACCCCATGCTCTGTGAAGTCATCCCCAATTGATCCTCTATGCCCAGCGTAGACCAAGACTCGCTAAGTGTTGGATGCATGGGTAGATGGATGGGTGAATGGACAGATGAAGAAATGAACCCAACCCTACTCCTAGCATCTCTACCTTCTAGAGCCCCCAAAGGTCATCTCTTCCCTGACAACTTTCCAGAGATTTACAGACAGCATCCTTATGCCTCTGGGGTCTGCCCTGCTCCTGGCTACCTCTCATACATGCCACTTTGCAGACTGTTCTCACCATGCTGGTCATTTCTTGAGACCCACTCCAGTAGTCTGGGTGTGTCTGGGAGAGCCCAAGGGCAGTGTGTAGGGTTGTTCCAACCCTAAGCAGCTTTCTCCTGATTTGAACATGCTCATCCCGTTAGCTCTTCTCCCTTCCTGTCCAGACCTCTGCATGGTGCAGTTATGACCATGCGGCTCCAGAACACCTCCACCGCGATCAGCATCCTTTTTAAATGAAGTCAAGCCTAGCATGGCCCTCCTAGTACAGTCAGAGCAACTCACAACTGTCAGCATCTGCTTGGAAAATTGTTCTTGCCTGAGTGCAACTGTCAGGATGGTGTCTCCCTTCTTGGTTTTGGCCCATCATTCATGTCCTCTGTTTGGGCTCCTTGGGTAAAAGGCTGATTCCAGGGCTAGAGCAGGGAAAGTACAAGATGGCTGGAATATCTTGGTCCAGAAAGTAAGGAACCATCCTTAAAATGATAGGGATATAGGAGCTAGTTTGAAGGAACTCGGACTGGCCAAATGTGGTACACTCTGAGCATCAAAAATCAACAATAGGAACAATGTTTATAGAATAAAATGAGAACCTGCGAGTCTGTCCTGATAACTAAATGAAAAAAAACATTTTAACAAGAGAGAAAAGAGGCCTTCCTCTGTGTAAGAAATGAATGATAGGGTTAGAAAATCACCATATTACAATCATCTTGGTAACTGATTCAACAAGAATCTTCAATTGCGGCTAAAACTCATGGTGACTTCATGATGGAAAGAACACAACCTAACCAAGTAATGAAAGTTAACATCACAAGTACAGGACAAACATCACGTGCCTCTATTGTGATGCACTTAGAACACAGCACACAGAACACAGTCTGGTTTTCCTGCCAAAAATGTGTATCCGGAATCTAAACACAAGGAATCACCAGACAAACCCAACTTGAGGGACACCTCTCACACAGTAAATGACCTTACCCTTCAAGGTTAAGAAAGCAAAGACTGAGGAACTGATGGACATAGATTAAACAAAACCAGAGAAGTGTAATGGGCACAATTTGAATATGAACTGAGGGCTAGTTGCTAGTATAGTATTGTTGTGTCTCTCCCTATTTTTTTAATGCTTTATTTTATTTTTTAAAAGACAGAGAGGGATAGAGCATGAGCAGGGGAGGGGCAGAGAGGGGGGGGGAGAAACAGAAACCCAAGCAGGCTCCAGGCTCTGGGCTGTCAGCACAGAGCCCACGGATGCTAGATCATGACCTGAGCTGAAGTCTGACACTCAACTGACTGAGCCACCCAGGCGCCCCCTGTCTCCCCACTATTGATGAATGTGCTGTGGGTGTGGAAGAGAAAGTCCTGTTCTTAAGACACTCACAGTGCAGGGGGCGCATGGGTAGTTCAGTCGGTTCAATGTCCCACTCTAAATTTCTGGCTCAGGTCATGATTTCATGGTGAGTTCGAGCCCCACATCAGGCTCTGATTTTCTCTCCCTCTCTCTCTGCCCCTCCCCCGCTCATGGTTGTTGTTGTTCTCTGTCTCTCTCTCTCTCTCTCTCTCTCTCAAAATAAACTTGGGGCGCCTGGGTTGCTCAGTGGGTTGAACGTCTGACTTTAGCTCAGGTCATGATTTCGCTGTTCCTGAGTTCTAGCCCCATGTCAGGCTCTGTGCTGACAGCTCAGAGCCTGGAGCCTGCTTCAGATTCTGTGTCTCCCCCTCTCTCTACCCCTCCCCTGTGCATGTTCTGTCTCTTTCTCAAAAATAAACATTAAAAAATTTTTAAATTTTAAATAAAAATAAATTTAAAAAAAGACATACACACTGCAGTTCTTACAGGTGAAAGGGTGGGATGCTTTTCTCAAATTTTCTCAAATGGCACAAAAAAATCTATAAATGTATAAACAAATAATAAATGGGGCAACACATCAACAGTGCAAGAATCTGGGTAAGGGGTATTATAGTTCTTTGCACTATTCTTGCACCTGTTTTCTAACAAAGCTTTTGTGTAAAAATAAAAGTTTTTTAAAGAGGACACTTTAAAGAATTTTATCTAATTAGCTTTTTCCAAGTTGGGGTCCCCTGTGTGTTAAATATAACTTCTTTGACCTCATCACTGTTAACAGGGTCCAGTGGGTCAAGGCCACAGGCAGAGACTCCCTTCCCGGGAAAAGACTTCATTTTGCTAGCCAACACCCAAAAGATTATTCCACAAACTGCAAATCCCCCTAAAGGTACAAGCATCTAGCCCACAGTCCTCCTTTCTTCAAAAAGGACATCAGGGGGCACCTGGGTGGCTCAGTCAGTTAAGGGTCAGACATCGGCTCAGATCATGATCTCATGGTTCATGAGTTCAAGCCCCACATCGGGCTCTCTGCTGTCAGTGCAGAGCCCGCTTCAGATCTTCTGTCCCCCCTCTCTCTGCCCCTCCCTGGCTTGCACTCTCTCTTTCTTTCTCTCAAAATAAACATAAAAAAAAGGACATCAGGAGACATTATGGCAAAAACTTTTGTGGGATCCAGGTATCCTCTGTGAATGTATTAGTAAATAAATGGATTTTTAGAGCTAGAAAAAAAATCTAGTACGATTCTAGTATTTCGCAAGTATTGACTGCTTAAAATCCCTGCCATGGAGAGAAGGTGCAGTTCACATATTATGACTCATTTAACAGACACTGATTGCTTATATGTCAGGCACTGGGCTAAGCTCTCTCTCACAAGACTTGTTCAAATGGAGCAAGGGCCCCCCTTTTGAACCTTTTGATCCACAGACCCCCTGATGTACAGAAATGTGCTTTTTCAGCCAAGCCATGAGAATGCACCCCCTACATTTAGCAAGGTACACCTGTGGTCAGCCAAGACAAGTATTTGTCGTCCTAGACTCCTTGTCAGTACCATGCCTCTGCGTGAGTGACCGGAGACAGGCTGCTCCCTTACTAGCAGAGGTGGTTCAGATGCTGTGAGCCAACTGTTCCTGGCAATGAAGTCTCAGTGTCAAATGCATCAGATTCTAAACGTATTCATGGAAACACATTCTGCCCTATGAGCCACTAGGGGGGTCACTTCCCAAAGTTCCATCAGGATATTCTTTTTTACCCCGATGCAGAGTCACATCCTTGATTTTCATAACAGCTTAAAGAAAAACGAGGTATTTAGACTCCCTGCGCACACCTCTGCTGGAGGGAGACAAGGAGATACTGAGGCCCACTACCGAGGCTTGCAAACAAACGAGACAAACCACAGGCGAGCCTGGAAACATGCACTGTAGGCACGGCCTCCCCTCAGACACAGCCTGATAGCCGCATCCCAGAAACTCGAAGAAATACAAGGACGGCCTGTCCCACATGAAGCACCCAAGACTCCTTTCCACCATGTCTTCCCTCATGGATGACCCCGCTGCTGTGTGAACCTCCTCCTGTCGCTTTTTCAGAGAGAACTGGATTTCATCTCCCCTCCGCTCCCCAGCACTGAGGACCACAGACCTCGGACCTCGGCTGCTCCCATTGCCTCAAAAGCACCTTGAAGATCTAACTGAGCACTAGGCACGTACGTAAGTCTCTCTGAGTCTCATTCGTGCTCTGCATAGCACCTCTCCAGATGCTGACTCCACCACCCCAGCAGCAGGTAAGGTTGGGGGACGGTCAGCCTCCACTCCTGTCTCCTGGGATGCCTTCCAGTAACTAGAGGCTGGAGAGCAGACACCGATTTTCACACTCCCTTGCTGCTGGGGTTCTAGATCCAAATTAGGTTCCTATGTGCAGATAGTTGAGCCATGAATGTGGATTTGAACTGCACAGGTCCACACGTGCATGGTTTTTTCCAATAAATATAGTGCATTATTGTAAATGTACTTTCACACAATTTTCTTTTAATTTTTTTTTTTTACATTTATTTATTTTTGAGACAGAGACAGTGAGTGAGCAGGGGAGGGGCAGAGAGAGAGGGAGACACAGAATCTGAAGCAGGCTCCAGGCTCTGAGCTAGCGGTCAGCACAGAGCCTGATACGGGGCTCGAACCCATGAGCCGTGAGATCATGACCTGAGCCAAAGCTGGACACTCAACCGACTGAGCCACCCAGGCGCCCCTCACACAATTTTCTTAATAGCATTTTTTCTCTAGCTTACTTTGTTGTAAGAGTACACTATATAATACATGTACAAAATATGTTCATTGCCTGTTTATGTTCTAAGTAAGGCTTCCAGTCAACAGTACACTATTAGTTAAGTTTTGGGGGTCTCAAAAGTTATACACGGTCAGGTGTACTGTCACATGCATGGATGAATGTCAGAAACTTGTGCAAAGTGAAAGAAGCCAAACACAGAGGAAAACATGATATGCGATTTCATTTACATGAAATATCTAGGGAAGTGCATACAGACAGAAGACAGATTAGTGGTTGCCACTGACTCAGGGGAGGATGGAGTAGGGTGTTTCTGCTTCATGGGTACAGGAACTAGACAGTGGTCAGGGTTGCACAACGTGGTGAATGTACTTAATGCCACTGACTTGTGCATTTTTAAATGTTTTTTATTTTTTAGTTTTTTAGGGTTTTTTCAGTTTATTTATTTTGAGAGAGAGTGCGAGCAGGGAGGGGCAGAGAGAGAGGAAGAGAGAGAATCCCAAGCAGGCTCTGTGCTGTCAGCGCAGAGCCCAATGCAAGGCTCAAACTCGTGAACGGTGAGATGATGACCTGAGCCTAACTGACTGAGCCACACCCAGGTGCCCCTTCAATGGTTTTTAAAAGGTAAAATTTATGTGTATATATTTTACCAAAAGAATATGTGACCAATCTATGCCAAAGACAGCCAAAAGATCCACCCTGAAAGGAACCACAGACTTGGCGACTAGGACTTTCATGATAACGTGTACCCCCTGCTCCTGCACAGCCACAGAAGGGGCCACGGCTGGCCTCAAAGCTACTGAAGGCCTTTCCAGCTCAGACACCATCAGATCCCTTGGTCTTTAGCATAAAGTTCTTTCCCTCCCCATAGACTTAGTTTTTGCAAACTCCCTCATCTGTTAAGAAAAATTCTCTCGACGACCATCTGGACATAATTCAACAAAATTG